>CAMTZB010000019.1:1250000-2500000 GCA_947086495.1 Morpho achilles | reverse complement strand
AAATTATTGCGAAATTCCCACAAAAAAATGTTATGAAGTCGTAAACGCAACCGAATAGTGTTCACGGCAGTTAAAATTAACGGTTACACAATCCAACGTAAACTAGATACGCTTTTTGCTTTGTAAATTGCGCAAAAAATATTTACCTGCTCGTACACATTCTCGGCTCGCAATCAAGAATTCGTATTTGGTAACTTTTTCCGGGCTATAAATAAAGTAAAAAATTTCACAGTGGCTATCACAAAAGTGAAAAAACGTCCATAGCAAAATTAAGTAGTTGTCAATTTCTAAAAATGAGAGAATAAAAGAAAGATAGTGTGAACGTGATAGACAAATAACTTTAACATTTTCATGAGGAAAATTAGGTTAAGAAATATAAGCAACAGTTCGAAGAACGTGAACGAAAAGAAGATGGACGTTTGGCTTGAAGGTGTTGTGACCCCTCATTGCATAACAGTCTTGTTAAACTCAATCTACGTGGAAACACTACTTTAAAAACATCCATTAGAGCTGAGAGATTTAAGCTACAGAAGGGCAGCAGCAGCGAACGTTAGTCTGTTTTAATTCTTAGTAAAAAAATGGAGCATGGTAGATGGCAGCTACAGCTGGTGCGAATTTTCCCATTTTTTTGTGTAATATGATGCGTAGCATGATTTACTTAGCGAGAAAGCGAAATCAAAAGAATTTCCCTTCCAAAAGCGGAACTAATTACAAATTATCATAATAACATTTCTGTATCTGCTTCAAGCCCTCCACATTAGTATTAAGTTTCTAAAAGCCAGGGAAAGCTTTCTCGATCATAGCAATTTGGATCTTGGGTAAGACCTAAACCGCAATTGCGAGAAATTGTATCGGTTATCGATTTCTATGTTAATAACTTTAGATATAATGTCTTTTTTCTGAGTATTACGGAATATGCTCTAATATCTGAACGAAATGTCTCGAGGTTTTCTGGTTGTTTTTTAAATTCAGCAATTACAATATATTTAATTTCTTGAAACTTTTTTGTTATTTTGTTGTTAATATTGTTGTTTTTTTAATTTCTGGCTTTATTTAGCGGCTCCTCCTCCTCGCGTCGCATTCCTCATAACTGAGGATCATGATCCCCACGATGAGGAAGCAGACTTTCTCGAATGACTTCCTTCCATCTGCTTCTGTCCTTGGCCATGCGGAGTGCATCATGCAGTTTGGAGTCCCGTGTAGCACGGATCTGGTCAAATCTGATCAGTTTAAAGGCTACACTTCATTATATCTTTATCGATGCAAATTCCTAGGTTAGGCAAATCTCAGAAATTCTCTCAACATATGCAGCAGATTTTCGACCTAATGATTTCAAACATCATGCAAATTAGACCTAAAACTTTTTACTTCCATACCACTTGCCCGGTGAATGTAGTTACATCACATGCCAGTTATATCACAAGTCATTACTTATGCATTACAGGACACCATTATAGCAGCGTCAGTTGCCATTGACCGTGCGTTCATTGTTGTATTTTTTGCTTAGGTCACTACTTCGCAACTTCTAAGACACATGTATAGTTAGAGGTTAAGGAGATTGAATTTGGGTAAATCTTTAATATTAATTCTGTGTATGTGCTAAGAATCAATAAATGAAAACGACTACTTGCTAGCTTCAACTGCCTGCAAGAGTAACATTTGAACCTAAGAGAAATGTTTTATTCGCAGATATTTGGCAATAATATCAATGTGATAAGATACAGAAGAAGAACAAACAGCCGAGTGTTATTACAATTGATAGATTCGATAAAACATATACGAAAAAGTAATGTAAATCCAGAAGTTAATTCCATCTTAAAAAAAGATAGCAAAACATTCTATGAAGAAAGCGGTTAAGACAGAAATAGCTAAGAATGTGTATATACAAATTATGGCCCGTCTGTCGGTAACCGCGGCTCGGCTTCCGCATTGCGTGCAACCGCTGCACGCAAAAAGATGCACAATTTATATACAAATGCATTTTAAGATATGTGTGTCCATTCTATTTTTAAGTAACATTTATATCCATCATTGTTTCATAGTCTGTGGCATAAAATAAATTACTTAATTATATAGTTTTCATTCAAGATTTATAATATGAATTGTAATTTTATTTTGGTTTCTGATAGGAGTTAGAGTCTGAGAGGAGTGCATAGAGTTATTATAATAGATTAGGAGAGCCATTAGCAGGCCTGTGAGTGACACAATAAATAATGAAAGGATAGATGAAACTCGTATATTTCATCTTTGTCCTATCACACATAAAAAAGAGAGACGGATAGATACTGGGTGTTTCTATCCGATCATTTGATTTGTTTATTGTAATTTGGTACATTTTAGACTAGTTTCTCTACTCCAAGTATAATAACTCTATGGAGTTTTGTATTCGGCGGACTGTCAGTTAGAAGAGAGAGTGACGGTGGCAAATCGATTCAAATTCAAATTTAAAATATTCTTTAATAAAATAAACTTGTAAACAAGTGTTTTTGAATCGTCAACTCTAATGCTGGTTCGGAAAGCTGTTCCTACCGAGAAGAGCCAGCAATCTTGGCCATTGCTCTTAGCAAAATATCTCATATAACTTGTTACATTTCATCATTGTTAACTCAGCGGTTGCTATTTACAAAATAATACTTATAACTAGCTACATTTAGTCATATCTATCTCGTGCAGGGTCGAACAATATCTACATCGACTTATTCTTATACCTAATCTAAATAATCCTCAACAGTAGGCTTTCTGTATTAGCCTCTCTTTAATTAGGTTTTTAAACTGATGTAATGGCAAAGCTAAATTTAAACTGCGAAGCGAGATTTATCTTTATAAATCTCGCTTCGCAGTTTAACTTAACTTAACCAGAATTTCTCTTTCTGACTCTTTAGTCAGAAAGAGAAATTCTGGTTATTGTGGAGTGGTTTAATAAGAAAGTTTTTGTAAACAATAACATAAGACATTATAATTTTATTTAAATAAATGTACATTAGAATAGAAGTTATAATTGATTTAAAATAAACAGCTGTTAACAGTTTCTAATTATTCCAAATCTAATTATATTTATAGAAACTAGGTTTGAAATAGTTAAGCCTTGATAGCCCAACGGTGAGACCCTGTGACTCTTTTGAGGAGTCACGGGTTTAATCCCCGTGCAGACACCAATGAGTTTTTCTGTTAAAATTTATGTGTCTAATTGATTAAGGCAATGTATACTTCCTTCACACGCTTTTCTGTGAAGGAAAACATCGTGAGGAAACCTGCATATCTTTGGAGATTTCTGGGGATATGTGTACCAATCCGCATTGTAGCAGCGTGATGGGTCTTAGTTCCAACCCTTTTCTATAAAAAAATCTGGAGAGAGGAGGTCTATGCCAGAAGTGGGATAGCAATAGACCATTACTCTACTTTTTTCTTTACTGAAAACCAAAATTATTTATGCAAGCGAGATGAATGCGTTTATTATTTATTTATTTACGCAACACAGCCATTTAAAATCTTGTTTAGAATTTTAATGAAATGTCACGAAATTAAAACGCAACTTAATGAATATTAAATAAAAATTAGCATTGGATATTAATTATAATTGAGTAACACGTGTCATAATATTTTTTTAGCATAATTTTCTTATGTTAATCAGTGATAAATTAGAAACCGATAAATTAAAACTGAATTTAAATAAACATTATCGTAAGTGATACATTAGAATGTAAGAACTGTCTATTAGAAATTGTAAGAGAGTATTTTTATAAAATAGAAATTTTTTTGAATTTTATTATTTCGTTAACGCCGTGTGGTATCCGGCTGAATAGAATAGTACCACCCTCTTTTCTTACCGAGGTATTGTAAAAGGCGACTAAGGTAAGACGACCCGCCGTGTGGTATCCGGCTGAGTAGAATAGACCAACCTCATTTTTTACCGAGGTGTCGTAAAAGGCGACTAAGGTAAGTTTACCCACCGTGTGGTATCCGGTTTAGTAGAATAGACCACCCTCTCTTACCGAGGTGTCGTAAAATACGACTAAGGAAAGTTGATGTCAGGCAGGCGGCCGGTCATAAAATCGCAGCCAAATCATATGACAACATGTTTATAACATGTTGTACCAACCCCACTTAGAGTGGGATAAGGGCAGGAGGATGATGATTTATTTCGTTACCCATTTTAAAGTAAGTATGTACTTTATATTTTCAATATACGAGTAGCTGAATCTAGAAAAAGGCACTGTTTTATTAAGCTGTATCTAAGCAACCCTTAGAGGTGGTGTTAGGCCTAGAATCCACCAAAGCAGAAATGAGAGAATATTTTGAATACCAGTCAGATATCGTCATTTAAGGATAAGCGGAGAGAAGTGAAAATGACGATATCTGATTGGCGTTAAACACCCATCTCGGCTCGGATTTGGTGGATACCGGCCTTAGTTTATCTCATCATTATCACCCTCATTCTCCTGCTCTAATCCCATTCTAAGTGGGGTTGGCACAATATGTTGTAAACATGTTATCACATGATTTGGCTACGTATTTTGCGACCGGCCGCTCTGCCTGACGTCAACTTACCTTAGTCACCTTTTACGATACCTCGGTAAGAAATGAGGGCGGTCTATTCTATTCAGCCGGATACTACACGGCTGGTCAACTTACCTTAGTCGCCTCTTACGACACCTCGGTAAGAAATGAGGGTAGTCTATTTTATTCAGATGAATACCATACGGTGTGGGCCTTAATCTGTTAACGAAATTACAAAATAAATCCAGTCTATGTTTGAAAGTTACGGAAATTAACTAGTATAGCTTCAAACAATAGACACAAGCAGTTAACCGCAAATTGAAGTTGTCTTCAGCTCCTACTATGTTAAAAGTGCGGGATTCAAAATGTTTTATGTTTGTAAGCAATTGATGTATCTTTAATATTTAAATGAGTTAAGAATGTACGCACATATAAATATATATTTTCGGAATCTCGGAAACAGCTCCAACGATTTTACTGAAATTCAGCATGTATGGGGTTTTGTGGAGAAAAATCGATCTTACTAGGTTTGATTTAAAAAAAAATCGTTTTATCCCTTTGTTTTTGGGCATTAAAAGATGGCAAAATGTATAATTGAGAGCAAAGGATTTTTGTAGTTGTCAAACGTAATGTTGCGATAGCCGATGAGTAAAGGGCGGACCGAAAATGTTCTAAACCCGGGTTCGAATCCCACATGTCATCTGCGCCTTCTTTCTTTTTTATTTTCTTTTTAATATTTTTTGATATCTTAAAAAAAATTACGGAGCAAGGCTCGGTCACCCAGGTACTAATGATTAAAAAGCTAAGACTTTCAAGACTTGTGATACTCGTTCAGGGATATCGGGTTTTACCCTGGAACCTTTCGTACTTTTCTAACCAATTTTCACAAAAATAATTTGAACACGACATCCCCTCTTCTTGAGTCTTGTATTTTAGCTTCAATTAAATTTTGTTAGTATTAACAACATGAAGTGTAACAGACAGAGACTTTCGCATTCATAATATTTGTATATATTACATAAATCCGTGCACATAAAACGGCTCTATAAATATCTCCAGATTGGCGGTAGTAAGTTTTTTGCTGTTAAATCTTAGTCAGACTTGTCTAGATTCCTAATACAGGTCCGAATAGGAACTGGCGAGTGGTCACAACTTACAATTACCACAAGGAAATGGAGCGGAAAGTTGTTCTGTAAAATATTGATCGGTTTGCATTGCATGTCATGGATTGGCATGGGTAATTATGTTTAAGGGAAACGAATAAACGGCATTTTCTCCTGCCCTTATCAAACTTTGCTCAACGGGTCGGCACAACATTTTCGCTTCGCATTTTTTCTTAGCCGACCCCATTAAAAATTGGAAGAAGGCCAGAACATGATAAGAATAACTGAAACTTGTTTTAGCATCTGATGTGAAAACTTTAAAATATAAAAAAATCAAATTAACGGTAATCTCGAATAATCCGATCCGAGTTATCTGATTGCTTGCAAACATCTTTGCCAATTTTTACTTTAAGGAAATATTTCATTAATTTTATCAATACGTACTAATATGAGAAAGGAAAACTAAGTATGTATGTAATGTAATCTTATGCTTAATGTATGTATGTAATGTAATCTTATGCTTAAAATTGATGCTTACATACTTCGAATCGAAGTATTTTATTTTATTTTATTTTTATTTATTTGGAAAATGAACAGCTTAAGCTATTTATACATTTCCACATATAAACTACTTAATTAATAGTCCATTCGGATACAATTTTTTAGCAAAGAAAAAAAACAGAAATTAAAACAGAACAAAAAAGAAAATTAACGAGGTATGGGAATCGAGTCAAACCACATTCGAGGCATATGTTGTTTTATATCATTGGGTTTAGACGTAAACAAGTCTATTTCATGACGATGTACCAATTTATTAAACGCTGATGATGCACGACAGAAAAATGAATTTCTGCGATAGTTAGTAGAGCCAAGCGTTACAAATAGGTTCTCAGAGGGCCGTATTGAAATAAGCTTTTTAGGTACGTTAAGTTTAATAGAAGATAACAACTGTGGGGAGTCTATTTTACCTTGAGCAATATTTAACAAGAAAATAACGTCAGCAATGTGACGTCTCGCGAAAAGAGGAAGTCAATGATGTCTTTTACATCTCATCTCATAATTAGGGTTGTCATCTCATAAGTAGGGTTGACCACATTTATATTGTAAAAATCTTAGAAATCTTTTTTGAATTGATTCTAATCTATTAATATACACGTGATAGCACGGGTTCCAAACTTGAGACGCATACTCTAGAATACTACGCACGAACGAGCAGTACAGTACTTTGGATGACTTAATCTGTTTAAAGTTTTTAGAAGATCTTATAACGAATCCTAAGGCTTTGTTAGCTTTTTTAACAATATGTTCTATATGTTTGTCAAGTGTGATTTTGGAGTCCTGCACAACACAATGTATGTAAGCATCAATTGTACAATACCTAAATTACATTACATACATTACATTATCAATATTATTCCAGCGGATTAGCCATGAAATCATAACAGACAAAACCAGACTTTCGACTTCGACAAATATCAGTATGGCTAAAGAACCTATTTTCAAAATTTCATATTCCTATCAGTTTATTCAGTCACTTTTATAATTGTTTTACTTAAAAGAAATGGATTGCTATGACGTAAAGTAATTTATAATTTAAATATATACTAATTGGATGCAAAATTGAGATTTCTCTTATTTTACGTCGTCAAAGAAGCGCGTTGGCTCGCGGAATGTTACGAGGAGCGTTACACAGAAGAACCGACGAGAAATTCTTCGTTTGTTCCTTTTAAATTTTTCTTTCCAAGTTGAATACCTAAGACAGTCCTCTCAAAGAGCTCTAAACTTTTACTTAACGCAGCGTAATCGCCGGAGGTCAGCACCCTTTCTAATTGCTAGTAATTTTTACGTTTTGATTGAAATGCCGCGGGAACACGTCTTTGGTGGAATGCGGTAGGCTTACACAATGTACACTGTGTCGGACAACTTACTAATTTAAGTCGATGTATGTATCTATAGTTCACCGCCGTGTGGTATCCGGCTGAATAGAATAGACCAACCTCATTTCTTACCGAGTTGTCGTAAAAGGCGACTAAGGTAAGTTGACCCGCCGTGTGGTATCCGTTTTAGTAGAATAGACCACCCTCTTTCTTACCGAGGTGTCGTAAAAGGCGACAGAGGTAAGATGACGTTAGTCGGTTGGTCGTGAAAACGCAGGCAAATCATGTGACAGCATGTTTATAACATGTTGTGCCGACCCCACTTAGAGTGGGATAAGGGCAGGATGATGATGATGATGTATGTATCTATATTTCGAACAAATGATTAGTTTTGACGACTTTATAAGCTGTTATAGCCCAGCGGTGATACCGTGCGACTCTTTGTAGGGGGTCACGAATTTAAACCCCGGGCAGGCACCAATGAGTTTTTCTGTTAAAACTTCCGTGTCTGATTGATAATTGCTTATAATTGATAATGTGATAATTTATTTATCACACGCATTTCGCGAACGCCCGTAGCGTTATATACAAGAGGTGACCGCCAGCACCTATCTCAGTCCCTTTTCGCGTCATACCTCCGTGCCTCCGTACCCCGCAAGCGAGGTCTGAGTTAAACTGCTGGCCTATAGTATCCCATGGAAGGGCATGGAGCAACAAGGCAGAGAAGGGCAATAGTACCCAGAAGGTTTCCCTAGTGTGTATGTTATAACTCTATGAATATAGTCTATTTACGACATCATTTTAAAATTGTCCTATCATGAAACGCGTGAAGCCTTAATAAATAAGTAAATAAATATATAAATATATGGGACTTATACACACGGTCGTCCCGTCCCCAAAGTAAATAACTTAATACGTGTGTTATGGTAGACAGACAACTGGTGAATATATACTTATATATTTTTTAAATACATACTTAAATACAAATATACACCCAGGCTCAAAGACTAACAAATTCATTTTTATAGAAAATGTTGGCCTTCGACAGGAATCGAACCCGTGACCCGCGGAGCTGAAGGCAGGGTCACTACCCATTGCGCCATGTAACGATCTGCCCTCACTCAAATCTCCACTTCTCAAATTTTAAAATATTTAAATAATAAATATCAGTCACCCATTACCTGTCAGACTGCCGGCGTGACGTTCGGCGCTAAGCGTGAAAAATTCAAAATGTATGGGAAAATTTTGATAAAAATATTTTAATGAAAAATGTACATATATGTAACGAGTATCAAATACTCATTACGAAAAACCATATTAAATGACAAACAAATATTTTTATTTATATACCTTCCTTAACATACTACCAATTCAGTACATAACTCTAACAATATATGCATGTAAGGTCGAGATCGTCACAGCCAACGGGGCAATCAAACAACTGTAAAGACATTTTTTCAAAATTCAACTCTTCGATTTACGTAAGACATGTATTTACATAAATTATTAGACGCCACGCGGCAGTCCATCGACTTTTACCAAATATCAATAGAAATCGATACCGACACAACCTTCAAAATCGATACAACAAACAAACTGCCATCAACGCGTACGGTATTCGTTAAACCAACACCCCAAATGCCATTACGTAAGTACTTTTTTTTAAAATTTACATTAACTAACTAATCATTTTCTCTTTCGGAATTTAAGTTAGAGACTAGAAAATAAAAATATTTATCTTAAATATAATAATATATATTTATCTTAAATAAGTAATTATTTATTAGTAGCATCTTTTCATCTATTTATTTTACCAAAATTAATGAATAAATTAAATATTTAAATTTGTATAAACTTTTTCTTTTTCTCTATATTACCCTTCAATTCTTGACCTTTTCCTTCTGTTATTCAGAGGTTAACTGGAAGAGATCCCTTTTATACATGGGATGAGTCTTTCTGTCTGACGTCTGAGATTTCTTTTTCTTTTCTAACTATATGTATAAAAAGAAATAAACAAAATAAGTACAGTACAAGAATTAGCACACAATTTCGATTACCAGTTAGTCATCAATCGCTAATTCATGGGAAGCGGCTATCTATGTATCCCTTCAAGGGGACTCTTAGTGGCGCCTAGTACTGCGTACAAGTAAACAGTTAAAGGCACAAAACAGAAGAAAGTTTGAAACGAGCGCCTCAAACGCGGCGTTTAATTTAAATACTTGTTTATTTTTCTATTTATAAGCTAATTCATCGTATTATAGTCGAAAAGACAAAAAATAACCCTAAAATTTTTTTTATATAAATTTGGTTTAGTTAGGAGGTCTTTTTTTTCTTAGATGTAGAACTCTTTTTTGTTCCGCCGTGTGGTTTCCGGCTGAGTAAAATAGACTACTCTAATTTCTTACCGAGGTGTTGTAAAAGGCGACTAAGGTAAATTGATCCGTGTGGTATCCGGTTGAGAAGAGTAGCCCACCCTTTTTCTTACCGAGGTCTCGCAAAAGGCGACTAAGGTAAGTTCACGTCAGGCAGGCGGTCGGTCGTAAAATACGTAGCCAAATCATGTGTCAACATCTTTATAACATGTTGTGCCAACCGCACTTATAGTGGGATAAGGGCAGGAGGACGATTTTGATGTTTTTTTTATATTTTTAATGTGGATTCTACCTTAGACGCACGTATACATTTCACTTCGTCCAGATTATGCTGTTACTAAAGTCGAGCGCTAAGTGACACAATTAACGCCTACTTATCCCGCATTATGGACGCCTCAAACATTTTTGGTACCGAGAAACCAAATATTAGCCTTGTTGTTAGCGATCGTTTGGTTTTTGCTCTGCGGCGTAAATATTGACCCTTTTTTGTGTATCTATATTGTGATTACACATAATAAGATGTCGTTTTTATGTTATTATGTTGTTTGAGAGACTGATATTACATTATACGAAATTCCCCGACTTCCAATGTTTCTTATATTTTTTTATAATCATTTTTGGTGTCTGTAACTTTAAGGTACAACATTGTTACTGTGTATGTAGTGATTGTGTAGTATCCTGTTGATGTGATACGTGTGGCGACTGGTCCAGCATGTATATGGTATGTGAACGTTGCCTGCTTCCTACACTTAGCATTACATAGATTCTCTTAACAAACGCGGACTATAGCGAAATAATTTTACAATAACTTATATATTATAGAATTCCGCAAAGTAACGCCAGCTTCTTTAAATAGCCGACGTTACTAATTGTAAAATGGAATCAATTGTTTATCATATTCTCGTTATTTAATCAATAATTACTTGTGATAAAGGGTTCCTTAAGCATTATTGTTACAGCACTTAAACAATATTGTTGAAGTAATAGGGCCCGACTTCATAGTTAATAAATCGACTAAATTATACTGCGATAGCAAATTCAATGTATCCTATTTTGAAATCTACTGAATAAAATAATATCAACAATTCAACAGTGTTAATTTTCCTTTTACCTTACCTAACTCCTTTTTAGAATAAATCTCCTTCAAATCGTGTTTTGAGAACTAGTATATTGCTGATATTTAAGTAGGATCTACTTATAATTGTAACTCATGTGTGACGCGCTATCTGTTTTCACAACACAGTAATCTGATCTCATCCAACCAGTTCAAGATTAAGCCCAAGGATATAATTGAATTACCTCGCATTTGTCGATTATTGTCTAATGTCTGAATAATTATAAACATATCAGTGTTAAATCATCGTTATCATCATTCTCCTGTTGTGTGGCTAGTTGTATGTTTTGGCTAGTTATTTTACGACCGGCCGCCTGCCTGACGTCGACTTACCTTAGTCGTAATATTAAAACAGCAATCGTCAGATATCAGATATTTTTCTTATTTGTAAAGTCAACCTACTGTAATCTATAGAATTAGGCGTTTCTTTGCAAAGTCCCCTAATTCAAAAGTAATGATAATATCTTTAATATTTAAATGAGTTAGTAAGTTATTTATATATAGGTATATATTTTCGGAATCTCTGGGGGAAGAAAAATTGATCTAGCTAGGTTTTATGTAAAAAAAATTCGTTCTATCCCTGTTTTTGGGCATTAAAAAATACTAAAATTTATATTGAATTGAATTTTTGCCATACACTGTCAAGTCAGCGTAGCTTATTCGGAAAACGGGCAGTCTCGAGAAATATAAATAACTAGAATCGTTTCCAATCTAAATAATAATTTTTTTCTGTTTTTTATTTTGAAAAAAATTACCGAGCAAGGGTCGTTTGACCATATATTTAACATTATTTCCAATTATCATATATAATCTTCTATTGAATCGCTGTAAATGTAAAGTTCGTTATGTATATTAGTCTCAATATTTTTTTTTATGGAATAGGAGAGCAAACGAGCATGCGGTGTAAAGAAGAAGAAAAAGAAGAAGAATACTCTTTATTGTACACAGAACAGAAATATGACAGACATATACAGGTGCAAATGCAATATGGCAGTATTAAATCGCCGTTAAAAATCACAGTGCGTACGATACCTAAAGAAGTAGTGAGAAAGTGGTCGACGTGTTTAAGCGACATGTCACACGGAAGAGCTTTCACAGATATACGGCCTACACCCTAATGCCTTATTAGCTAAGTACTTAGGGGACAGGTCTGAGATATTTATGGGGAAGTGGAAAGAGTTTTATTGAAAGTTTTTCCAATATTGTACACGTTGAAAGTGAGCTGGCGGTTTCCTTTTCCGGTAATTTACGTAATGAGAATTATTTATTTATTTAAAAAAAAATCTTTTAATTAATGACCTGAGTAATCAATCAATAACCTTAAAATAAAATAAATTTCATTATTCTATTTATTAAAAAAAAATATCGAGCAAGGCTCGGTCACTTAGGTATTGAACAATATAACTATCATCATCCTTCTGCCCTTATCCCACTCTAAGTGGGGTCGGCACAACATGTTATAAACATGCTGTCACATGATTTGGCTGCGTTTTTAAGACCGGCCGCCTGCCTGACGTCAAATTACCTCTGTCGTATTTTACGACACCTCGGTAAGAACTGAGGGTGGTCTATTCTATTCACCCGGATAACACACGGCGGTGAAATATAGATACATACATTGACTTAAATTAGTAAGTTTAAAAGGAATTGACAAAGGATACCGCATGCTTTTATTTAGGTACATGTGTATGTACTGATTCGATCCCCGAAAGAAATTTTAGACCGTGAAAACGCGAATGAAGGAAACGCGAACAAAGAGCTATACTGCTACTATATGTTATGCTATACTATATGCTAAACTGCAGAACAACCGCCTTCATACTGCACTGTTGCATTCGCTAAGCAAATCGCAACGACATTTCGTTCTATAATAAAAGCTTTTCGATTTTTATTTTAAGCTTACTATATTAGCCGTGTGGTATCCGGGCTAAGTAGAATAGTACCACTCTAATTTCTTACCGGGGTGTTGTAAAAGGCGACTAAAGTAAGTGGATCCACCGTGTGGTATCCGGTTGAGTAGAATAGAGCGCCCTCATTTCTTACCGAGGTGTCGTAAAAGGCGACTAAGGTAAGTTGACCCACCGTGTGGTATCCGGTTTAGTAGAATAGACCAACCTCCTTCTTACCGAGGTCTCGTAAAATACGACTAAGGTAAGTTGATGTCAGGCAGGCGGCCGGTCGTAAAAACGCAGCCAAATCATGTTATAACATGTTGTGCCGACCCCACATAGATTGGGATAAGGAAGAAGAAAAATTAAAGCTTTTTGATTTTTATTTTAAGCTTACTATATGTAATCCTTATCGAATTCGTCATCGCGATAATTGACAGACGTCAATACTAATGTGTTGGTAATGAACTTACGTAAGCGACGAAAGCAGCGAAACTTGTATGGAGATAATGTTATTTAAAGGAGAAATTTGTTGACGAGGTCATTAGGGGGCCGGACATGATGCATTCAACTCGTATTTCGTTAGAATATTTTCGTAGCTGTGCCATTTGGTATCCGGCTGGGTAGAATAGACCATCCTAATTTCTTACCGAGGTGTCGTAAAAGGCGGCTAAGGTAAGTCAACCTGCCGTGCGGTGTCCAGCTGAGGAGAAAACCCTCATTCCTTACCGAGGTATCGTCGCGACTAAATTCAGTGGACCCATTGTGTGGTATCCGGCTGAGTAGAATGCATGATGCATTCAACTCGTATTTCGTTAGAAAATTTTCGTAGCTATGCCATTTGGTATCCGGCTGAGTAGAATAGACCACCCTCATTTCTTACCGAGGTGTCGTAAAAGGCGACTAAGGTAAGTCAACCTGCCGTGCGGTGTCCAGCTGAGGAGAAAACCCTCATTCCTTACCGAGGTGTCGTCGTGACTAAGGTAAGTTGACCCATTATGGTATCCGGCTAAGTAGATTAGACCATCATTTCTTACCGAGGTGTCGTAAAAGGCGACTTAGGTAGGCAGACGTCAGGCATGTTGTGCCAAACCTATTTATAGTAGATCAAGGGCAGGAGAATGATGAATAACATTTTAACACATAGACTCGAAGAACAAAAATAGGTTTAAAAAAATAATGATTTTCAACGTGAGTCGAACCTACGACCCGCGTAGCTGACAGCTTTGCCACCTGCGCTAACAGACCAGTCAAAACAACATTAACAAGTCCTATCATATCCTGTGTGTGAAAGTTTGTGGGTATGGTTGTATGTTTGTTACTCTTTAACGGCGAATACGCTGAACCAATATCTATAAAAATTGGCACAACTATTCCTTATACACCGGGGTAACATAAAAGCTATAGAAATCCTGTTAATTCTACAGCAATATAAGGAGATTTAAAAGCGCCAACTATTATCAACCTATCGCTCGACAACAGTCCTTACAAACTAAGTTTCGGGTAAAAGCTACTTAATCCTAATCTATACTAATATATATAGCTGAAGAGTTTGTTTGTTTGATTGTTTGAACGCGCTAATCTCAGGAAAAATTAGACCGATTTGAAAAATTCTTTCAGTGTAAAATAGTCCATTTACCGAGGAAGGCTATATAACATAACGCTAAGATAAATAGGAGAGAAGCAGCATTAAAAAATAGTTCGAAAACGGCAAAATTTAAATCTTTCCTTGAGTGCGCTGAGTAAACGGTGACAGTTATTCAAAAATCATGTACTACAAAATTGTTCCCCAATAAAAGTTCTTAATAAAAATCCGCGACAGCATATGTCTAGCTTTTAAGGTTAACCCACTGTAACCATTTTTATAGTTATCAAGAGACTATTACGGTTGTAATTTTTCCACGCGGGCGGAGCCGCTGGCGATTGCTAGTTAGACAATAAGCTTTCTAGCCTTCTGTATCCCCCGACTATGAAGTAATGATAATAAAAAAAAACAATCATTTGAGTTAATATGTTTAAAATTGCCCACCTGCGCTCTCAGCGAAAGTCGCGATTTGTCAACGCAACGCCGGCATCACGTAATATACCTCGTTGCTGCAGTAATTGCTCGCAGGGTCAACTTAGCAATGAAGTTGTATAATTTTTTTTATAGCTTTAAACTTGTTATTGTATAACTTTATTTTACAAATACGCATAACCCTTAGGTAAAAATTGTTTAAAAAAGAAAGCATACTTATCCCACATTGGGATCTCATCCAGTTGTAATTGTTACGTAATACACATGTTTGTAGTGATTTTCGATAAACTTTTTCACAACTTTTAGCCTGCACTCTCAGAAAGTGTCAATTTTCCTTTTTCTTCGCATCCTCGCAACATGTATCCTAGACAAATAAATATGATCCTTATTTTGTCTTAAAATCTTTATATCTATGTTTTCAACGCTGACATCATGTGATATAATTTATAGTTAAAAAGTAATTACCCATGTAAAACTGACTTGTTATTCATGAGTATTGTAATTTTTTCTTCTTTCTTTCTTTCTCTCTCTTTATACCTATGATTCTTTAATACCTATGATTTTAGGATACATTTTGATTTTTGAGCGCAGTGCTGGCTATTAAGTAATATTTGAGTATATCGTGCGGAAAATTATATCGGCTTTTAAGAAAATTGTTTCTTATAACAGTGCGTCTAACCGAACTTCATCGCCTATTTAGTAAATACCATTATCCAATATTTCACGTGCAATGCGTATAACGTGATGAATAGAAAAACAAATGTCACTTGCTTTAATAATGTATTTTTTTCTATAAGTGTAAGAATACATGTCAAAAGGAAAACCTATAAACTAATTGGTTTGGTGCGTAGACAGACTACAAATCTATACACCATAAACTATATAGTCACCATAAACAAAGCCGTAGTCACCCACCTTTGTCTTAACTAAAACACTCAACGCCACAATTTAAATACAATTTTCACTCCACAACTTAGTCTGTATCATAATAAATCAGTCAATTCAGATTTATTCATTCGCTTTGATTTAGGTGCGGCCTCGCCCACTTGTAAACACGGGGAAAGTCGTGCGTTCAGCTTGTTTATAATGGGGTAATCATTTACAGTAACAAGTGAAAATTGCTATCGATTATAAGCTATTAAGTTTAGCACTGCTTATTATTAATTAAACAGCTTGTTATGTACCTTTGGTAGGACGAAACGATGCTGTTTTGTTTTAATTGCTGCTCTAGCGAAATCATCTGCTGGAAAGATTTATCTTTTTTTATTCTCCAGTGTCTGAATTAAATTATCGAACCATTTAAATGGTTACCTTCTAGGTGCGGGAGGTTTATATTTGACTAACTGTACGGTCTTTCTTAGGTTATACTAGGAAATTGGTACCTAAATCCTCTTGGTAGATGTCCGAAAAAGGTAACTTTTTACTTCATGGTCGTTGCTATTAATATACACTTGCATTTAGCTTCGTTTAAAACCCGCGCTTTTGAGACAAAGTGCCTAAGTATTTTTACCTTTTTTTTTTTCTAACAGTATGTATTTTGTTCCAGGTACATATTAGCAGTTACAATGGAGAAAGGGGTAACTTGCTTTCATTATAATGTCCTGATGATACTCCTATTAAATCGACTTACCGGAATTATAGCCTTAAATACGTCTTATGACCATCAAATTTTACTAATTAGAGACAGCGTTTTTGGCGGTAAAAGGGTAACATCTCCGTTTTCGTAACATAAGGTTTTCAAAAGTTGGACGGTCCTGGCTTTCTTCCTTATACTCTACGACATGATGACTAGTCACACACATACATCATCATCCTCATCCTCCTGCCCTTATCCCACTCTAAGTGGGGTCGGCACAACATGTTATAAACACGCTGTTACATGATTTTGCTGCGTTTTTACGACCGGCCGCCTGCCTGACGTCAACTTACCTCTGTCGTATTTTACGACACCTCGGTAAGAATGAGGGTGGTCTATTCTACTAAACCGGATACCACACGGTGGGTCAACTTACCTTAGTCGCCTTTTACGACACCTCGGTAAGAAATGAGGTTGGTCTATTCTACTCAGCCGGATACCAAACGGCGGGTCGACTTACCTAAGTCGCCTTTTACGACACCTCGGTAAGAAAAGAGGGTGGTACTATTCTACTTAGCCGGATACCACACGGCTATAGTCACACACATACAACAGTCATCAAAAAGTTACTCTAAACCGTGGACAGGCTCACAGGAAACAAGTAGAGCTATTGCAACCTTCCTTCCGCTTTTCGCAGCTTTGTTCCTCTCAATGTTCCTCGCTTTTCCAGTCCGATGATACTTTCAAAGCAAATACGCATAAAGCATATTGATAATTTCTTCACTTCAAGTACCAAAATATACGTTTTTTAATTTCGTGCTTCTCTTTTATTCGATATTCAAATAACACATAAATGAAATATAAATATAGTTCTTTGAGAAATAAATGTAATAACATTTGGGTAAATTGACTTATTTATATACAATTACCAGTGGTTGATAATTACATAAAGCAATTATATATTATTAATGTTTCCTTTATTATTTATTAGATGTCACTGAAGGACTCTGTAATTACTTGTTTTCGACCTTTAAAAAATGTATGCCTTAATTTACCTACAATTTGGTTTAGTATATTTAACACAGATGTTGTCTTCGCAATGAGGAAATAAACCCATAAGTATTTTTTAAAGTTACGTTGATAAGAGTATTCTGAGAGTTGTGCTTGTAAAAGGATGAGAAGCGCAAAATTATGTTAATATAAGAGACGGATATATCCATACTCGTCGTGAATATCTTGATAAGTCGACTTACGTTGTTGCCTGCTTCATACACTTCGCATTACATATTGTTACCGCACGATTAATAGGAGACTAAGGAATGCATCACATCTATTGATGTATATTAAATTATAATTAATATTTATATCAAGTGCTATAGTTATGACCTATTTTTAAAAAAGATACTCTTTTGACATAATTATTTAGGCGCCGGCAATTGTGGCGCCATCTTAAAGTTATTAGAAATGGAAATAGTCAAATGTCAACTCTTTAGTTATTTTATACTAAAAACTCGGTAATCACGTGAACAAGCAAAGGAGGGACTTACTAATTGTCTATAAAATAGCCGAGCTTGCCATGGCGAGGGAGTCTTGCTGTAAAGTTTAACTACAACGGTTATTATACTGTTACGCTGCTAGATCGTGTCGTTATTGTACGATTTTTAAATAACCACGTGTCTAAGTCATGTTACAACATGACTAAGGGAGTTCTGTTCCTGAGGTTAAATAGAGCTAGTGTTTAGTATTGGACCTCGCTTTTTCTTCTTCTTTTACAGTATATTCTCTTAACAAACGCGAATTGCAGCAAATCCATATCGACGTTTTGGATGGACTATCTTACACTCAAAGAATTTTTGAAATCGGTCCAGTTGTTCCTGAGATTAGCGCGTTCAAACAAACAAACTCTTGACCTTTACAAATTAATATAGATATAAAATTTTTCACCCAGAGTCAAAAATCTTAGCCTTATTATGCATTAACCATTCAAACTTTATTAGTATAAATTATAAAACTACTATTTTACATATTTATTTATACGAAGTAACTAAATACCCATCAATATGATAAATAGAAAATACACGAAGAAAATCTTTCACTTGACTCAGTAGAGTCAAAATCCAGAGTTATATATTGTTTCTTGTTAATATAAAGAAAACGTTTAATCAATGTCAACGTTTGTTTTCTATTTAATCTATCGACTATAGTTAATCGGATCCCACGCGCGGTGTTATCTCACAATCTAAGCTTTTTGTTAAATCACTGTTTTTAGTAGTAGTTAAAAGTAAAAGTGAACAATTCGTTGCGTTTAAGCGCTGTTAGGCTGTAAGACTCGTCCAACTTATTAAGTGTTCTTTACACGACAATAACGTACCTTTAATCTGTGATAAAAGAAAATCTATAGCATAATTCCTTATACTATAGAGTCCCCGATGTTAATATATGATATAAAAGAAAGTCTTTGCATTTTTTGAGAATTTGTGGTATCCGGCTGAGTAGAATAGACCACCATCGTTTCTTACCATGGTGTAGTAAAAGGCGACTAAGGTAAGTTGACCCGCCGCGTGGTATCCGGCTGAGTAGAATAGACCATCCTCATTTCTGATCGATGTGTCATAAAAGGCGGCTAAAGTAAGCTGACCCGCCGTGTGGTATTCGGTTAAGTAGAATAGACCACTCTCTTTTTTATCGAGGTGTCATTAAAGGCGACTAAAATAAGTCTATCCGCCGTATGGTATTCGGTTGAGTAGAATAGACGACCCTCTTTCTTACCGAGGTGTCATAAAATACGACTAAGGTAAGTTGACGTCCAGCAGACGGCCGGTCGTAGAATACGTAGCTAAATTATGTGACAACATGTCTATAACATGTTCTGACCCCACTTAGAGTGGGATAAGGGCAGGAGAATGAAATAAGGCGATCGTGTATTGGATGCCTTACGCACGAGTGTGACGAGCGAAAATCTCGAGCATGTGAAACTCATTTTTATATAATTTATTTGATGTTAATGTTTTTAATTATCGTGGAATGCTGGCGTATTCTTAATTGCACTGTTAATGGCCATTATGTGATGCTTTATAGTGTACATTCCTTTATCATTAAATTAAGTGCGTACACGTGATGTAGAAACTTTCGTAAATATACTAATAACAGGCTAACAAATACTTTGCTATTGCATGTAATGTTATTCAAACAGACATTTAAATACAAGCACTTTCACCAAATATTTATACCACTCTTTAGTTAAAAAGTTCTTATGAAAGTTACCTTGTTGACCTAACCAGTCCAAAATTATGGTTATTTTGTTCAAAATATAGTACCCATAACCTTACTTTTTGCTGTCGCAATCTTGTGGAAGATATAATTAAACTAACATACTTGTATATGGTATAATTCGTCGATTATGATATACAAATTTTATTTGTTAGTCTTATATTTAATATTTGTATTCGGATGCGCTCGGATTTTTTATTATCTTCGTCACTCGTCTATTATGTCGTCCCTTCTTCGACTATTGAAAACACGTACTTTAACAGCATAATTACTATAGAATATATATTGAAATACACCTATGTTTAGGGAATCCATTTCATCCACTCAATGCACAAGCAATATGTGTTTTTATTGACTCTACGCCGGATATCGTACCAGAATACTAAAGTGATGTGTGACATACTTTAATAACTTATGTACTAAAAATATATCTACATGCTTTTTTTTTTTTTTTTATTATACAGGAAAAAACCCCTTATGGGTACCGCCGCCCGACGGGGACAGGCGGCGGTTATGTCGGACTCGCACCGACTAAAACGACCTGTGTGCTCCACCACGCTGCCAATGGCAGGGTATCATTGTACATTTTGCCCCCATCCCGCCGACAGCTCTGATCCCAGAGAATTAACACCTCCAGGTAGGGGCCCCTCGAAAGAGAAACCCCCCTCCGCTAACCGGTGCATCGGGAGCACCAGATGCACCGACCGCCTCGGGGACCTGTAAGCCAGGTGTCCGATGTACCCCGTTCGGAACACCCGAAGGTCCCCAGTTAGGGCGGCAGACGATGGGCTTGGGCGAGTCACTAACACCTGGACTCACCAGCAGCAGATTGGATCCAGAACAACAGTTCGTGGAACCGCTCCGCCGCCTCCCTCCGCCCCCCTCCGCAGAGCTAAAGGAGGCCATCGCTGCCCACGATCGCTCCCTGCCCACCGTGTTTGCTATGTCACGGTCGACAGGGAGAGATCGCGCCCCAAGTAGGGGCCCCAACGCCTTGGTGGGCGTTTCCGCCCCCACCGGGTAATTTTTTATAGAGGTTTTCTTCCTCGCAACCCGAAGGTCCCCGTTCCCATTGCTGGGCTTCCGGGTTTCGCCGACGGTGGCCGTAACCATGTCCAGCCAGACTTAGAGTAAGCCCAACTGAACCCGTCGCTCATTAGGGACTTCACCCCAACCCCCCCGAAGTCCCCGGCCCGTCCAGATTGCCCTCTGCTAATCAGAGGGACAACTGGATTGGCCACCCCTCAGTGGTCCGTTCGCCAAGACTAAGCTTGCCCAGGGTGCGCCACGAGGAGGCCGACCACTTTGGCACCCCATATCTACATGCTACCATAAGCTGAATTCATCAAACGCGAATGGATGAACTCTTCTATCTTGCCAAAAATATGCAGAACTCATTGCCAACATTCAGTATTTGAAGAGGCACTAAAACAAGAAGAAGAAGCTTTGCACCTGTCATGTCTCAGAATTTCTTTAAACCTATGCCGAACTTGACAGATGGTTTTGTTAACTCCAAGATGTCCAAGACTAACAGGCACAGAGGCAAAACTGATGAGACGAAGTAGATTATTTATTGGTATCAAACTAATAATCTATCTAAATATTAATTCAGATAATAGACGTATCATAAGCACGAGGAAGATAAATCTGTAGAACAGGCCACGATTTGTTTATTATAAACATTAGCTCGCGGCAATTAAGCGTTAGAACGGGATCAACGCTATAAATCATACTCCAGCAAGAGGCTGTATCGAAATGGTTGTCGGCACCAGTTTTAATTAGATTACTACCGGTTATCACGTTCTGGTTCATTAATCGATTATCAATATCGATAGAGGTGATGATTTCCAACTAAAAATTGGCAGCTATATCCGTGTATGCCAATAATTTAGAAATTTATCATGATGCGTTTCGGCAGTCGAAGGCGATATTATTATTGCTACATTCAGTTAGATATATCCAGTAAACCTTAACTTAAAATCATTTATTAGGAAAATTCAACTCACAGAACTAATGGGATTTTCTTAAATTTGTAAAAACCTCATCTTCTATCTTTATCGATTTTCTTTTTCATAACTAAAATGTTCATCTGTATTCAACTGTCTTTGCTGCTTTGGCGTCACCATAACGTTTCATTATAATGCTTTATTTTATTCATCGCTGTTACACTCGGAAGGGTTGTAAGTGATTTAGTCTGTATAAACCAGGTGCATGGTCTGTACAAACTAAAGTATTACTTAAAATGGTGCTATTAGTTAAAGATCGGGGATATTGTCTTGGTAGAATAGACACAGTGATTGTCCCTTGCATTCTGCGCTGAGCTGTTTATGGAGATTATATAATTCCTTCAAGTCCCCATAGCCTTTCCCGACTAAGTCAGGGTTTGGGTTAGCATATCCGCCGGTTGATGTTCGGTGTTCTCAGCTCGTTTAGCTCCACCAAGAGGATACGTCCAGGTTGCTGAATGGTTGCACCTGCGGGCCCGAGCGACTCCATCCTTAGGCTACAAACGAAGCAATATGGAATTTCACTATGCTCATAAGAGAGCACACGTTTGAAGGAAGAGTAGTTTAAAAGTGTACTACTGTGTACCACTTTTAGTCCAGTGCAGTGCATAAAATTCTAATGAGTTTTCCGGTATCGTTGCACCCCTATGTATACTTCATAAGAATTTTAAACTACGTCTGGTTGTAAGGTCAAACACCTTGTCGGCGACGGAAGATAGATAGTCTAGCTTCGAATCAAAATCAGATCTGCATATTGAACTAAATGCTATTATTACAAAAAGTAACTCATTCCTTCATTCATTTGACTCAACTTGGAGTCAAAAACCTGTGGCGTGTGGAGCGCGTAATCGCACCACAGGGTTCGCGAAAAAATTAAAGATGTTCATTGCGTAAGTTTATATAAAAAGTGAAGCGTCAAATTTTTTTGTTCGCCATTACTGTTTTGGCGTTACGCAACAAAAACACAGATAGGAACAAAAACGTTATCTATAGAGATTTCTTTAATTCAGTCAATGTATAGATATCAGATTAACAGCGTGCTTGAACGTTTTGCATTGTTGTCTTGATTGCGATTTTATTTCATTGACGTTAGGTAATGAGTTGTAACAATCATGAGTAATATTACACTAGTCAAGTGGCGGTTCTTATCATCTCACTACTGGGTCCAAACTCTTCAAAGGTGCCAAAGATTCGAGCTTAGATTGCATTAGAGTAAGGACGACGTATAGTAGCCGTTCCTCTAATGTAAAATGACTGGTTACACATGTCACATGTCCATACCAAAAGTCATATGCGGGCCTCCTCAGATGTTTTCTTTAGCTATAAGCTATTGATAATTATAGAGAACGTTGGTTTTTATGGAAAACTCGCACGTGGTTTTCCTAAGTTTGAACTAGTGACACGTTCCTACACAAGATGATGATTCCTTAATTATGGGTCATAATTTAAAAGAAAGGCCTTTATAAAAAAAGGGTTGTCCTCGAAATTATCAGCAAGTCATTTGATACTTTTAACATTTACCAATATAATATTTACCATAAATATTGACTTACATGTCATCTAGAAATTATAACTAGAATGTTCTAGTGGGTATGAATCAGTAATCATTTCTACACTAGCACTGGCATTAATCGTAAAGATATCAGAATTAAGCTTCCTTATATGAAGTTTGCCATGTTTATTTTTTACCATATTTAGCCAGCTAGTTTAGACGAATGCGGAAAAAGTGAAAACTGTACAATCCGTGAAAGTTAATGAGAAACTGATGGTATGTCATTGGTTTCTAATGTTTGCTTTAATTATGATTTACATGGACATAGCCAGCTAATGGATAAGTAGGTAATTTGCTCAATTAGCAACTCTCACTTGATTTTTTTTCCTACTGTTTATTGATGACGCGTTCGCGCTCGATTTTCATCTCATCTGATTGTAAGCGATTTTGTTAAATTTAGATGGCCCCTTAGTATGTAGTTATACTTAGGGGATATCTAGGCCCTACTATGAGCAAATTTCCTAGCATAGACGTTATTGGAGCGCTTGAATCTAGCGAATCCCTAAAAAAGATTTTAAGGTTTTGTCTATAACTTTGTGTAGAAACGGCTATATCAATTGATTCTTTAATTTCTATTTCGTTTCCACTTACTTCGGTTTCAGCGACTTTCCAAATCCACTTCAAACATTCTTTTCATTGATCGCTTGACACCGTTCTTATCTTTTTGATATTTCCTGAAGTTGTCGGCGTTATTATCATTACTAGTATTTATGTAACTTGGTTGAAATATTGTTTATGTTTTAAGACCGCCATGTGGTATCCGGCTGGGTGCAATAACACAACTCTTATGTCTTACCTAGGTCTCGTAAAAAGCGACTAAGGTAATTTGACCCGCCGTGTGGTATACGGCTGAGTAGAATAGACCGCATTTTTTCCGAGGTGTACTAAAAGGAGACTTAGTAAGTGGACGTCAGGCAGGCGACCAATCGTAAAATATCTAGCCAAATCAAATAACAACATGTTTAAAATATGTAGTCCCGACCTCACTTAGAGTGTAATGATGTTTGTGTTTTAAGTTTAGACCTTATTTTTATTTAATTTCTTGAATTCAAAATATCATTTCGGGTACATCAGCCAGCCATTTATTTTTTTTTATAATTGACACTTAGCCCAGCATCCTTATGTATAATTATGTTGTCTCAAACGCGTCACTTGGTGGACCATGAGTGGCAATTTAGGTTATTTGGTCTCGCTTGCATAATTTTTTTACTTACAGTTGACCACACAAAGTACGTAATTTTGGTAATGAGGGATGACATGTCGGGCATATTTCGTAATTATCATATATTCCGTATACTTAAAAGTGTACACAATATTTTGTTTGTTAGAATGTTTTTTCTGAAAAAAATTTAGCCATTGCTTGACTCACGGTTCAGCAACCTTTTATTGCTAGAAGGCTTTACGTAGAGCTAACCGTTATAACAATATATTTACCTTAAATAACACAGATGTAAATTTTTGTCTATTACAAATAAAAAATTATATATTTTGATTTCAAAATTGTCATCTTTCAATAAGTAGCTCGACACTGCAATATTATCGGTTTGCTATATATCGTTTAGTATATTTTGTTTAACATGCTCAGTAAGTTATTTTACATAATGAATTTGACGAAGAAGTAGAATTAATGATATAGGTACTTCATTGGAGTCTTAAGTTTGTGGAATAAAGTTTTCCGGAAATTTTATCCCAGCCATCAAAACGCAGCGTTAGTGGTTCCCGCACACATTTCGTCGTTTGACGATCGTGTTACTTAAATCTAGCGGGTCTCTTGATCTCTTTGGCCTAGTCCATCATAATGCAAATCTGCTGATTCTGAATTTTCCGATGTAGTTCAATTTATTTTAGTCGGCGGAAATGGAACAGCGTTACCCTAAAGAATTACGGGGGGATTATGTGTGACGAATTGAGACAACTTGAGAAAGGCTTTTAAAAGCACTATATAACCTCAATTATCTAATTCTCCTCAAAGAAATCGAACCTGCGGAACGAAATGTACTTAATCCGTCTAGTGCAAAATTGCCCACACCGTTACTATACATGTCAAGATATGATTTATAACTCACTCGTAGTTGGAGGGGGCGAGGAGGTACCGTTGAAGAGGCTAACTGTAGGCTCAGGCCCTTAGACTAAATGGATGAATAGACATTCATTCGACATGAGTGTACCGGTTTATGCGTGTTGTCGTCAGTAACAGGACCTTATATTGACTGTCCGTTATGCTTCAATTTGTAACATTTAAATAATTTTCTATCGAAGATAATTTCTTCATCTGCGACCTCGCATTAACTCCTGCATACAGGCATTCCTTTAGCTTCCCTTTGTTAGCCTTCAGTAATATTGGTCTCTTTTTTATTATAATAATTAGTTGAGCTTGCAGCTTCGCATACGCGGAAATCAGTGTATTTATTTATTTAGTTTCTAGTTGTGACAGCAGCTTCACCAGTGTTCAATCAGTATTTCACAAATTTTTACCCGAATTGAATTTTTTAACCTAAAAGTTGTTATGGTGGGTTAATTACGAGAGATTTTTGAAAAACTCGCACCGTTTAGTTTTTCGTAATATTTTTTATTATTGCTCCTCTCCTATTCATCTAAGTATGATGTTATATAGTCTACATCCTTTGTCGATAAATGGGCTATCTTTTACTATCTTACTTTACTATCTTTTACTTAAAGAATTCCAGTAGTTCCTGAGATTAGCGCGTTCACACGATCAAGCAAGCAAACTCTTCACCTCTACATATTACAGATTTATTATAACAGAATTAATTTATTATAAATGTGGGTTTATTTCCAATCTAAACTTTCTTGGCATTTTCACTACCATTAAATGTAATTTCATTTTGTTACCTCTTAAACCTGGCATTACATATCGAGTACTGTAATGCATAAATATCTAAGTACACCATTCTACCTGTCAAATACAACTTAAATACAGAAATTACATCTCTGGAATGAATGTATGTAGAATTTATGTCTACGTGAAATACATGAGGTTATCTCAGGTTAATTTTCCTCGCCTTACTTGGATGAATTTAACCCAAAATGGCTGCAAAATATATAGGTAGCAGCCATAATCTTTCGTTAGAAATTAGTGATGCCAGATTCCTTTCAAGTGAAATTAGAAATATTGTTGTTTCGGTGAAGATATCAAAAGTTTCGTATTTCAGCTGTAATGAATGCTATAATGAATTAAAGCACACTATAAGACTGTCTTTTTAGCATATCTTATGGTCTAGCATCAATTTGTTTGAAAACAACAAAAATTTCGTTTACTTCACAATCGAGATTAATGTTTATATAGATATCTTAGGACTGTTAACATTGAGGTCCTCGGGGCCGGATATTGTTATGAATACCGTAATAACAGAAAGTAATTTTCAAGGTCCTGTTTTATTTATTATTTTCTGCCCGTTATTGATAGCTTATATTATTGTCCACCTCTATAACTATCTGCATACAAAATATCACATCAATTCGTTTCTAGTTTAGATATAAATAAAGGCCAATACATACACTGCCATTAATAAAAGTGAAAGCCTTATTTACATTATTTAGACACTTGCGTAGATTAAAAGTCTTTAACTTAAGTAAGGGATTTTTACTGTGATTTATGGATTTAATTTAATATAAGTTCTAAATAACTCGGGAGCGAAATAAACGTACAGGAATCATTGAATCATTTTATGTGATATTCATTATTGCAAACATTCATTTTTTTATTATCAGGGAAGTAAGTTTCTCAGGGAAGTGATTAAAATTATAGTTTGTCCTAAATAAAATCAATAAAACCTGGCAACACTATCCTATAAACCCAGCGGGCCGTTTAAGTTTGCATGTCAGCAAACAATTACCCCGTTCCGTTTTAATGTCTCCCATTACGGATCGCAGCCTTCGCGGGAAGGCGTCTGTACAATTTGACAAAATTGTATCTTACGCTCGCGTGTTCGTGTTTTTGTTACCTTGTCGAAATAAGCGAAGAAGCCACATCTAAAATACTAAAATAGGTCAACATCGGTCATTGAACTTTATTGCGAACAGATTTTTACTATTCCCCTTCTATGCAGCTGTGCGAATAATTTAGCAGTTTTGTAATCTTTATTACAGACTGTGATGGTTTTGGAAAGTGTTTGAGTTAAAGTGACCAATTAGTATTTAATCAGGGAAGTTATCCTTATCATAGTTATCTAAGATTTTATCTGTTAAAGATTAATTATTAAAAACTTTACTCAAGTTTACGTCTTCTATCTAGCAATGGATCATCACGAATCGTGATTGATATTATTAAAAAACTTCAAAATTGCCATCTCTCCCAGATTAACGTGATCCTTCTTAAAATGCACCATCACTTATCTAGATCTTGCCTAAGCAGAAAACTGTCAACGGAATAAAAACGCTTTGTTTACTTTAAATGGGTCGGCAGGGATCAACAACCTTCATTACAAGCAGATATTGGCACCAATAAAAGCCGTATTTATTGTAACAATTTATCGTAAGTCCAAACATCTCAACGCAAATGTTTATGACCTCATTCGCGGCGTTGTACGAGTTCATGTTAATATAAAAATAAATAAAACGATCAAGTTTATGTGGTATGGAATTTCGTATAGGTGCTTCAACTGTCAGTAAGGTGGTAAAAAGTGTTAATGTTTGCCTTGTATCCTCTAATATAAGATCTGATCGTTTAGCCATGTTCAAGCTCTCATGCCCATAAAGTTACTTATTAAAAGACTGAACAGAGTAGATTCTGTTAAACGTACATTTAACTAGAGATAATTTAAATTCCTGACGCTATTTTTATTACTACTCTTACGACAAAATATCTTCGTACAATGCATTAAAATTATTATTATTAAATCTTCAGAGTCTAGAAGATTAAAATTGTCGTTGTCACAACCATATTTGGCAGAGAAGAAAAATTGTATTGAAAAATTATTTGAAAGTTTTATTTTTTCCTAAAGATATCATAGAATATATTTGATATCAAAAAAGGGTATCTGGCTTTTTATTCCCATTTCTAGCAAGATTTATCTTAACACACCCTAAATGTAAAGATACTTCAACATCTTTTCAATATCCTAATAACCTCGACTATAAATAAAACAGTACAAGACTAAATATAAAAGCTGAGAGCGGCTGTTATTATCAATTATTTTAGCTACTCAATAACTCACAACAAACGTTACTTTAATCGTCCACTTAGTGTAATCCTTATAATCAAGGTATTTCATCTAACCTATATTTGTCATGCTAGCAGTTCTGTGACCCAGCGATAGCTATCATGTTGAGATAATCCTTAAAGTGCGAAATGGGAACAATTGATTTACTCTCTCAGTTGCGCAGTTTATTATATGGTGTGTGGATTAATCAGAAAAATCTATAGCGTTACATGCGAAATCGATTTTTAGAGGTTAAGTATTTATTTTCGCCTTGTTCTGATTTATATCATGTAATTGCTACGTCATATTTTAGTCGTTTAGTCTTATCCTACGCTCAGTGGGGACCCTAGTGAGGACCTACGCCTTTCATATTCATGTCATAAATCGTGTTATTTTATTATATAGTATTGGCTATAATTTATTCAGTCTCAGATTTACAATTATTTCTATTACAAAGAAATCAAAAGCGAAATATATTCACGTCATAGTTAAAGCCAATGCCCCACAAGGGCATTTGCTGAAACAATCGGCCTATCGTGACACGCATGACAATGAAGTCCTACAGGTAAGGATACCAAACATTTAATTTTATCCAGGATTTATGCCGAATGTATAGGACAGCCGTGGACACAAGGGTAGTTTTCTAAGAGCTGCAAGATTTAGTAAAGAGTTTTGTGATTAAAGTTAGTAACTGAAGCTTACTTTGATCGTTCAGAGAAATAGGAAACAACAATTCCAAATCCCTTGACAGCCTAAAAAAACTCAATTAAATGACAGTCTGTTACAATACTACTGGCAAAGGACTCCTCTTTAAAGAAAAATAGGGGCTTAGTTTCACCGCGATTATCCAATGTCAATTTGTAGGTTACACATGTCCATTAATATGCAGACTTCCTCATGATTTAAGTGAAGTGAGTGATAAATTATAAACATGAATTGGGCACAAGTTTATATAAGAATAATGATTATAATTTTCTTGAACTGTCTCATTCCCCTCTAGTAAGTCCCTGGTAACGATGATCACTGATGTCTCACGGTCTCAATGTCATTTAATTTCTTATTGATATTTTAATCTTTGCTTACGATGTGAAAATTAAATAAGGGAAAATAATCACTGTTTTTTATCTCTGCACCATACTTTTAAATTTCTATCTATCACCTAAATAAAATCCCGTTTTGTGATGCAAGCTGTTGGAAACCCTGCCAATAGCGAGCCCTTCGCGCTTCGCATCTTAATAGATCTAGCCAAGACCTGGGAACGAGATGTATTATTCAGTCACATGTATTTTTGGAATTCTAAATATGTGTCGTGAGGTGTCAAGGTTTTAATTAAAACAATCTGCATCTCATTTTTATTCACTAGTTTATTAGCTTTTGAATCCTCCCACATTTATTAAGAAGATGCTTATAAAGAAAGCCTATTACAATATCTAAGATTATTTAATACTAAAATTAAGAGGTATGCGATTTAATAACGTATGTAAGGGCTACATTTTTAAAAGAGAAACTGCTGAGTTTCTTATTGACTATTCCCAGTATAACAATTTTTCAAACTATCAGAAGAGTTGACGATTCCAAAGAACTTATAAGTTGTATTTGAATAAAGAATATTTTGGGTTTGGATATGTTAAATATCAGATATTTTAGATCTTGAGCTAACATTAAACTTAAAAATGATTTAGGAACTTGAGACTTTACAATCCTTATTATCAAGTCAAGCCTTTAACCTAGAGCCTTTAAAAAGATTCTGTTTCTGCGACATCGGTCAACATCGTCAAGTTTGATGTTTTCATCTAACTTTGCGTAATATTTTGTCAAAACTCAAGCTGTATTCTTTTTCTTTAACTGAATACTGGTTTGAAATAAATTTATTTAAAGATTATTGATCTTTACCACATTAGATGTAAATATAATATACGTAAAAATCACTCAATGTTCGTACGAGCCGGCGACGTCGTATTTCAAACAAGCTGTATGAATTTTAAATTCTTACATAACACAAAGCCCAAGTGACATATATCAACTTTCTCTCTACACGCTATAAAAATGACTATTAATATTGTATTTATTAGATTTCAAGTCTTCCACGCCTTATGACCTCCCAAAATCCTATCAGCCGTATTAAAAGAAATATAATTCTTAAGCAGCATTTTAGAAAGCACTTAGGACTGTTTTATGATCAGTATAAATGCTTTAGTTGTAAATACGTTATTGAATCATAGTTCATTTTATGACGATCATAATAACATGAATATGTAGGAAATTAATTAACTTAATATCAGTTACTTTTCTTTTCTTTTGAGTAAATACGTCTTTGGTTGGGACTTCAAAAATCGTTTATTTGATTATTTAAATCATATTTTTTGTTGTAATCGCTCTTTCATGTAGCTAAATCGTTATTTTATTTTATGTACATGTTTTATCTTATTTATCATTGTTTTTGGGTTGTAAATAATGGGAATTTTCTAAAGAAAAATGCTGTTAAGAGTATTCTAGAACCAATTTTTTGAACTAAGTATTCTTAATTTTTTTTAATTTGAGTTTTTTACGATTTAATGTATAGAATGTAATCCCAAATTTCGTACTTGAGTTTTTTATCATTAAATGCAGTTCATCTTCAAGTCTTTTAGTTTTTAGGTTGTTCAGACTGGTATTATCGGCACCTACATTTTCCTCTTGCCCCAGAAAAAGCACATTAGGTGCAAATTAAGACGCTAAATCCCACTATCCTATGATTATGTATAGCATTAATTGATGACGCATCATCGATTGATTGAAAAAAGCTGTGATGGCCCAGCGGTGCGACCGTGTGAATCTTTAGAGACGATCACGGGTTCGAACCCGGGCAGACACCAATGAGTTTTTCTCTTAAAACTTATGTGTCTAATTGATAATTGCAATTTATCACACGCTTTTCGGTGAAGGAAAACATCGTGAGGAAACCTGCATATCTCTAGAGAATTCTGGAGGTATGTGTAACCTACCAATCCGCATGTGAGCAGCGTGGTAGGCCTTAGCTCCAATCTATCTCTCCCAAAACGGAGAGAAGAGGCCTATTCTCAGCAGTGGGATAGTAACAGGCCGTTACTTACTTACATCATCGATTTGATTCTCGGTTGTCACATCTACTTGGCCTTGGTCAGTGCGTGACCCACACAGACCCCACTGATTGAATGAGTTGATTGTTTTAGTTTTTTGTTTCCTTACTAATTCAATATAATTACATAACTCACTGTTACTATTAAAAACATATCTGCAAATTTTCCACTATGATGCAATGTAATATATCCGGGAACATTATTTTTAGTTCCAATCGGACGAGGCTTTTTTATTATCAAATAATTCTTGAGTTGGTTTTTTGGTGTACTTATTCATGATAATTCACTGTATGAATGATGTAACTATCTTTCTGTTGTCAACTAATAGATGTCAACTGTCGGATATCTTCTTTAACCGATGGACGTCCACTGCTGGATATAGGTCTCTTTATGGGATCTCCACAACACACGATTTTGTGCCGCCTGTATCTAGCGGCTCCCTGTGACCCTCTTGAGGTCCTCAGTCCATCTAGTAGGGGTTTGCCGCCACTGCGCTGGTGCGGGGTCGCCATTCCAACGCCTTGAGACCCCAACGCCCATCGGTTCTACACACTATTTCTCTCGCCCATCGCTACATCAGCTTCGTGACACGCTGAGCTCTATGATTCTGGTTCTTCTGCGGATCTTTTCATTTGATAACATGGAGATCAGTATGTTTTATCAATGGATAAATATGTCAGACAGTAACTTAATTATTAATATAATAATACATTAATATTTTTTTTACTTGTTTTTTTAAATGTTAAATAGTTTTGTGTTTTTTATCTCTGTGGGTAATCTATTACAAAGTGTATAAAGTCCTTATTAGTGCAAGATTAAAGTATTGATTGTAAATGTGAAATGACGCATCATCGAATAATTGATTTAGTCGTGATGTCGACTCGGCCTTGGATCGTGTGCGTGACCTAGTCGAGGCTTTAAGGACTTTGACTTCATTCCCTTCCCTTCGTTTAATTATAAATGAATAAATTTTAATGAACAATGCATCCAAAATTTTATTGTGTATTGTGTGGTTAAATTGCTTGTGTTATATTAAAATCATATTTTGTATTTAATTAACTTTATTAAACTCTTTTCAATAGTAAAGTAAATAATCATTCGGATTCCGGATATTGGTTGCTTGCGAGAAGTGCCTGTTGAAAATTTTTGTCACTTGTTAGTGTGATTCAAAATTATATTGTTAATTGAATTCCTTTTATTGAAATCTTTTTAATAATAAATTTTATTAAAAGAGTAAAAAATGATTTAGATTTGTTGCTCCTATCGAGAAGTGCCTATTTAAAATTAGGAATCGTTTGTCTCCAAAGATTATATACGTAATCTTCATAATTTTGTCTAGTTCTATTGAACGATATCCCTACCTTTTATAAGTAATGCTTTCGGAACAAACTTAAATTCACTGACGAGATTTTTATGCTGTTTGCACCAGTGAACAAAATAGTTCTGACGAAGGTTTTAGAGTATAAATTGCTGTCTTCATATAAATTAATTAAAGTATCCGGGAGCGTTAATTGTAAATATTACTTAATGCCTTTGAAATATAATAAAATAATGTATAGTGGGTATGTTTCTCTTTTACGCAGCTATAAAAAAGTCAACGATAGCATATATCTAGCCCTAAAGGTGAAAGTATTTAAAATATAGGACACATATCCAGGCTTTTTATAATAGCTGTTGTCGCCATTGACTTCCGCTTTGTATTTTATAGCAACACAGTCATGAAACAAGAGTATCGCGCCCTTTTGGATTAAAATGGCACCTACACTGTGACGTGTTGTTTCCGGTTGAGTCTTCCTATTGATAAAACGTTTCAGTCACATTCAGTCTTAGTTCGTCATTCAAGAGAAGTGCATCTCGGAACGGGAATTGTGGTATTCCTATTATATCTTGTTATTGTATATAGTGTGCGCTAACATAGCAATGGTCCGATAGTTATTGCGAAATATGAAATTGTGTTGTAGACATTATCGTAGTATAATAATGCCTATGATTTATATCTAGCCACGCATGACAGCTTAGCGAATATCAATCAACTAATCTCATTGGATTAATTTGTAGGGTCGTGACATCTAATTGACCTTGGTTGGTGAATGACAAACGATAATAATCTGGCGAAGCCATAAATTTAAACTAGATTTAGAATTATTCAGATGTTACCGTTATGGTTGAGTAGAATAGACCACCCTCATTTCTTAAAGACGTGTCGTAACATGCGACTAAGGTAAGTTGACCCACCGTGTAGTATTCTGCTGAGTAGAATAGACCACCCTCATTTATTACCGAGGTGTTGTAAAATACAACTAATGTGAGTTAACGTCAAGCAGGCGGCTGGCGTTAAATACGTCAAATCATATGACAACAGATTAGAATTATTTGGATGATTGTTATTATTGATACAAAGAAATTAGATGAGAAAAATGGTTAAACAAGAAGATTCTTAATATTTTTTTTTTAAGTTTTCTAGCAATTATGGTTACAAATGACTAGTCAACTTGTTAATCCTTCCGCTAAGCTAAATGCTTAGTTAGTTAGTTAGTTAGTTGGTAGGATAATGACCGGGATTCGAACCCACGACCTCTTGATCGCATGCTCGTTACTCTAATGTTTCCGCTACCGCCACTTCTCATTCATTCATAGCGAAGCAAATATTTATTAAATGAATATTTAAAAATGTTTCGCTCATTCTTTTTTTGTTCATTTAAGGTGTAAAATAATATCTCAAATACACAAGTTACGTAGTTGCTCAGCACGAGCGTTATTAAAAATTTTGGAAACAATTACTGTATTCATAAGGGCGAGAGTACATTTTAGTGTAAGCAATTATTATAACGATGGTTTTTATTACGCAATATTTCTTAGAAACAGTCTGATCAGGAGAGCGTCATTTTTCACGATGCCGGTGCAATTTTAAAACTGTCACATGCTCCCTTCGCGATTTGTAGCGTCATTAAGGCGCGTGCATAAATTAAAAGACGCTACACCGTTGCCTGTAAGGGTCTTTTTACTGTGAGAGATACAGGATACCCTTGGTGTTAATGATTGAAGCGAGATTATAGTTGTCCGCGTGAAATTCAATGAATTATTGTCGACTGTAATAAACAAAAGTGGAATTATGTGGAAATTACGATTTATGAAGTTTTCTTAACGCTTTGAATTTGCGTGTTGACGAATATTCGTGATTGTTACTTAAGATTAAGCTGTAATTTTTTACGTGATTTTATGTAATAATTTTTGCAATATTCCGTGATGGCTTTTCTCAGAATTGGACTCACCTAGTAGTAGTCCCGGATATATATCGCACGCTTGGTTAGTTTAGTTTTGTGCTAATTTGCGCTAAAGCGTAGTGTAGCGCCTACAAAATATGTGAGTCTCCTAGAAACCGATAACTTAGAAGCGCAATAAAACATTAGCTTTTAAAATAGTTCGTAGCCTGACGTCATAGATGGCATTTAAATAAGGATTACAATTTTTTTTATGTCCGGAAAACCCATTATAAATAAACCCCGTTCAAGAAGCCCAGAGGTCCCCGCTAAGGCGGCATACGACGGGCTTCAGCGAGTCGCCTGCGTCCGGCTCGCCTGCGGCGGATCGGATCCAAGGACTTGACTTCCCGGATCCACCCCGCCGCCATCGCTGCCCACGAGGATTACAATGTATCTAGTACACTTAACCCTAAATTTGAATAAGGTCACTTAAATAGTAAGCGTGCGATATATAGGTCAGAAGAGGTTAGTTACTCATGTAAAAATATGGCAGTTTCTTAACTATGTTAACTTTCATCAAAAACCGCATGTATCTACAAAGCACATCACTTTTTATTAACATCTCATAAGTGCTTACCCGGGGTTCAAACCTACGATTGTCTGGTATGAATTAAACAGTTTTGCGTTCGTCTTTCATGGCTATACCATAACTTATACTTAATTGGTCGTGTAACGATCACGAACAAAATACCTATCGCGGTTCACCTTCATCACGATGGATGTTATACGTTATGTACTACCATCTTTATACAGACAACACTGCCTATTTGTCTGTTTGTATGACTGTGGTTGACCCTGACTCACTTCACGAGAGATCCTTAAGCCGCGTTCATACTGCAGAGTACTTTAATGAAGATGAGATATTTTTATCCACCCTCATTTCTTACCGAGGTGTCGTGAAAGGCGACTAAGATAAGTTGAAGTCAAGCAGGCGGTCGTAAAATTACTAACCAAATCCACTTAGAGTGGGATAAGGGCAGGAGAATTATGATGCTTATGATGGATATAATAATAACGTGTGTAGAAATTTTTATATACCTAACGTTACTTAATTTACGCGAATACTTTTTAAGATTTTCTGTTCGTTCACAGACATAATTCAAATTCAAATTCAAAATTTTCTTTTTTCAAATAAACTTGTAAATTGTAAACTTATGAATTCTACTGCTGGTTCGGAAAGCTGTTCCTACCGAGAAGAGCCAGCAAGTCACACGGCGGTCGCTTTTTTTAAATATAATTCTTATATTATTACTAGTTGCATTAAGTCATTACTATCTTGTACATGGTCGGAAAGTAGCTATATCTACGCATTCTTATCGTCCAAATAATCCTCAACAGTATAATAGGCTTTTCGTATCAGCCTCTCTTTAATAGTGTAATTAAATTATGACTGGCCCGTTGGAGCAGTGGGTAGTGACCCTGCCTTCAGCTCCGTGGGTCGCGGGTTCGATTCCCGCCGAGGGCCAACATTTTCTGTAAATGAATTTATTGGTCTTTGAGCCTGGGTGTATATTTGTGTTTAAGTATGTATTTAAAAAATATATAAGTATATATTCACCAGTTGTCTGTCACCCATAACACAAGTATTAAGTTACTTACTTTGGGAACGGACGACCGTGTGTGTAAGTGTCCCATATATTTATATTTATATTTATTTAAATTGCTGCTAATGGCAAAGCTAAAATTGATTGCGGAATTATGTAGCAATAGTATGTACATAACTTAATACCATAAAATCGACTTCCCACAGTGCTGTATTGTTTAACTATATGAATAGTTTGTAGTGTTTTAATTAACAATACCTACTTGTAACTGATTAATAAATTAATTTCCTTGTCCTTACTTTCTATGTCAATATTAATATTTATTACGCAATATTAATGAGGTTTTGTTTTGTTTGTCTCATAATTGCATATCTTGCGTATGAAACCGGTTCAGTATCATATAATTATGAAACATAATGTGAAACCGTTAATCTAGAATATGTTTTTAATAAGGAACTGGTAGAATTTGGGATTTTAAAAAATATAAAGTTTATCTTTAATCTTTATTCTTGTTTTATTTAGGAAACAGCTTCAACGATTTAAGTATGTAGGGACCTTACGGGGTGATAAATTAATCTCGTTTCGAAATTCGTAAAATCATTTTATACCTGTTTTCAAGTACTGAAAGTCTGCTACAATATTATTAGAAAACAAAGGTTACGTACGCTGTCACTTGTAAAGTTATAGTAGCTCAGTTGAGGCGGGCTAAAGAAGTGAAAATATAGGGTATTTATGTATACCTTACTCCCCCTCTCTCACCTTCCCTCTATTACTGTTTCCCTACCTCTGTCGGTAGATTGTTCGTTAATTATCAAATATTAGTAACTAGCAATTCCTAGCGGCTACATCCGCGTGGAAAGATTAAAACCATAAATAGTATTTCGATAACTATAAAAATGGTAAAAGTGGGTTAACCTTAAAAGCTAGAGATATGCTGTCCCGGACTTTTATTAGAACTTTTAGAGGGGAACAATTTTGTACTACATGATTTTTTAATAACTTTTACCATTTACTTAGCGCACGCAAGGAAAGCTTAAATTATGCCGTTTTCGTAATACTTTTTATTGCTGCTCCTCTCTTATTCATCTTAACGTGATGTTATATAATATGGCCTATAGCCTTCCTCGATAAATGGACTGTTTTAAACTCAAAGAATTTTTCAAATCGGTCCAGTAGTTCCTGAGCGCATTCAAATAGCTTCTAGATCTTCAGCTTTATATATTAGTATAGAATATTTAATAAAAATTCGACAAACACAAATATTTTAAAATTCTAAAAACTTTTAAAGAAATTGATAAATACGCAAAAAACCTTTTAATTCAACGAACTGTTGAGGTAAAAAATTAATTCACGTCCAAAAAACATAAAATTATTTCACAACTGCAATGTAATACAACCGCAAGTGATTAAGTGCAAATGGCAAAAATGAAAAGGTCCTTCGTTGCCAAATCGCACGGAGTGGTCACGAACACCTCGACGAACCTTCTTCATTATGGTTACAATTTCGTTTTAGACTCTACCGTAAGGCTTAAAAGTAAGAGAGAGTTAAAAGATATTACCTCTAGAATGTGTGCGATAACACGACAGTAGTCGGTCATCAAAGTCAATGAAAACATCTCTTTTTAGGCAGAAGTAAAACTACAAAAATTGCCACAGAACAATAATGTATGTTAAATAAATCTCTGCTAATACTATAGATACTCAGTCTGTGTAAGCGGCTAAAGCGCTACACCCACAGTGATGCAATTTGTTACAATAGAAACCTATATTCCGGAATAACATATAGGACAAAAACATAGTTGAGGGTAGTTTGACTCTTATGTCGATGCCACCAAAAACTATACAACTAGGTGGTGTATAATAACAGGAGGATATTTATTTATGTCAAGAAAACCCATTATGAGTCATCACCGCCCGACGGGGACGAGCGGCGGGTATGTCGGACTCGCACCAACTAAAAAACTGACAGTGCTCCACCACGCTGCTGGTGGCGGGGACAGGATAGCGTCGTACACATTGCCCCCCATTCCCGCCAGCAGCATCTATGAATCTCTGAATCTGTGAACTCTGAACGTGTTATAAACATGTTGTCGCATCATTTGGCTAGATATTTTTAGACCGGCCGCCTGCCCGACGTCAACTTAATCGTATTCTACTCACCCGAAACCACACAGTGAGTCAACTTACCTAAGACGCCTTTTACGACCCTTCGGTAAGAAATGAGTTTGGTCTATCTATTCAGTCTGATACCACACGGCGGGTCGACTTAGCTTAGTCACCGTTTACTACACCTCGGTAAGAACCTGTACGAGTATTTTATACGAATAACATTACAAATTCTACCGTAATGGAGACAGTTACATCCGATGGTAAATTTCCTAAAGCAATTATAAATTATTCTTCGTACTTTGTTAATTAAATAAGTACCAATTATTTTTTATTTGCATGTACGGTACATTTAGTTTGACGCGATTCGACAGATCGTTGTCGAAACGAAAGTGTTCCACTTTCCACTTACCGTGTAATTATTTCGTGATCTCCGTTAAAAGGGCCATACATCCGATCCAGCTTCGATCGCTCATCGACCTTCTCGTTTCCGTTGTAAATATCTATACTTATTATAAAACAAAGTCCCTGAAAACTATCTGTCTGTGTGTGATCAAAATTCACACAATCTACTGGACGAATTTTTTGTACGTTTTTACTAAAAAATATGGAGATAGATAAATAGTGCATGATGGTTTATGTAAAGTACTTGGCCAACCGAGCCTTGTTCGGAAATTAATTAAAAGAAAATAAATTATATTAATATAATAAATAAATTTTTTGAAAGAAAAAAAAATCATTTGCATTCAATTCTACATTTTAGCAATTTTTAATGCCCGAAAACAGGGATAAAGCGATATATTCTTTAAAAAAGACCTATACACTGTCCATTATATTAACCATCTTTTGACAGATTGACGATTTACATATTTAGTGATGTCCTAAAGATTCTCGTATGCGATACCATTCCGATTATAGTACCTACTATCATTAATCGAATTACGTACCTAAGTAATTCGATTAATGATAACCTACGTAAACTAATAACAGATATAGAAATCAACATTTTGATTTAATATTGCCTTAGTTTTTTGAAAATAAATGTTAATCCGTGTGTATTTATTATAATCATAAAAAATATATTATACATCAACTGGCAACATCAACAGACCTTCCGCTCGGCCGCCATTTTGACGTGATCTGTCACTCTCAACGAAACGCCCGTGATAGTCACACGCATTTACGTTCGCTGAGTGTTCTCTCGCATCTGTTACACCTTGAGTTAAGTAGCTTTATTCCTCGGAAAAACTTTTGTGAAACTTATATTAATTGATCGTGAAAATGCCGAAAGGACGTGTGTTGAAAGCACAATCGAGACAGTTAGTGTTAAAACTTCATGAGTATTTTGAGCAAGAAAATCAAAATGGCGGACCTCTTATACCTATCACGCAAGTCCGAAACCGTGTTGCAGCCGCGTTGGGGATCAGTCTATCAACTGTGACTAAAATCACTACTGATGCCTACGGCAGGAGCGGCTTGGAGCAAAACAAACCATCTACACCAAAAAGAAAGCGCCGGGCTCATAAGGTGACAGCTGTTGATGACTTTGACGCTGACGCTATTCGTCGTCATGTATATGATTACTACTTGAGAAAAGAAATTCCAACTTTGAGAAAACTTATTGTTTCTTTGAAAAGAAGTGGTCTATTTCATGGTGAAAAATCTTCTTTGGTCAAAGTTTTGAACACAATTGGCTTTTCATATAAAAAGTTAAATAAAAGAAAATTATTAATGGAACGCACAGATATAGCTATAGCACGTTGTGATTTTTTAAGAGAGGCAAAGAAAATACAAGATTGGGCAAATATTGTTTTCACGGATGAAACATGGCTCAACGCTAACCACACACTATCTCGTTTCTGGACTGATGATACTGCTGATTCCACTTCCTCAGTACCAATGGGAAAAGGTGAGCGCCTAATCATTTGCCATGCAGGTACAGCAAAAGGATTTGTACAAGACGCACTGTTGGCATTTAAATCGAAGAAATCAAATGACTACCACGAAGAGATGAATGCAAATGTGTATGAAGAGTGGTTCAAAAAAATGCTCATTTCATTGGAAGAACCATCAATAATTTTTATTGATAATGCGCCCTACCACTCCCGTCAAATTGACAAAATGCCAACACAGGCTAATAAAAAGCATGAAATAATTAATTGGCTTCGGGACAATGGAGAAAATGTGGACGACTCAATGTTAAAAGTTGAATTAATAAAAATATTAAAACCAAAAAGAGAGCAAAACGCTATGTAATCAATGAAATGGCAGCAGAATATGGCCATACTGTTCTTCGGATTCCTCCATACCACTGCCAGTACAACGCAATAGAACTTATATGGGCACAAGTAAAAGGGCATGCTGCGAGATGCAATAAAAGCCCCCCATTCACAGCGAATAAAATGTTGCAATTGCTAAAAAATGCTTGCACCCACGTAACGGCCGAGAACTGGGCAAGTGTGGTGGAAAGAACTAAAAGAGTAATATTCTGTGATTGGGAACGTGATATTGCGTTTGATAATATATTATCTACACAAGAGCTAATAATAACTGCTACTGAAGACTCCTCATCGGAGGAGTCTAGTGTTGATTATCATTCCGACGACTCGTGCTAATAAAATAAATTAAAATATCCTGATTGTTTTATTTGTATTCATGTATTAACTAAGAAGAAAGTAAAACTTTATATAATGTTATTAAATGTCTTTTAATACTCGTAACATCGATTTCTACCGATTATTTTTAATCTGTGGCATAATCGTAGTAACCATTATGTGTGACATCACTAAGTGGGCGGTACCCATCCATAAAGTACAAATATTATTTGTATGATATTTGTACGTAAGCAATACAAAACTTAATGAGCGTGAGCTGTCAAAAGACTGATAATATGATGGACGCAGTATAGGTAGATCGATTTTTCCTCCCCAAAGCTCCTACATGCTGAATTTCATGAAAATCCTTTGAGCCGTTTCCGATTCCAAAATATATAATATACCTATCTAAGATTAACTCAAGCTGTGGTAGCCCAGCGGTAACACAATGCGACTCTTTCGAAGAGGTCACGGTCTTTGATCGCATAATTAAACAGAGATAAACCAAAGTAATTTACTTGAGAACTGTAGATCTACAAAAAAAGTCCGCGACAGCATGTCTCTATCTCTTATATTCAACTCAAAATATATATTTTTATGTTCAAAATTTCAATTAAATACACAGATTTTCACACGGTCGAAGCAGCAGGTACATATAGTATTGTATAAAAATATATCATCAAACAAGGATGTGCCCACATTAAAGGCACCTTGATATATCACGATTTTTTTATTACCAGTCGTGGATGTACAATATAATTTTATATCTGAATCGTTATTTTTACCTCAAAATTTTATTTATTTATTTATTTATTTATACTTTATTGTACACCACATTTAATAAATATAAACATTTACTTAAAGCTAAACAAAATAAAAATGTATGATATATCTCTGCCATTGAAAGTCTCGTTCCAATTTCGTGCATAGTAGCAAAATAAATGTAATGGCGTCATCGCAAACAATTTTAGTAATACTAGAAACATCGTACAGTCAGTATGTCTGTCTGACTGAATTAAAAATTAGGTTTAATTGAGTTAGTAATTGAATCGAGGACACACTGTAATCCTTTGTCACCGCAACATTACTAGGAGATATTATTTAGTCCACCATTACTAGGAGACTAAATAATATCTCACATTTTTTCATCAAACTCACTTTTTTTAATTAGGTCACTTTAATGCTAAGAGTGTGTATAGAAACACTATCGATACCCAGAAGTAGTTCAGATTTAATTGTCGTTCATATCTTTATTTATAAGTAATCACGATATACGATACTTTGCGGAATTCTATAATTTATGTGTAATTCCATTTTCTATTTAAGGTAATATCTACTAATACTATTAATATTATTCTTAGGGACTCTAATAACTTTTAAAAATAAAATAAAGAAATATTTAACGATGAATTTAGCACAGGCCCTACATATTTCATAAAAAGATATTTTACCATGTTTAATGTTCATTTGTAATATTACTGTTTTTATTTTTGATTATTTCCCCCACATTTTAATTGTTAGAGTAGATTAGTTTTTTTTAAATTTATTTTAATAACTCCTTTTTTTCTTCTCTATATTACCCTTATTCTCTATCTTCTTCAATTTTTGTCCTTTTCCTTCTGTTAGTCAAAGTTTGACTGGTTATACATGTGGTTTTTTTCTTTTCTTTCTTTATTATAAATATATGCATAATAAAAAGAAATAAATTGATTTAGTGAGCACAATGTTATTTAGGTTTTTTATTTTATTATACATGCTGAGTTAGCCTTTAAATGCGATATATAATAGAAAACTATAATTAAGAAATTTATATTAGTATTAAATAAACCAAATTGTATATCACGTTGGCTTTCTAATAAATAAATAAATAAATAAATAAATAAATAAATAATATTTATCAATCCTGCTTGTTTAAAGATACTGGACGCAGTACATGGCAGCGTGAGATAGATTTCTTCTAACGTGTATTACCTATGGCAATACTATTTTTATTCTATTTGTTGTGTCGACAATAGATAAGCAACCAAAACACAACCTAGCCGAAATAATAACACACAACAATTGTCAGAATAATTACAGCGAAACAAAAAGTTGTTTTGTGTGTTAACAAACAAAAAGATGTATGCCATCAACCGCGTCATATCCGCTCTCACCGTTGTTTTCTGCTGTGATTTGGAACTATTATTTTTATATTCTATAGAATCTAATCGGAAAATATGCGAGTACTTTGGTTGGTAGTGTCGCAGGAGGAAACTGAATTTAAGAGCTACTGGATCATATGGCATAAATCTTTAATATTTAAATGAGCTAATCTTATATATATATATATATATATATATATATATTTGTAGGAGAAAAATCGATCTAGATAAGTTTTATGAAAAAAATGTCTTTTTATCATAATATTGTTTTCGGGCTCAAATTTTTTTTTTAATTTACGTTGAATACAATCACAATTTTTCGCTGTCAAACGTAAAGTCACGGTGGTTTATTTTCGGAACGGGGGGTCTAGAGAGGTGAAAATATTTAGGATCGAGCCTGAACTGCCCTATTCTTTTTTAATTTTTTTTTACATTTTAAAAATTACCGAGCAAGGCTCAGTCACTTAGTTACTATTTCTTAAAGAAACTAACGGTTTTGGATGGAGTGATTAGACCTGGTCACAGAGTGACTGTATAAGAATATATCATCATCATCCTCCTGCCCTTATCCCTCTATAAGTGAGGTTGGCAAAACCTGGTACAAACATGTTGTCACATGAATTAGCTACGTATTTAAAGACCGGCCGCCTGCCTGACGTCAACTTACTTTAGTCTTATTTTACGACACCTCGGTAAGAAAGAAGGTGGTCTATTTTACTCGACCAGACACCACGCGGCGGGTTGACTTACCTTAGTCACCTTTAACGACAACTCGGTAATAAATGAGGGTGGTGCTATTGAGCCTGATGCCACATGACTGCATAAGAATATAATAATAAATATATTAAAATTTTCTTTCAATTGGCAACACTTTTTCCTTTTTGCATTTTGAAAACCTTTTCTAGTTTACTCAGAACTACAATAACCAAACATTTACTTAAGACTTATTAATTCGTAAATACAGTTTGTAGGATTTAATGAAGACTAAACAAAAATGTTTTTTTATTAGCTTTATGCTTATTAAATTTATATGTAATCGGAATCCTATGATTCCTATCCCAATCATCGGAATCCTATTCTAAAAAACTATATATATTTTTATTGGCTTCTTCCTATTTTAAAATTAAGTAATTACTTAATTTGCAATAGTCTTACACTTAGATGGTTGCCTGGGGTTTGAACCCGTGACCCCTCCAAATAATCGCACGGTCTCACAACTGGGCTATCACAGTTCCTCGATTACTGAAAATATTTTATAGCCAATCTCTTTTAAAAACGTTCTTTGTTTATCAACTAAAAATTTCAAATATTTCTGATAAATTACTTACAAGATATTCTGCTGGCTTACTGCCTCTTTTAGTTTTATTACTTTCGCCGACGAATCCCCGTTGTCTACAGCAAACGCATATATCTTAAGCTGTATTATTCGGAGGCTTTTACTTTCCATGTTGCGTTATCTGCTCATATCTATGGCTTAGGATTTATGATCTTTGGGTAAAGGAAAGTTCTCGTCCGTCAAACGATTTAGCTGCCGGCTCGGGAAAAGCGGTCGTTGTTCACATTAATCACTTATATTGCTATTGTTATCGTGTGTGCCCGTTACTGGAAAGTGTTTCGTACTACCCGCATTTTTTATTTGCATTTGGTTTTGTTTTCTTGATGTGTAATAAATTTACAATTTTAAAACGCAAACGCCGTGATAGTTGAATGTTGAAACCGTGTGACTCATTCCAGGGGGTCATGGGTTTAAACTCCGGTAGGTACCAAAGAGTTTGTAATCTCCTTGTTGCATTAATAATAATAAAAAACAATATAATTTGCAATGGCGGCCTTATTACGGAATCGGAATCTCATCCAGCCAACCAGTCTAAAATTAAAAAAGAGGTAAATTGAATTAAATTGTACAGTGTTTCAAATTAAAAATTAACTTAAAACTTATGAGTTTTTATGTTAAAACTTCTGTGGCCCAATTGAAAATTCCATTACTTTTGTTTTATGAAGTTAACAATGAAACGCTTAATTGTATAAAGTAAGCTATATATTGTATATACTGTAAGCTTTATACAGTAAATTAGCGCTTAGTTAAATTACTGTGGAACGAGCGAGCTTAAAGTTATCATTGAGTTTGCTAAGTATGGAGAGTAGAGCTCTATATTGAAACGCGGAAATGTCTGCAGTCTTGCTATAAGCATAACCGTAAAATATAACAAGCGCATCGCAACACGTCGATTCGCGCGCATCGCAGCGGTGACGTAACAGCGACGCAACTTGGCGACGTCAATTATTATATTTGGCTACCGGTCGACGACCCGCGCGGCGAAAGTCGGCGCCACGCCGGCTGCGCGCGCGCACCCCTGCCCTCGGCCGACCTACTGCCCTAGGAGCATCCTGTGCAATGCGAGGTCACATTTATATGCATCGAATATATACATCTGGAAAGTATATGACCCTTATACGTTATACACACACTATTTTCATAGTCGACATCCCAGACATGTGGTGTCGATCAGTACTAGACTTTATTTTATATTTAGACTATTTTATTTATTAACACAAGTACAATTTTATTTTATTTATTAACACAAGTACAATTTTATTTTATTTATTAACACAAGTACAACAAAGGTACGTACAAAAGTTCCGTAATAAGTATTAATCATATTGGCTTGAGTGCACACACAACATGCTTAATTAATGTTGTTACTTCTTGTTCGTACTATTTTTTATTGCTGGTCCTCTCCTATTCATCTTGCGTCATGTTTTATAGCCTTCCTCGATAAATGGACTATCTTACACTGAAAGAATTTTTCTAATCGCGCGTTCAAACAAACAAACTCTTCAGCTATATATATTAGTATAGATATTATTTTTATATATTTGGCGGATTTTTTTATGTTAGAATCATGTTAGCTTTAGCCACGATTTCGAGATAAAAATATGTTTATAACTCTATACCTCGGCACGTTTGCATTTAAAACGTATATATCAGTTTGAAAGCAATATCTCTTTACATACAAAATCAACAGGAACGCAGTGCACTTACGTGTCTAGCCCTAACCGCTATTCTTAACGCCTGTCACACGTTGAGATAACCTCGATTTCGGAACTCCGTTAACACAGCAAATTCCACCTTCCCACAATAAAGCATCGCCTTTCTATTCTAAAACAAAACATCCGTTGCACAACGTTTGCGGTAATTCCTAATTCTCATTGTCCGATTGTGTAAGTCCACGCAGATGCGTGAAATATATATATTTTTTTCATTGAAAGTCAACAATGTCTTTGTACTGGAGTGTTTCGTAAACATAGTGATGTATGTCGATTGTGTAACGGGTATTGATATCTACGGATTTGTTTGTACTATTTATCATAATAGATAATCGCAGAAGTGTGTGAAAGAAAATATAATGTATTTCACGATTCTAAAATTAATGATTATTTTATTTGCTTAAATAATAGCAACATCTTGATTGATCTCCGCAAGGAACGCCTAACTCTATAAATAATTTTTAATATGTGTTGTCAACGTATTGTATTGTCGTGTGGTATCCGGCTGAGTAGAATAGACCACCCTCATTTCTTACCCAGGTGTCGCAAAAGGCGACTAAGGTAAGTTGACGTCAGACCGGTCGTAAAATACCTAGCCAAATCGTGACAACATGTTTTAATATTTATAATAACCCAACTTAGCCTCAATACAAAAGTCTCCTTACCTAATAGTTACTTAAAAGAAATTGCTATTTAGTGATGTGGTATATAAAATTACACAATAAAATAAATATGGCCGGTTGACCTGACTTGTGATGTCGTAAAATGTGTAATGATGTGAGATGTCGTAAAAGGCGACTAAGGTAAGTTGATGTCAGGCAGGCATTCACGAAATATCCATTCAAGAAACAATTGTACTATGATACGTGCTATACATTACTAAAGCATCACCTAACTATCATAAACAATAATGTACTTAATCCGCATCGTTTTGACCCAAATATTATATCTTGCTCTATCCCGGAAACCTAGTAACAAGATGAGCTTCGGTGACCTGAAAGTTTTATGATACTTAGGTAACGTTGAATTTCACCGCAAGAAAGTGTTGCGTCAAGTGTTAGGGCGCATCCATCGAAATGTCAGGTCACGCGTGCCTTCCGCCCTACGCTGTGCTGTGTGAACGTGGTATTATAAAATCTGAAACTATCTCATTAGAAGCGGATTACTCATGTTTTTAGCTGTGGTGCTGGCGTCGTATGTTGCGCATTCCCTGGACAGCGTTTAGGACCAACATCTCTGTTCTAAACGAGGTACACATAAAAAAAAAAAGCTTTCCACCATCTGCCTCCAGCGAATCCTATTCTACTTTGGACACGTAGCACGTAAGCCCGCAAATAACCTGGAGAAACTGTTGATAACGAGCAAAGTAGAAGGCAAGAGACCCAGGATGCGGAGTCCTAAGAGATGGTTGGATCAGGTGTCCGAACACCTGGACACAAACATCGGCCACGCATTGCACTACGCCGACCAGGTGTGGAGAACTTGTTTTCGAAAAAACTGAGGCAGAAAATCAAGATGCTCAGCAGTGAGCGAACGGTTAAAGGAGGAGGAAAGGAGGACTCACCTTGTGTACCCAACTTATACTTTCTTTAAATATACTCGCAACTTTGGTCACGTTAACTTAATGGTAGATTTTAAACTACGAGTAAGATAAGGGCACTAGTTATTGACCATGTACTATTAGTTGTAGCTTTAATTAAAGTAAATTTGTAATTACCTGTTGCCATCTATTACTGCCGAAAACCTCAGTGCTGTAGCCCATTGTTTAATATTTAAAATTTATTATTATGAATTAATATTTTTTATTAGCTATACCAAACAAAACGCTTATTATTTAAAATTTCGAAGCGGTCAACTACTGGTACATGGTCAATTACTAGTGCATTTACCTTATATGTTTATGTAATAATCACGTCAATTTAAGTTAGTAAATATAGCAAAATTATTTACTATGCTTTTTCTTTTACAGCACTTTTTTAATTTTTATAGTTATTTTTTCTTCTTTTTTATGTCCTGTGGTATCCGGCTTAGTAGAATAGTCCACCCTTGTTTCTAGGTGAGATGTATAAGGCAGATAAGATAAGTCAACGTCAGGCAGGTACTATCTCACTGAAAGAATTTTTCTAATCGGTCCACTAGTTCCTGAGATTAGCGCGTTCAATCAATTAATCAAAAAAACAATCAAACAAAAAAACAAACAAGCTCTTCAGCTTTATATATTAGTATAGATAATAACCTAAACAGCTGCTTGACGATAAATTTAATTTCTAACACGTGTTGGCTATATTCATAACCAGTTTATTTATAGTGATTGATACAGACTAGTTCCTTTTGATGTGATGAAGTTACAAATTATGGCGATATATAGCTATAAATTCGCAACATTTCATTTGGGCCAACTTATACGGTTTCCGCGTTTGAAAATATGTCGTAACATGAAAGTCGACATTTTATAGAGAATCGTACAAACACAAATTTATTACTACTATTTTATTTTTTTTTATTATTCTGGTAGCAATTATAATATTAATAATTACGACTTAACTGTTACATAGCTATCTGAAGTAAAACTATCATTAATTAAAATTTAATGCCGCACGTAAATTGGCTTTCTGTGGCAAATTCGAGAATCCAAACTAATGCAGAGTCATATAAGATACAAATTTCAATTCAATTTTAAAATATTCATTATTTAAATAAACTTTTAAACAAGTGCTTTTGAATAGTCAACTCTAGTGCTGGTTCGGAAAGCTGTTCCTACTGAGAAGAGCCATTCAAATTTCAAAAATATCATTCTTATTACTAGTTACATTTAGTCAATACTGTCTTGTACAGAGTTGATGAGTACTTATATTCACGCATTCTTATCTAAGTAATCCTCAACAGTATAGTAGGCTTTCTGTATCAGCCTAGTTTAAAAACAGTGTCAGCGTAGCTTAATCCGGTAACGGGTGGTCACGAAAAAAGAAAATACCTAGGATCGATCCTACCCTATTTATTTTTAAGTTTCTTTTTTTAATTTTCAAAAAATTATCAGCAAGGCTCGGTCAACCGGGTACTATATGATAATATAAAAACATTCGTCTTGTCCGCCGTGTGGTCCGGCTGAATAGAATAGTACCACCCTCATTTCATATCGAGGTGTCGTAAAAGGCGACTAAGGTATGTTGACCCACCGTATGGTATCAGGTTTAGTAGAATAGACCAACCTCATTTCTTACCGACGAGTCGTAAAAGGCGACTAAGGTAAGTTGACCCACCGTGTGGTATCCGGTTTAGTAGAATAGACTATGCACTTAAGCTGTGGTAGCCCAGCGGTAACACGGTGCGACTCTTTCAATGAGGTCACGGGTTCAAACCCGGGCAGACACCAATGAGTTTTCCTGTTATCTGTTCTGTTCCTGTCATAATTTTTTTTATGTGCCTAATTACCGAGGTACCCTCTTTCTTACCGAGGTGTCGTAAAATACGACTAAGGTAAGTTGACGTCAGGCAGGCGGTCGGTCGTAAAAACGCAGCCAAATCATGTGACAGCATGTTTGTAACATGTTGTGCTGACCCCACTTAGAGTGGAATAAGGGCAGGAAGATGATGATGAACATTCGTCTTGTGCGTTTAATTTGTTAGTTGTCACGGCACATTTCCTTATCAACTTTCCAAAACAAAAATTACCATGACAAATGATATAAACAGATCGCTAAGTTCATGCTCACGCGTCTCTTTGGAGCGAGGGAGATGCTGAATTAGATAGTTTATGAATAACAGAGATAGAAGAAATCGAATTAAGAATAGTATCGGAATCGATCTTGATTTGTCGGGCGCTGACAAGCGATCAGTCAATGGCAATACAATGGTGGGTGCGGTTTGTAACGATATTTGATATGGGAAATTTAAATTGGCATTGAAATATGCTGAGGCCTGATATAAGGATTGTGATAGCTAAGCTGCTTTGTAGATGAAAGTAGCGAGCGAGTACAAATGCTCGTATCAGAATTGCAATGGGAAAATGGATTTAGATTGTCGCATGTTGTGTTGCTGGTTCATATTGATCTATATGAATAATGTATCCAATTGAATTTTAATCATCAAATGCAATATTTATTACTTGACCGGTGCAACTATGATGTTCTTAAATAGTATTGCCTAACTCTAAATCAAAAATCAAATCATGACACGATCAACGACAAAATTATTTTGATATAATCCGCGATGAATTAAAGTAGAAAATATATAATGCTAAATATAGAGTTTACAATCCCCTTTCATACCTGATACATGCAGAATTCGTAAAAACACATGCGCAAACCTCCACTACCGCCACCACAATACACAAGCACTACATACGTTCACTACCATAAATTCAACAATCGTTTCGCCCCGCAACTAAAGGATCATCAGGAGATATAATCCATGACAAAATCGCAAAGCCATTTTCTTTTTTTTTACTTTTTTTACTTTCAACTTCGTCTTTATAAAATGATGGACGTTGAAAGGGCTTAAATAAAGTTGGGTTTTTGTTACTTTTTTGGCTAATTTAATCACTTAGCGATAGACACACATTACATATATGCGATACATTTTTTGGCTCCCAATCTAACACCTCAAGACACAACGCTCATCGGTTCATTACGTTTTAGAATTAAATATAAATATAAATATATGGGACACTTACACACACGGTCGTCTGTCCCCAAAGTAAGTAACTTAATACTTGTGTTATGGTAGACAGACAACTGGTGAATATATATACTTATATATTTTTAAATACATACTTATATACAAATATACACCCAGGCTCAAAGACCAACAAATTCATTTATTGAAAATGTTGGCCCTCGGCGGGAATCGAACCCGCGACCCGTGGTGCCGAAGGCAGGGTCACTACCCACTGCACCAACGAGCCAGTCAAGAATTGTGCGTATTTTTCTTTTAGGATTTTGCTTTGCAACTCTTTCTCTCTCCCTTCCTCTTCTACTTTTTAACAATAATAGTCCTCTTAAAATTTCTTTACAATTTTATCTCTTCAAATTTCTTTTAAGCAATTTTGACCCTCAAAAATTTTAAGAGTCAAAATTGCTCAAGCAATTTTGCCACCATTAAATATTGAGCAACCTATACTTGCAGGTCTTTACCAGCTTTGTGAGTCCGTATTAAGGGATTGCTGCGTTTATAAAGAGTTGCCACTCCAACACCTCAAGATCCCCGAGATCATAGGTTCTTAGTATTTTTCTCATTGTTATTCTCATTCTCACATACTCTTCTTTTTACTCGCATCGTTTTCTCTATAATAAAGGTGTAATCATCTCAGATTTATGTCATACGTTTCTTTAATATTTTTTATATACAATTCTGATTAACACGTTTTAACAACTTTACGTAACTGTGAAGTGTTTACGCGGTAATAATGTTAAAGTTCCGCCCAAATCCATTTCGCACAAGCCATTATATCGAATCACGTAATACTCATCAGCTTAATTGTGATCGAAATCAGCAAAAAAACGTATGACCGCCGCCTTACGACTTTCACTTTTCACCGGCCCTACTGAAGAATGCACCACCATTTCCCCACCTCATTATCAACCAACTAGCGTCTCTGTCCTGCTCCTATGTACACTTTCACCAGATGTTCGAAAGGGATAGACAGGTACTACAAGGTTATCAACGACATCCTTTTTATTTTAAAATATTTTCTAATCTGTACCAATGAACATTAAATTTTGTTAACAATCATAAACCGTGAGCGGAAGGATTGATATTTTTGCAATCTTCGTTGGTTACATATAGCAACCAAAATTACTAAGAAATACTACTAAAAATAATTCATGGTATTAGGCGTAACTTTGCTGCTGTGATAGCCCAGCGGTAACACCGTGTGACTCTTTTGAGGAGGTCACGGGTTCAGTGAGTTTTTCTGTTAAAACTTATGTGTCTAATTGATAATTGCAATTTATCACATGCTTTTCGGTAAAGGAAAACATCGTGAGGAAACCTGCATATCTCTAGAGAATTTTGGAGATATGTATAACCTACCAATCCGCACTGGAGCAGCGTGGTAGGTCGTAGCTCCAAACCTTCTCTCCAAAGACGGAGAGAAGAGGCCTATTCTCAGCAGTGGGATTTAAACAGGCAGCTACTTACTTTTTTTTTTACTTTTAGGCCTTACTTTGAGGAGGCCTGAGCGGAGGTAGATAATATGATTTTGCTATAATCCGGGTATTATATAAAAAATTAAAATAAAAAAATAGCAGTTTTGTATTCACGTATGTATTTGTGCGACATCAGGCAACATAATGCTAATGAAGCTTAAATTGCGTTGTACGCTACATTTTACATTCTACGTTAATTTTCTAGACTGATATGGGTTATACTAAGTTCCTAATGTTTTCTTTCACCCATACGCGAATGAAGAATTATAAACATAGATATAGTTTTTTATGATGAAGATTTATATTAAAAGAAAAACTAAAATGGTCAGGGTTTAAAATGAGCCACCGTTAGCTTCAAAAGGTTAGTTAAAGCATTTTTTTTGTTATTTTCTATTCTACAATCGCCAACCCTATTCGCACCACGATCTATCTCAGATATGTGGTAGATAATCACGAGTGTAATGGGTCCCGATCCGTGATTACACGAGCGTGTACTTTTACATCTAACAAGTGAACTGAGTATATTTTCAATGGACTATGAATCTTGTGCTAACACCGTGTTGCAACGGAATCGATTACAAGTTGGAGACAAGCGATTACCGCAGTGAATTTAAATTAATAGCTTAATTAACTTTGTCCAGCAGTTTTGTCTATAATGTTGAACATATCGTCCTATCCGAAGAATAAAGTCACATTTCCTATGCTTTAACATGGGACATGTGACTTTATTCATCGCATAGGGCGATATCATTTTTCTAATGGTACTTACGACTAAGGTATAAATCATCATCTTCCTGCCCTTCTCCCACTTTAAGCGGGGTCGGCACAACATGTTATAAACATGCTGTCACATGATTTGGCTGCATTTTTACAACCGGCCGCCTGCCTGACGTAAACTTACCCCAGTCGTATTTTACGACACTACGGTAAGAAAGAGGGTGGTCTATTCTACTAAACCGGATACCACACGTTGGGTCAACTTACCTCAGTCGCCTTTTACGACACCTCGGTAAGAAAAGAGGTTGGTCTATTCTACCAGCCGGATACCACACGGCGGGTCGTCTTACCTGAGTCGCCTTTTACGACACCTCGGTAAGAAAAGAGGGTGGTACTATTCTTTTCAGCCGGATACCACACGGCGTGACTAAGGTGTTAAAAATGCAGCCATATCACGTGACAGCATTTTTATGACATGTTGTTTTGACCCCCACTTAGAGTGGGATAGGGGCAGGAGGGTGATGGTACTTTTAGCGTTAAAATGCCGTCAATTACGCACTATGTTGTCTTTCTGATTTCAGAAGAAAAAGCGGGAATATTTTTTGTAAGTCACTTTGTAAGTCACGTATATAAGCTTCAATTGGGCGAAGGTTCATTTACCCGAGGTTGCTTCTGCGCTCGCCCATACTCCCGGTGAAGCTTATAACCTTTAGAGCTGACATCATTAATTAATGTGCGGAAAATAAATAAATTTCATAGAGAGAGAAAGAAAGAAAGCGTAGTTCGCAAGCGGTAACGTCTTGTTAATTTAATGTACCTTTTATTTCTATATTTAAATTTCGCAAAGCGACGTATAGTTCTATAAATTATCTTCTACTAGCATTGACCCGCGACTTCGTTCGCGTGGACTGTTGTCGTGTATTAAGTCGATAATTAGGATGGTGTAACCTTTTAATGTCATCCTATTCTTGAAGAATTGACAGGATTTCTTTGGCCTGTATGTAAATTTCATCGATATTGTTTCAGCGGGTTCGCCGTGAAAAAGTAACAAATATATATTCATACTTACAAACTTTCGCATTTATAATATTAGTAAGATAAGATATTTTAGCGGTACGAGCAATTTTTTTTTAATTTTGTGCCGATTTTTGGCAATTGTAAATCGATGTCATCAACTTGCAGTTACAGTTTAATCAGTAAGTGAAGTAAAAATATTGCAAAGGTGAATTTGAACTAAGATTGAATATAGATAACCCTGTCCCAGACATATGCTAGGTAGTCGTTTAAGCATACAAGCAAGTACTTTTACTTGCAACGATGAACTTCCATACTTTCATTAAGACATGAATCTTGTGCGAGCGTCGTATAGACGAATCGATTACAAAGTGGAGAGAAACCATTAACGAGCGTGATTCAATCTTATTGCTTTTATTTATCTTATTATCTTATTGATTTTGTTTTCAGTGTCTGTCCCAGAAAAATTATACTACTAGTAATACCCGTGAATTTGTTCTCGCCAACTGAACCGTTTAAGTATCTCAATAATGCAATATGTGCTTGTTCTATGGTCCCGAAAGAAAAACGGGAATTTCTTAGCCGGTATGTTAACCCGGTATGTACCTAAGCTTTAATTGTGCCAAATTTCATTAATATTGATCTAACTCTAGCGGATTATTTGAGCAAGCGCAACAGACATACAGAGTTTTCTATTTATAATAATTGCATGGATTATAGATTAGGTCAACTGCGTGTTGAAAATAAATTAAAAAAAAACAGTTTTTACATATATTTAAAAAAAGTGATAAATAATTTATAGAATAATACAAAAGTAATGAAAATATTATTTTCCTATAATCCGCGATAATTGGATAAAGAGTTGAACAATTATATTTTTTTCGTTAAATGAAGCAAATTGATTACCTTTTGAACGATCGTGCTTATTTTACTTAAGATATCAATCGTGCACTGATTTACCTTATTGTTCTTTGGTGCATCTTCACTACTTAAGGTTGGTCGTTAGCGTACAGTAAGCCACTCAGCAACACCAACCAATTCTTCCCGGTAGTAATTCCGGGCGACTCTCCTATGTTTCGCAACCACGAATTATTCCGACGTCTAGCGCGCCTCTTCCCATCAATTTTATCTTTGTTAATCCGCCAATTACCTTATCCATATTACAAAAGTAATAATAAAATTATTTTGCCAATCTATGCTAATGAATCAATAGATTGTTGAGTTTGTGATAGTGAACGTATGTAGTGCTTATGTATTGTAGTGGCGGTGGTGGAGGTTTGTGCGTGTGCTTTTACGAATCCTGCATGTATCAGGTATGAAAACGGATTGTCCACTCTATATCTAACATTATATATATTTTGTATTTTACTTATAACTTTATGGTTACTTTTGTACTATGGATAAGTAACACCTAATTCTATAAATTTTTTATCCATATTTGAAAAACATCGACGCGTTGCTTGTCTACTGCTTTGAAAGTCCAGGACTCAGGATCGTTTAAGAAAAATTGGGGAAGACCAATTGCGTACTAATTTGTACTTTTAAAGTAAATCTTAAATTTGTATTGTGTGTAATTTAACAAGAACCTACTAAATAATAAATCTGTTTTCTTGTTTCAGGTAACAATATAATCTTGCGATCAGAAATCATCGGTCATTATACTGGTAATATTTTAAAAGGTATTTAATAACTCTAATTGGCGATTCGTATCAACGGAAAAGTAAATTTGAAAGAACGAAATCTATGAAATTTTATTAACACCTCGATATCTAGATAAGATTATCCATATAAAACTGAAAGTGAGTGAAAGCTATGTCATTATTATTATTTGTGACCAGTGGTTTATTTTGCTGAATGTTTTGTTTAAGTAGGTTCAACAGGCACCATTTTTCTGAAATTGAGCCTTTTTGGAGTTGTATTAATCATGCCTAGATGACAGCACCAGGCCTTTATATCGCTCTTATATAAGTTTTTATATTTACAGACTTATCAATTTTTAACGAAGACGATTTATTAGGTACATCGTATGTAGACGCAAGAATTAAATATGTCGTGACGGTGAACTTTAGACTCGGTTTTTTATACAAAAAGCGTCCTAACAAATTATATTGAAATTTTCAGTTTGAAATATATTTTCCAATTAACAAATCCCGTTTCTAATCTCGTTTTCAAATAGGGCTTTAAAAAAATTACTTTACCAGATTTATTTTTGGGAATTGGCTAATAGCCCCTATGGTGTTTAACCTGACCTAATTTTTACCTCATATTAATTTATAAAGACATTGAAATCGTGCGCGTGCGGTTACTTTGACGCATGTTTAAGGGCTTATTAATTATTCGCACAATTTGCGATATACGGACCGTATAGATGTCTGCTATGTATCAAGACGTAATTAGGCAGAAAATGCATAGTCCACGTTACAGATAAAATATCGAATCGAAGATCGAAGTTTCGGCAAAAATATAGTTGTTATAACGGTAAAATCTTTTCCGGTATAACAGCCATTTGAACTTTAACAATTTAAGAACGTATGAATCTATTATTATTGACGTATAATCAAGTCAATGATACGTGGTCTCTAGAACGCTGGCTGTGGTAAATAGCTCATTTTTCTTTTTCTCCATATTACCCGTATTCTCTGTCTTCTTCAATTCTTGTCCTTTTCCTTCTATTATTCAAAGGTTGACTGGAAGAGATCCCTTTTAAGGATAAGTCTGCCTTTCAATTTCAGCACTGCCATTACAGCAGTTTAAAAACACTGTTAAAAAGAGGCTGATACAGAAAGCCTACTATACTCTTGAAGATTATTTAGAAGATAAGAATGTGTGGATATAGCTCTCTTTGAACCTGTACAAGACAGTAACGACTTAATGTAAATATAATAAGAATTATATTTTTAAAAGAGCAACCGCCGAGTTTCTTGCTGGCTCATCTCGGTAGGAACAGCTTTCCGGACCAGCAGTAGAGTTGACGATTCAAAAGCACTTGTTTACAAGTTTATTTGAATAAAGAATATTTTGAATTTGCATTTGTACATTTGCTTAGTTTAGCGTAGCTTATTCGGGGAACGGGCGGTCTCGAGAAATGTAAATACATCGGATCGAGCACCACCTACCCAATTATTTTTTTTATTTCTTTTTTTTATATAAAAAATTACTATTTATAATTAAGGTCAGGTACTATTTATAATCAAGCCAATATTCACACAGCGAGATGCGAACAAAAGTGAAAATTATATAAAAAAACCGTCTTTTGGAATGAATTAATCTCTATGCCTCTTTGAAAATGAGCATATTAAGTTCATTCTTTAATTAATGAAAGTAATCTATTTAGATTACTTTCATTAATTAAATTAGATTAACATTAAATAGATGCTGCTTTAGAAGATCTATTCCCATAAGTAAAGTAAGTAAGTAACGGCCTGTTACTATCCCACTGCTGGGCATAGGCTTCTTCTCTCCGTTTTTAGAGAGAAGGATTGGAGCTGAGACCTACCACGCTGCTCCAATGCGGATTGGTAGGTAACACATATCCCCAGAATTCTCTAGAGATATGCAGGTTTCCTCACGATGTTTTCCTTCACCGAAAAGCGTGTGATAAATTGCAATTATCAATTAGACACATAAGTTTTACTAGAAAACTCATTGGTGCCTGCCCCGGGTTTGAACCCTAGACCTCCTCGAAATAGGCGCACGGTGTTACCGCTGGGCTACCACAGCTTATCTATTTACTTATCTATTCCCATATATTTAGTTAAAAGTAATGGTCCGCTCCAATTTATTTAGTATATGTCTCTGGAAAGTTAAGATCGATTCGTATAGATTTTAGTCTATGTCTTTTACAGCTAAGGAGGTAAGGGTCTATTCGAATTTATTTAGTCTATGCTTCTTGAGCGAAGGGATATTACGATCGAGCGAACATCCCGTGGGCGGAATAATTTGATATAATTAGCAATTCCCATTGACCGATCGTATTACTTCCTTACAAGGTTACTAAATTGGCTGTAAAGTTATGGTGAAATATATCTTTTGTTTATTGATCTATGTAATTTGAAACATCGTTAAAATAAACGCGTCTAAGCTTGTTATGTTCTATTATTTGTTGAACTTACAATACATTATTATAAATTAAGGTAGATTCTGTAGTAGTCGCCGAAGCTCGTCGTATGCCGCCCTAACGGGGACCTCTGGGCGTTCCGAACGGGGTTTTATCGGACGCCCATCGAAAATGTCCCCGCGGCGGTCGATGCATCTGGTGCTCCCGATGCATCGTCTAGCGGAGGGAGGGGCCACTGTTAGAGAGGCCCCGACCCAGAGGTGGCGCACTCTGGGGTACAGAGTTGCTGCTGGCGGGGATGGGCGTAATGTCTTCATAGGTACCCTATACCCGTCACCAGCAGCGTGGAGCACACAGGCTATTTTAGTCGGTGCGAGTCCGACATAACCGTCGCTTGCCCCCGTCGGGTGGCGGTACCCATAAGGGGTTTTTTCCTGTTTCCTGATTCTGTAGTAGTATTTGTTTTATTGTCTTAAAATTAAAATTAAGAAAAGCCTTACTATGGTCACCGATATGACTAGATGGTTAGAAACCTGAAACCCTCTTTAAAAACCTTTTTTAAATTCAATTATGTTTTCAGTTAAGGGCGAACAGGCAGACGGGTAAACGCGGCGGGGAACTTTGTTTTTAACACATTACGTATTAAATTATAGAATTAGTTAATTTGCGGAGATCCACAATACAAAAGTCATCATCATCCTCCTGCCCTTATCCCACTCTAAGTGGGGTCGGCACAACATGTTATAAACATGTTGTCATATGATTTGGCTGCGTTTTTACGACCGGCCGCCTGCCTGACATCAACTTACCTTAGTCGTATTTTACGACACCTCCGTAAGAGAGGGTGGTCTATTCTACTAAACCGGATACCACACGGTGGGTCAACTTACCTTAGTCGCCTTTTACGACACCTCGGTAAGAAAAGAGGGTGGTACTATTCTATTCAGCCGGATACCACACGGCGTCCACAATACAAAAGTAATAATAAAATTATTTTGCTATAATCCGCGATAAAGTAAAATAGAAAATATATATAATGCTAAAGCCGACACATGCAGGAATCGTAAAAACACACGCACAAACTTTACACTTTTTACATCACATATTCATTCCGAACTTGAAAATTCGAAATCATCATCATTTCATTCGTTGATCATTATATATTTTCCAATTTTTGAGGTAAACAAATTATATCAAATTAGTGAAAGAAATGCACTCAGCATGCGGCCTTTATTGTACATTTTTATGTCACATATTAGCATGACTTTCAAAAGGTTAAATAAAAATATTGATAAAAAATGTTTGTACCACGAATAAAGACATAACTTTTATGGCTGTGTAATGCTGGCTAAATGACACCCTAAGCGTCTCCCGCGTGATGCTCTTAACTTACAGAAGGCATCTTTTAACCATCACATCCTTATTGTCCATAAAGTCAATCATTAGCGCCATATTCTTGGCTACTTTCGCATAAACGAGATGCGCGTGCGCATTCAGAGATTTTAGTGCGGTTTAGATCAGGGTTTATGGGACGTATCTGGGCGGGTTTAATGAAGCCAGCATTTTATCGGTCAGTGTTCTTTGGTTTTAAAGATGCTATAAATTCATACGTTGATGTTATTTAGAGTTGATTTTGTCATTCGTGGAAATGCGATCGCAATGCAAAATTTTAAACGGTCGTGCTTTAACAAGAGGTTGTAGTGGGGAAAAATTTGCGAACTTGTGGTGTGCAGGGTCTTCTCGCTTACTCCCCGGGCGGGGGTAAACGGGGTGCGGGCCTCGAGGAAATCCTCTCTACCCGGGCATCTCCTCGCGGGCACTTAAGCCCGGTATGTATTCCGGCCGTGGGCCGAGGTCACCTAGGTGACCTAACGGTGTCGGTATTTGGGCCCTAAGCCTAGGTCACCTAGGTGACCTAATGGATTTCTTGTTCGGTGGGGAGGTCTAGGAATGGTAGCTCCCAGACCTCAAAGTCGTCTTCTGGTAGTCCTCGTTCGGGTGGTGTCGTGTCCGGTGTTTTCGCCCTTTCGCCCGTCGCGTCGTCCTCGTCGTCGCCGTCATCATCCGCATCGGGCCGCGGAGACGGTGATCGCAGGAGCTCGCGAGGTAGGGAACGTCCATCGGGTGGTCGCGCATGGAGTGGCGCGATGCCATGGAGGTGTACGTGCGCGCTATTGTCCGCACGCGCGAACATCCGGCGCGCAAGGCGACGGACATACTCCTCCACGGTCGGTGTTCTGGTATCCCGATGCACGACGTCGTTCCGCACATACCTCGGGGCTCCTACGATCAGTCGCAGGCAGCGGTTCTGCTGGACTTGAAGTCTTCGCCTCTGGTACGCCGAACATAGCGCGTACCAGGCGGGTGCCGCATACGTCAAGCGCGAACGGACGTAGGCACCGTAGACTCGCAGTTTGGTGTTGACAGGTAAATGGGATGTGAACAGCGTGTGGAGCTGGGACCTGGCAGCAGCAGCTTGGCCCACGGCACGATTGACCATGGGGACCATGCGCAGGCTGCGGTCCAACTCACACCCCAAAAACCTCACTGTGGTCTTCCACTCTACGTCCTGGCCTCGAAGAGTCAGCTGACGTAGCGGCTTGGAGCGGCTGGTGAGCAGAGCGGCCGTCTTCCCGACGTTGACGGCCATCCTCCACTTGTCCAGCCATTCCGGCAACAAGTCCAGCATACGCTGCATGCGGTTGGTGGCGACGATCTGGTGGTAGGACGACACGAAATACGCGCTGTCGTCAGCGAAGAGCGACAACAGCACGTCCTCCTCCCCTTCCCGCAGATGGTGGCGCAGGGTGGGGATGTCATCCGTATACGCCGCGTATAAGCGCGGCGATATACAACTGCCCTGGGGTACTCCGGCTTGGATGGTGCGTGACTGGGATTCGGCACCATCCACTGCCACGTAAAAGCTACGGCCGTGTAGAAACGATGCCAGCACTCGCACATAAGCAGGCGGCATGGTGGTGTCCAGTATTTTGACCAGGAGCCCGGCGTGCCACACACGGTCGAAGGCCTTCTCGATGTCGAGAAAGACCCCCACGGTGTAGCGCCCGTTGTTCCGCTCACTGGTCAGGTGGTTTATGACCCTCGCCAGCTGGAGCGTCGTCGAGTGGCCGCTGCGGAATCCAAACTGCTCCTCGCGCAGGGGCAGATGGGGCATGACTCGACGCAGCAGCAGACGCTCAAACAGCTTGGCTATGTGCGAGAGCAGGGTGATCGGCCGATAGCTTCCAGGCAGGCGGCGGTCCTTCCCCGGCTTGGGAAGAACGATGATCTTCCCGGTCTTCCACGCCTCTGGGAAGTGGCCGGTGCGGAGTACTCCGTTGAACAGTCTCGTGAGCGCTACGAGACCTGTTCGGGGCAGCAGCATCAACGCGGCGTTGGCGATTCCGTCGGGGCCTGGCGCTTTTCGCTTATCAAGGCGAGCAGCGACCGACCGCAGCTCTGACAGGGAGATGAAGTCCTCTCCCCGGAGCGGCGGTGTAGGGGCCGACAGGAACCTCTCCAGCTTGTCCTGGACAGCCGCGTGATGACGGATGATATGGATGTTGGAGGTGTTGGGGGCGTTGGGCGTGAATGTCTTCTCCAGGTGGGCCGCCAAAATCTCAGCACGATCCTTGGCGGCATAGGTGCGTTTACCCGCAGCATCGAGCAGCGGGTAAACGGGGGTGTCATGTCCGGTAAGCTTCTTGCAGAGAGAGTACAGCGCTGTGTCGTGTTCGGTTGCTCGATCGACGGTATCCTCCCATCGCGCCTCGTCGAGAGCGACTATGGCACGCGCGATCTTCTCTGCAAGCCGGTTCAGGTCAGCCTTCACCCTGGGGCAGCGAGTGCGGGCCCATAGGCGGCGTAGGGTGCGCTTCCGCTTGAGCATATTGCGGAGCGAGCTCGGCAGGTCCTTCCTTCGATTAGTGTCCGGTGAAGTCGACGTGGTGGTGGTGGCTGCTGCTTTGGCGGCGATGATCGCCTCCGCGACGAGTGCAGCAGCATCGTCGACTCCCGAAGGTGTAATGATCGGGCCTGCTAGCTCAAGCCCGGCAAGCTCTGCGGTGTAGCGCTCCCAGTTCGTCCGCGTCCGCGGCGGGCGGGGCACTAAAAAGCCTCCCTGGGTGGCTAGGGTGACCAGAACCGGTAGATGTTGCGTGTCGAGGTCGTAGAGGACCTCGACATCGAATGGGTTGTCAAGTCCGTGATGCAGCACTATGTCGATGACGTCTGGCTGGGAGCGGCAGTCGGTGGGTATGTGGGTCGGCGCTCCCGGCCCCACCACACCGTACCCGCTCCTCACGCTATCTTCGTGCAGTTGCCTCCCGACCCCAGTGATGATTCGCGATCCCCACGCATGATGTTTCGCGTTGAGATCACCCACGATCACTGCGGGTCCCTGCTGTCCGAAGATGGTCCCGACATCGGTGCTGCAGAAAGTCAATCCGGGTGGTTTGTAGGCGGCATAAATGCGGAGCTCCTGGTTGCCCACGTTGACACGCACCCCCTGTGTACGGGTGCTGGTGAACGGGGTGTGCTCCAACTCTTCATGTATAATATCCCTCCGCACCAGAGCAGCCGTACCTCGGTACGGATAGCCCCGGGGAGAGATTTTATCACGCCGATACACGAAGAAGTTGGGCACGCGGAGCTCGACGCTGTCCGTGAGTTTGGTTTCGCCCAGGAGGATAACATGGATGTCCTGCGACTGGGCGAGTAGTGTTAGCTCACGGACGTGTCCTCTTATGCCGCCCGGTACTTGTGGTACCTTATTTGAGTTTTGTTTCCTTTTCTTAACACTACTTCTACTAACTTCAAAGTGAGCTATAGAAAAGCTTGGCCGGATTTAGCTTGCTGGTGGAGTTAGCTTAGTTGTAAGCTGCGGAGATGAACCACTTGGCTGTTACGGCGTAATCCTATACGGCTATCCTGAATGCTATCCGCAATGAATCCTAATGATGCTATAATTCATCGCGGATTATAGCAAATTTTAAGGTTACTTTTTTATCATGTATCTCTGCAAAGTAACGCCTACTTCTATAAATTATTTAATGACTTTAGCACTATTTTCGCTACATTGCACCCTCCCAACGATGCTTCTCGACGCTCCAAAACTGTGAGCATTAAGTAAATATATTCAAATTCAAATAATTCTTTATTAAATAGGGCTTTTTGGGATATAGGATTCAGAAGGTGTCGTAAAAAGTGACTAAGGTATGTTGATGTCAGGTAGTCGGCCGTTCGTAAACTAAGTATAGCTAAGTCTGATGACTTGGCTATACTCAGCACGTTTATAACACGTTACGCCGACTCTACTTATAGTGGGATAAGGGCAGGAGAGTGATGAATAATGTTATCACACGGGTATCACATAGGAGACAAACACGACGTCGGTTTTACAAATATCTGAAAATTATGTTCGTTTTAATACACGAAATGCAGAGATATTATGCCCATCGCTTTCTTCCAAAGAATACTTGAGGAACACAATCAATTTACGACGCCTTGCTTGACCTTACAAGACCCGAAATTTAGGACCGCTTTCACGGTTTCAGTAATCGATTCGGCCAAAAAGATTATTTTCGTTTAATAAATTCGTTTTGGCAATGCGAAGGTTGTTATTACCGACGAGCCCTCCTACATCTCGATTGTAGATACGCAGCTGCAATCTGATTACGAATATGTATATCGTAATCAAGGCGTTAGGGTTGTCCATTATGAGAATTATAGAAATTTAATGTTTAATTTAAGTGGGTGGGATAAAAAAAAGATTATTTTAGTTCACTTAATATGTATCATCATCCTCCAGCCCTTATCCCACTCTAAGTGGGGTCGGCACAACATGTTATAAACATGCTGCCACATGATTTGGCTGCGTTTTTACGACCGGCCGCCTGCCTGACGTTAACTTATCTTAGTCGTATTTTACGACACCTCGATAAGAAAGGTATATAAGCCTCAATTGTATCAAATTCCATCTATATTCCTTAAGCTGATAAAACGCACAAGCGTAACATACAGACAGACTGGCATACTTTCCTATTAATAATATTATAATGAATGGCATTCTCAAATATTTAAAAAAAAAACATGTAATAAGTGAAGACCCTAACAACTCCTATAAGCTTTTTCGTTCGCCGCTCGATTAAACTCAGCCCTTTGTGAGGATCGAACATTTAAACGGATTCCCTTTGATGCTTATCGATTGGCGGGCTTATTTTGAGGGTATGCGAATAAAACGTACAACAAAAGTAGGGTCAGATGTAATGAATACGGGTGGCAAGCGCGATTGTGTTCTTTTGTACCATTTACAGCTTAAAATACCAATGCAAATTTAAGTTTTGGTTTCTTAGGATTTCGATCTTTTATTTCTCTATTTAGTTGGCATGCTTGCATGAACTCTGACAAACATAAAGCGGTTGACGGGCCTTTGGATTTATCTTTCTTAATAAACTATTATTAAACCATGGTAAAAATACGCGATGGTCTACCTAGGTGCGATAAGCGGATTTATAATATAGAAAAACATTAATGAGTTTTTTTTTATATACTTTACTATGTGAGTATTATTTAAATGAGTTAACCTTTTACGCCGTGTGGTTTCCAGCTGAATAGAATAATACCACCCTCATTTCTTAGCAAGGTGTCGTAAAAGGCGACTAAGGTAAGGTGACCCACCGTGTGGTATCCGGTTTAGTAGAATAGACCCACCATCTTTCTTACCGAGGTGTCGTGAAATACGACAGAGGTAAGTTGACGTCAGGCAGGCGGCCGGTCGTAGAAACGCAGCCAAATCATGTTACAGCATGTTTATAACATGTTGTGCCGACCCCACTTAGAGTGGGATAAGGGCTGGAAGATGATGATGGTAAAAATACGCGATGGTCTACCTAAGTGCGATAAGCGGATTTATAATTAGAAAAGCATTAATGAGTTTTTTTTTTTAACTTTATTATGTGAAGTGTATATATTAACTATTTATTATGCGAAGTAAAAAGAGTTAAAGATGGAATATCATGGGAAGAAAAAAACATCTTGATAAAATTTGCGTGGGCCAAGATAATTTTTATATATGTAAATCCTCAAACCAACAAATCCTCTTTCTATAAGTGTCCATAGTATTTAATTTATATCCTTCTTTTTAAAGACTAAAAGAAATTTTACTTATATTTGAGTTTATATATTTATTTATTTATTTTACGGGATTATTATTACTTACTAGCAATCGCCAGCGGCTCCGCCCGCGTGGAGAGATTAAAGCTGCAATATAGTATTTTGATAACCATAAAAATGGTTAAAGTGGCATGCTGTCGTGGACTTTTATTTGGAACTTTTAGAGGAAAACAATTTTATAATACATGATTTTTGAATAACTATTACCGTTTACTCGGTGCACGCAAGGAAAGCTTTAAATTTTCACGTTTTCGTGCTATTTTTTTTTGCTGCTCCCCTCCTATTTATTCAAGCGTGATGTTATATAGCCTATAGCCTTCCTGAATAAAAAAATTATCTTACACTCAAATAACGTTCCAAATCGGTCCAGTACTTCCTGAGCGCGTTCAAACAAACAAACTCCTAGGCTTTATATATTAGCATTCATAAAGGACAGTTCAACTTTATCGTAAGATACACGGAAAGAATTATTTGTGTGTTTAAGATTTTCTTTCTCTTACTTGAACCAGGCAATTTAACCTTTTTTCTAAGAAAACTCAGTAATTTGTATCAATCAAATCAATTTTATAAATTGCCCAAAGCGAAATCACGTTCACTAAATATAACATATTGAATTGCCAGTGGCGTTATCTAGAACGTATTTTTTCTGGCAAGCGATTTAACATCGATATTTGAACATATCGATAGTGAATTACGCGAAATCGATTCTAACAAATAATGTCCCACGCTCTATCGCAAACATCCTTGGCACTTAATAATAGTAATCTGAGCCTTATCTAGTCGAAATAAATACGGTAGTGAGGGCGAATTTTATATTGGCACAAATCAATATGGGTTTATAATTATAGTTTTCACCTCGCCCCAGTTTACAGGTGCGGGATTGTGTTTTCATAACGTTGTGCAAAATTTCCGTTGGCCTATTGATTATTTCATTATACGGATCTATTCAGATTAGTGTTTTTAATGCACAAATCCGCTATTAATCCCTTTTATACAGTTAAAGAATTTTTTGACAGATAGTATTCATATGATAGTATTCATTGATGCTATATTGTGATATTTTGTGATTCGAACAAGTAATAAATATTATAAAACTAATAATAATATCTGGGTGATCGAGCTTCGCTCGGTAATTTTTTGCAAAACAAAACTTTAAAAAAAAGAAAAAACAATTATTTCGTTGAGGATCGATCCTTGGCATTCACATTTCTCGAGGCTGCCTGTTACCCGAATAAGCTACGTCAACTTGACAGCTAATGGCGAAAATTCAATTGAATATAAATGTTCGGGTTTTTTAATGCCCAAAACAGGGATAAAACAATATTTTTTTTACATAAAACCTAGCTAGATCAATTTTTCTCCCCCAAAACCTCCTACATGCTGAATTTCAGGAAAATCGTTGAAGCCGTTTTCGAGATTCAGAAAATATATATATATACAAGATTAACTCATTTAAATATAAAGATTCAATAAATTATAAAGAATATATTTAAATTTAAATTTTATCGTTTATAAAATCGATAGTATTATTATTAGTATTTATTGATAGTAAAAACTTAATTTGTATGCCAGAAATGGCTGAATATATTGTTGTAAAATGTACGATATTATTTATAACTGTACTGACATATATTAAATAACAATATTGATATATATTTTATAATAATAAAAACATATATGTAATATTAATAATAATAATAAACAAATAAATATACTATTATTATTATACTTTTAAATAATTTACAGAATTACGCGGTACTTTGCGGAGATACATAAAACAAATAATCATACAATTATGAATCGGATATGAAAACGGATAGTCCAATCGACATAGAACATTATAATATATAATTTCTATTTGTTCTATCGTGGATTATAGCAAAATAATTTTATTATTACTTTTGTTTTACACATCTATCTATTAGCTCAGTACTGCAGTTTTGTTTTGATTGTTCAAAAACAAATGCTTTTTTTTCTCCATTCAAATGAACTTGGACAATGTGCTAAAGAGTCAAATTCAAGATTTTACTTATAATTTTAATAGTGCCTTGTATCGTCAAATCTACTGCTGGTTCGGAAAATTGTAAAAATAAATACATAAGTCCCCACATTGTAATGTATTATTACAAAGTAATATGTAATGTTTTGTAAACTGTTGTAATGGCAAAGCGAAAATTTATCGTGGATTTTTTATTATACTAGAACTCACTAACAACTTACGATGCACAAACCGTATGTGTGTGTGTGGTAGATTACTGTTATTCAATAAATATAACTAGCTAGCGTAGAATATAATTTCCTAGAACATGGAAAGTGATGTGCTATTACGGCGCGCCATGGGAATTATTTTCTTGCATATATTTTCACTTGATTGATGAAAGCTATAGATTTCTTGAGACTCGTTCGTCTTTCACATTAAACATAAGTATTAAAATGACTGCGAATATTTGTATGGGATGTACAATAATGTTATGTAAGACTGTATAGTAATTATTTGAATAAATCATCATCCTCATGCCCTTATCCCACTGTAAGTGGGGTCGGCATAACAATGTTATAAACATGTTGTCACATGATTTGGCTTCGTATTTTACGACCGGCCGCCTGCCTGACGTTTACTTACCTTAGTCATGTTTTACGACACACAGACACAGAAAGATGGTGGTCTATTCTACTCAACCGCATACCACACAGTTGGTAAACTTACCTTAGTCGCCTTTAACGACACCTTGCTAAGAAATGAGGGTGGTCTATTCTACTCAGCCGGATACCACACGGCGGGTCGACTTACATTAGTCGCCTTTAACGACACCTCGGTAAGAAATAAGTGTTGTCTATTGTGGTATAATTATTTTAATAAAATTGATAGGAAAATTAATTAGTATACAGAATTTATTACACAAAGAAATATAGAAAACAACATTTTATAGTATTGAAATATCGAAAGCAAAATTTTATAGTATTTGAATTCAATCCTCACCTTTTTATTTCACTTCCAAACACGTGTGACAAACTGAATATATATATATATGTATATACAAGATTAACTCATTTGAATATTAAAGATATTTCTAAGCTACTTAACGATGTCTTTTTTCACTGTAAAGCGTACAACTTATATATTTGTTCTGGATTGGAACTCGCGAACCTTTTAGGAGAGGATGGCTATTAAATTATTCACTGGTATGTCATGACGACCTTACAATGTCTGTTATATATGATTTGATATTCACATTGCACAACGTAATAAATATGGCTTATGATTTATAATTTTGGGTTCTATTGTGGTCAAGGTTGCAATTAATTATAAGATTCAAAATATCTTTGCGTACAGCGCTGATCAAAAATAAAAAAAGTTGTAGACTAGTATTTGACCTAAAAAAAATAATAATACATAAATATACACACACGGTCGACAACTGGTGAATATATACTTATATATTTTTTAAATACATAGTTAAATACAAATATACACCCAGGCTCAAAGATCAACAAATTCATTTATAGAAAATGTTGGCGCTCGGCGGGAATCGAACCCGTGATCGGTGGAGCTGTAGGCAGGGTGCGTGCATATCGTTAGGATACGAAAGGGAGTATTTTTAAGCACATTAATTCTCTTTTTGTACATTTAAGCGTACTTTTATACGTGAGGTTTAGGTTATGAAGAATTTTTAAGTACCCACTTTTAAATGTAAGCGTGTTTTGTAATATAACGATTGGTTAGTAAGCATTTTTAAACATATACTTGTGAACATAGTTAACTGTGTTTGCTTAAGTAACCAATTTAATTAGTTAATTTTAAATGTATGTGTGTCGTAATGCTAGCCAAGTTAGTTAGTTATTGCTAGAAAAGTTAGGATAGGTTAATTATTAACATTCTCGTAGAGCGACAATGATCCTAACAAGTTTGTAATTATAATATAAACTACGGGTCACATCGCGATAGTACTGAGTTTCCTTTGTATTATCATTTCGGCTGAGATGCATCTTCCGTTGTCACAAACTAAGTGGAGCGCCGTCTTCTTCACTACCGGGTAAAACAGTCCGTATTTTATATTTCTACCCTCACTTGAATGATTTGAAACAAGGACTCTTACATATCTATTGTTTGTTAATGTATAAAATCTTTATATTTAAATGAGTTCATCTTGTATAATAATATATAGATCTAGCTAGCTTTAATTTAACAAAAATTTCTTCGTTATATGCCTTTTTTTGGGCATTAATAAAATCCTAAATTTTAATGTATTGAATATATAAAACACAATTTTTGCCGTTAAATTTCAAGTCACTGAAGCTTATTCGGGGAATGGGTGGTTGCGAGAAATGAAATTACCTAGGATGGAGCCCCATCTACCCTATTTTTGTTTCTCTTTTTTTTAAGTTTCTTTTTTATATTTATAAATAAATACCGAGCAAGGTAAGCTGTCGTAGCCCAACTCTTTCAAGGAGGTCTCGGGTTCAAACCTGGGCAGACATCAATGAGTTTGTCTGTTAAAACTTATGTGTCTAATTGATAACTGCAATTTATCACACGCTTTCGGTGAAGGAAAACATCGTGAGGAAACCTGCAAATCTCTAGAGAATTCTGGAGATATGTGTAACCTACCAATCCGCATTGGAGCAGCGTGGTAGGTCTTAGCTCCAATCCCTTCTCTCCAAAAACGGAGAGAAGAGGCTATTCTCAGCAGTGGGATAGTAACAGGCCGCTACTTACCGAGCAAGGCACTGACAACCGGGTACTAAGTATAAAATATGCCAGCTGCAACAAATTACATATCACGATAAAAACAAACGCACATTAACAATGCAGTACATACATAAATATATCAACGCGTAAGAATGCGGCATATCGTCGAAAAATCAGAAATCCATTCATTCATAGCCTGTTCAGTCATCTCGCAGGTATTGCGTAGGTGTTACACGCTTCAATGTATGATTTGTTAATTGTATGCAATAGTGATTTAACACAAAGAGTCTCACGGAACGAAAATTCAAAATAGTCATCACCTTCCTGCCCTTATCCCACTCAAAGTGGGGTCGGCACTACATGTTATAAATATGATGTCACATGATTTGGCTACTTATTTTACGACCGGCTGCCTGCCTGACATCAACTTACCATAGCCGGCTTTTACGACACCTCGTAAAAGTGAGGCTGGTCTATTCTACTCAGCCGGACACCACACGGCGGGTCGACTTACCTTAGTCGCCTTTTACGACAACTCGGTAAGAAATGAGGGTGTTACTATTCTATTCCGCCGGATACCACACGGCGTGAAAATTCAAAATAGTCAAAAAGCAAATATATTCGTAAAAAAGTGTTAAGCGCATTCTAAAAGGCCTTCTCTCTTTTTGGCAGGTATTAAAGATGTGAAATGATAAAGTATTTCATTAACATATTTAAATAAGAACAGCGTCACACTGTCGGTGATAGTGACTAATATCTTGTTGAAACGCAGTAGTGTCCTATTTTATTTAAAATTTGATTTGAAAGTCCTGTTTGCTTAGTTTCATGTTGTGCGTTGCGATAGAATTACAACTTACGAGTATGGATGACGATTATTTCTATGTGGTTGGGCGTATTTTGTAATACATATCACTGCCACGAACTTAGTGATGAGTGACAGTGGTGAAGTCGCGCGACCAATCAGACGGTCGCGCGGTCGAGCCGCCATTGCGGTTTATCGCACCGCAACCGCCAATACGACTGACACCGCCGACGAGTCGAGTCCGCACCGCACTACCGCTTTTTTGTACCGCAACGGTCATCCGCGCCGCGTTTTCTTTGGATTCCGAGAGATCTGGAGCAGGCTACCACCATACAGTCTACAACCGCTAAGGTAAGTGCTTTGACTTGTTGTTGCACTATAGGCCTTATCCGCATATACGCAGGGGAGAACATAGGATCGCGGAAGCGCCCCGCTGGTTTAACAACCACCATGAGTCGGAGAATAGTGAAAATGCCAAAGATTGCGAGTTTCCAAAAGTTTTAAGAGCTGCCTGCGACAAATTTTATGTAATTTAATCAAAGTTTTTGTAATTTAAACTTTTTTTTTCATATTTTAATTAACTTTCAGAGCTGGTTTCAAGCAATAATTCCCATGATGCTCCAATGCGGATTGGTAGGTTACACATATCAACAGAACTCACTATACATATGTAGGTTTCCTCATGATGTTTTCTTTCACCGGTAAGAGTATGATAAATTGCAATTATCAGTTAGACACATAAGCTTTAACAAATAAACTCATTGGTGCCCGTGGATTGAACTCGCGACCCCCGCTCGGCTATCGCCGAGTTTCTTTCTGGTTCTTCTCGGTAAGAGCAATTTTTCCGAACTAGTCGTAGCTTCATTGTAATTTGAGGATTCGAAATTTAAATTAAGAACTATTTGAATTTGTAACTACAACAAGTACGCAACTAATAATCTAATTACTTATTTACTTTTGTAATTTATTTTAAGCCCACATCCGCATAAATTACAGCCTTGAAACAGATTTGGCGCCTTAATTGCCACCATGGTGTTTTTTTTAATTATTTTATTCATGAGGGCCATTCGGTTTGCCAAATACAAACAACAATTTCGATGCAGTTTTTTACGTACGCACGCGCTGATACTTGACCGTGTAACCAAGTAAGTTAAAGTTAAACACGCATTGTATAATTCTTTATACAAGTTTAAATGTTTCAAAAGTTTTGATTCATTGTATATTTATTAGCCGTGTGGTATCCGGCTAAGTAGAATATGATACCCTCATTTCTTACTGAGGTGTCGTAAAATACGACTAAGGTAATTTGACGTCAGGCAAGCAGCAGATCGTATAATAGAAAAGACGCAAAGAGGTTTTAAAAATATATCGACTTTGAGACAAGTTGGAAACCAGCCACCATTAAGTATTTTCACAATAAAAACTAATATTATAAATACGACGTCTCTCTGTTACGCTTACGGCTAAGCTGTTGGTGCAATATTGTAGCTTCAGATACAAAATATCTCGTCTTTCCGTTTAGAACAAGCACAGGAAAAATACATAGAACATTCTTAAATATATTCTTATTTAAACATTTAGGTTGACGCGTACGAAGTCGCGGGCACAACTTGCTCATTATAGTATATCATCATGAAATAGACATTATTTGTTTAACAGGTAATCTACTAACGGCACAATGTATTTTTTAATTATTGTTAGCGACGCATTTATAATAAAGAAATAATTGTTTAAATTATTATTAAAATTAAAATTTTGGTAGAAAGGAACGTGCGTCGTGAGTCGTTTGCGGGACGGGTAATTCAAATTTTGACATATACGTCAACCTCACATACGCGCCAACTAAATTCAAAAGCCCTCACGTTATATTTTCCTAAAATCGTTCAAATCTTCTACGACGCACAACTCCAAGCCTGTTATTAAAATCCTCGCTCGTTTTATTTATTTATTACTGAAGTCCTTATAAATTATGTTAAGTTAAATTGTAGATCTGTATTAAAAGTATGAATTATAGAAATGTTTGTTTCAGCTACAATTATCACATTTCGTATTTCACTACCCACAACATCTAAAACTACCCCTACGCTGCACTGGGGGAAACTCTTAGTTAAGTGTAACTCGTATCGTCAATGCATTTCATGGGGATAATAAATTCGCCATGAGAACATAATGGTTTGTGTGGTCTTTTCAGTACACTATTTATTCATGTAACTCTGTACCAAAAAAAAGGACTTTATGAGTTTTATGTGCCATGAGTTGCGGTGGTTCAGTCTGGTTTCGGATTCCCGTCGGAACAGAACGTGAAAAAATGGCCCGATCGCCATCAAACTGTACAGAATCATCCGCTGGGACATTCTAAAGATGGTCTGAAAATTTCATTAAAATCGGTCCAGACGTTTCGGTCTCACAAATGACATACAGACAAACATTCATTTTCATATACAATAACGATATGCGTTCCCTGAAAAATCGTAAAGTGCTACGATTATTTTATACTTTACGATTATTTTATCCCTTTAAAGTTAATACATGAAAGTGCGAAGTAATTAGTAATTCAAAGGCTTACATGCGCAGCAGACTTTATCTTTTTGCCATAAATCTTTTGATACGTCTAACGATACAGAATGCGATCGCTATTTGTATAGTTGTATGTAATAGGTATTTAGTAACTTGTTTCGATTGAAAGACAAGGGCGAGGTGGAATTGCGTTCCAATTAGCAGAATTGTAATTGGCAATTAACAATCGTCGATAAATATTTAATTATTACTTATTGAATGTAAAGAGGTGTGATAGTCCGGCGGTACGACCGTGCGGATCTAGAGGGCAAGGGGTTCAAACCACAGACAGGCACCAATGAGTTTTTTTTAAATTCATCATCATCATCCTCCTTATCCAACTATAAGTGGGATCGGCACAACATGTTGTCACATGATTTGGCTACGTATTTTATAACCGGCTGCCTGCCTGATGTCGACTTAACTTCGTATATTACGTCACCTCGGTAAGAAAGAGGGTGATCTATTCTACTCAACCGAATACCACACGGTGGGTCAACTTACCTTTGTCGCCTTTTACGACCAACTTATGTACCTATCTAATTGATCAACTTGCTTATCGGTAAAGGAACACATCGTAAGGACACCTACATATCCCTAAAGGATATGTTTTGGGGATATGTGTAACCTACCACTATTTAGAATTGATATCTGCATTAAAAAAATGTTGGCCACACTGCATGAGTTGTCTATAGACTGTTAATATATTGAAAGCCTTTGTTTGTTGAGTTGTCGAGAAAGATACCGTCGTCGTGATACTTCTGCCTTCGCCATTTTCATCTGGTGACTCCGTTACAACTACAATAACCCCGTACCCGTACTAACACACATTGTTTTAGATTTGCTCTGTATATTGAAGATGCACTCCAATACAAAACAAGATCCAATCTCTACGAGTATGTAAATGTGCGAAAAGTCAGATGCGATCGCGCCCGCCGAGTGCAGCGCGGCGGTCTCCCGTTTAAACGGAACACTTTATTGGCGCTCAGTTTATTTTCATGGAGAAAACAATACACGAACTGAGCCTTTCCATTTCTCTAAATCAAACTGTTCGGACGCTGGCAGCCGTTATGAGTTTATAGGCGTGGATGATTTATTTTGTTTAAACTGTTATATAAATTGCCTAGCACGAATACAGTTTCAATTTGTGTTGCAGTTAAACTTTCTTGTTAGTGTTGAGTAATTTTTGAAATATAACCACTCTAATTAATTACAATCCCTGAGTTGACAAATAAGAATCGTTTTTTAAAGATCATCATCCTCCTGCCCTTATCCCACTCTAAGTGGGGTCGGCACTACATGTTTAAACATGTTGTTACATGATTTGGCTGCGTTTTTACGACCGGCCGCCTGCCTGACGTCAACTTACCATAGTCGTATTTTACGACACCTCTGTAAGAAAGAGGGTGGTCTATTCTACTAAACCGGATACCACACGGTGGGTCAACTTACCTTAGTCGCCTTTTACAACTCCTCGGTAAGAAATGAGGGTGGTCTATTCTACTCAGCCTGATACCACACGGCGGGTCGACTTACCTTAGTCGCCTTTTACGACACCTCGGTAAGAAATGAGGGTGGTACTATTCTATTCAGCCGGATACCACAAAAGATACTTAAAGAATAACTTTATTATGAAAAGTAATAGTAATAAAATTATTTTGCTATAATCCGCGATGATTTCATTGCGGATTAAAGCAAAATAATTTTATTATGTAGTAAGTTTCTATTGTCATCATGTTGTGGTATCTTGTTCTTCCTGTCAATTTGCATGTTAAAATATTCACAATTATGTATTTATGTGCAAAACGGGAAAAAATGTAAACGATAACGTACAGAATAAAAAATTACCGTTATCTTTTGGGAATACGGAAAATAATATATATTGTATTGTGGGTATTTAAACGTTTAAGTTGGCGCGAACGAAGTCACAAGTAATTATTAATCAATTGATTACATATTTTTGTTACGGTGTAGGCAAAAGAGAAAGTATCAAACATCCAAATAACAGAAGTATAGTTAGTAGTCAATTAACCGACGAAAGTCCACTTCGTGCCCTGAAACACAGTGCCGATAAGGATAATAGCGAGGTTAACAATGTAGCGGTAGACAAATTCTATTAATTAGACGATTTAGCGACCGCGCCCCAATTCGATTAGTTTCACTGTACTGCAATAAATCTTATCTAGGCATTCCCGGACCAGCTAAAAGCAATTGTGATAGAACTAACTACCGGAAACATCAAGTAATGCTGTGTACTTGTTTTAAGTAATTATAATTAGAAATCTATTCAAAAATATCCTATCCTACTTCCTATTAATATTATAAATGCAAAAATTTGTAAGTATGGATGATGATTTACGTTTGTTACTCTTACACGGCGAATCCGCTGAACGAATGTCGATAAAATTTGGTACAATTATTCCTTATACACCGGAATAATATATAGGCTATAGAAATCTTGTTAATTCTACAGGAGTAGGATGACATTGATTTATTTTAAAAACCGTAAACGCATAGGCATTCAGTTTTAATGCACCTTTTAAAACATTAAAACTTACATTGTATATATTGATCATGACTCACTTTATTACCTTAGACTTCAGTGTTATTGTCCCCACACATCATTAATAATAAATAACAACAGTAAAAGAAGCATAAATGACTATGTTCCTGAGCCAACTAAGTTATTTGCAAAAGATCGAAAGTACCTAGTAAATATATCTCAAAGCTTAACAGATGCAAATAACAATCATATAAATAACACAGTAGACGCTATTAAAAGGAAAATAAGTACAGATATCAGTTTAATACAGTGGTGAATGCAAATAAGTTCAAATAAATAAATGACATTATTCTCAAATTGAACGGCACAAGTTTTGTGAGGGTACATGAAACTGGTCAGCTTGTAGACATTTTGATGGATGTGCAGCGTACTTTATCTGTGATGATGTCTTCAACGTCACATGCTAACAACGCCTCCGCTGCTCCGCTTATTTCCGTGCCCTGCGGCTGAACTTTCACTGTAGAGTGGCTCAAGACCAAAGAATCTGTAGATAAACGCTGTAGAGTTAAGCGTTGCTTTGCAGAGTTCGATAAAACAAAAGTAATAATATTAAGTAAGTAACGGCCTCTTACTATCCCACTGCTGGGCATCTCTCCGTTTTTGGAGAGAAGGATTCGAGCTAAGACCTACCACGCTGCTCCAATGCGGATTGGTAGGTTTCACATATCTCTAGAATTGTCCAAAGATATGCAGGTTTCCTAACGATATTTTCCTTCACCGAAAAGCGTGTGATGAATTGCAATTATCAATTAGACACATACATTTTAATAGAAAAACTCATTGGTGTCTGCCCGGGTTTGAACCCGTGATCGTCTCTAGATACACACGGTCGACCCGCTGGGCTATCACAGCTTGTAATTATATTATTTGCGATAATTCACGATTAGAGTAATTCTATGTTATGCTAAAAGCAGTGTTCCACATGTGTTCATACCTTATGAATGCAAGATCCGAAGAACGTGTGCACTGTCAACACCGCACTACATAAATTCACTATCACAATCTCAACAATCGTTTCGTCAATCAAGCGAAGCATCATCAGGAGATAGATTCCACGACACAATCGCGTGGCAATTTTTTGCGACCTTGGTTAAAAAATATTGTACTAAAAAGTTATACTAAAGTATTATTCTGAAGTCTGTCTTTCACAAGAGTTACAAAAACGTATACATTAAGGATTTATTACAAAATATTATTTAAATTAAATTTGTGCTTAATTATTTGTAAAAAGGTTTGTTTGTTTATAATCTCTATTGCAGAAATTTCAATTAATATAAAAATAATAAAAAAACAACAATCTGCATTTCCTTATTCCGAAATTCGAATTACTTCCAGCCAACCAATCTTAAATAAAAAAAAGTTAATATTAACTATAGGTAATCAATAAAAATAAAAATTAAACGTATTTAATAATAAAAAATAAAAATTAAATTAAAAGTATATAAGTATATTGTTATAAAACTCCCTTTATTTTACACTTTTATTAGCATACTTATTGACAATAACTCTCATTCGCTGGTAAGGTACAAAAGCATCCACCATCTTATACTGCGTCCATCATATTATCAGTCTTTTGACAGCTCACGCTCATTAAGTTTTGTATTGCTTACGTACAAATATCATACAAATAATATTTGTACTTTATGGATGGGTACCGCCCACTTAGTGATGTCACGCATAATGGTTACTACGATTATGCCACAGATTAAAAATAATCGGTAGAAATCGATGTTACGAGTATTAAAAGACATTTAATAACAAACATTATATAAAGTTTTACTTTCTTCTTAGTTAATACATGAATACAAATAAAACAATCAGGATATTTTAATTTATTTTATTAGCACGAGTCGTCGGAATGATAATCAACACTAGACTCCTCCGATGAGGAGTCTTCAGTAGCAGTTATTATTAGCTCTTGTGTAGATAATATATTATCAAACGCAATATCACGTTCCCAATCAGAGAATATTACTCTTTTAGTTCTTTCCACCACACTTGCCCAGTTCTCGGCCGTTACGTGGGTGCAAGCATTTTTTAGCAATTGCAACATTTTATTCGCTGTGAATGGGGGGCTTGTATTGCATCTCGCAGCATGCCCTTTTACTTGTGCCCATATAAGTTCTATTGCGTTGTACTGGCAGTGGTATGGAGGAATCCGAAGAACAGTATGGCCATATTCTGCTGCCATTTCATTGATTACATAGCGTTTTGCTCTCTTTTTGGTTTTTAATATTTTTATTAATTCAACTTTTAACATTGAGTCGTCCACATTTTCTCCATTGTCCCGAAGCCAATTAATTATTTCATGCTTTTTATTAGCCTGTGTTGGCATTTTGTCAATTTGACGGGAGTGGTAGGGCGCATTATCAATAAAAATTATTGATGGTTCTTCCAATGAAATGAGCATTTTTTTGAACCACTCTTCATACACATTTGCATTCATCTCTTCGTGGTAGTCATTTGATTTCTTCGATTTAAATGCCAACAGTGCGTCTTGTACACATCCTTTTGCTGTACCTGCATGGCAAATGATTAGGCGCTCACCTTTTCCCATTGGTACTGAGGAAGTGGAATCAGCAGTATCATCAGTCCAGAAACGAGATAGTGTGTGGTTAGCGTTGAGCCATGTTTCATCCGTGAAAACAATATTTGCCCAATCTTGTATTTTCTTTGCCTCTCTTAAAAAATCACAACGTGCTATAGCTATATCTGTGCGTTCCATTAATAATTTTCTTTTATTTAACTTTTTATATGAAAAGCCAATTGTGTTCAAAACTTTGACCAAAGAAGATTTTTCACCATGAAATAGACCACTTCTTTTCAAAGAAACAATAAGTTTTCTCAAAGTTGGAATTTCTTTTCTCAAGTAGTAATCATATACATGACGACGAATAGCGTCAGCGTCAAAGTCATCAACAGCTGTCACCTTATGAGCCCGGCGCTTTCTTTTTGGTGTAGATGGTTTGTTTTGCTCCAAGCCGCTCCTGCCGTAGGCATCAGTAGTGATTTTAGTCACAGTTGATAGACTGATCCCCAACGCGGCTGCAACACGGTTTCGGACTTGCGTGATAGGTATAAGAGGTCCGCCATTTTGATTTTCTTGCTCAAAATACTCATGAAGTTTTAACACTAACTGTCTCGATTGTGCTTTCAACACACGTCCTTTCGGCATTTTCACGATCAATTAATATAAGTTTCACAAAAGTTTTTCCGAGGAATAAAGAAAGCTACTTAACTCAAGGTGTAACAGATGCGAGAGAACACTCAGCGAACGTAAATGCATGTGACTATCACGGGCGTTTCGTTGAGAGTGACAGATCACGTCAAAATGGCGGCCGAGCGGAAGGTCTGTTGATGTTGCCAGTTGATGTATAATATATTTTTTATGATTATAATAAATACACACGGATTAACATTTATTTTCAAAAAACTAAGGCAATATTAAATCAAAATGTTGATTTCTATATCTGTTATTAGTTTACGTAGGTTATCATTAATCGAATTACTTAGGTACGTAATTCGATTAATGATAGTAGGTACTATAATCGGAATGGTATCGCATACGAGAATCTTTAGGACATCACTAAATATGTAAATCGTCAATCTGTCAAAAGATGGTTAATATAATGGACAGTGTATAACACTTTTTCTTCTTCTGACATTGTATTTTAAAATAATACCAACATACAGAACTTTGTTTTGAGACCACTAATTATAAAAATAAACAATAACATGCTTACCAACATTTAAGAGCTAACAATATATTTAATTAAAAATAATATAGTATATACAATATTAAGGTTATTCGTCGTTAACATGTTATGATGACCAAGCCGAATCTCTCCTCTACTCTGCGCACTGAAACAGTAAATACACCGGCAATTATCTCCGAACATTCATTTCTTTCAATTGCGTGCACGGCTTACGATCGACAGTTGTAATTAAACCTCTGTTAAACCCTCGCAAGCCTTTTTAACCACCTATACATAAATTACAGGCCTCCTTACCTAATATTTTATGTTAAGAGGTCTATTGAATATTTTATTACTACTCGCTCGGTTGTAATTTACTAGCGAATCTAACTCATCTCCATTACATGCTCGCTTTATTGCGACTTCAAACGGGTATGAATGAATGAAGTGTGTTTAGATGCTTAATTCGCTATAAAATTGCAAATGTGATTTAATGTTTTTATTTAAATAAACATCATATTTTGTAAGTAAGTAAATCAAGTTTTGTAAGTGTGGTTGGATTCTTAATTGTATTTATCTATTCTATGCAGTGTTCAAAGAAAAAATATTTTCTCCCTTTTTTCTAATTCGCTATATAATTGCATATCAATCAATAAGAATGTATTTGCTTTATTTAGGTATAGTGCTCTAATGTTACTTGTGCTTCTAGAAAATTCTAATACTAAGGTTTTAGGTCTTTATTTCTTTTAGTTAGATAATATGCTGATACAAAAAAAATTACTGCGTTTAAGGCCGGCTTAATACTAAATCATTCTCCTACCTATATCCCAATTTAAGTGGGGTTATAAACATGTTGTCACATGATTTGGCTAAGTATTTTACGACCGGACGCCTACCTGAAGTCAAATTACCTTAGTCGCCTTTTACGAAACCTCGGTAAGAAATAAGGATCGTCTATTCTACTCAGCCAGATACCACTCGGCGAGTCAATATACCATAGTCGTCTTTTACGACAACTCGGTAAGAAATGAGGGTGGTCTATTCTACTAAACCGGATACCACACGCTGGGCTTAGACTAAATTTCTCCTTTGTGTTAATTAGGATAAAATACATATATCAAAAATTACCTGAAAATTAATTGAGTTTCGTGGACTATTATTATTAATTAGGGTTAACAAATATATTTTTGTCTCACATCAAACTAGTTTGTGACATAAAATATAACCAAGGTCCAACAATTTAACTATTTATTAATGCGTATAATAAGAGATGGAATCAATATATAACCTTTGTAATAAAATCTATAATGCGAAAGTATTACCTTATATTATCCATTACTATTTGACAAGATTTTGACATCTTTTACACTGTTATTGGATTTTGATAAATGTTTTTTTATACATATTATCTATTTAAATAATTACATTTTTTTAAATATGTCTTCAAGTGTCTCACAAGAGAAAATTCAAACGGAGATAGTATATGAAACGACTATCGAAGAGAGCTCCGAGGAGCCCCCTATGGATGAATGGCTATCACTTGTTGTAGAAATCCCAGAAGAAAATCACAAAAGAGCTTTAAACGCAGACGGATTATATGACCCAGGTAGTGGAGAAATATGTAATAAATATCTATCAATGTCAGCTAGCTCTATATTAAAGCATCCTTATTACAATTACCCCGCTGTAATCGATCCCGGTATCAGGGAAGCATTACTAAAAGCACAAGAAAATATTGTGTACCCAAATGACGGGCAAGCATGCTATTTAGCTATATGCGAGGAGATGAACCAAAGTCCTGTTAACATTTTTTATAGAGGATTACTTTCCGATACAATAGACTTGAAGTATTACTGCATAAGCCCCTCCGGCGTTCGCCCAATGGCTTTGGCCCTCAAATATAACAGAAACGTGACGACATTCGATTTAACTGAGAACTTTTTAAATGATGACGCATGCTACCATTTGGGCGATATGTTGACATGTAATTATACTTTAAAAGAATTAAATTTATCGAGATGCAGAATTGGGCCTACAGGTACAAAATTGTTATTGGCTGGTTTGCATCTGAACAGAGGACTGAGAAGTTTAAATTTAAACAGAAATCAAATAGAAGATCGAGGTCTAGAATATTTTGCATCGATAATAATTCGAGGCATTGATCTGCAAGATGTATATTTAAGCTCTAATAATATAACTGGTAAATCTGCTAATCTGTTAGCTGAAGCCTTTGAAACTTATAATAAGTTTAATAAGTTAGATCTTTCTTGGAATAAACTGTTTGCTCCAGTGGCCGGAATATCTACTTTGTTACTACGATTGTCAGAAAATAAAGTTTTACAAGAACTTAATTTATCCTGGAACTCATTATCAGGTGCCCGTATAGGTACTGCAATAAAATCACTTTTCAAAATTCCAACTTTACGTGTATTAGACCTAAGTAACAACAGATTATCAGGCGATGCCATTGAGAATTTTATCTCGAATATGACAAAAGCTAAAAAAATGGAAACATTCAATTTATCTTATAACCCCATGACATCAGAAGATGCCTTAAAATTACTGCAGAAAATGAAACTTAATACAGTTAAGATTCAAAATCTTTTCATGGAAAATGTATTTGTTGATGCAGCCTTTCTAGTGCTTCTTGATCAAATTAAATCTATGAAAGCAAAACAAAACGTAACCATAACATACGGTGGAGTGATTGGCGGTACTAAACCTAAAGAACCAGATATGAGAGATTTAGTTCTTAATAGGGTTGAATTTTTAACAAGCGCTAAAAAAAGAAAAGTCGACTTAGCTGAAGTTGTGATGCAAATGGTTAAAGATAAAATAGATATTATGTCTGCGAAAAATTTCGAAGAATTTATAAGTGAAACCGGTGCTCCGCTGGACACTGATCTCCTAAATGAAATTGTAAATGCTTTTCCTGGTCCAAAAAGCGCTAAAACTAAGACAATCAGTCTCAAATATTTAGCTGATTTCATTCGAAGAAAATGGCCCGATCGGAAGCTACCACCAACACCTCCCCCAGAGCCTGAAATGACATTAATTTCAGATCCCGAATAAGAATATATAAAGAAGTAAGAAAAGTCCAAAATAAAACTGTTTTCATAATAATTCATTTTGTATTTAATAAAATATATTACAATGATATAGTTACTCTAATTTTATTCAAGAAATAAGAGACAATTTTCTCAAAAATCAAATCAGTTTATTATTTTTTGACAATTTATTAACTACGCGCACACAATGACAACAACTGTGTCAAAAGCCCAATACTCTCCTCTACGCACCTCTTCACACCTCTCCGCACCTCTTCACACCTCTCCGCATCTTACAACTTCCCTTCTTCTTTTCCTTCCGTTATATATATTTTTGTTAGATGTCATTAATTTTATTCTTTTATTCAATAGCTCGACAGAAAATTACCAACTTATACTCAATCAAGAAATCCAAGTAAGTTGAAAATAAACAAAAAGGTATGCGGTGAGTGGAATAGGCCATCCTCTTTCTTAAGTAAGTTGACGTCAGGCAGGCGGGCGGTCGTAAAATACGTAGCCTAATCATGTGGCAACATGTTTATAACATGTTGTACCGACTCCACTTAGACTGGCAAGAGGATGATAAGGATGATGATTAAAAATAAAAAAAATCTTTATTTGGGTAAAAGTAAATAGTATCAAATTTGACTTTTAAAATTAGTTTTATTGCTTATTCATAAATGAATCCTCCAACATTAAAACACACTTAAGTGTCGTGAGACTCCTTGTTATACTTTAGGGCCGAAGTAGTGATTTACATCGCGTAGACAAAGCCAGGCAGATGATCTGTGTCCGTTGCAACACGTTACGGCAAGCATAGTCTCTATATTTTTAATTGACCTTTTTCAGGTTTAAATTTAGAATATTTTCATGCATCTTTTTTTACAGAGGAACTGAGGTAAAAGTAGCATAAATTCTACTTTAAAAAAAACTCTAAAGGTAAATTACCTGTATACTTTATATCACATCAACGAATATATGTTTGAAATAAAAAAGGTAGAGTTTTTTATGTATAGTTGTGTATATTAATTAAAAGAAAAAGAAAGTTATTATAAACCAAGACGTAGAAAAAGATCGTCTACCTTTTCTATACACAGTACACTGTAGTGTTTGGTCTTGCTATTTTGACCATAGATAATACACATTTTGACATTCAATGTCTTAATTATTTATCGTTCCTTTTTGTATTTTTCTAGATACTTTAATAATTTTCTAGGTGGATATTTATTAACTCCGGATCTTTTACTATAATAAAAATAAAATGTCCTCAAGCGACGTCACACTTGATACCGTCTTGCCTAATACTGTTGTTATTTTTGAACAAAATGGGGATTCATCTGAAGAGCCCCCTATGGAAGAATGGTCTTCATTAAATTTTGAACCCCCTGAAGAGAATGTGAAACGGCTTCTATTTGAACAAGGTTTATATAGTCCTGGAAGTGGTGAAATATGTACAAAATATATAACTCTCTCAGCAAGTTCAGTATTACGACATCCTTACTATAAGTATCCAGGTATTACTGATCCTGGAATTGAAGAAGCATTGCTTCTTCCAAGACCTAAACCTATATATCCAGACGATGGGCAACAACTCTACATTGCATTGTGTAAAGAAATGGGCATAAGTCCAATTAGAAGTTTTCATAGACAGCTTTTAGAAGAAGTAATAAATTTAAGATATTATGGGATTCATCTTATGGGATATAGGGCCTTAGCTAAGTCTCTACAAAATAACAGATTTGTCAAAGTGCTAGATTTAACCGATAATTGGATAAGTGAAGATGGCTGTTATCATTTAGGAGAGATGATTGTGGTTAATGTAAATCTAGAAGAATTAAATTTGCATGGTTGTAGAATAGGGCCGGAAGGAGCGAAACGTTTATTTGCTAACTCACATGTCAACCGAACACTACGTAAAATTAATCTTTGTAAAAATTACATGACCGATGTTGGTGTTGAATATTTGTCAAAAGCAATTTTCCTTGGTTCAGATTTAACAGATATAAATCTTAGTTTTAACGATTTAACAGCAAAAGCAGTATTAGCTCTATCAGAAACCTTTGAAACACACAACAAACTGACGAATCTTGATTTATCGTGGAATAAAATATTAAGCCCAAATGCTATTTTCCAGTTATGTACAAGACTATCTGAAAATAAAAACTTAGAGGAAGTGAATTTGTCTTGGAATGCTTTAAGTGGCACGCGTGTAGGTAATGCTATTAAAAAGCTAATGAAAGCTCCCAATTTAAAGTCCATTTACTTAAGGAATAATAAATTATCATCAACTGAAGTGGTTACCTCATTTGTGCAAGGTCTAAAGGCTAGTAAAAATTTAACAACGTTGGATCTTTCGTACAACCCTTTGCTACCAAACGATGCTTTAATTCTATTATTGTCTTTAAAGGAACGTAAAGTTAAACTTCAAAATCTGTATCTTGAAAATGTCTTCGTAACTGCAGATTTTTTGCAAATAAAAAACGAAATTTTGTCTTTAAAAAATCGCAAAAATGCAGTAATTATATGGGGAGGTATCATACCAAAATTTCTTCCATCACGTACCGATATGCGAGAGATAGTATTGAATAGAGCCGAATTTCTTTGTACAAAATCTAAAAAGAAAGTAGATATAGCTTTAGTTATGTTAGAATTACATAAGTTGAATAAAGCGCCAATGGCTCTTAAAGACTTCTCTCGTCAATTAAAAGGTAGCGGCGCAACAATTGACGAGGACTTAATAGAAGAGATAACAAACGCTTTTCCCGGTCCAGCTACTGGTAAAGCTAAAATGGTTAATTTAGCTGACCTAGTTGACTATATACGTCGCAAGTGGCCTGACAGACAACTGCCGGAGACCCCACCGCCAGGTGCAACCACGACAATAGAAGCTCAGGATACTAAAAAATAGAAATGATGTTGTTTAATAAACGTATTTTTGAAACGTTAATATACTTATTAGTTGTTGAAAAAGTTTTTACTGCATGCTCCCTAGTATAAACATCTAACATTATAAACATAACGCGATTTCAATTAACGATTTATACTATGAAAACTATGCTAGGTTTATGAAATGTGCTTGTACACATTATAGTTACGGCCAAAATTATTCCAATTGTGATTTAGACTGATTAACTGGATTTAACATAATGTTGTAATCCTTGCAACAAAATGGATCTCTTCTATTACCAACGAGAATAACCCTTTAACTTTAGCCCTCTTCATTACTGCAGAAGTGTAGTTAAGAAACATATTGTGCGAACAAAAGTGTATATATATATATATATATATATATATATATATATATATATATATATATATATATATATATATATATATGATGTCTTACTTGTTGTAATTATTTGTTGCATTACCCGACGAAGCAGCAGCAGCCCCGTTTCTCTGGTGAGGCTGTTAAAGCCGTTAGAACTATTAGTCATGAAAAGTGTATTGTCTTATAAACTGTATCAAATCGAACGATACTTTTGTCCTGGTATCGCAGAAAATATGTCTCCAAGAAGACCGATTTAGTATCGTTACAAAGGAATTTCGTCATTGTTAAAATGTGTTTGTACCTTTGGGACGATTGTCGTGTGGAAACAAGCGCCGCGCGGCTAGTAGCGTGCGTCACGCAACGTGGGCTTGTCCACTTTATTATTATTTATTGCCCTCCAATAATCCCCGACTAGATAATACCCACCAAACGGAACACCGCCGCGGTAACATTCTTAGCTCATCTGATGTGAGATTTCAAGAAAACATTGTACATTAACAGTTGATACTTATTGTATTGCAATCTGTTTCTTATCATTCTTTTATGACTCCTGACTATTACTACATCCTGATTGTGGTTTTATTTTGTGCTGTGATATCAAACCTAGCTTCAGCTTTCTACCGATGCATATTCCAAAAATAATATCTGTATAATTAATCTAGCATTGAACGGCATCATTATTTTAGATTTCAATCTCTTTCTGCTAAGCATTATTTATTTTTTTATATATAGATACATGTTTATAATACTTTATAATTAAATAGGGCTACATTTTACATTATACCTTTGTATCTGCTTACTTCATAAATCTTCTTTACTTAATTGTTTTTATGCATCCCATTTATCTAATTTACTGGCTAGCACATATCTGAATATAATGAAGCTAATACTTTCTTGTATAAATGCAAGATCAGGCTTCAGATAATGTCTCCCTTTATAGGTGTCTACATTATTGTTATCATTACGTGTCATATTCTCCTGGTTTCTTTCCTTTCTTACTCTATTCTTTTTTCTTATTTGTTTTCATTTTAAATATCTTCATTTACCACTGGAAATTACTTCATAAATATTTAAAATTCCATATAAGATTATTTGGATGATAAAAAAGCCTTGGATGAAAAAAAAAAGATTTGAAAATCCTTTCAGCCTCATACAAGGCTGCGGTTTAATAATGTAAAAATTAAGAATGTTTAAAAGTTTCTCTCTGGTTCTTCTCGGTAAGGGCAATATTCCGAACCAGTTGTAGCTTCATTAATCATATTCATCTTTGACGATTCAAAAGTGCTTGACAGAGCTTATTTGAATAAAGATTATTTTGATTTGATTTGATAATATTATACGAAATACATCAAACTTTTTTAACATTTCATCGTTACAATTTACGTAATACCACCAGTAGAATACTTTAATAGTAAAGTTTAATTATAATTGATTATTATATAAGAAATATTTGATTTCAGGTACGAGTATGCTGAACAATTTAAGCAATTAATACTGCGGTATGTAATATTGTAAGTATAAGGTGCCAACAATATGCCTGTGATCAACCCCTTTGACTTAGCTCTGATAGCTAAGCGGTGCCACTGAGGACTGTAGGCATAGGGCCACAGGCTCAAATCAGGAACTAACAGGCACTAATCGCTATTAAAACTTACGTTCCTTGGTATATAATTTGAATAAATAAATAAATTTATTACAAACTTTTCGGTGAAAGAAACATGCGTGAAGAACCATAATATATATAGCAGATAATTTTTAGAAGTACCTAGTTACTTTGTGGAGATCCATAATATAAAATTAATAATAAAATTATTTTGTTATATATAATCCGTGATGAATTTTGAATTTTGAAATGATTATAGCAAAATAAATTTATTATTACTTTTGAATCATGCAGATTTCTGAAGTCATGGGTAACCTACCTATCCGAATTACAGCAACGAGGTAGGTCGATTCAATTCTTCTCTGCAAAAGAAAGAAGGAGGCCTGTCCAACATTTTATAAGAAGAACCGAAACGGCATTATTACAATTAATAATTAATAAGCGGATGAAACGATTGCAAATATAAATTCAGCTTTAATACTACCCGCAGCCTGATGTTATGTATGACATAGGGAAAGTAATGTTTCATAGTTAAAAAAGTTTTGAGTACCGGTGAAAAGTTAGTGAATTGAAAGTATTTAACGCCTACGTGTCGATCAATGATATAGTAAAAAAAGATGTGTTATGCACAGTAAATTGGAACCAAAAAATGGGTAGTAACAACTTGAGCTTCCGTGTTACTAAAGGGCTGTAGAGTTTCATATAGAACTGCGCCTATAAATTATTATTATTTCCTCGCTAATTCGCCTCTTCACTCGCGTTGATATACTCTGTTATATGTAATTTTCTATTTTTGTATTGGCCTAGAAAGAACCGATATTTTTACCCTAAAGTTTGTGACATTTTGAAATTATTTCTTATTTATTTTAAATTAAGAATAATTAATATATTTTTTTATTTTATTTTTTATTATATTAATTTATATACATATTTAGATTATTTGTGTAATAGCTTATTATCATGATTCTCCTGCCTTTATCGCTCTCGAGTGTGGGGCACAACATGTTTCAAACATGTTGTTACATGATTTGACTAATTTGGAATAATTGTGCCAAATTTCATCGATATTGTTGCAGCGGATTCACCATGAAAGATTAACAAACATACATCCATACTCACTATCGCATTTATAATATTAATAGGATATGGATGAATAGGATATAGATTATAGGATATGGATATATATTATCATCATCCTCCTGCCCTTATCCCACTCTAAGTGGGGTCGGCACAACATGTTATAAACACGCTGTTACATGATTTGGCTGCGTTTTTACGACCGGCCGCCTGCCTGACGTCAACTTACCTCTGTCGTATTTTACGACACCTCGGTAAGAATGAGGGTGGTCTATTCTACTAAACCGGATATCACACGGTGGGTCAACTTACCTTAGTCGCCTTTTACGACACCTCGGTAAGAAATGAGGTTGGTCTATTCTACTCAGCCGGATACCAAACGGCGGGTTGACTTACCTTAGTCGCCTTTTACGACACCTCGGTAAGAAAAGAGGGTGGTACTATTCTATTCAGCCGGATACCACACGGCGTGATATGGATATATATTATATATTATAAATATATAATATATATATATATATATAAATATATATATTATATATTTATAATATATAATATATATATTTATAATAAACAAATGAATATATAAAAATAACTTGTGAATGGTGTATGTCTGGAAAGTCAGTATAAATGTTTTATGCATATCAGAAGTTTCGATGTGAATTACGATGACGCATCTTGAACTTTGATATCGTTGTTTATAGATAGAAAGCTATCAATGCGCATTCAGCGCCGCGTGGGCTTTGACTGATTAGGTATTCGGATGTCGCGTAGAAGCTTCTTCGTCACACGTCGATACTTTTACTTTCGAATGCACCTACCTGTTTTTTTTATATACACCCGTCGGACGGTCGCCACGGCAACGGTTATTTTAGCTATCCATATTTATATTGTTAATTCGCGCGAAATATGCGGGTTTCTTCGCGATGTTTTACCCCAACAAAAGCCTTGATAAATAAAGGTACGTTAGTTGTTTTGAAAGCTTTTTGGTGTCTAGCCTGGTTTATATAAAGTAACGGCCCGTTAATATCCCACTGCTGAACATAAGCCTCCTCTCTCCGTTTTTGGAGATAAGGTTTGGAGCTAATACCTGCCACGCTGCTCAAATGCGGATTAGTAGGTTACACATATCTCAAAGAATTCTCTTTAGATATGCAGGTTTTCCTACGATGTTTTATTTCACTGAATGGCATGTGACAAAAATAATTATAAATTACACACATACTCGTAAGTTTTATTAAAAAAACTCATTGCTGCCTGCGCGAGGTATGTGACCCACTCGAGAGAGTACCACGTTCTTACCGCTGAGCTATCACAGCTTACATATCAGTATACCACTGGGTAGCATATAAAATTCAATTTTGTATGCTTGCTGTGATTTTTTAGTATCGAAGTGGTTGAGGGGAAGGAATATGATATGGAATGAGGCCCACTCAAAATTGTTGAACATAGTTGCGCACGTATAGAGAAATAATCTAATTAAAAAATAAATTAATAAAAATTATAAATTCAAAGACCCTCAATTAGGTATGTACTAAATGTTATTTTCATGTTAATAAAACAGTATTTTTATACAAAATATAAGTTTAAATTGTACCCAATTTCATCAATATTACTCCAGTAGACTAACCATGAAAGCGTAACAGACAGACAGACAGGAAAACAAATTAACAGAATTTCGCATTTATAATATTAGTGGAGATCCGCACGCAACTATCAATTTTTGACTCATAAAAAATTACACCTCGAAACCGAAAGTCGGCGCGCAACATGCGATTTTCACGTGCAATAAATCAATAAGAAAATAAGTGCTTTGCAAATGTGTAAGGTCAGAACACATTCAATACTTATCAGATTGAATTTTACGTCCGAAAACGGCCTGCGCGGACAATTTGCGAACACCCCCCGGGCTCGAGGTCTCATGAATAATGCGGGTGGAAACTCAATTTTTTGGCTTTATTAATACTTACGGAACGCCGTCAAAGCGACGGTCTTTGCATTGCGCGTATTAAGGCCCATTGAATATGGTAATTGTTTTAATGGCGCTTGTAAATTTTTGTGACTATAATGTTTTGCAATGACACGGTAATTTTCGTTTTAAAAGATGTATTATTGGGAAAAAAAGTTTGCGGTTTATCGTTTTCTCTCTTGAATAATGGATATCAGTTGAAAGAAATTATGATTTTATTTCGCTATTGTTAAGAGAAACTATGTAATGCTAAGTGTAGGAATACTGGCCCGTCGGCGCAGTTCGCAGTGACGCTGCTTCAGCTTTGCGGGTCGCAGGTTCGATTCTCGCCAACATTGTCTATAAACAATTTGTTGGTTCTTCGAGCTTGTATATTTGTATTTATTTAAACTTATATACGTATATATTTACCAAAGAACATAACGAATTGTCTCCTATTGTAAGAAAAACTAAGATAAGTCATTGGATTAAAGTTTTTTTTATTATTTATATTATAAGTTTAGGTTAAAATTAAGTTTCTTATTAGACTTTAGGCTAGATTGTGACTACAATAAAGTACCTCCATTGTGATGTACTTTATTCTTTATAAAAAAATATATTTAATATATATTTTTGCAGTCCATCCAATTGTTTGTCTGTAAGTATACGTTTCATCTTCCCTCCTATTATTGATTGTGTCACTATCACTTACAGGCCCGCTTTTAATTCCCTGCTGTAACTTTTATAAATCTATGATCTTAACACATTCCAAAATCTGACTAGATAAAACATAACGTAAATCATAAAGATATTTCAATATAGGAAGTCTGGACCATTAATCATAGTTTCAATCTCGTTTAATTTTCTAACGAGAACGTTAAAAGTTCGCTTAGTTATTACGTTAATGACGCTTGTGAAATCGAAAAGTACAGTCAAAAATAACGTTCACAAACGGTGCGTTTTTAATTTTATTTTTAATTAAAATATATTTAATTATATAATCAAAGAATTACATTAAAAAAAGGGTAGAAATTTTTTTTTAACATTGGAACGAAATTTACGTCCTAATTAAATCTTAACATCGTGTTTTTTCAATAACGCTAAAGTAAACCTAGTAATTTGGATGTCGTATAGTAATTGCTTTCTATCGTATTTACATACTATTGCATTTTGTTTCAAATTAAAGTGGTTACGTGTGTAACATTGTGACATCTATTTTCTCTCATTAACTACATTATAAAAAGTGAGTTAATTTCACTTTTACTACACTCCATAAGAGATAGCTTCTGATAAGTAATGTCAGAAATATTATGATATAATTCACGTTTGTAGTAAAATATTCTTCAGTTACTTTTATTATTATGAAATTCTGCAAAGTAACGCTTCTTTAAATTATTTAATTACGATATTTAGAAGTGAAATTCCTGCTGGAATTAAATGGAGCTGTCCAAATCCATATTTAGAACTGTTCACGTATTCGCTATACTAACATGATAGAAAATCATCAAATTATTCTTATGACAGCTTTAGATCAGTAGTGAAAATGAGGAATAAATCGCAATTAATTGCAAGAAATCGCATAATGTAACTAACAATAACAGTGTACTAAAAAAAATTATAATCTCTTTCTCGTGATCAGATTCAACAGTTTTTTTTTTTTACTTAGATGTTACCTTTATTAAATACAAAGGTAACATCTGTCAATCTTGTACTGTCAATCAGCAATACTATATTTATTCGAATGTTTGACATTATAATTGATTTCACTACACTTGTCTTATTGTCACGTAGGCGTCGATAAAATCGGTGAAATTAGTTCAATTATGCGTCTGTATGTTTTCAACACGCTCTCAACTCACCTGTTTACTTGCAGTTTGACCTCCGAGACACCGAGTTTAGCGTTATTAAAAGTAAAAGTTACCTGTATCTGAACTTATCACTCTTCATTGGCCCAAATGCTCAATTTAAGTACTCAAACTTTCTTGTTCACACGTGAAGAAATTTTCTAATAGAAATCGTTTATCGGTACACTAAACATAAGCTTTGGAACTTGATTCGTCAGTTTGTTAATCCGTCTCAGCTGGATGTCAACTGCTATAGGTCTTTATTTTTGTAATCGTAATCAGAGGATATCAGGATGCGCGGGGTCACTGGCTGCCCTATATGACGTCACTTTTAAACTTTGTTCTCGAACTCTTTACAATAGGCCAGAAAATTATTTGTTTCACAAACGACTTCCTTACTTTTTGCAAGGCGCAAAGTGCTTATATATCGGTGCTTACTTTGTCTATTATATATATCCCAATTTTTTTATATTATGTATATTCTTCGCTTTTCGGTGAAGAAAAACATCGTGAGGAAACCTGCATATCTCTAGAGAATTCTGGGGATATGTGTAACCTACCAATCCGCATTGGAGCAGCGTGGTAGGTCTTAGCTCCAATCCTTCTCTCCAAAAAAAAACCAACGGGGAGAAGAGGCCTATGCCCAGCAGTGGGATAGTAACAGGCCGTTACTAGAATATGTATATTCTTATGCACAAAAATTAAATTCCTAAAAATGTAATGTGAAGCAAATGTTATAATATCTATTTCCTTAAACTTCTCTCGCAGAGAATCACGTGGAATTGAATTGTAAATGCTACGTATGGCTCTTTTATGTAATAGATTTGTTTTTCAATATATGCGCATTTACCCCATAACAATATTCCATAAGACATGATGCCATTGAAGTAAGCAAAATAGTAGAAAAATAAGTAGTTAATAGACGTCCATTGTAAAGACGTATGTCATTTCAAGTGGGTCTTCTTTAGAGTAGGGGTAATCCTAGCATTGGGACATATAAGCACAAGGATTCTATAGCAAAACTTATCATCCGCCTGCTGTCTTATCCCACTTTAAGTGGGGTCGGCACAACGTGTTATAAACATGTTGTCACATGATTTAGCTACGTATTTTACGACCGGTTGCCTGCCTTACGTCAACTTACCTTAATCGTATTTTATGACACCTCGGTAAGAAAAAGGATGGTCTAACTACTCAACCGTATACCACACGGTGGGTTAACTGACCTTAGTCGCCTTTCACGACACCTCAGTAAGAAATGAGGGTGGCCTATTCTGCTCAGCCGGATACCACACCGCTGGTCGACTTACCTTAGTCGCCTTTCACAACACCTTAATAAGAAATGAGGGTGATCTATTCTACTCAGCCGGATACAACACGGCATCCATAATACAAAACCTATATACAAATAATATTGGTAAAGTGTTAAGGAGTTTCTACAGTAATCCCCTTCCTCAAATGATTATGGACCTACCAGTGCGACCATAATTCTCGTCCGTGATATATTACGCGGGACTCGCGCGCCCGCCCACTAGACTTTGCGGCGCGTACTCCGGGCTATAGCACTGATAAGGCAATTTAGCACTTGTGTTGTTTACTGCCATATTAATAATAATTTGACTATCTGTTATAGTAACTGTTAATCGCGACTTCGCAGCATTGTTATTATACTAGAGTAAGGGAGTTAGCGTGTAGCGTAGAAGTAGCGTAGCCTTGGAAGAGACCTACGTCGTCGTGGACGTCTATTGGTTGATGAGAGAGAGAGAGAGATACGGAGAGAAGGCAGCCAGCCTAAAATGTATTCATCGACTCTTAAAGAGAAAGCAAATGAGACTTTTTTTATCGGTCTCTGTTTTTTATGTGTGTAAAGATAAGTATCTGAGTTTTATTTTCCTTCTCATTATATGTTGTCTCACTCTCACTTACAAGTCTGTCTATGACTTTCCGATGCTAGTATAATAACTCTAAGCTTCGCACTCGTTCTGTTGTCACACGAGTAATTTTTACAAGAACTTATTCTTAGTATTCTAGCGAGTTGATCCAACTTTGAATGTGTGGTTTACTTTCAAATTCTAATTCAAACTATATTTTATTCAAGTAAACTTTTGAATCCGTAAACCTTGGTGCTGATGCGGTAAATTGCCTATACCAAAGAGAACTAAGGTAGAGTCTGCTAAAAACTCGACAGTTGCTTTTTATCAAAATATTTTTCTTATGAGAAGTTACATTAGTCATTATTTAAACTTAAAATTTTAAGATTAGTGGTTCAGCAACTTCGTTCGCGTCGGTTCTTCTTTAAAAAATTTGACGATTCAAAAGTACTGTAAACAGTCCACTTGAATAAAGAATATTTTGAATTTGAATTTGATTTCAGTGTTAAATTACCTTCAATTATGTAGTATATTTTTCTTTCTTCTTCTCAAAGAAAGAACGAGGTTTTATTTGTTTCCTACATATTAACTCGGTATATAAGTTTCCGTTATACAAAATTTCATACAGCCTTGAAATATTTACAGACAGAGAGACTTTCGCATATATAATCTTTTTATGCTAGAGTGTTAATGCTTTTGAAACGCTCTAATAAGTATGGATGGGAAACCGTTACATATTGTATCCCCTATTATTTTGCTGTCATGGCTTAACAAGGAAAAACTGGATTACGTAGATCGGTTTGTGGCTTAGCTTGGATGGATCGGGCGGTCGCAGCCAACCTCCATTACTGAGTGATTGCCTATCACTGGGCGATTAGGAGCGCGTGATCACCGTACAAAGAAGCCGACCGTTTCTAATACAGGATTAGAGTAGAGGGGCCATGGTTTGGGCCAACCAAATACCAAGATTCTTTCTTCTTTCTTTCCAAGATCTTTAACTAATCGCCGATTAAAGTCGTTCAGTGTACAAAATGATATACGATCTCATTTTGATACCGATAAAGTGCATGTCATATTTGTTGTCACTACTTGACCAAAACAACTTTATTGCTTTTGAAGTAAGACTTAGAAGTTAGAGGCAAATATTCTACAGAATAACCAGTTCTTAGAATTTGTACAACTATATATTGAATAAAACTGTGCTGTGAAATTTGTACGTCTGTCACATAGCACTGTTCTTCAAAAAGTGAGACAACACTCCAAAATGGTAGATCGTTGATTAATTTTTCATTCTCAGAATAAAATAAAATTGAACTTTGCACAATAAATAAATCAAATATTTAAAAAAAAACAGCATTGGTTATTGACTCTTAAATCTTGAATTTACAATAGTATTGTCTATCTGTGCAACGTAAGGTAATGCTCTTCAATTTGAAAGGTTCTTCCTTCCTAAATATCAGATCAAAGTTTATAGTAACGATTTTTAGCTAATTGCGTGACGAAACATATTATCATCAAGCATGGATGACATAGGTTATTATTCCATTATGATGTGCAACGTTTATTTAACATTTTTTGTTAAAGAAATGGGCGCAATTTTGTAAATAAAGTTTTTCTTTCTTTCTTCTTTCAATAAGACATGTGGATATAAAGTACGTGTAATTTACCTATAATACTAAGAACCTGCTATGAGGACTGTCTTCAGAACTTCAAAAACATATGCACCCTAGACTATCAATCCCCAGGAAGAGGGTCTACTCTCACAGATCTATCCCAGCAATGCTGTATAATTTATCACAGGGAACTGTTATAATCTGATGAAATGCATTAAATAAGCTTACTTAATATTAAAGGATTTAAATACATATTCAATATATTCACATAGGCTTTAGAAACTTTCTCAAATTTCAAAGATTTATTAGATTAACACCTATTAGACTGGCCCGTTGGCGCAGTGGGAAGTGACCATGCCTTCAGCTCCGCGGGTCGCGAGTTTGAGAGCTAACATTCTCTATAAATGAATCTGTTGGTCTTTGAGCCTGGGTGTATATTTATATTCAAGAATGTATTTAAAAAATATGTAAGTATATATTCAACAGTTGTCGGTCTACCATAACACAAGTATTAAGTTACTTTGGGAACAGACGGCCGTGTGTGTAAGTGTCCCATATATTTATTTATTTATTAACAGGGGAGAATAACCGTTTATAACTTTCTATGTTTTCACTTATAAATAATATTTTTTAATGTAAACAAATATATTTTGAGATTAAAATGATATTCTTTAATATTTAGCAATTTAAATTTTTTCTTTAATATTTAGCAATTTCTACACAAATTAGTAATTTTGTAAGTAGGTCACTTTTATTTTTATATTAATTAGTCTACTCTTACAACCAATTAAAAATAATTGGTCATCTTAAGTCATTAATTATATTAGCTTAGTCTAGCTTCATTGTGGTTAATTACTAACACTTGGTAATGGAAAAAAATTCTGCTAACTACGAAATTAAAAATATATAAAAACTTCATATATAAAGGCAGTTGGTTTACATTTATTTAGGCGGTAGCTGCCCTTATCCCACTCTAAGTGGGGTCGGCACATATTATCATATGATTTAGCTACGTATTTTATGACCGGCCGCCTGCCTGACGTCAACTTACCTTAGTCGTATTTTACGATACCTCGGTAATACAGATTGTGGTCTATTCTACTCAACTGAATACCACACGGTGGATCAAGTTACCTTAGTCGCCTTTTACGACAGAATATGAGGGTTGTCTATTCTACTCAGCCGGATACCACACGACGGGTTGACTTAACTTAGACGCCTGTTACGACACCTCGGTAAGAAAGGAGGGTGGTCTATTCTACTCAGCCGGTTACCACACGGCTAAAGAAGAAGATCGATTCATAAACAATTTAAAAAAATACATGTTTTCACTTGTTAGCGTACATATCGATGATAGGTCGAATTACTTGTGCGTAGCCGAGGATTGCCGACATCGCACGGTACGGGCTTATTAAATTTAATAATAACATGCGGCAGTTTGGGATGCACGGCTTGTTGCGCAAGCGCAGGTGAGTCGGAGCGCCAAATGTCAGTTGGGTGCGCGTGCGCCGCCATTGTTGTTTTTAATTCCATACCCATACTTGGACACGCCCGCAGTAATTATGAATCGTATTACATGTTTTTGCCCGGCCAAATTGTTTTCTTATGATAAAATGTTGCGTACACATGTCGCAACCAGATCTTCCTTGCGTACTTTGTCATTGATCAGCTTTAATTAGTGTGTGTATATTTTTTTCATACATTGTTGTTTTTATATGGTAAGATATATTATATCTAATTTCCATTATTATTATTATTATTATGTAATGATTAAGTTACCAAAATATTATTTATCACTTGCTACTTTTTAAATATATTTTTTTCTTTGTTAAAAAACCTAAGCAAATTTGCGAATGAAAAATATTTTTTATTTTCGAATAATTTATTATATTACCTTCAGTCTTTTTTACGAAGTCTATTTTGAGATCCGTTTTCAGTTTCAAACTTTATACCCAATTTTGTTTTATTGGTATCTTGAATTTTAACAATTGCTTTTAGCAATAAGACCGCCTTTGCACGCCTTTTTGCTTCTTTAGTTAAGTTTCTTTCTTTTTGTACCTTGTGGTATGTAATGTGTGTGCAATAAAGAATTTCTATCTATCTATCTATCTTGATTTAAGCTTAAAATGCATTTTGCGGGACACAAAGTATGAAAAACCGATGAACGTTGCTTTCCTAAATGCTTTAATAGCCACCCACCACCGATAAAAGTAGTGTTGGTAGACCCTCTACGTGTTAAAGTGAGAACGTCCGTGGTAAAAGGTAAAACCTCCAAACGATTGCGTAGACCCATTGTTACCAAGCGGCTTAAGATCGTGTGTTGTGGAGATCCTTTGAAAAGACCTTTGAGTGTACGTCTACTAGTGAATAAGTAAAAAAAAGGTATGATTGGAAACTCACGAGATAAATCTCATTATACCAGTACGCCATTTAGTGACGGGTTTGCTAGGAAGTTGTACGCATTTTGACGTAACATTTTCATCTTATCATACAATGTATATCTAACAAGTTTTGAACGAAGTGTTTAGTTAGATCCGAACAATTCGGCCTCAAGCCTTATACGGTGTCATAGACAAGTGCATTGCAAATACTCGATGTATAAACGAAGATGAGATAATTTCCGTAGTACATTCCCACGCGGTGAGCGGAGGCCGCGTTGTGAAACAGTGTCGAACAAGTGGTGGGTTCATGGGCCTGTAAATGGTCAAATCGCTGGCGGGTTGGGTCGCGGGCCGTACTGGTAGCTCGGCTGCGTTCAAGGTCACTGGGTTTTGACATCGATTATCAACGGTATCGTCACCTGCGAATCCTATCGGTATAAGCGGGACAAGGTCGCTGCAATATAATTTACTAGCAATTGCCAGCGCCTCTGTGACTGAATTCAAAAAAGTTGTTTTATGGCGAAATTGCAATTGCGTAGCGTAGCGTGTTTAAACCTCGTGAGTGTAAAAGAGACCCATAACTTGTTAGAGCTACAAATCACTTGCATGATATCATAGATGACTTTGAAGTAAGGATCACAATATATCTAACTGAATTAAGACTAATTTTGAGTTCGGTCAGTTTAATACTAAGCATGCGAAATGATTATTTTGGAATAAAAAGCAAAATGGAGGTTCAGAGATATAGCATTAAATCGTTTCAAAGACACACGAAGCCTTCATAACAATAACATTCTTAACATATTAGTAGCATAATCTTTGCCGCGATCTAATACCTAATCTAACTTGCGAACAACGCAATCTCCGAACAAATCCTGTTGTTATGTGTATGAGGGTAGTTGAAAGGTTTCTATCAGCACCATCTATATTGCATGCGGCACTTAGCTACCACGCGCGATGAAGTCTGTAATCAGTGCGAGTTAGATTCTTAGCTATTTGTACCCGGGTTGAACGTCCGAAAGGCCAGGTTCACATTGCAAACGCTTAATGCGCGTTTTATGGCCGCGCGTTTACAACTACATTGAAGTAAAGTATGAAGTACAGGGAATCCTAATTAAGGCGTCAATCTCTTTCCATAGTAATTCTAATGTAATAACTTATGAATCATCAATAAATAAGATATAATCGGTGTTTTATGTATAATTGAAATAGAAACTTATTGTTTTGTTAACTTAATGTAACCTATATGTGAGTAAATAAATAAATATTATATTCTATTCTAAAAGTAGCTTTTATTTAAGCATTGGAGCTATGACCTATAACGCTGCTCCAATGCGAATTGGTAAGTTACACATATCTCCAGAATTCTCTAGAGATATGGAGGTTTCCTCACGATGTTTTCCATCACCGAAAAGCGTGTGATGATTTGCAATTATCAATTAGACACATAAGTTTTAGCAGAAAAGCTCATTGCTGTCTGCCCGGGTTCGATCCCGTGACCTCCTCGAAAGAGTTGAACTGTGTTGCCGCTGGATCATAACAGCTCACTACAACTACATACATTTTGATTATTATATAAAGATACGGGTCACATCGCGTTAAAATCTAATTACTTTCGTATAAGGTTCAATGTTTCGGCAGAGTTGCATCCACCGTGGTCACGTACTGACTGCCAGTCAGTTTGATTTTAACGCGATGTGACCCGTATGTTTATATAATAATCAGTATGAATCGCGAAAATTTAAAATCTACCACCCATAAATTTTATTCAGAACGTACACATGCTAACGGACGTTTTAATAAAGCCTACATTGAACGCAGCACTAGCGCTTGACGGTTGTCATCGCCCGTCAACGCGTGCTTTCAGATCATTGGTTTTGTATGATAATGTGCGCGCTTTTCACGAATTGACGTAATTTTAAGATTTTCTCAGCTTATCTGCCTGTCTGTCTAAGTTGTCGAAAATGGAAAATAAAGTTTTCAATACCGAATAATTTATATATTAAATAGACAAACGTCCTACGATATGGAATATCATAAGTAGCGTTTATTCAGATAAGAAGTTAAGGAAAAGGGCCGCAGAAACGCGCGTTCAATGCATAGGAAGCAAACACCATGTGATTTTTATTAACATGCGTGCGTTAAGCGCTTGTTATGTGAACCTGCCCCAATATATAATAGACGAACAAGCGAAAACGTCATGTATTCCTTTAGGTTAAGATTCGAATTTCTGGTATTATATTTGTGTATTTTGAATATGAATTCATCCTTATCACAATGCAATAAGATCGAGAGTGGATTACGCGTTTCAGTGAATGCAATCCCGCGAACGAGTTCCGTGTGTTATCATTATTTTCCGATCATAATTGCGCAAAAAATGATTGTTATGCCACATGCAGATAAGTGCCGCGGATTTGTATTGGTGGGAATTAATTTGTGATCAGTTAGCTTGATTTTGAATGGTGAAACGAGTGCGTTAGATTGAATATTTCATTGAATTATTAGCATTGTTTTTTGACGTGCATCAGAGTCAAATACAATTTTTTAATGACTCCATATTGTTCATAACTTGCTAATTTCAGCTTTTTAACCAATATAAATTGTATGAATTTAGATATTCCAAAGATAGCAGGAAATCTTCATGGTATAGGGAAAGGGTGAATTGTTGAATGAATTATTTTACTCCAAATTTAACGCGTGCGGGCCACGGGCAGTAATAAATAAATCAAACTACTGGATCGATTTTAATCATTTTTTTCACTGAGTGAAATAGGCCATATATTTTAGGTATATCCGTGCGTAGCCGGAGTGGACCGCTAGTGTATTATATATATTAAAGAATTGTTCACCACGTATGTATACTTATATTGTAAGTGTCTCGTATATTTATATTTATTTTCCTCAAATGAAAACCTGACTATTTAAACAAAAACCTTTTTTCAATTTCAATTGATGTTTATATTACTCAAAGAATATAGCCCTCGCAATGACAGTAATTGACGTATCAGATGACCGCACAGAAGAAAAAGTCATCTAAACTCTCCCAAGGGACAAGATAAATTTCAATCAAAGAGCGCGTAATTACAGACGCGGCAATCGGATACCCAATCAAATTTAATGCCTACAACATTCCAAAGTTAATTGTCTCCTCTATGCAGCGGTGGACGCCAGGGACACGGGTATTCTAATCCTTTACCGCTAATGGTACATAAAATGAGACTGGATTCGACACGGGCCTATTTGTTATTAGTTATCCTTCCGCGTTGTAATCAACCCTACGCGATATGAATTATAAATGTTCAAAGACTATAAAATTATAATAGACCTCCCAAAAGTTTTTTTTATATTCCGAGTCGTAATCGATGCTTTGAAATTATTATTCAAAATATTCAAAAGTTGATAATAGAGGTAAAAAAATCATTAATCAATCAAGCTATAAATATCTCCTTTTATAATTTGCTTATCTATACTTATATAATGCTTTGCGATTTTGTCTTGGAGTCTATCTCCTGACAATGCTTCGGTAACGGGGTGAAATAATTGTTGACATTGTGGTGGTGAATGTGTGCAGTGCTTGTGTATTGTTGTGTTAGGTGGCGGGTAAAAAAAGTAAGTAACGGCCTGTCACTATCCCACTGCTGGGCAAAGGCCTCCTCTCTCCATTTTTGGAGAGAAGGGTTGGAGCTAAGACCTACCACGCTGCTCCAATGCGGATTGGTAGATTACACATATCCCTAGAATTTTCTAGAGATATGCAGGTTTCCTCACGATGTTTTCCGTCACCGAAAAGCGTGTGATAAATCGCGATTATCAATTAGACACATAAGTTTTAATAGAAAAACTCATTGGTGTCTGCCCGGGTTTGAACCCATGATCGTCTCTAGAGATTCACACGGTCGCACCGCTAGGCCATCACAGCTTGTGATGGCCTAGCGGTGCCAGGTGGCGCGTAGTGCATGAGTTTTTACAAATTCTGCATTTGTATCTAGTGTAAGAACGTATAGTACACTCTACATTTACCATTACATATATTTTCTTTTATCGCGGATTTTCGATAATATTTTCATTAGTTTTATACTTATAATAATTAAAAAAGTATTTTTTTGTTTGCTGACCAAAAGAACTTTTGGTTTAAATAAAACTTCGTAATCTGAGCTGTTACTTTGCAGAATCCAGTCTTGCGTAATTACACTGGCGTCGCGAGATTGGATTATAAATTAATAAAACCAAAAGGGGGTGACCAGAAGCCGGGATTCGTTCCGCCCAAACACTGTACGTCATAAAATTTGCATAATGTCTCATGGACAGAAGAAAAATCGTTTAAAAAACCGGAAATATCGGATGCATTATATTCTTTTTCAAAATTAATTTATCATCACTACGAATTTGTTAATACCATGGTTGTTGATAACTACAAGTAAATGTTACTTTTAATATCAAAATAAAACGTTAAAGATCTTTCAAAAGATTTGTAAAATTTTACAATGGTGAGATTATGTAAATTCTATTACGTCACCGCACCTCGTCTTTTTTCGACGAATAGTTTGGTTAATTGATGAATTTGTATATAGACGCAAGTATTTATATTGCTACTGAAGTAAATAAACACATAAACATAGGATTTATTGATATTATAACAATAATAAATCTGGTTAAATTTCTTAGTGCGTATCTTTTAATATTCAACTATCATTATTAATATGCTTTTAAATTAGAAAAGCTTACTTTTAACATATTTTAATGATTTATTCGCTAACTCTAATTAGATATGTTCTAAATTTCACCTTATATGCATAATTTCTGCATTATTATGCAAAACTGTAACGTATTAACCTACATATTTATCTAGAACACTGAATAGTGCAGTTTCAAGGCAACCCGATGCGTCACGGTGCGGTGAGCGAATCTTTAATGTTTTTTATTCGCAGCCACGGCATGTAGTGCGGTGAGATCAACTAGCTAGGAGATCATGTTCCTTGTACGTAGTCCATTATTTTTATGGGTATCTAGTTGTTTATTGATATCTTATTCCCTCAAACTATTTTTTTTATCTAACTCTTTTTATAAAAGGTTGTAAGCTTGATGTGTGCTTTTTCTTATAATACCATATTCAACTGATTTAGATCGTTTAAAAGTACGTCTGAGTTCCAAAATTTTTGTGACTATCTCTATGTTCAATGTTCACAAACTGACTGAGTGCTATAAACTGACTCTTTAATACTATAAATAAATAACTAACTTTTTCTCTTCTATCTTTTGGTTTCATAAAGGTTTACACAAGTCTAAATTTCAGCATTTAACATCACGTTAAATAAGTGGAATAATTAATTTTTGCTTAGTTAGCTTGATAAATGTTCGTTGGGTGATTGATGTTAGGTTTTTGTAGTGTTATTTAAATATTTTTTAGTATGAAATGAAATAGTAAATAAAAATTAAACGGAGCGAATGCTCAGCCTATCCTTGTGTTCTCTGTTCTTGAAATTTTTGTATGAATATTTCTTTTTCAATGAATGATGATTCAATCTATACTTAAGCTGTAAAAATTTTTAGACGTTATTAAATATTTTATTTTATACTTGCATAAATGTTTTATATTACAACAATACTGATCATGTATATAACGTAAGGTTAAAAACCTTTCATACCTCTACTGAATGGCTGATGCATAGGGCATTATGTAACGATCGCCAACCGGCTTGTCGTTGTCCATGTTTTTTCTTGCTTACTTGCGGTCAGCAGAGGAAGTTTCATGTACGTATAGTTCTTTATCATGCAGGTCCTGCGGTTTTATATGGATTGCTGTTCCCATGTCTCAAGGGATCGAGTCGTTTTCTTGTATCACAACTATTTAGTTTTCGTCTATTTCATCGATAAATTCACAAACATTGGTTTTCATATTTATATCTATTTACATGTTTGTAGGTTTGTGTATATTGTCCGTCTGAGTAGAATAGATTACTCTCATTTATTATCAAGGAGTAGAATAGTCCAACCTCTTACTTACCGAGGTGTCATAAAATGCGACTAAGGTAACTGAATTGAAGATGTCAAGCTAATTTGATGTCAGGCAGGCGGCTGGTCGTAAAATACCTAGCCAAATCACGTTTATAACATATTGTGCCAACCCCACTTAGACTGAGATAAGTTTAGGTCCAGAAGTGGATGTCTATCGGTAGATGATGAAGAAGATAGATTTATGAACAGATAAACAAATGTCATGGTTTGCCGACCCTACTTAAAATGGGGTAAGAGCTAGAGAATGATGATAAGGTTTGTCAATATTGTTTGGATAGTTATTTGCTCGCGTCGTTTCAAAGGCAATTTGTCAGCAGCTGATATCAGGACTACGATATCAAATGTGCGTGTAATCTGGTTCACTATCAAGATCGGGAGCACTGCGTGACATATGCGCACGCGCCGCACGCACGAACAATCTTTGCACTATGAACCTGAAGATAACGAATGCTAAAATCTATCATGCCATATACATATCATACGTAAAAGACGCTAATGAGAGTAAACAATAATATAACAGAATAGAAAAAAAACCTAACAAATGTTTATGTGACCAAGTAAAAAGGAGCACCACTCAGCTGTTTGAGGCTACTAAAACTAACATTACGCCTAGAACGTCAGTGACATTCCATCGACTAAATATATTTTACATAAAAAAAATAAGAGAAAATAAAAACAATTTCCAATGACAATTATTTGGTAAATACCAACTCGTTGCTAATTTATGTGTTGAACATATTTATTGTTCGGTGCATATTCGCACCTTACACATAACAGCATAAATACGGACGCGCGGCGCCGCCGCACTCAGTTTTGCATACGTCTACCAGCAGCGCGAACAACGCGCGCCTCCCGGCATTTATAGTTTTAAGAGCATTAGTTTATAGTAGCATAGTTTAAGTAATCATAAATCATTAGTTTTAGTATATGTTTGGGTAGAAAACAATTCTTCCCCTTACATTTTGGTCCTTCGAGCAACTTAACCACACGTGCGGGTTGGTTAAAGTGCGGGATAGCAAACACGTGGCGCACTCGAATTAACGCGTGTGTGTGGTGTGGACAGTGACTTGGGACTATACGTGTCCACAAAGCATTCAGCATCAGCATACAGCATTCAGCAACAAGCATTCAGCATCAGCATTCAGCAACAAGCATACAGCATTCGGCATTCAGCAACAAGCATTCAGCATCAGCATTCAGCAACAAGCATTCAGCATCAGCATTCAGCATCAAGCATTCAGCATCAAGCATTCAGCATCAAGCATTCAGCATCAGCATTCAGCATCAGCATTCAGCATTCAGCATCAGCATCAGCATAAAGGTAGACGGCAAACTCCGCAGCAGCAGCAACCAAGTAAGATCTTTCCATTTCATTATCATATAATTAAGCAAGCATCATGGAAACCTTGTACCATAATCAAAAAGAACTAAACGAGGCTATCGCTAAGTTTATCGTCAATTTAAAAAAGACCGGGGCGGAAAGGAAAACAAAAGAGCATATCATAAGGCGGTTGGAAACTTTAGAAAAGCATTGGGGTGATTATGAAAGAAATCACAAAAGCATATTGGGGTTCAAAGCAGAGGACCACCCATATTTTCGTTATGCAGATTACGACAGCACTCGTAAGCTGTATTTAGCAGCCAAAGCTCTTGTGGACAAGCAGCTACAAGAGATAGGCACAGCAGGGGGGAATGAAGGGGATAGCATAGGCCAGGGGCCAAACATCGAGCAAGAAACAGAAGTCCACTGCCCGAGCTCCCCAGGACTCAGCCAGCCTGGACCATCCAGGTTGCAAACATCTCCAGGTAAACCAAGTAAGGGAGATCTGCTGCGTAAACAGAATATAAACTTCCTTGCATTCATGCGAACAGCAGAAAGAATAGATATAGATTCAGTTAGTGAGAAATGGGAGTTAGACGACTTCCTTAAACAATTACAATCACGGTGGGCAGCAATAGACGAGCTTCACTGGGAGATATACTTAGAATTAAATGGAGTAAATAATGATTACCAAGAGAAATTTGATAGCTACGAGAACACGTTCCTCTCATTAAAAAAGGCCATTTCTAGCAAAATATGGTCTACAAAACACAGAGCAAATATCACTCCACAAATGGAGATTCCTGAATTTAATGGATCCTACAATGAATGGACATCATTTAAAGACTTATTTACTGAGGCCATTCACAGTAATACAAGTTTATCAAACGCCCAAAAGATGCAGTTTTTGAAGGGCAAAGTACGCGGCGAGGCCGAAAGGTTAATCCAGCACCTATCCATTAGTTCAGAAAACTATATCACCTGTTGGGATATTCTAAACCATCGGTACAACAACAAAAAGTTCATTTTCACGTCACATATAAACATTCTTTTGAATTTGCCTATCATGCAACAAATATCAATAAATCATATAAAACGTTTACACGACACCACATTGGAGTGTATAAACGCGGTGAAAAATCTTGGTGTAGATGTGAGTACGTGGGACCCACTGCTCATACATATTCTATCTCAGAAACTGGACCAAGAAACACATTCACAGTATTTGGAGTCGCTAAAGGATCCGAGAGAACTTCCTAACATCAAAGAATTTCTATCATTCCTAGAGAGTAAATTTACAACTCTCGAATCATCGCGCAGAAAATCAGAACAAACACAGCAACATACAAAAAACAATAATTATCGTGTTCCAATACCTACACAAAATCCTAATTATAATAATGCATACAAAGCAGCAAATCGAAATGGTAACGCATTTGTAAAATCATATCATATTTCGACAAGCAAATGTGAAATATGCCATGCAAAAGAACACAGAATATTTAATTGTGAAAAGTTTACAGCAATGCCCTTAGAAATAAAGTTCAAATCAGTAAAAAGACTTAATTTATGTGTAAATTGTTTGTATAATCATAATGGCAAACAATGCACGTCCCACAAACGTTGTCGGATTTGCGGAGCTAAACATAATTCTTTATTGCATGATTTTACAAATCATTGTTATAATAATTCCAACTTTTCGCAACCTACTACAAGTAGGTCGATGACCAACGTAACCCAAGCCAAGCACATGTCACAAAATGAAATATCAGAAATACTCCTAGCAACAGCTCTAGTTAAAGTTACATCTTCAGATGGAAGCCAGATAGTCATGAGAGCTCTAATAGATCAGGGTAGCCAAATATCCCTTATCAGTGAAAACGCAGCACAAAGATTAGCTTTGAAAAGAAAATATTGCCAGGGAACAATATTTGGGGTCGGGGAAAAAGAGCAAAATTGTAAGGGTACGATCACACTATCGTGCCAATCAATGGTTAACGATTTTACCTTTTTTGTCAATGCATTTATCATGAATAACCTTGTAAAAAATTTACCAAATAGATCATTCCAGAAGCCGACTTGGAATCACATACAAACTCTAGCATTAGCGGATTCGAACTTTAATTTATCAAGTCCGATAGACATTTTATTAGGCGCTGATATCTATTCAGTTATTATTCTAAACGGGATAATAAAGGGAGTCGAGCAAACGCAACCTACAGCTCAATTAACTCAACTGGGATGGATATTAAGCGGAAATACCACATCATACCAATGCAACATAGTTCAGACTAATATTGACGACATCAAGCGGTTTTGGGAAATAGAGAATATTGAAAACGAGACATCATTATCAGCAGAAGAGGAACATTGTATTAGGTTCTATCAATCAACTACAGAACGTCGGGAAGATGGGCGATACACTGTTAAATTGCCTCTGAAACCGGAGACGCGTGACATGTTAGGATCTTCCAAGAAAATAGCAACCGCGCAGTTTCTAAATTTGGAAAAAAGATTTTATAAACAACCAAAACTGGCAGATCAATATAGACAATTTATTGCCGAATATCAAGCATTAAATCACATGGTTCCATCTAAAAATACTCTACAGCAACACAATGACAATTCAGCATGTTTTTTACCACACCATGGAGTACAGCGTGTTGAATCAGCCACAACCAAACTAAGAGTGGTTTTTAACGCGTCAGCAAAAACCTCGAGCGGTCATAGCTTGAATGATGTAATGTTCAAGGGACCCAACTTACAAAAGGATATCCAATCCCTCATTTCAAAATGGCGAATTTATCCCTACGCCTTTACAGCAGACATCGAAAAAATGTACCGACAAATCAACGTCCATGATTATGATCAATCATTTCAGCAAATTGTTTGGCGAGAAAGTCTTCACCAACCTCTTCAAACCTATCAGTTGACTACAGTCACTTATGGAACTAGGGCAGCACCGTTTTTAGCGATGATGACCTTAAAGCAACTGGCAGCGGATGAGAGTAGCAAGTTCCCTGAAGCAGCCAAGGTGGTGCAAGATGCATTTTATATGGACGACCTTTTGCATGGAACCTTCGATATATCAAGTGGAAAACAAGTTATATCAGATCTTCATAATTTATTAAAATCAGGTGGATTTCTATTGAGAAAGTGGATTTCGAATGAGCCCGAACTACTCGCTGGGATAGAAAGTAATCAGGAGAACACTCCGTCAACATTTTACTTTACTACCGAGAGCATGACTAAAACATTAGGATTGCGATGGGACCCAAAGACAGACAAGTTTACATTTCTCTATACAAGTGGAAATAAGCAAGCCACGCCTACAAAAAGAATTGTTTTTGCAGAGATTTCCAAATTATTTGATCCATTAGGATGGCTAGCACCTTTATCGACAAAATTAAAACTACTTTTTCAAAACATATGGTCAGCAAATTTACAATGGGATGAGGTCATACCAGAAAGAATTCACCAAGAGTGGATAAACATCATGTCAGATATACATAATATAAATTATTGTGAAATACCAAGATGGATCGGATATCAAATGAATGACGTCATCGAACTGCACGGCTTTTGCGATGCGTCTACTAAAGCTTATGCCTGCGTGATATACGCACGAATTGTTCGGGAGAATAAGGTGACTACAACACTGGTCACATCCAAAACTAGATTAGTTCCACGCAGCAAAACAATTTCTTTACCAAGATTAGAAGTTTGTGGAAGTCATCTATTATCAAAATTAATGGAGAAAGTTATAAACAGCCTAGAAAGCAAGATGGTTAAGGTGTATGGATGGACAGATTCGATGGTCGTGCTAGGCTGGTTGCAAGGAGATCCAGGACGCTGGAAAACATTCGTCGCGAATAGAGTCCAGAGTATAACACAGGTTATAAAACCTGACAGATGGAAATACGTCAAATCAGCAGAAAATCCTGCTGATGCAGCAAGCAGAGGTATATTAGCATCACAATTAGCAAATTCCAAATTGTGGTGGCAGGGACCAGAGTGGTTAAAATCATTTGCAGAAGACAACAACGAGCACACTTGCTATAGAACAGAAATAGAACTTAAATCAAAACAAAAAGTTAACGTTGTTCAGAAAAGTCAGGAGCAGAGCATAGTATTATTATTATTAGAAAAAACAAGTTCATTCATAAAAATAACAAGAATTTTAGCATGGATTCTACGAGCTACAAAAACAATTACATTTAACAATACAGCAAATAAGCCGCCTTGCGGATATCTCACATTACCGGAGTTGAAAAATGCAAAATGGCTTATTATAAAACACGTTCAACGAACGGAGTTTAGTTTAGATATAGAGAGTTTAAGAAAAAACAATATACTAAGCAATAAAAGTAATTTAAGAAATTTGAATCCCTTTTTGGATCAAAACGGCATTTTACGTGTCGGCGGGAGAATAAAATATGCTAAGATTTGTGACGAAATGAAGCATCCAATTATCATACCATACAGTAGTCGTCTTACAAGTCTGTTAATCGAGCAAACACACAAGTTAACCTTTCATGGGGGTCCACGACTAACTTTATCAAATTTGAGACAAAGGTACTGGGTTGTATCGGGATATAGAGCAGTTAAGAAGGAAATCAGGAAATGTGTGACATGTCGGAAGCATGACCCTATTAAGCAATATCAGCTGATGGGTAACTTACCTGAGGAAAGGGTTGATACAGCCCCGCCTTTCTTTCATACAGGCGTGGATTACACAGGATACATCGAAGTAAGAGCAAACAAAGGACGCGGAAGCAGCAAATTATCGGTCTTACCTATAGCATCAGAGAGCAAAGAAAAAGAAAGACAAAAAGAAGAAAAGATACAAAGGAGCAGTAAAGATGAAAAAAGCAAAATACGCAAACAGTCTTCGCCTCGCTGGATATCTATTGCAATATCGTTTATGTTTTTTATGAAAGTAGTTAGTGGATCTCAAGTATCGTATAACCTCACAACGTTAAACCCAGACCAAGGTCTCTATTTTGACAAAATTGGAGATATAAAATTAGTGCGAGATACATGGAAACTTGTCGTCTATTATATATAACATGGATCCCTATTGGCAAGGAATAGCCACGTTAGAAAAGTATCAAACATATTTGAGCAACCAATGCTCTCTCATTTCTTCGGAATCGTACTGTGACGTAGTCCTTTTACAACTTCGGCATAGTACGTTAAACTTAGAGTTCAACAATCGCATACTTCTTGGTCAGCGAAACACAACACGCCGTCGTAACAAACGCGGGCTTATTAATGGAGTCGGATATCTCGCCAATGTATTGTTCGGAGTATTGAACGAACATTTCGCCGAACAATATCAAAAAAAATATATGTATATATCTCCCAGAATATAGAAGAAGATACTACAGAAAGTACATAGCTGCCCACATCATAGACAAACACGATTGATACACAACATGATCAGCATTATGTCTATTTCCGACTACATATCAATAAATACACAAAAGAATATGTACAAACAGCAAGTTTCCGGTGGATGATGTATCCCTTCATGTGGTCAATTATCAGTGGCCATAAATACATCAGCAAGGTTCCTGTAGCAACGGGGACGTCGTCGAGCACGCCGGGCCGGCTCGCGGTGGGCCGTGCCTACTGCCTAGCCGGAGTCGGCCACACCGAAAAGCAGTGATAGTGCGCGATATCATAGATCGGCTGACCGTCAGCCTAGTGGTCACAATAGTGAAAATGTGTGTGAGTTGAGTACAAGGGACATAGCAAGCTCTCCTATGCCGAGGAGAGTTTATACGTTAGAAGACATTTTGTGAACTGGTTAATTTGTTATTTTGGTGCCCGGGAGCATGTTCGGTGCATATTCGCACCTTACACATAACAGCATAAATACGGACGCGCGGCGCCGCCGCACTCAGTTTTGCATACGTCTACCAGCAGCGCGAACAACGCGCGCCTCCCGGCATTTATAGTTTTAAGAGCATTAGTTTATAGTAGCATAGTTTAAGTAATCATAAATCATTAGTTTTAGTATATGTTTGGGTAGAAAACAATTCTTCCCCTTACATTTATGTAAATGAAACATACGAGATATGTAATTCAAATAAATAAATAAATGTAGCTCCTAAAAAGAAAGGATAATAAATTAAACATAAGTATGATTCTTTTAGGGTCGAGGACTAAAATTATTTAGGTAGTTTAGGACTAAAATTATTTCCAATAAATCCCCATAATACTAAATGGGTTAGTCGGTTTTAAAGTTTGACAAATATAAGGACTTGTTTATGTTATTCAACATCATCATTACAAAGCAGTTAAATGTTATTGATATTGCTGTCTCAACGGCGTCGAAATAGGGACCATCTAAGTTGGTGGTCCCAATCTTATATATGGACAAGTCTGTATTCCGTTAAGATTAACCTTGATGTCTTTACATAGGCTTAAAACTTCATAATAGATAAATTAAAGAATGTATACAACCATGATCGGTATATTTATAATATCTCTTTTGTAAAAAAAGAAAACGTAATGATATTATCCTTTTAGAATGGAATTTTAGTTACCGATTGTAACAAAGTAGTTTTTTTTAGGAAAAAAGCTGATAGTCATTTATAATTTTAAGTGTCGTTATTATTTAGACCTCCGCCGTGTGGTATCCGGCTGAATAGAATAGTACCACCCTCATTTCTTACCGAGGTGTCGTAAAAGGCGACTAAGGTAAGTCGACCCGCCGTGTGGTATCCGGCTGAGTAGAATAGACCACCCTCATTTCTTACCGGGGTGTCGTAAAAGGCGACTAAGGTAAGTTGACCCACCGTGTGGTATCCGGTTTAGTAGAATAGACCACCCTCTTTCTTATCGAGGTGTCGTTAAATACGACTGAGGCAAGTTGACGTCAGGCAGGCGGCCGGTCGTAAAAACGCAGCCAAATCATGTGACAGCATGTTTATAACATGTTGTGCCGACCCCACTTAGAGTGGGATAAGGGCAGGAAGATGATGATTATTTAGACCTCTTAAGAGTATTTTAAATTGTATGTTTTATTGTACGTTTACTTTACTTTTTTGTTTATATTTGAAATTGATAGAGAACAAATGAGGTCCAAAGTTGTCTTTAAATGCTCAAACAGCGTTCCCTCGTATTATCTGGGATTTTTTTCTGGCCCGTCTGTTGTATATCAGTCTCAACTGCTCTTGATGTAATCTTTTACATTCCTTCGACTCAGGAACGTTTTTTATTAATGGCGTAATATTCGCTAACAATTTATTCTTTTTATCAACGTCACTTTTTCGTGACCCAATAATGGTCTTGTTAGTATTTAATATTTTTTATATCATTGGATGTCGAAAGAGTTATTTTATTGCAATGCGAATGATGCAATGCCGCTTGATATCCGATATATTATATCCTAATTAAAATTAAATGCGAAAGTTTGTGAGTATGGATGTATGTTTGTCACTCTTTCAAGGCGAATCCGCTAAACCAATGTCGACGAAATTTGGCACAATTATTCTTTATACACCGGAATAACACATAGGCTATAGAAATCGAATTCACGCAAACGAAGTTGCGGTTAAAAGCTAGTTGTTTAGAACATAAAGATGACATGATATACACGGGGAAAAATATGTAATGACCGCTGTACCTTATCAGAATAAAAGATGACATAAACATTCTGTTAAAATTTAGATATTCGTAAATATTATCAAGGTAAGATTGAAATAATCTTCTTGGATTGGAATTATATCAAATATGTTTCTTTAAACAAATGTGGATAATCATCAATCAAAAGTCATTTACTTCCTCCTGATCGATTAATGTTTTATGTCTTGACCTCGTTTCGTTAGTTTTTCTTTAATTTCTCTTCATACTAACTAACACATGCACATTACCGCAATGGACGTTCTGTATTTTTATTTATGGTTTAAATTCGCTCCCTTTTCTCCATTAGATAACTTTGTCTATCTTCAAAGCCATACAAAATTTGAAACTACAAATAAAAATAAAAATCAAACAGAAAACAAAGCTGGTCCTTCGCTTTTATAATGTCTCGTTTATATCCGTGTTTGATTGATGGCCTTTGCTTTATATGGGGCCGTTTTTAATGGACTTCTGACGTTGATTTAATAAAAACCCTTCATTACGCCATCAAAAGATCTCAGGGTCAAGAACGGGAATCCGAGGCAGACATCCGATACGTAATTATACGACGCTAGCTGAACTCAAAATACAATACCTCAGAAGTTACTTAACCAAAAAGAAAGTGCATTGTAATGTGGTTTCAAATATAATTTAAAGTCATGAATGAAAAAGCGGCATTCAACAAACGCTGCGGAGATTCGATCATTTATAAGGACCACCTTGCGACTTAGAAGCCGCGGAAGTATATGATCCTAGAGGTCAATGGACATCGCAATTAGAAGACGTAAGTTGGCAGCGATCACTCACGGGCTCGCACGACTCGAAACGGGATATTGGCAGCCATTTTGAAAAAAACAGTACTACGCATATCGAAGTTAGTAACAGTCTTTTTTTATTTATTTTTGTAAGACAATCTACGACAAATACTCCATTCAGATTATATAAAACCAATATTAATATAATCCGGTTTTTAGTTAAACGTTAATTACAGATGGCGACGACATGAGCACTACAGTTGAGAAAGGATTTAGGACATATTACAAACAGAAAATAATGTAAATTAAAAAAAATATTTACACAAAGCTAAGAAATTCAATACAAGGACATTCAAAAACAGTTATTACATTAAAATTCTATTGTTTAATAAAATATTTGAGATACCCATTTATACAAACATATTTTATATTTATACTTATGTACAAGTATTAAAGAATAAGATCTAATCAAATTATGAGAAATTATTATCGTGTGAATAGCTTTTGTAAATATGTAATTTGTAAATATAGTCTTACTTTTTTTTCCAAAAATAGTCATTATTTGCCAGTTAACAAAATGCAATATCTTTGCTTTTTTTCTGCTTCTGAAATGATGCGCTTATTCGTACGATCATCGGAGGCAATTTGAATATCTCATTTTTTTCTTATTACGCATGACACGCGGTTGTTAACGCTGAAATTATTCGGAGAAATCTAAAGGTCATTTAGAGGCTTTGCGCCCTTATATTGTTTTATTTTTCAATCATTTGAAATGTTTACATGTTCGAAAATACATGTGTATTTTTACTCGTTGAATATTATTTGGTTAGCTTGTTTTGAAAGTCAACATACTTCGTACATGTTCTTTTAAGTGATAAACTATGTTAAATACACTCGACGTTTCATATTTTTGACCAAATATATATTTGTTTAAGTATTTATAATATTTGCAAATCACAATGGCAAATAATATTAAGAACGTTTGACATATTTTTATATTACTTGCCTTAAAAGCTGTGATAGCCGTAATATCCCCACGGGGGTCGAAGATTCAGACTTCAGGCGAGCATATTTAAATTTATAGGTAAAGTAAAACATCCTGAGGTAACAAGCGTATCATTGAAGACTTTCTGTGATATTTGTAACCTTACAGCGTGGTAAGATGCAATCGTTCTCTCCAAAAAGGCGGCCTATATGTTCAGAAGTGGGATAGTTCAACGTCATCTACATGATTGTTTGAATAATTACCTAATATATTAAAATCAGAAACCTACTATTGCTCTATACAGTATAACACTTTACTATTATAATTCTTATTTGTATTCTCGTCTGTGACCAATTTTTCCGTTTGGCAGTTATGTTTATGCCTGCCAACAGGCGCGTGCGCGCATTGACTAATGATCGGCATATCACACGGCCTGACAGCGGCGACCATAAGCAAATTGTACATTTCATGATTAAGAATAGGATTATACGAAATTCAATAGTTAAGTTATGGATAATAACTAAACCAAATACATTTTTATTAAATAGTTACAAACCTCTCACTCTCATTCACGTATATTGCATATTACCCAACAAGAGAAACATGTGGTATCCAGCTGAGTAGAATAGACCACCCTCATTTCTTACCAAGGTCTAAGGTAAGTTGACCCAATTTGTGCTATTCGGTTGACTAGAATAAATCACCCTCTTTCTTACCGAATTTTCATGATGTCAGACAGGCGGCCGGTCATAAAATACGTTGCCAAATCATGTGAAAATCTGTCGACCATCCCCACTTAGAGTGGGATTAGGGTAGGTAGGATGATAATTTCTGACTTAGACGCAACGTTTATGTTTTTTATCAAAAACAGTATTGTCAATGTAATAACGAAAGGTCATTTAATTTTTCCTCTTTCCATTGTTCTCTTCAGCGGTGTGACTGACATTTGATGGACGTATAATTAAAAACCGTTTTCAAAATTCTCTCGTTGAAAAGTATTTATAAAAGGAACAAGCACGATCAATCATCGCGAACACGTGCGTTCCTTCGAATTTGACATTTACGTTGCGTCACAATGCATAACTCTAAATAAATAAACTTATAACATAAACAAATGTATCCTTCGGTTTTAGTCACATTCTTATTTAATCTTTCTACATTGAAAGCTTTCAAAAGTTTTTGACAGAATTGTTTTGCTATAATCCTCATATAGCAAATTAAGTTTAATTATTTTAGCTTCCCTTTTTTAAGATTTATTTAGAATTATTTATTATTTGTGCCAGTAATTTCGCACGCGTAGATGTGTCACAAATTTTTCCCGAACTGACACAACAAAGTAAGGTAGTTTAACTGGTAAATAATACCCAATTTAGTTTTCACATTGCAAGCGTCGCTATTTTCGTGTTAGGTTGGTAACAGATAATGTTGGAAGCGCTGTTGGTAAACTCCTCTCCAGAAGTAATTTGACAAATTGGTCAATTTTCCTAAGTTGAAATTATTCTATTACAATATTACACAATTTGTCTTAAATATTTAATAATACTGTTTGATATGTTTAGGCGCAAATCTTCGGACTAATATTCTGTATTTGCTGATAAGATGATCTTAAAAAGGTCCTCGGGATCCACTAAACCCAATAGGCGTGAAACCGCAATTTTCTCACTTTATCACCAGATGCTCATTTGTTTTTGTCTTTTCTTTGTAAACAAATTTTTTGAATGACGTCACTCACGTCACTAATAAGAGTGTAATATTTTTAGCTTCTAAATGACTTTATTATATCTTTGCTTTCTGACTCTACAATATTACAACAAACAAGAACAAAATTATCATAAAATGTTATTTAATAAAAGGAACGCCGTGTGGTATCCGGCTGAATAGAATAGTACCACCCTCTTTTCTTACCGAGGTGTCGTAAAAGGCGACTAAGGTAAGTCGACCCGCCGTGTGGCATTCGGCTGAGTAGAATAGACCACCCTCATTTCTTGCCGAGGTGTCGTAAAAGGCGACTAAGGTAAGTTGACTCACCGTGTGGTATCCGGTTAAGTAGAATAGACCACCCTCTTTCTTATCGAGGTGTCGTAAAATACGACTAAGATAAGTTGACGTCAGGCAGGCGGCCGGTCGTAAAATACGAAGCCAAATCATGTGACAGCATGTTTATAACATGTTGTGCCGACCCCACTTAGAGTGGGATAAGGGCAGGAAGATGATGATGTTATTTAATAAAAGGAGTAGCTCTAAAGTTGACGAAGATAAGATAGAATGGAAGAGAAAAACATGTTGTGCCCACCCTACTTAGAGTGGGATAAGGACAGGAAGAAGAAGTTCTTTTATATTCTTAACCTACTGATGTTAACATTTATTTTACTTATAAAGTCTATTGGGAGATGATCAAGTAAGGCAGAAAGGGTATATCCCCATATGCCATTACTAGTCATATCCCGCGGTTTCACCCGCGTATATTTCGATTTCACGGCAGCGGAATGTGTACTAAGACGGACAATAGATTTATTTTTGTTAAATATATCACCAAAGACTTCCACAGCGCATGACTAATTTTTAATTTTTTTTAAATTTAATTTAATTGTATGACTAATTTTTACACCTTATTACATTTTTATTACGGACCCCTATTTTTTTAAATGTAATGTAATGTAGACTATGTTGCTCAGTACAGACGCAGCTTTCCAATGGTGAAACAATATTTGGAATCGGTCCAGTAGTTTTTGTGTGAAAACATTACAAACATACATACAAATTTTTCCTCTTTATAATATTAGTATGGATAACTCTGTAGATAAAATATTTGTAGGCATTCAAGCTACCTTAGTTTTTGTCTTATACATCTTAAAACGCGCACGCCGTGTGGTATCCGGCTGAATAGAATAGTGCCACCCTCATTTCTTACCGAGGTGTCGTAAAAGGCGACTAAGGTAAGTCGACCCGCCGTGTGGTATCCGGCTGAGTGGAATAGACCACCCTCATTTCTTACCGAGGTGTCGTAAAAGGCGACTAAGGTAAGTTGACCCACCGTGTGGTATCCGGTTGAGTAAAATAGACCACCCTCTTTCTTACCGAGGAGTCGTAAAATACGACTTAGGTATGTTGACGTCAGGCGGGCGGCCGGTCGTAAAATGCGTGGCCAAATCATATGACGATATGTTTGTAGCATGTTGTGCCGACCCCACTTAGAGTGGGATAAGGGCAGGAGAATGATGATGACATCTTAAAACGCGCGCACCGTTATAGGAGAGTTGAGCCGTATGACATGTCAGCTATTTACATTGTAAAAAGTTGTCTCAATGATCACTTAACGCAGTTGCGTGTGGCGCGAGCGAGTGTCGCAATTAAACTTCTGCGTATAATTACTTCACGGTGTCGAAAGCTGGCCCCGTGAACGATCTGCGGTGCGTCGGGCTTGGGAACGTTTCACATCGACTTTGCTCAGGAATCATCAGTGCTAATATTAAAAATGCGAAAGTCGCTCAAAGAAGAAAACGTAAAAAATGTAATGTAACAGTTACTACAACATTACACAATCTTCTATCCGTTTTACAATACTTTATTTTCTGATGTACCTACAATTCTTGTTTCACCCTTTAACATTAAGTACCTGACTTGACAGTTTATGGCAAAAATTCAATTCAATATAAATTTTAGTATTTTTTTAATGCCCAAAAACAGGTAGGTAACTTGATATGATTGGAGTATTTCTACGTGATTAAATCAGAAAATACGTTTTTTTTTACATAAAATCTAGCTGAATCGATTTTTCGCCCCCAAAACCCCGTACATGCTGAATTTCAGGAAAATATTTGTAGCCGTATCCGAGATCCCGATATATATATACATACAAGATTCATCATCCTCCTGCCCTTGTCCCACTCTAAGTGGGGTCGGCACAACATGTTATAAACACGCTGTCACATGATTTGGCTGCGTTTTTACGACCGGACGCCTGCCTGACGTCAACTTACCATAGACGTATTTTACGACACCACGGTAAGAAAGAGGGTGGTCTATTCTATTAAACCGGATATCACAAGGTGGGTCAACTTACCTTAGTCGCCTTTTACGACACCTCGGTAAGAAATGAGGTTGGTCAATTCTACTCAGCCGGATACCACACGGCGGGCGACTTACCCTAGTCGCCTTTTACGACACCTCAGTAATAAATGAGGGTGGTACTATTCTATTCAGCCGGATACCACACGGCTTCTATAACGAAATACATACATAGCTATAATCATTTTTGGAATTAAGAAATTTAAAAATGATCTTATATGTATGTGATATGTCAAGTTTATGTGAATGCGCCCTCGTTAGGGCCAACGGCCATGAGTTTCGTGACTTGATTAATTAGATGGCAAGATGTCCGCTCTTCGGCAAACACTTTAACATCGCGTACGGGGCCCCACACGTGGGACACCCGCACACCGGTATTGTTGGCAGGAAATCTATGACATAACTGACAGATGTTGGTTGGATGTATGACAAGTTACGTAATGGTACCGATTTATATCTATAACTGCTCGTGAAGGGCTGACGACCTAACGGTTAGAAAACGTGATCCCTACCAAGAGATGTTTTTTTCTATATGTTACCCTGGTATGCTTTAAATAAACTTCATCAAAATTGTCCTAGTGCATAGGATCGAGCCCCACCTAGCCAATATTTTTTTTATTTTTTTTTAAGTTTCTTTTTTTATTTTGTCAAAAATTACCTAGCAAGGCTCGATCAACCAGATACTAAGTCTTTTAAAAGGGCAATAAAAAAGTAAGCATCAGATAAATTTCTGTCCATTCATTATTTTAAATGATTCATTATTAAGGAATGTTTATTTATCATACTTATAACTTATAAATATTTATATGTGAAATTTAGTTATGATTTTTAATAACTTTTAATAAAACGTTCTTTAGCACCTCCGCCATGACACTTTAATACAGTGTTACCAACTCAAAATTAATATTTGCCGAAATGAGTGGGTATTAATTAAATTAATAATAAAATGTTTTTACTGATTATATCTTTTTGTTTAAACTTATATATAAAATATAAGCTCAAATCGTCGATTGCCTTTTTGAAACGAATATTAAAAAATTGCGGTTAATAACGCATTAATTGATTCCCATTTAAGTAAACAGAGTTTACGAGCTACGGATTATGTTTATAGGTTTATTGTTTCCGGTTCTTGACTTTTAGCGGTATTTTTCATCGCACTGTAATGGTTTTGATGTACATGTATGTCATAGTATACAGGCAATTTGATATGAATGTAGTATTTCTACGTGATCAAATCAAAAACGCAGAAGTCTGAATACGGACAAAAATTAAGAATGTTGCGAACTGTAGTAAAGAAAGATGTTACGATCCTAAGGTATTGAGGTGGCGAACTCGCAGTGTTTAGCAGTAGCTTAGCTTAGCAGTAGCTAAGTTAGTTAGTTAAGTTAAGCGCGGAATTGTTGTTATAAAAATATATTTTTTAATTTTTTTAGTCAAATGATTGAGAAATTTGAATTTTATTCTTGCCCATTTTTCCGTACTTATACTGTGATGGCGAAAGTCTGTCTGTTACGCTTTACGGCTAAACCCAAGGACCAATATTTATGGAATTTAGCGCAATTAAAGCATATACCGGACTATCATAATAATAAAAAAAATCCGGAATTGTTCTTTCTTTCATTACGGAAAAAACATAAAAAAGTAACGGCCTGTTATTAACCCAGTGCTAGGCATAGGCCTCCTCTCTCTATTTCTGGAGAGAAGGGTTGGAGCACCGCACTAAATGTTGCCTTAAGCTGTGGTCCGGACTCACAGGAGATGCCCTTTGGATGGCGTTGCCCGACGCTAGAAGAGCTTTATGCGCTCTACGTTCGGTATTTCACAACCTCGATGATGCTTCTTTGCTCGCCGGTCCCGCTCGATGTCGCTGTAAAAGTCTTTAAGGATAATAGGACATATTTAAAAGTCTTTTTAAAAAAGGTCACTAGAATAAAACTCGTTACATTAGTTTTCTATATATTTTGCAACCTAAGCGTAGTCGGTTCGCATTATATTGATATAACAGCTTAATTAGCTGAAAGCATGATGGTGCATGTCAGCTCCGTTTAAATGCTCTCTCGAGAACTAAAGACAACGCAAAACTTGATTTGCATATGTGTACCGTCAGCGTACAAGAATCATTTTATATATTTAAAATTATATTGTACAAATTTCTTTGGAAAGGCTGTAAAGGGTATTATTTGTTTTTTATTTTTTTAAATGTACCCGAATTATTTAGACGTACCTCGTCCATTTTGGCTTACTTTAAAGCATTCAACGCAAATAAAACCTCCTCCTCGCGTCGCATTCCTCATTACTGAGGGTCGTGATCCCTACGATTAGGAAGCAGACTTTCTCGAAGGACTTCCTTCCATCTGCTTCTGTCCTTGGCCATGTGGTGTGCATCATGCAGTTTGGAGTCCAGTTTAGCACGGATCTGGTCTGACCATCTAATCGGGCTGCGGCCTCTTGGCCGTTTTCCGTCCACTTTCCGGTGACCAAGAGCTGCTCTAGGTTATGACCGTCTTTCCGGGCGATGTGACCAAAGAACTCCATAACCCTTCGTAAGCAATTAGTGGAAAGCCTATCCTTGATTTTTAATTCACGAAGGATAGACTGGTTTGTTCGGAATGCTGACCACGGAATCTGAAGCATCTTGCGCCAACACCACATCTCGAAAGAGTCAATGCGATCACGGTCGGCTTTTTTGAGCGTCCATGTCTCCGAGCCGTAACTGAAAATGGAGAAGACCAGCGACTTAATAAAAATAAAACACAAACCTTTGTTTTATACAGTAATCAATTCTTATTCATAATTTTATTTATTTACAACAAAATGTACAAGTTACATCTTATGTAGGACTATATATATTCTTATTACAATAACCAATTTATATTTGCATCATTTATATTATTTTTGTATTTTCATAGTTTCACTTAATATTGCAGTTTGATAGTAATATATAGAAATAATTATGGTTATTCAAAAGGAAATAATTCAGTTGAAATATTAAAAGAGTGAAGAAAACAGCAAGAAAATAGAAAATTGGAGAAGAAATACTGGGATTAAAATAAAAGACGTGCGCTCGATGCGTGGCGTAGGAGCCTTTTATTCAGTGTTGCCAATATTGTAGTAATTCGTTTAGAATGAAAGAGTGCTGTGATGGCCTAGCGGTGCGACCGTGTGAATCTCTAGAGACGATCATGGGTTCAAACCCGGGCAGACACCAATGAGTTTTTCTATTAAAACTTATGTGTCTAATTGATAATTGCAATTTATCACACGCTTTTCGGTGAAGGAAAACATCGTGAGGAAACCTGCATTTCTCCAGAGAATTCTGGAGATATGTGTAACCTACCAATCCGCATTGGAGCAGCGTGGTAGGTCTTAGCTCCAATCCTTCTCTCCAATAACGGAGAGAAGAGGCCTATGCCCAGCAGTGGGATAGTAACAGGCCGCTACTTACTTACTTACTTTCGTTTAGAAACATTTTTATGTGTTTTTAACAGGCATCAATATTTTCTACGCTGACTGTACATTAAAAAAATCCATTACGAAGCAGAACATACGTTGTGACACCTTCGTTGATTGTCGAAAATGTTAACAATGTGTTAATTAATTCTGATCGATTCGTTTGTTCTCTAGCTGACAATGACTGATTGGGTGTCAGCTACCAGCTGACAATCGGTAACCAGAAATCGAACCAGTAAGATACCAGAATAATAATAATAATAAGAACCAGATAAATTTTAAAAATATAGCATTAAAATTTTCAAAAAAACGATAACAGAATAAATAATAAAATTATTTTGCTATAATCCGCGGTAAATTATCGCGATTATAGCAAATTATTTATCGTGGATTATATATAGTAAAATAATTTTATTGTTACTTTTCTATTATGGATCTTCGCGAAGTAACGCCTAATTCTATAAATTATATAACAGAATAACATAAAGATATCCTATGTACACTCGTACATAGATACAAAAAGCAGAGAGATACAGCGATTTATCTAGTCCGATTTTTAAGATTGTCTGAATGTACCTATAAGGTATGAAACCCTACATTTAATATTACAAACTCTACATATAACATTACATAGATTTTCTCTGATCGCGGTCAATAGCATAATAATGTTATAATTATTTTTGTCTTATGAAACTCCGCAAAGTATAGCTAAATTTTTCTTTAAAATTAAAGTAAGGACTACATAATGCTACTTATATTAAAATTCGAAAGTTTGTGAGTATGGATGTATGTTTGTTACTCTTTCACAGTGAATCCGCTGAACCAATATCGATGAAATTTAGCACAATTATTCCATATACAACGGAATATAATATAGGCTATAGAAATCCTGTTAATTCTACAGAAATAGTATGACAATGCAAGTGCTATCTAATATCGACCTAACACACGAGAACAGTCCACGCGAAGGAAGTCGCGGGTATAGGCTATAACTCATCTTCCTGCCCTTATCCCATTCCAAGTGGGGTCAGCACAACATGTTATAAACATGCTGTCACATGATTTGGCTGCGTTTCCACGACCGGCCGCCCGCCTGACGTCAACTTACCTCTGTCGTATTTTACGACACCTCGGTAAGAAAGAGGCTGGTCTATTCTACTAAACCGGATACCACACGGTGGGTCAACTTACCTTAGTCGCCTTTTACGACACCTCAGTAAGAAATGAGGTTGGTCGGGTATAGGCTATAACTCTAAAAATATAATTCAGAATCATGATATTTGATAAGTTAAGTGCCCCTAATGTCAATCATTATTGAGAATAGTAAAAAACATGCACTCCGAAACGGTTCATTTTAAAAATTAGCCCGCGGTATACATTTTTTACATCTCCCGGACTTTACCAGTAAAGCGTTTGAGAAACAGAAAAACATATAGTTCGTTATCTTATCAGGAAAGAAGGTGTAACTTGTTAATATGACTACAAGGTTACATCTAAATAATAACATAAAATTAAAAATTTTTATTCCATAAAAGTGCTAACATGACAAAATATAGAAAATAAAACTAACTAAAACATCAAATAAATGTCCGGAGCACAATGCAGAATATGCTTTAGACTCAGCATAATACTGTGTGCTTAATAAAAGCTTACACTTTGAACCTTTATTGGGGAGGATTATTATTCCAGCATATGGTAGCTACGAAATACGAGTATTTAATCATTTATGGTGTGGTTAATTAAATATTATATCAATCATCATCGTCGTGTCGCTATCCAACATGTTATAAACATGTTGTCACATGATCTGGCTACGTATATTACGATCGGCCGCCTGCCTGACGTCAAATTACCTTAGTTGTATTTTACGAGTCCTCGGTATCAAATGAGGGTTGTCTATACTACTCAGCCGGATACCACACGGCATAATAAATCTTTTAACTTAAAATCGAAACAACACCTCCACCACCACCTAAAATCACCTAAAATCGAAGGACACAAAAGTTTTTCTATTAAGTTTTATGTGCCTTATTGATATTAGCAATTTATCACACGCTTTTCGCTGTAGGAAAACATCGTAAGGACACCTGCCTGCCTTCATAGAAGTAAGAAATGTGGAACATTCCGCAGAAAGTCCATAAAGGATTTTCCCTCCTCTCGAAAAAAACCATACATATATGTATGCCCAAACATAGTAATACCACTTCACCCAATAAACGTTTCCTTGCGTGCTACCATGGAAATTTAATTGTAGACCATATAATAAAGGGATTCAGAAAAACGTACATCTATAAATTATATGTATCGTTGTAACAATTTAGCACCACAACTCTTAGGTGCTCTAGCCACTTACTAGACTGGGCTATAATTAACTGATTTCTGCATGTAGTCGCAACTTAACAAGAGGATGTGACTTGACCGAGGGCAAACTTGTTATGCAGGTGTCCTTAACACCCTGTGATATAACTCTGTTAGCGCATTAGGATTTTAAATTTGTTAATATTACTTATGAGCTTCCTCTATAGCAACACCTTAACGCCAGTTTAGCTATAGCTAAAGCCAAGCTACGATAGTTCAACCCTATACAAGAATGCTAGGGCTTCGCCGTGCGGCTATTAGCTAAATTCTCTATTGCCCAAATGGTAATGAATGTGACGTTACGCCGTGTGGTATCCGGCTGAATAGAATAGTACCACCCTCATTTCTTACCGAGGTGTCGTAAAAGGCGACTTAGGTAAGTCGACCCGCCGTGTGGTATCCGGCTGAGTAGAATAGACCAAACTCATTTCTTACAGAGGTGTCGTAAAAGGCGACTAAGGTATTTTGACCCACTGTTTGGTATCCGGTTTAGTAGAATAGACCACCCTCGTTCTTACCGTGGTGTCGTAAAATATGACAGAGGTAAGTTGACGTCAGACAGGCGGCCGGTCGTAAAAACGTAGCCAAATCATGTGACAGCGTATTTATAACATGTGCCGACCCCACTTAGAGTGGGATAAGGGCAGGAAGATGATGATGGTAACGGATGTGACGTTAACGCTGCCGCCTAGCCAAAGTACACTAAGGAAAGGGTTCGTGCAATATAAGTTACTAGCTTTTACCCACAACTTCGTTCGCGCGGACTGTTCTCGTGTGATAGGTCGTCGTTTTCAATGTCATCCTATTTGTCTTGAATTAACAGGATTTCTATAGCCTGTATATTATTCCGGTGTATAAGTAATAATTGTGTCAAATTTCATCGGTATTGGTTCAGCAGATTCGCCGTGAAAGATTAACAAATATACATCCATACTCACAAACTTTTACATTTATAATATTAATGGATAGGATAGTGGACCTTTTTTTATGACTATTTTTTAACTTAAATCTAGTCAATTTTTATATTCCTTATCCTCTATCTGTATAATCAACAATTTATGGCAAAATTATATAAGATTTTAGCTCGATCAGAATTGGGATCAGCTAAAATGCCATTTACAAAGTCAAATTTCCATCAACAAATAAATTTTCATTTACAAATGAGTACCTGTAGGTAAACTTTTTACATTACCTTTTCGTAGTGGATTAAACCGTAAGCTAGGAATTTAAACTTCATAGCACCGTATATATTATTTTAATACCTTTAATTTGGATAAATTTAATCTCTGAAGATAAATACTAGTATTAAGCAAAGCGAAACGTATTCTTCTCAACACAGACTCCTAAATAGAGTCCCACCCCGATGGTATTTGTGAATCTTTTTTCTCTACAATGCAAATTCCTTTATCGCCATCTCAGCGCAATTAACAAATTATCGTAGCAACAATGTATACGCTCGTTAAATTAATTTAAATGATGCGTCCTTTAAATAGCAAAGTGAACGTAATTAAGCCATTTTAATGGAATTTTTATAGGGCATACCCTCGTTTAATAGTTCAATGTTTGGTACTTTAATACTAGGTCTAGTCGTTTTGGTTTTCAATGCTTTTTTTCCAGCAAAAAGTGGTATCATTAAAATTTCTCACTGCGTTAAATTATGGTATGGTCATGTGGTAATAAGTAAACTAATTACAAAATATTTTATACTAGCTGTTACTTGCGTATATGTACAAGTATATATATTTTTTTAATCTGTTATATAGTTTGCTTTTAATTTTAATCTCTCGCCGTGTATATTCGGCTGAATAGAAAGACCACCCTTTTTCTTACCGAGGTGTCATAACAGGCGACTAAGGTAAGTTAACCCGCCGTGTGGTATCCTGTTGAGTAGAATATACCACCCTCTTTTACTGAGGTTTTGTAAAAGGTAGCTAAGGTAAGTTGACCCGCCGTGTGGTATCCGGCTGAGTAGATTTAGGCCACCCTCGTTTTTATTGAGGTTTCGTAAAAGGCGACTAATGTAAGTTTATGCCAGGCAAGCTACCGGTCGTAAAATACATAGCCGAATCATGTGACAACATGTTTATAACATGTTGTGCCGTCCCCACTTAAAGTAGGATAAGAGATTATGGAGGCTCCTACGAGGTAATGATAAGCCAAGCTGGTTTCAAGCCCATCCAGGGCCCTTCTTATTCATGAGCTCCTTATACGGCGTTACCGTGACGGCAAATCAGTTTCCTATATAGGTATAAATATAGCCGGTTTCTATACATTAACTACAAACACGCTAGTTTAAATTCATTCGATTTATTAGTAGTAACGTGTTATCTCCGACAATCGTTCAGCTAATATATAGCGGTACACCCCGGTATAGATACAATAGGAGTTATTATACAGATTACAGAGTGATCTGCATTATACAAAGGCACTTGTCCTTAAATCAGGTTTATTTACTCGCCTAACGACACGCTTTCCCTTGTCACTTACTAGCATTCGCACCTGCACTGATAACGCACAACGGGACACCGCATAGAGAGCCTGTAGGAGTTATAAAGCATACTTTGTAACGAGTTATATCTTTTAAATTGTATTACGAGTTGCCGAAGGTAACCCGAAGGAAAAACGGGAATGTTTTATCAACGTGCGGTTAGACTGTGTGACTCTCTTTTTTTTAATTTTTATTGGTTCGCTTACATACATACGCTTAGATTACAACATAAAATATAGACACAATTACAATTAAATTAATACATACAGTACCTGGGTGATTAAAATGATGAAAAAAAAAATTAAAAAGAAACATTAAAAAATAATAGGGCAGGTGGGGCTCTATCCTAGATATTTTTACCTCTCTAGACCGTTCTCCAAATGAACCTACATGACTTTACGTTTGACAGCGAAAAATTGTGATTGTATTCAACGTAAATTTAAAAAAAAATGTAGAGCCCGAAAACAGGGATAAAATGACATTTTTTTTTAAATAAAACTTATCTATATCGATTTTTCTCCCCCCAAAACCCGCTACATGCTGAATTTCAGAAAAATCGTTGAAGCCGTTTCCGAGACTGAGAATATGTATATTATACATACAAGATAATGTCATTTAAATATTAAGGAGATAAATGGTCTATATTTAAGACTTCACACAGTCCAGTTGTTAGTAAAGTACCTACAGCTTTACAGTTAATAAATAAAATTTAAATCTAACTAATAAAATTATCTAATACTACTCTTACCTAATAATAGTTCGGACAAACAATTTGGTGACGATTTTGTCCGACAATACTTTTAGAATACTGTTGGCACTATTCCGCGTTCTCTGCAACAAACTAGCAATTCTTCGGATGATGCAATAAAAGTCGTTGGTACGTGCTATTGCAAACATACCGGAGGCACTGCAGAAACGCGGAGGTCCCAACAGCATTCTAAATCCAATATTATTTTGGACTCGCAGAGCATCCAGCGATGCACGTGTATAGCTGCACCACAGACTGTTTGTGTAGAAGGACTGACAGTATGCCTTGATTAATGTTACTTTAACATCCTCGCTACATCGTAAAAATCAGGGAATCAGTATATTACACCTCACCGCTAAAGCTCTGTGTTCCCTATCTATGTCTACATTGTCCTACAGGTCTTTGGTAACGAAGTGGCCAAGATATTTTTACAGTGGGACCTTTCAGGAGTTTTTTTATTAAAACTTATGTGTTACATATATTACAAAAGTAATAATTAAATAATTTTGCTATAATGTTTAACAATCGTATATTCAACATATGTGATAGTTAATGTGTGTAGTGCTTGTGTATTGTGGTAGCTTGTGGTGGTGGTGATTATATAATTTTTCTATTTACTTTATTGCGAATTATGGCAAATTAATTTTATTATTATTTTTGTATTATTGATATCCGCAAAGTAATGCCTAATTCTTGATAATTGCAGTTATCATACGCTTTTCGCTAAAGGAAAACATGGCGAGGTAACCTGCATATCTCTAGAGAATTCTGTTGATATGTGTAACCTACCAATCCGCATTGGAGCAACGTGGCAGGTCTTAGCTCCAGCTCTTCTCTCCAGAAATGGAAAGAGGAGGCCTAGGTCTAGCAGTGCGATAGTAACGGGCCGTTACTTTATGTTAGCCCGGTGTATAAAAATTTAAAGTAGGTTTATGTAGTGGTAATAAAATCTAACGGTCAAGCCGTTAAATTTAAAATCACTGAAAAATATGCGTGGTCTGAAATTCTCTACTAAATTTATACGAGAATTAAATCTGAATAAACAACCGCGTGGACAATGAGCAACAGTCGTCGCCCCAGGGAAAGTCGGTCGCTGTAATAGGAAGCACCGGCGCTATAAGACCGGCCTATACGCTCTAATAAGATTAGCTCTATTTCACCGAGGTGGCGGTGAAATGACATGCATCAACCGCCTAGTAGAGAGATAAATGCTTTTTTAGAATTAGCACTAAGCATTTAGAATTAACCAGTAATACTATACTGCTTAATTCTAGTAATTTCTTGTTCTTGTTGTGCTTAATTCCAGCTTAGTAGAATAGTACATCCTCGTTTCTTAATGATGTGTCATAAAAGGCGACTAAGATAAGGTGACCCGCCGTGTGGTATCCGGCTCTAGAAGAATAGAATACACCACTCTCTTTCTTACCGAGGTGTCCTAAAAGACGACTAAGGTAAGTTGACTACAGATAGGCGACCGGTCGTGTAATACTTAGCCAAATCACTTGACAACATGATGTTTTATAGTAAAGCAATTAATTTGTCGCCTAGATGTTTGATTTGGTTGCACTGAAATTGAACAATTAGAGACTATCTTTTGGTTAATATGAATACGTAATATTGTGTGTGTTTTCAATTGTCCACGAAAGTCATCTGTCAGATAGCGCATACAGACTTCTAGCGCGTATAACTTCAGATCTGGTCTGAACATTAGAATAGATGCTTAGATTTCTAACACATTTTTAGATTGAACGACATTTTTATCTGAAGTGTTTACTTTGCGGAATTCTATTGTATTGTAACTTCGGACATTTTTATCCAGATTATATGATTGTCGATTTAACCTATGTCACACTTTTAGAACCTCGGGGTTTGTTTTATAACATCCACTATGAATTCTGATGGCGGTCGGCTTATGTTAATTTGCGTTTTTTATAATCGTTCAGCGAGAACTGGCTTAGTATATGATTGGTTATTTTGCATTTGACAATGTCACTGCCGCGAACCTGGTGTTGAGTAATAGCGATGAAGTCGCGCGACTAATTAGACGGTCGCGCTGCAGCCGCCATTGCGATTTATCGCCGCACCGCAGCAGTTAGACTGCTGAGAAGTTAAGCCGCGCTCTAACGGCCATCCGCACCGCTAGCTCGCACTTTTGTACCGCAACGCTCATCTGCACCGCACCTTCTTCGCATTCCGAGTAATCTTTTGTAGATTATTGTTAAATTGCTATAAAGTTCACAACAGCTAAGGTAAGAGCTATACGTTGCACAGATGTTATACAGAGTGCAAAAACCGCCCCGCTGGTTTAACCACCAGTACAAATAAACAGCTACGTTCATTGGTTAAGCGTGTTAGGTCTTCAATACTTGTCGTCTCATAAGCGAGATAGCTTTAGCTTAGCTATGGAATAGTGAGAGGGCGCCAAAAAAAGGGAGGACTCTTTTTTAGCTTGAGGTTGCTGTTCCTTTTTCCCGGAACAGTGTTAGAACTATTTGTCGGCGTCGTAGCGTCGTCGCTTACTGTGTTCTCGTAGTACCTAATGACGCGTACAATTCCTTGACCACGTTCGTTATTTAGCCACATCCGCCGGCCCCTTTTGTAAATTGCTATTGTCAATTAGCGAGGATGATATTTTATTATTTTCGAATCTTGTTACGTTTAATGAGAGCCCATGGAACCAAACGTTAGATCGAAAAATAATTTGGATGATTTTTTTCTCGTTAGAAGAAATTACTCATTGTACAGCGACGACGTCTGGAGGTCTCTTTTATGGAAGTTTATTATTGACTAAAGTTCGGGTATAGGGATATTTGCCATTTCGGTTTGTTCTTGAATTTATTAATTACGAATGTTCTATAAATAACATATGCTTAACTTATTTCTGCTCGCGACTGGTATACCTAAATTATGTCACAAGATTATAACAAAAGTTCGCTCTCCAAGTATCTCAAAAATCTGTTCAAGTATCTCAAAACCCAAGAATTAAATTAGGACGAGCTAAAACATTATTAGTATGATTTGGTATTCCCATTTCAGTTTCGCGACACGATGAGTTATATCGGTAGTTATTGTTCCTTTTCGGGACGTTTCTGCTATACTTCGAGCAAAGAAAAGAAGAAAAGATATTTGCAACTAAACCCATACGCTAGACAGCTGACTAGTTTTCAAATATAACTTTTATGTATGGTTTTTTTACCTTTTACTGAACGACAATTTCGTTGGGTGAAATTCTATGAAAATTGAGGTTCATTAATGTAACAACGCCATTGTGTTGCGGTGCATTGTTTGAAGCAAAAACTATAAGTACAAACGAGGGAGTATGCAAATATGAGTGAAAGTTCCCTTGTAGTTTGGTGTATTAAAATAATTATCTTACTGTTTTACAAGCAGCCCGCATATCTGTTATGGACTGTTGGAGAAAAAAGTCACGCGTATTTTTATGTTAAATATATTATGAGACGGATATTACTACAAATATGGCGTACTAATGAATAATGCAATAACATGTAATAATGAATAAAAACAAGTCATGATGGACAAATGGAGTGTTTTGTTTTAAATTTAATTATACTTTATTGTAAACGTGATGTTAAAATATTGTCCATTCCAAGAAAAAATGAATGTTTTTTAGGGTTGGAAAAGCAACTCAACACCAGAAAACGCAATCGCGGGATGCTGCTGGATATAAGCGGCACAAAATCGTGTAGTGTGGAGCACCCGTGAAGAGACCTATGTTCAGCAAATAGACGTCATCGGTTGACGAAGCAGAAGTAGACAAACAGACACTTATGAGGACTTTGTTTTATAATAAGTATTTCAATTCAATTTAATTTTCAATGAATGGCTTTCAGGAGTGCATTATTTGCACAGAATACTTCGCCAATGATAATAAATTTATTAGCCCAGGCTGTCACTTCAACTATTCCTCCAACTGTCCATGACAATAATAACAACAATCATTAATCTTTAATCGGAAGTGAAAGTAGCTTAAACAAATATGTTATATTACTTTATAATATGAATATTTATTTGTTTAATACGATGACCCGACGGATGGGGGGAAGTATACGTGCAGGTGACAGGTATTAGAGTTTAATCGTCACTTTTACATAGAGTATCGCAGACGGGGCTCTTCACGGCATTCCTTAATAGGATGTACCGGAAGATGCACCGTTTAGCGTTTACAGTTGCGCTAGGCGTAGTGTTCCAGTAGGATGCACTGTGTAAGCTTAGGAACTGATAGGCGATGTTGATCTGATAACATAATGTATGGGGACTTCTTATATTACTACGAAAGCACTTCGATAGCGCGGAGCAAACGACGAGTGGCGCCATCTAGTTTTGAGTGCGGAATCGTGTTACATTTGTAATATTCATATGGATGAAATAGTTGAATATCAAAGTATAATTTTACAAATTCATTAAAATAAGGTTTCGCATTATTATGCCTTTGACATTTATGTTTATACAGTCAATGTCAAATATATAATAGTCTGTGATTAAACAGTTGAAATTATCGTCCAATTGGTCACTTTAAGAATTAATTGTATAAGTTTATAGCTGTGAGTCATGTTTAATATCAGAAATTTTAAATTTAAATTATTTATCTATAGGCAGCTAATGTATATTAAACAAAAATTTGTATGTAGCTTTTGATGTAGATTTAGCATCTTGTTTATGCGAACTTTGTAGTTCGCATAAACAAGTGAAAAATCCCCTCCACTACACGTCGCCCTAAACCGAGATCCGGCCTCACAGGAGGCACCCTTAGGACGACGTTCCCCGACGCTAGTAGAGCTTCTGCGCTCTATTTCGCAACTTCGACGATGCTTTTGCGCTCGCTCGTCCCACCCGGTGACGCTGATAAAGCAGTTAGGGCTAACAGCGTATAGTCAATTCGAAAAAAAAAGTGAAGAATTTCTTAATTTGTGTTTAATATGTAGTAAATTAAATATTCATTATTAACGTTTATCTTGGCACTGTTAAACATCTAATACTATACTTATATTTTGACTCATTAAATAAAGAACAAGAAAAAGATACTGTAATATATAAATTTAAATATTGTGAACAGCGTACAATCTGATGAAATTATCTTGAGGATACACACATTGAATTTTATAACCAAACACACACAAATGTATACTAAACGACCACTCCCGCCAACGGCTTTAGTATTACTGACGTAGTGCGCTTAAGTCAATGTCAGGATGTGGAAGTATGAATGTATGATTTTTGTGTCTTAATATTAATATTAGAAGGTAATAATCACATATCTCATATGAAGTTATAATACTTTTTTTGGACTCTAAAGTCACTTTGTGTGAACCAACATTCATTAAATTTAAAATATTACTAGGTAATCTTTCTTTTTTGCAGTCCGTACAAATACGTAGGGTGCCTATTCTAAGCGATTGTTTTCAAACCAGCTACGGCGAGCTAAAACAATGAAGCACGTGCGTTCTTTCGTAACAGTGACATAACTAAATATAACCCGTCCAAATTATAAATTGAGTGCGTTGACCGAATTTAGAAATATCTCATTTATTTAAGTTATGCCTCGTAATTCATAAGTCTAAGTTATTTATTACAAAAACATTTTTAATAACGACTCTCGCCGTTAATTAGAGCTAAGTTAAGTTGGATGTGTAAGTAAAAGTAAGTAACGGCCTGTTACTATCCCCCTGCTGAGCATAGGCCTCCTCTCTCCATTTTTGGAGAGAAGGGTTGGAGCTAAGACCTACCACGCTGCTCCAATGCGGATTGGTAGGTTACACATATCCCTAGAATTTTTCTAAAGATATGCAGGTTTCCTCACGATGTTTTCCTTCACCGAAAAGCGTGTGATAAATTGCAATTATCAATTAGACACATAAGTTTTAATAGAAAAACTCATTGGTGTCTGCCCGGGTTTGAACCCATGATCGTCTCTAGAGATTCATACGGTCGCACCGCTAGGCCATCACAGCTCAGCTCAGTTGGATGTGTGGTATGACAAAATTTGATTGAGTACAAAATGTGAGATAAAGGTGGTATGGCTGTGTAATGAGGAGGGATGAAAATCATGTGACCAAAAGAATTTAAAATATGAATGTATGACTAGAGGGAGAGGGAGGTCGAATAGAAGATCGATGTATTGTATAAAAAATGATATGCATATTAAAGGAGTGGTAACAGGGTTGACGAATGATAGAGAATTGAAATAGACATATTGTGATCACCCCACTTAGAGTGGGATAAGGGTAAAGGAATGATGATGGTCATGTTATGAGGAGGGATGAAAATCATGTGACCAAAAGAATTTAAAATACAAATGTGGATGGATATATGACTAGGGGAGGCCGAAAAAATTATGGATGGATCGTGTCAAGAATGATACGTATATTTAAGGAGTGGCACCAGTGTTTACGAACAATAGAGGAGAATGGATGATATTATAAAAGTTATTGTTTTTCTAAACTTACAAGTTCTGTATAAGGTGTTCTAAGCCTGTAGGAACATTGTGTTTTCTTGACTGGTGTATTCTTGAACTGAGAAATGCATATATGTATGTTTATGTTGTTGTAAGCGGCGGTAGCGGAATGGTTAGAGTAACGGACTTGCGAATGAGAGGTCGTGGGTTCAAATTCTGGTCATTATACTACCGACGTGAATCCACTCCTAACACAAGCATTTAGCTTAGCTGGAGGGGTTAACAAGTTTAGTAGTAGTTTGTACCCCAAAATTGCTAGTAACCATTTAAAAATAATCATCGTCATCTTCCTGCCCCCCACTCTAAGTGGGGTCTGCACAACATGTTACAAACATGTTCTCACATGATTTGGCTACGTATTTTACCACCGGTCGCCTGCCTGACATCAACTTAACTTAGTCGTTTTTTATGACACCTTGGTAAGAAAGAGATTGGTCTATTCTACTCAATCGGATACCACACGATGGGTAAAACTTACCTTAGTCGCCTTTTACGTCACCTCGGTAAGAAAGAGGGTGGTCTATTCTATTTAATCGGATACCACACGATGGGTCGACTTACCTAGTCGCATTTTACGACACCTCGGTAAGAAATGAGAGTGGTACTATTTTATTTAGCCGGATACCACACAGCGTCATTTAAAAAAATTATAAAAAATAACAATAGTAAAAGTAAAAAACAAATAAAAAACTCAAGAAAAACAAGAGGAGAATGGATGATGAATACATATTGTGCCGACCCCTAGAGTGGGATAAGGGTAAGAGATAAGTAAGAAACACTAAAGACTAACTGTGCGGGCTCACGCAAATCCGGGCCAGTAGTGGGCGACGGTACCCCCTTACCTGACGCCAAATTAGCACACAAACGAGCTAAACAATGGAATGTCTGACATCCATTATACGTTCGCAACGCTCATTAATGTAATCGCGGCTATAAGCGCGTAATAACTGTGTCATGTGTAACCGAAATGCACTTTGGAGGTTGTTCTGTTGTCTTATCTTTAGTATTAAGCTGTTGCGATATTTGCAGATCAACAAGCTGATACAGCATAACTTAAAACAGTATGCAATAGTAAAGTTACGCCTGTTACTATCCCACTGCTGGACAAAAGCCTCCTCTCTCCGTTTTTTGGAGAGAAGAGTTGGAACTAGGATCCACAAATTCATTTTTATTTATTTATGTACCATAAAAAATGTTGGAAAAAAAACAGACAGACAGCTGACAGAGATCTCTGCCAGCTAAGCTACGAAGTGAGACAATTTATATTTAAGAAAAAGTTGGTACGCAAATATCAAATATTCATGATGTTTTCCTTCACTAAAAAGCTTGTGATAATTTGCAAACATAAATTAAACACATTAGTTTTCACAAAAAAAAAACCAATTGTGCCCGCCAGGATTTGAATCCGTTACCCCTTCGAAAGAGTCGCACGTTCCCACAGCTATATAAACATAAAAAAAGGTTATAAAGATGTTTTGTAGTTAAACTATTTTTACATTTTTATTAAAATTGTATATATGTACTCGTATTAGTTGTGCCTGCAGCTTCGCCCTCCGCTCAGTGCTCCTCTGTCATTCAGTTTTTCAGCTCCAACGATTTGCATGAAATTCAGCTTTTGTGGGACAAAAATCGATCTTGCTAGGTTTCATTTAAAAAAAATCGTATTACCCTGTTTTGAAGTAAATGCTAAAACGTTGAATCGATACTAAATGAAATTTTAGTTGTCAAACGTAATTCTGAGACAGCGTAATGGTTAAGGGGAACGAAAAAGTTCAGAACTCGGGTTCGAGTTCCATAAGTCACCGGCGCATTGTTTCTTTTTTTATTGTATTTTTCATATCTTTAAAAAATATACCGAGCAAGGCGCGGTCACCTAGTTACTATTTATTATATTTATGGTAATCTGATTTTTTTTTGTTACAGAGATGGCAGCGGAGGTGGTTCGTTCTCTACGACGATGGTGAATTGACATACTCTTTGGACGAACACGTGAGTATTGTAATTATATATAATAGCACATTTTATTATTGATCTATTCATCAATTATCCTTATATATCTTATATAAACAAATTATGCCAGTGACTATATGTTTTTCCATGTTCCCGAATTAAAAACGAGACTTTTTAAATCCTGTATGTTAGCTATATGAGCATTATTTGTTTCAAATTTAATCGATGTACTCTGGCGAATAAGCGTTTGCAGGCGTTGTAGACAGAAGGTGAAACAGTTAAAACAAATTTAATAGAAGATCGAAAGAAAACCTGAACGAGTCTTATAATATACTTTTGAACTGCAAAATTATCTTTAAAATACATATTAATACCATAAAATTCTTAATATTTTTAACCTCTTGTATCTGAGTATTGTACTCAGATAAAAAATAAGTTATTGTAGTTAACAACTCCTATTTACTACAGATGAAAGCGGTTAAATTATTAATTTTTATCTTGTATTTACTTAATCTAACTATATCTCTAAAGAACACGTCGAAATCTCTCGATGCATTAATTTTATGGTCAGCTGCGAAATAGCCGACAGGACTATCAATACGTATTAACTACTTTCTATAAGACTCAGTTGTAAAAATAGTGGTCTCACGTCCTCGTAAACTTCCTGTAAGAGTGACGCCATACGATGCGTTAACGGTGCGGTGGAGCAAAAGAACGATGCAATTGCTGGCCGAGAGGAGCACCGGAGTGACAATTTGCCGCCATTACTGTATTGTATTGAATATTAATAGTAAAGTAAAGTAACGGCCTGTTACTATCCCACTGCTGGTAATAGCCCTCCTCTCTCCGAAGGATTGGAGCTAAGACCTACAACGGTGCTCCAATACGGATTGATAGACACATATCCCTAGAATTCTCTAGAGACACACAGGTTTCGATGTTGATAAATTGCAATTATCAATTAGAAACAAGTTTTAAAAAAAACTCACAAAACACGAAAGAGTCAGACGGTTTATTTCTCCGCTGGACTATCACAGCTCATCACATCATTAATACTAGCTATTAATAAATTAATAATTTACTTATAATGAGTTCAGATAACATTGGTATCGTTTTCTAATTACCGTTCGCTCCATTATTGTCATCAACAGAATGATTTTACCCTATAAACTGAATAAGTGACATTACGACGCCGCAGCGCACCGCACTTTTTAAACTTGCGCTGTGGAAACGCTCGCTTAAAATCATTGCAGTGCGGTGACTACGCGTCGTGTGGTATCAATCTAAGGTGGTGCAAAAATCTAGTCTGACATCGATCGCGTATAACTTGCCAGGGATGTTACAAAAGATTACAGAACTTCTTATCTAGTGTTTGTCGTAATAACAAATTTGCCCATTTGAAGTTCAGCTTCGAGGTTCGCGTTTGACGAGGTATATCTACATACTTCGACAAGTTTCTGCTATCTTAAATTTATTAATATGTTATTGATTTAGTGTATAGGAATAGTAGACACTAGATTTCTGAAATTTTATAAATTTATTAAATTCCAAAATCTAACTGTAAACGTCGATCAGCTTAAAGTAAAGATTATGCCAATCAATAAGGAAATTCAACTATTTACTCTGAAAAGCTATTTCTTATAATATATATGTATAAAACATAATTTTTGATATTTGCGTACCAACATTTTCTTTACTATAAATTGTCTCACTTTGTAGGTTAACTGGCAGAGATCTCTGTCTTAAAGATAAGTTGACCTTTGAACTTTTGTTTTATTAATAATGTTTTTTTCCAACATTTTTTATGGTACATAAATATATAAATAAATTTGTATAACATTTTTCTACTCCTCATATAATCAGAGTTTTTTAAATATTCTCTTGAAACGTTGCCAGCAATAACAATTAGCTTAAAAATTAACTTTATAAGAAACAATAACCTTTAAATTAAAATATAGTAAAAAAATGACACGTAGGCGTCAACCCTACGCTTGGTATAAATTCAAACCAGTCCCGATGCACTGCTGGACACAGTACGTAATTGACTTGTTAGTTCAAATCTATAGCTCCCATATGCAGCCGTTCACCCCTTGGACATATAAGGCGACTAGAGGTGATGAATATTCAAACATATCTAATGTACCTACGTGACATACATATTTGAGGACGTCATCTTACCAACCGCTGTGATCAATTTTGCATAAAATTTTGCATCCTTATGTTTATATCGGCAAAACCCAACAACTTTTATAAATCAAATTGTTTTAGTCAGAAGAAAAAACATAGAAGAGTTTTAAAAAATGTAAAAAGATATTTTGGTCCTTCGAGCCGGATACCTTTTTTGATGATACAGAAAACAAATTCAATAATGTGACACCCCTACAGGAAGTATCGATGACAAAAAGAAACCTTGCCAAAATCGTAACTCGTTTCGGCCTGATGAGTAGGCGATGGCAACGCTTTATCAGAATCAAATCTTACATTTTTCTTTACACATACATATTCATAAACTTAGCGATTACATGCGTGCATGAATTTTAATATGCACCATATTTGGTGGCGTGGTTTTGTCGCATATGATAAGTATTACAGCATTGTAATGTATCTGTTTTCCGGTTTAGGGCTGTCACTGTATATGTTATTTCAATATAGAATACACATACTAAATCAACTTTTCTTATTATTGCCGTCATAGCATAGTGATATGATAATAGTGAAGTTCAAAAACTGTTCAGAAGCTCTGCTCTTTATTGATTTAGAATATCCATAGATATGTGAAAACTTAGAGTCGCGCATTGGGTTATAGAACGAATTATGCTTGCAGTATCTAATCTCTACGTGGTTGAATCAGGAAATCCGTTGAAGAACCAAAATTACTGATACAGCCCCGCCTATCGCGTAGTTGGCGATTGAATTGAGTATTTATGGGTGTTAGGAACCTTAGATGTCAGAATGACGACCCTGCCCCGAAGTAAACTCATTTGTAGACCTCCTACGAGGTTGCTCGATGACGTCAAAAGCTACTTATTTTACGATGCAAAGAAAAACATCTTTATTAGGGGTAGGTGCCAGTAAAGTTAACTAGGTATATTTATAATAATAATAAAAAATAAATATATGGTACACTTAACACACACGGTCGCCAGTCCCCAGAGTGAGTAATTTAATACTTGTGCTATGGTAGACAGAGAACTGGTGAATATATACTTCTATTATTTTTAAATACATACTTAAATACAAATATACACCCAGACTCGAAGACCAACAAATCCATTTATAGAAAATGTTGGCCGTCGGCGGGAATCGAACCCGCGACCCGCGGAGCTGCACGCAGGGTCACTACCCACTACGCCAACGGGCCAGTCAAAAATTTCTTAACGTGTCTCAAATTGGGTTACTTTTTCAGTGAAGGCAACTCTTAGTAATTTTTTTAGCTTATTAGTTAATATAAAGACGTTGTGTTGACCAAGTTATTGTTTGCGTTAGAACGAAGCCCCGGCTCGTATTGGATTAAACGTAAAAGATACCTTACGACTTCATGGCATTGCGTCTGACCCGATGGTACTTGTAGCTAGCAAAAGATTACCGTAAATCTACAGGACTGTATGCGATTTTCCATAAAAATAAGACGATAAAAATAAGACTTGTATGTAAATATTTCTCTAAAACTTCTCTGCGTAACCACGTTACAATAATAACACTTTCAAATCATAAAACGTATATAATAAATGAACATTAAAATTTCATAACTCCACTGGAAATAGGAAATAATGTATGGGAGATGTATTTTCCATTTATCTTTATCTTTAACGTTTAAATGAGTTAATCTTGTTATATACATATACCGAATCGCGAAAACGGCCCCACCGATTTTCATGGAATTCACCATGTAGGATTTTGGAGGAGAAAATCGATATAGATAGGTTTTATTTTGAAAAGAATTACCCTGTTTTTGGGCATTAAAAAAATACTAAAATTTACATTTAATATAGAACACTATTTTTGCCGTAAGTTGTCAAGTCTGCCTTTCTCATCCAACCACTTTTTGCCTCTTTATTTATATCATGAGTTTATAAGACTAGAGGGTGGCCCACTCTGCGATTACATATTCGCGGTTATAACTCTAGTTGCTTTTTAGTTTTTAAAACCCCAGCGGCATCGGTATTACGAAAAGCAGTTTTATCTATGTGTGCAACCTTGGTATACCTTTAATAGAATGTAATATAATAATCACAGCGTATTTAAAGATTTATTACGTGAAAAAAACTTAATAGTCGTGGCTAAATAATTAATCAGTCTTGCAGCACAGTAAATGCCATGGACTCATCGTTTTGTGCGGCCATTTATAAGTCAGTACACCGCTCACAGCATCCAGCAAAAGTAATTGTTTCGCTAATTTGACTGCAATTTTTCAATTCGTTTACACATCGACCTTTCCTACACTATCGATTACAGTCAGACTCTAATTTATATTATTAACAAAAGTTTATTATTATCTTCCATCAAACATATTCCTGTTGTTTAACCACTATACGCACAACTCATTTTATCGAGTTAACCCGACTAGTTTCCAACCCATACGAGGCCCTTACTTATGACGCCACCTTTGTCGTTGCTTTTTTTTTAAATACTATTCTTATACTTCATCATTCTCCTCGCCTTCTTCTACTCTAAGTAGGGTAGGCAAAACATGTTTTTCGCTTCCATACTCTCTTATCATACGTCACCTCTGGATTTTTAAATGCATGTCATGCTTCACACAATTCAACCATCTCTTTTTCGGCCTCTCTCTAGTAACATATCCATGCAACTCATATTTAACACTAGTTTGGTCACATGATCTTCATCCCTCCTCATTACACGTCAGTACCATCTTAATCGTGCTTTTCTCGTCTTTTCTATAATTTTACTTTACTTTAATTTCAATATTTCTTTCTTCTGCACGAGAATAAATAAAATAGTTAGCAAAAAAATAATTGATTCCACTTGTTTTCATCATTTATATAATTCTTGATAATACAAAAGGCTCTAGCCTTGTTGAAAACAGGCTCTACCCTGTTTCACAAGTTACCAATAAACTGTCAGTTAGCTTATTCGGAACATATCGGACACATATCTGGAATTTTGCGTTTCTCAGATTAAAATCTCTAATAAGTTAACGGGTAGATCATGTAGCTGTTATTTTGTTTATCGGCTGGATAGCAAATACCTATTTCAAAATGGCCGCGATTTTATTTTTATTTTTAATTATCACTTTTTGTAGTCTCTTTTTAGAGACTTTTCTGCTACTTATTTTTTTTGTAGGTTAACTATCCGACACTTTATTAGTAACTTGTGGAAAAGAAGCCCTTAGAATATAAGCCTGAATAATTATTTTAAAATGCTGTAATAACATTTGGTCTTGTAGCAATAAATTTTAACTATCAATGCTTGCTGAGAGAGCGCTTATTAACACAGACGTCTTTGCTCGCTGGTTTGATAAGGATCCACGCAATCTAGACTAGGTCTAAACATTCCTGGGCAGACTAGACACCATTAATCTATAGCGACTTTAAGATAAAAATCTTAGATCTAGTTGACTCTCTATAACCAAACTCCTCTTGATATTCTAACGCTCCTTATTCGGTAGGCGATAGGCAATCAAGATACAGATTTATTTTCGCAGAAGTAAAAGCTTAACAAAATTTATCTTAGCTTAACAAACCGCCTTGTGATTTTGTCGTGAAACCTAACTCCTGATGATGGTTTGGTTACGGGCTAAATTATCGTTGCGATTGTCATAGTGAATGTATGCAAGTGCTTGGTGTTGGTGTCTTGTTATACGTACGATGATAATCAATCCTGCATGTGTAAGGTTTTACTTCTTATACCTAGCATTAAATAGATTCTCTTAACAAACGCAGATTATAGCAAAACAATTCATAACTTGTGTACTATGGAATTCCGCTAAGTAACGCCTTCTTCTATAAATGATTGAAAAGCTTAACTTTAGATACACCTTCCACTGAAAATTGTCTTTAAAAGGATAGTTATTTAATCCTACCGTGGTATTTAATTGGTTTTCTTCACCTATATTCACATCGCGTTAAGATGTCACCGTTTTACCATCAAACCATAAGAGGCTTTAAGTTGGGAGAAATTTAAAGGGATCCATAGATGCTGTATCATTAAAACGCACTCGAACATTTGCCTCGTCATCTCTAATCCATAGAAGTGTGGAATGCCCTTCCGGCGTTTGTGCTTTTCACTTCTAATTGGGCTGCCTTCAGGGCATGAGTGAATAGGCATGTCATAGGCAAGTGCGTTCTAATTTAGACTGCATCGCTTTCCAACGAGCGTCATCGGTGTCAAGTGGGTCTATAATGAGATAAAAATTAACATCGGCATGAAGAAAACAACAATTTAATAAGTAGCGGGGTGGATGAATAAAATTTGGTGGATTGTATTAAATATTTATTGAACCAAAATGAATATGCAATAATTATAGCTTTAATCCACATGATATAAGTAAATCTATGTTAAATTTAAAAACAAAAATACGTTCTGTTGACGTATACATGCATGATACAAAGGCTACGCCTTCAGAAATCCTCAAAGATAATTTATGGGCTTTGTATTTTATAATAAAATTCCACAATCTGTTTTAGACTCTCTTTTACATGAGTCCAAAAAAGCAATTAATAAAACACATATAAGCTATTGAAGAGTTTTGAAATTATAAGAGAGCTTGGATTTAAGTTGCAACCAAATATAAAAAAAAAGTAAACCGGCAGTTACTATGCTGGGCATAGGTCTTCTGTCTCCGTTTTAGGATAGAAGGATTGTAGCTATAATCTTTTGATTTTTTATTTAGAAAAATTGTATATTATTCAAATAATTATTTGAAAAGAGTGACCGCTGAATTTTTTGCCGAGTCTTCCCGAACAAATTATCATTAACGAAATGGTTAGTCTACTAAAGAATTTAATTAGTAAATAAGATACTGAGAATACATTAAATGACCCACGTAACGTCTACTTCAATAAATAGGGATTAGGGATTGAATGTACCCCCACATGGCTTACCAAGGGTAGAGTTATAAATATAAATACTGTATCATAATTTGAATTATCGATTCGCCTGAGGTAGCGTGCTTTAATTAAAATATAATAGGTTATTGGGCGCTTACCTTTAGCCGCGGGGAGACAATTTAGCAATGTCCAAAGCAATTACAACCTATCGGTAGGTTATCAATTGAGTTGCTAACGCGTGTTTATGTCGGTTGTTATTAATTTGATATTATCTGATCATTAATTATGTCTGATATGGAGTGATAATAATACAATCTCCCGAACGTTGTGGTTGATCGATAAACTTAGATATAACGATATCGTAACGAATACCGCAATATTATAAAATACCGCTACGAAGCACTGGAGAAAATCATAATGGTGACCTCGCATTGGACAATACTGAGATGGTTGACGGAGGTCTATCTTCTAACATAAATTATGCTGCAAGCCTAAAGTATAGCCTTACCAAGACGGCGAACGTTGAATCATCGTAGAGTATGTGGAATGTGAAGTATCGTCGCACAGAAGCTTTTCTATGGTCAGCTAAGAAAGTAACATTTCTCTTTAAATTAAGTGGGAGTATATTGATTATATGATAAATTTTAATTGATATCATTTTATAACGTTTAAATAAATATATTTCTAAATGTTAACAATATATTATAGCGCCATCTGTTGAAAATTCTTACAAACTAGCAACTGAAGTGCAATTTCATCTTTTGTGACATGTATAATCTGTGCCGTTTGTCAATCTTTATCGAAAGAATCTTCGTATACTTGAATACAAAAAATAATTGAGGAAGAAAGCAAGAAACTCATTCAGAAAACGAAAAATACATTCTATATGGTGGTGAAAAATAAGAAAATACCAAACCCTATGAAAATCGGAATCACTAAATTTATTTGCGATTTTATAGTAAATCCTGATGATGCTTCGGTTACGGGGCGAAACGATTGTTGAGATTGTGCTGTTGAATGTTTGCTGTGCTATTGTAGTGCATGCGTTTTAAGGATGTAAGTAATGTGTTGCCACAGAATGTAAACATTGCTCGTCGCACGTGCGTTCTCGGCCGCGTTCGCTGTCGGAATGCGGCCACGTTAGGCAAACGATTGCGCGGGCGCACCCACCGCGATTCACCTGCGCACGCTTTCGTCGTGAAATAGTATTTGCCGATTCGGGATTTATTGGTCTATTTTGACACGCGTTAAATGAATTGGTATTTTATAATTTTTTTTTTTTTTCGTTTGTTAATTATCGTTTTTAGTATTTTGTCGTTTTAATTCATATTTTACTAACACGTCTTTGTAGAATTGAAATTGATTTTTCAATTCTTCTGATATCTTTACAAATAGTATAATTTTCCTACGTAACAGGACGGAAGTTTAATTTTAATTTGATATAATTGCAAGAATCTTTTTTTTTGATCTGCTGAATGACTGATGAAACAACTTTTATGCTTGCAATATTTTACTTGTGTTAATCGCATAGAATTAAAAATTGATCATCGTATTTAATAATAATTTTAGTAGTTAATTGTGGCTTACTCATTTTACTTCTATTGTATTGTTTACGTAACTATAACACATGTTTAAAATATGAAAATGAAAAGAGATATAATGTTAAATGTAAAATTGACTTTCTATTTAATTTACCGCGGATTATAGCAAAATAATTTTATTATTATTACTTTTGTAACTATCCATCCACTTTTAAAGGTGAAAGTTCTTTCTGTCTGTTTGTATGTGTGTGTGTGTTACGCTTTTACGGCTTATCCGCTTAAGCAATGTTTATTAAATTTAGCGCAATTAAGGCTTTTATATAAAAAAAACGGTTGCCTGTAAAGTCGGTTTTACGGGCAAAGATTTTACGTGACAAAGTCTTTTTAAATGTGATGGATTGGAGTGGGAGAGAGACGCAAGGCATTCGCCAGTCCGGCGGGCCTCTCTTTCGTTCGGTGACTCATCGTAACAGACGTGAGTGGGCGATACACTTTTTCACGAGTGACTCCAAGCTGCAACCTTATTTAAGACGTTGTCACGTCAAAATCCTATTTTTTTCATTAGTGATAGAAAAAAAATATATAAGAGAAAAAAACAGTATACAGTTGAAGATATTCAAGCACTTAAGTTAACACGAGTGCAGGTATAGCTGGTTCACAATAAATTAGATTTTTCAGAATCCAAAAACACCTAGTATGGACGTAGCTCAATAGAAATACATTGGTGAATGACGTAAGTTGCAGTCGGGTGCAATCGCGGCCAAGCATTTCCCGCAATTGAAAATCGTTGGGAAAAGTTGCAACAGCGGCCCATTGTGCCTCTTTGTACAGGACCGTGTAAGGTTTACACGGTTTCTTCATCTATGTTGCACTTATGCTAATTAAATGGATTAATTGTGTGGTGCTGAACTGATTGGACGCACTTTGAATTAGGGATGTGAAAAAATAATCGATTTTTTGAAATGATCGATTTTTGAAATAATCGATTATTAATAGTCAATTATTTTTTATTAAAAATCGATTTTGTTTAAATCAATTATTTAATCATGCTCTTGCTCTTTTTCACTTTTTTTCATATGCAGATTACATATGCATTGTTGGATGAAACCAATGTAACTAAACGTTTTGGTAGAATTTCAAAAACAGTGTGTTATTATTTATTGATAGTTGTCCACTTTAATTAGCCTTTATTCTAATTGATTATTAATATTGAAAAGGCAAATTTCAAATAGTAACAAAAAACGATTATTTTAATACGAAAAAATCGATTATTTTTTATTTATTATTTATACATAGTCTAAAAATTCAAGTTTTATACCTAACTTACAGCGAACTATTCGGGAATCCGTTATCTGAACCCCGTATCTCATGCAAGGTGTTATAAAAACGACATAATGTTGCGTCTAGTCATTTGAGGACAGTTTATGGCGTTAGAGATAGGAGAGTGATATTAACTTTATATTTTATGGTGATGAACGGTTTTTAACGTCGTTTACAGCGAAATGAGCGTTTCTATTATAACGACATCAATTAAGCAGACTATAAATTTACAACTTCTGTGATGCTGAAGAGAGATTATACTGAGCTTAAATGATTTCTTTGATTTTTTTGATTATTGTTGAAATTGGCTTGTTAATATACCACTGCTGGGCAAAGGTTAATTCTCTTTTACTTTACCATGCACATTGGGAGGTTACACACATCCTAAGATTTTGCTAGATATTCGGAATGTTTCCTCGCGATGTTTATCTCAGCGAAAAGTGTGTGAACAAATGCAAATATCAAATATCATTAGGCACACATATTCTTAAATAAAACTTTCAATAAGCAAACTCTAAGTAAAGATTGTTAGCGCACACACTATACAAAAATACGATATAATATAACACTTAAATTCTCGTTCCGAGATTGATGCATATTTACACTCACACCACTACATTATGTATGGATAGCTAGCGATGACGCAGCAATAAACGAGCGATCACAGTGCACGGTCTTTCATTTACTTCACTGGCGACGAGGATGGGATGGGGACACTTCTCTCAAATAACGAACACAGAATGAATGACATTGAAACGTTCTATCAATAGGAAAACTCCACTGGAAACAACAATGGCATAGTGTTGCCGCCCTTTTGGTTAAAATGGTGACAACACTATGCGATACTCTTGTTTCGTGACTGTGTTGCTATAAAATAAAAAGCGGAAGTCATTGGCGACAACAATATCGCAAATTAGAAAATCACTGTATTCTAACTTGTTTGTCCTTGTTTTCGTCCAAAATTATTTACGAATCGATGTTACTCTTTGTATTTAGTCGAAGTTAATTTTGGTCTCAGTACTGAAGTTCACGCAGACGAAGTCTCGACATAAAGTAGTATTAAATTACCAAATTTAGATTTTCATTCGATAAGCCATCGCACCTCTACACATTTATTCTATGTACTATAATTAAAGTTAAACATATAAAAGATAGATGAGAAAAGATAAAAAAATCATCAGACCATATACGGTGGGCTATATGTTCGCGAGATTAAATCGAGAGGACAGTTAAAATCATCAAGTCGTGTGCGCGCCTAAAGATGATTATCTCAGTCGTAATATTTATGCCACAACCTGTCTACACTGCCGAAGATGCGATGACCTTTTTGACTCTTAACAGATTGTAAGCTTTTTATCATTGGCCAAAGTAATGCTAACAGACGCAACTAATATATTAATATTTTTGCTAGCGAACTCTTTTTATCAGTGTGCTTAGTGCGAGTTTTTAGCCAATTTGTACATTTTTTAGTACTTCTAAGTCTAAGTACATTAGCCTGGAAATATTTGCCGGGCATTCGAGCTTCGTACAAAATATACGTCGCGAACCGCTGCGGGCCGTAATGATTGAACGTGTATGGTACAAGATATAAGTTTAGCGGGAGATATATTTGCCCTGATATGTCAGTTGTATACAACAATGTTAAGGGCCCTAAAACATTAGCGGCCACCTAGGTGGTTCCTTTCAAGGGTCAGCCGTCTGAAGCAGTTTCTACAGCGATTGAGTTTTTCTTCTTTCGTTATCTCCTCTTTCCCATAAATATCTACTAATTCTTCCCATTGTTTCCGTTTTAAATCTCTAATTTTATAAACTGCTCCATATAGCTTCTCTTTTTTTAATTTCAATGTTGAATTTCTCTTTATTTGATGTTCATGGCTGCACATGTCAAACGTACAAACGCTTTGGCGGCACACCGCAAACTAAACTGACAGTGCGTATAAAGATGGCGATGGAAAAAGTTCTTCTCGCTCGGTCTAATGTGTAAAAAGATATATGTTCTGAAATCATACCTTGAATCACTATAGAGAATAACTAGCACACACAATAAATTTAACCCTCTTGCTGTCTCTTTGTTGTCTTTCTATCTCAGCATATTTTTGGTAGATGGTAACTGCCTTTTACACATAATTAAGGATGGAATTATTTTTTACTGACATTTATTTATATGAATCACGTCTTCATCAATTTAGTTGTTTGATTTTAACTTTCACAAATTTAATCATTTAATAAAGAAAAATAAAAGATCACCAAATATTTGTTATCAAATGGAATGAATTATTTTATTACTACACATTATAAGCGCTTTTAACAATTCGCATCGATACTCTAAATGACTTGAGGATTAACTGAGCACAGCCGCTGCCTCCCTTATCATTCTCCAGCCCTTATCCAACATTAAGCCAGCATAACATGTTTTAAATATGTTGTTATTTGATTTGAATAGTTATTACAAGAGCAGCCACCTGCCTGACGTCAACTTACTTTCTTTGCCTTCTTCGACGTCTTTTACGACACCTAGGTAAGTAATGAGGGTGGTCTATTCTACTCAGCTGAATACACGACGGGTCAAGGCGCTGCCTCCCTACATAATTTTCTTTTACTTTTTGGATATAACGCGGGTAAACGCTTTTAACATGTGCCATAGTTAAAGGGACTCCATCAAAGTCCGCCTCGGCCGTTGCAACGATGACGTTTCAGAGCGAATGCCGACGCAAATCACTATTTATTGCCCACTGTACTATTTCCCTATACTCTATTACACCGTACCGTACTCCTGATGGTTTAAATGGGGGCCGCGAGAACCGTCAATTCACCTGCCATCGCGGGCGATCATTGGGGGAGTTAAGTGGTCGGTGTTGCGTGGCCCCATTCGAGACAGTTATGACAATGTATGGTTTTAGCGGCCTGCTATTTTGCGTTCTAGTATTTGCGGCAACGATATTATACTTGAATATTCGTAGGTTGAAGACAATATTTAATTCATAAAAATTATTAATTTCTTCATGATTAATATTATTTATTTCGTTAAATATGAAAATATTCCGCCCTCATTTCTTACCGAGGTCGTAAATGGCGAATAAGGTAAGTCGTAATTTACGGTTGAGTGGAATGGAGAACCCTCTTCAGAAACAAAGAGTTCAGAAACTAGGCTTGACTGTGCTTCCCGGATATTCGGACGGGAGATCGGTTTAACATACCGTAAGTTTTTTTTAACGCTCTTAGCTTGTTCATTTTTCAGACGTAATATAACACGATATAACATATCGTACATTTAGTATGAAAGTTACCTAATTCAACAAAGTTGTTTAGTGACAAATAGCAATAAAACGTACGCCTACAAAACTCTTGAGTATTGAAGAGACCTATAATTTAAAAAAGCAAGAAAACACTAGCTTTTTTAATAATTCGTAGTGTGATGTCATAGATGACATTGAAATATGGATTTCAATGTATCTAACTTGATTAAGCTTAATTTTCACTTTAATTCTAAGCGAGCGAAATCCATAATCACTTATTTGCATCTTTTTCCTTTTTTTCTAAAGAGTCTTCGCACTTCACATTTGATATTAAACATCGGGTATGATTGTTTATTTAAAAACGAAACTTTTTCCCTTGGCCATATAAGCTTTCAACGAATAGATAAAGTAATTTTGAAGCTGTCTCTACTTCAAATAAACGTTTTTAGGAGCGCACGTGCGCGATAAGCTATCTGTGACAATAAATTTTGGCTGGCTTAAATCAGCTTTGAAAGCTTAACGTTTTTACTGTAAATGTAAATAGTTATACTATATTATAACTAGCATAGTTGTTTTGCTATATAAATTACTAGCTTTTACCCGCAACTTCGTTTGCGTGGACTGCATATCATACGTACAACTTCGTTGCGCATCATACTTCGCGTCAATATTCCAACACCTTCAAATATGGCTGTAGTGTTTATAAACTAATGTTGTATGAATATAGCACAGATTCAAACGCGCACTAACAAGTAACAACATGTCACTTCACGACCACTCTCACCAAGGGCTCTCGTGTTAATGTCGTGGTGCATCATGAGACCGTGTATGTACCTTTGTACTAGTGTGAGTTACCTAATGTGACTATGTTCATGTATGTACTACATATATGTATCGTGTATATAATAAATGTACGAAGTATATTACACACGTCTCCACCCGCATACACTACAATTGCTATATTATAGTAGCGGCCTGTTACTATCCCACTGCTGGGCATAGGTTCCCTCTCTCCATTCTTGGAGAGAAGGGTTGGATCTAAGACCTAAACACGCTGCTCCAATGCGGATTGGTAGGTTACACATATTTCTAGAATTCTCTAGAGATATTATGGAGGTTTTCTCACTATGTTTTCCTTCACCGAAAAGCGTGTGATAAATTGCAATTATCTATTAGACACACGTTTTTAATAGAAAAACTGCAACTTCCACAGAAAGAGTCGCACCGCTGGGCTATCACAGCTGCCAAATATAGTAAGTAAAAGTAAGTAGCGACCATTTACTATCCCACTGCTGAGAATAGGCCTCTTCTCTACGTTTTTGGACACAAGGTGTGGAGCTTAGACCTACCACGTTGCTCCAATGCGGATTGGTAGGTTACACATATTTCTAGAATTCTCTAGAGATGCAGGTTTCCTCACGACGTTTTCCTTCGCCGAAAAGCATGTGATAAATTGCAATTATCAATTAGACACATAAGTTTTTAGTTATTGGTGTCTGCCCGGGGTTTGAACTCCCACAGAAAGAGTCGAACGGCATAGCTGGGCTATCACAGCTGTCAAATATAGCAATACCCAATTATGACTACGGAGGCTTAATGTTTTTTGTCTTTAACGCGACTTTATTTATGGAATAATATACGGTATGCTTGTAACATCGAGCGGCGAAAGTATCTCCTTAGAATTTTATATGCGAAATTACAGCGGTGACAACCATCTATCATAGATGTAAATTTTTGACCGTTCGTATCTCTAACATGCATCTATACACTTTCTATTAAAAATATGACTTTAAGAACTCGATCAGAGTTACCGGCTTCTGTAAGATGTCTGTTCGTTATTGTTCTTGAGCACAGCAAAGATATACAATTTCCTCCCCGGATTATTTATAGTATTCTTTAATGCAAGACTTACTAGTAATCAAAGATTACAACCGTAATATAGTCTTTTGACAACCATAAAAATGGCTAAAGGGTTAACCTTAAAATCCAGATATATGCCGTCGCGGACTTTTATTTAGAACTTTTAGCGGGGAACAATTTTGCAATACATGATTTTTCATTGCCCGAAAACAACATTTTTTTTTCAAATGAAACCTAGGTAGATCTATTTTTCGCCCCCGAAACCCTCTACATACTTTCATGAATTCGATGAATCGTTAAAGCTGTTTCCGTAAATTCAGAAAATATTTATATATATGTATACAAGATTAATTAAATATTAAAGTACCTGAGTGACCGAGCCTTGCTCGCTAATTTTTTTAAAAGATAAAAAAAAATATTTAAAAACGTAAAAAAGTAAGAAGATGCCGATGTGGGATTTGAACCCGGGTTTTGATCATTTTCGGTCCGCTCGTTACCCATCGGCTATTGCAACATTGCATTTGACAGCTATAAAAATTCTTTGCTTTCAATTTTACAATATACCATATTTTTAATACCCAAAAACATGGATAAATTAATTTTTCTTTAAATAAAACCTAGCTAGATCGATTTGTCTCCCCAAAAACCACCTACACGTTGACTTTCAGGGAAATATTTGGAGCCTTTTCTGGGATATAAATATATATACATACAAGATTAACTCATTTAAATATTAAAGATATCGGGGGCCTTACACGAAGATCGATCGTTAAGGAGTAAACTCCGAAAGGCGGTCACGAAAGTAATTCAATGCATAAATTTTCGATGCACTCCCTCCCCACGGACCTGGAACAATGATATATTTATTCGTGGCTTGATTGCTTATTGTATTGTAATGGGACGCAATGATCGAGTGTCGTCCGTAAAGGTGACTCCACGTCCGCGATTCGTATCGTCATTAATTAGTCAGGTGAGATAAAATCTAATACGAAAGTATGGTTTGTGAGCAGCATCTGCGTCTTTTCATTCATCAAGTATGGTACTGAAGCGCGACATTTTAAGAGAAATCTGCATCTATGTATACGTGAAGGTGAATGGTTGAGTTGAGAAATTTTTGAATGGAGATGGATTGAGCCTAATTGTTTTAATGTACCAGTTTACATAAGTGCGCCTAGAACCTAACGCGTTGGGGTCAGATATAACATGAAAATAATAAATTTAAGACCGCATGATTCCCTGCGAGAGAAGTTTAAGGAAACAGGTATTCTTACATTTGCTTCACAGTATATTTTAAGCAATTTAATTTATGTACATAAAAATATAAAGAATTATAAAACGATAGGTGATGTATACAATAGACAAAGCAGGAACCGACATAAGCTTGCGGCTCCTGCTTTGCGACTTGCAAAAGTACGTAATTCGTTTGTGGGTTTTGGTATAAGATTCTATAATAAAATTCCGCAATCAATTTCAGCTTTGCCATTACAGCAGTTTAAAAACACTGTTAAAAAGAGGCTGATACAGAAAGCCTACTATACTCCTGAAGATTATTTAGAAGATAAGAATGTGTGGATAAAGCTCTCTTTGAACCTGTACAAGACAGTAACGACTTAATGTAAATAGCATTAAGAATTATATTTTTAAAAGAGCAACCGCCGAGTTTCTTGCTGGCTCTTCTCGGTAGGAACAGCTTTCCGAACCAGCAGTAGAGTTGACGATTCAAAAGCACTTGTTTACAAGTTTATTTGAATAAAGAATATTTTGAATTTGAATTTGAAATAGATACGCTCCTACGCAAAAATCTGGTGAATATATACTCGAAACTCAATTGAATCACAGTAATTAAAGACACTAGTTCGGTTAGCGAAGATTCAACTAGATTTAACCATCTCGTCTAACCAATACAAATTGTAACACGATCCGGTAGGTCAACTTACCTTAGTTGCCTTATACGACACTTTGGTAAGAAATGAGGGTGGTACTATATTCTATTCAGCGGGATACCAAACGGCGTTTTGTAAAGCCAACATATATGATACATATGAACATATATGTGAACGAAGACGCAGGTTCCACTAGTCTGTTATTATTTGTATGTCCATGCCTTAAGGTAACCATTTTACGTCGCGCAAACTTAGGACATGTTCCAGGGCGAATCGAAAGTGGGTCACATGACAATGCTGGCCGGTAATTACCGGTCACAATAGGGCATTGTGCGCGCCGACATTTCCGCCGAGATACATCCTGCTATTCGCTTGCACTCACCGCACGGATATGCACCAGCAGACCTTAATCATGAAAATTTAATTTTCGAACCTTTTTGAAAATCGAACGAAAAATTTTTCAGAAGCCTGCTTTTACTAAGCAAGCGGTGTGGTATCCGGCTGGATATAATAGTATCACCTTCATTTCTTACCGAAGTGTCGTAAAAGGCAACTAAGGCAAGTCGACCTGAGTTGACTGAGTAGATTAGACTACCCTCATTTCTTCCCGAGATCTCATAAAAGGCGACTAAGGTAAGTCGACCCGCCATTTGGGAACGGACGATCGTGTGTGTAAGTGTCCCATATATTTATATTTGCCTGCGTCTTATGCTAAAAATATTAGTCAGGTATGTAGTTAGCCTTATTCAATATATATGTCGCATTAATAAAACTCTCAACATTTTTATTTCATATCAAAACAATCGATCGAATATCCCCGAGATAAGATCTTGATTCGCGAACTCGAGAATTGGAAGCGATTAACGATTCAACTTTTTAATCGATTCTGGTAATTATATGAACATTGATTACAGTTCAATGAATAGGTGCATGCATGCGCTACAAGACTAGCTTTGGATATGGGTGTTTTGTATATTATTAACGTGCATTCGTTCGAATCAATTTTATAGTTTAAATACCCTAAATTTATGCTTTTTTTTTCAATCTATACTAATATTACAAAGAGGATAAATGTTTGTAATGTTTTCACACAAAAACTACTGGACCGATTTCAAAATATTCTTTCACTATTAGAAAGCTGCATCATTACTGAGCAACATAGGTTATATTACATAAAAAAATAAGGATCCGTTATAAAAATGTAATAAGGCGTAAAAAAATAAAAATTACGCGGGTGAAACAGCGGGATATTACTAGTTTTTATATACAAAAGATTTATTTTAATATATTTTGACATATGATAATGTTACTAAGGATCATATCATTATCAATTAAAAACTTATGCGTAATTGATTTTACTTACAAATAATTGATATTATAGAACAACTTATTTATAAATATATGGGACATTTACACACTGTCGTCGTCAAATTAAGTACTTGTGTTGTGGGTGAGAGACAACTGGTGAATATATACATATATAATTTTTAAATACATACAACAAAACATGTTAAATATAACAACAAATTGTTTATAGAAATTGTTGGCCCTCGGCGGGAATCTAACTCGCGACCCGCGGAGCTTAAGGCAGAATCACTACCCACTGCGCCAACGGGCCAGTCAATATATTATAATAATATTACCGTAGTAAGGTATTTTCGCAATGGCTACGGCAGCTTGAACTGTGTGAATCTAAGATAAATCGTGATAAGGAAAAAAGTTTTGCCGATAACAAAAATAAACTCTGTAGATTTTCGAAAGAGCACCCATACGCTACCAGAGACATTGATGGTTTAACCAAGGACCTTTGTCTTTTCTATTAAAAAAAAAATGATTTTAATTGATTTTACCTACAAATATATCAGATAAAACTGCCATCTAAGTCGAGCATTCTTTGTACATACGCTAAACTCCATTATAATCTACTAGATTCAGAACTATCAGAGTGAAAACTCAGCGATTAGACAGTAGGAAACAGGTAAGCAAGCCACAAAACAACGAGTGACAATCGACTCGATCTGACCGCAGCGCAGCACTAAATCGGTCCGAATCGATCCCCGGGGCACCGCTGTTCGATACAAAAAGCATCGATATCACCGCAACGTAATGGTAATGCAAACAAAGCCGCAGGTAGGAAGTGAATGCGGCTTTTAAGTGACAAGATAAAAGCGATTTTGGAAACATTAAGGGACAAAATTAAATAACTTTTCAAATTGTTCAAATTAAATACAATATTAAATAAATTATTATAAAATAATTAAATAAATATTACCATATTTGAATTGTAAATATGATAGAGCAATTTTTTTTGAATGATTCATTCTACAGGGCTGAGCGAATGTAGGTGAAGCTTAGATTAAACAAGTCAAGTTAAAAAAGTTTTAAAGGCTTTTAACAATATTTTATGTCCCTACTTTTAATTGATCACGAATTTCCCTCATCTGGAGCCGGTCCTGCTAGCAGCATCAGATTATGCCTATTATATACGTGCATTGCCATCGGGACATTATATAAAATTTCAACTCAGTAGGACGTCGAGAAGTACATCAAATGTCAAACTTGCAGGAAAATTCAACCACTACCTTCACGTACAAAAATACATACAAGTCAATGAATAAGTCAAATATTGTGTAGTAGTCGAAAAGTAACGCTTAATTATATGGTAACGCTAGTAAGTAGTCGAAAAGTAACGCTTGGTATAAGATTCTATAATAAAATTCCGCAATCAATTTCATCACTGCCATTACAGCAGTTTAAAAACACTGTTAAAAAGAGGCTGATACAGAAAGCCTACTATACTCTTGAAGATTATTTAGAAGATAAGAATGTGTGGATATAGCTCTCTTTGAACCTGTACAAGACAGTAACGACTTAATGTAAATAATATTAAGAATTATATTTTTAAAAAAGCAACCGCCGAGTTTCTTGCTGGCTCTTCTCGGTAGGAACAGCTTTCCGAACCAGCAGTAGAGTTGACGATTCAAAAGCACTTGTTTACAAGTTTATTTGAATAAAGAATATTTTGAATTTGATAAATTTGAATTTAATTCTATTAATTTCTAAAAAAGTAACTTCGGTCTCTATAGCATTTCCATTCGCAAGGATGTTGGTACTCAGGCTATGGCTTAGCTTTTATTAATTACTTCTGCAGTCTATGGTTGCAATATAAATCTCAGAAAGGAGTAATATAATGTAACGGCCTGATACTATCCCACTGCTGGGCATAGACCTCCTCTCTACGTTTTTGGAAAAAAGGATTGGAACTATGACCTTCCACATTGCTCCAATTCGGATTGGACTAGATTGCACTAGAATTCTCTAAAGATGCAGGTTTCTTTACAATGTTTCCCTTCACCCAAAAGCGTGTGATAAATTGCGATTAGCAATTAGGCACATACGTTTTAATAATAATTCATTGGTGCTTGCCCGGCGTTTCAATCCATGATGGTATCTAGAGAGTCGCAGGGTCTTACAGCTAGGCTATCTCAAAAACGAAAGCCACGAGAACATCCTTTCGTTCTTAGCTTACGTCCAAACTTATCTAACTTTAAACCTAATCTATTTCAAGACAATCATTCAGTCGCAGACGCTGACTCGCCTTTACATATTTGTATATAAGGCCTGTCCCTTATCGCCCTTGACAATAAATAGATAAAGGAAATCGACACTATTTCCTTGTGAATTCCTTTAACCGGCTTTTTCGCGCAATGCTAATGATGCTATTCATACTAATAATGTAAATCTGTCCATCTGTGACCCTTTCACGGCTAATCCAGTAGAGTATATTGATGATCATCATTCTCCTGCCCTAAGTGGGTCGGTTCAAAATGTTTCAAAGAAGTTGTTGCATGTTTTGGTTAGTTCTTTTACTGGCCTTCTTTTAATGGCTGCCTGGCATTTTATGCTGGAAAAAAAACCTTTATGGTTACTGCCGCCCGACGGGGACAGGCGGCGGTTATGTCGGACTTGCACCCACTAAAACAGCCTGTGTGCTCCACCACGCAGCTGATGGCGGCGGGGATAGGATATACACATGGTTGACGTTAACATATCCGCCTTTTACGACACCTCAGTAAGAAATGAGGTTGTTCTATTCTTCTCAGCCGTATACCACACGGTTGTAATTACTTAATTTATCATCAATTAATTATTAGTTAGTTTGATTTCTCATGGATATGGGAACGATAGGATAAAAATTCTAAGCATTTCTGATTGATACTAAAAAATATTACACATAGTCAATACAAATAATGATAATCGGTCTGCTACTGACCCATTTCTTAAAAGAGAAGTCATAATGTAAAGGATTGAATTGGATCTAGTACGCCTATGCGGACATCCCCTCCTACAATATTTTATACTTCATCATATATTGTTTTTAACTTTCTTTAAACAGTTTGTTTGTACTTGGTTTTTCTTTATATATTATTAGTGTTAGGTATAAACTTATAAAGATATCATTAAAGTGTTCGTAGTTATCCGCACGTTCAAAACGCGCATGAAACGGCCCGGCGAGCGCGTATCGGTGACGTGTAGTGACGTGCGGTAACGCGTCCCATATACGTTACAAGGCGGGAAAGACGTTCTACTAGGGCTTGTACAAACTACTTAATGTTTAACACAAAAAGTGGGCATGTTTAATACTTCTCAATACTTTTTTTACTGTTTAAAACTTATCAAGTAAGTCTACCTAAAACCTAAATATAATTTGACAGACTTGCTTAATTTATCTTTCAATGTAAATTCGGCGAAATTAAAAGTACCTATTCAATGATTATCTAACGTAAATATTCATATCTATCTCTCTATTCTTCACAGAAATTTTTCTGACAAACAAACCTTTGTCAGAAATAAAGAAAGTTTTGAGTTTGAGTTTTATATCTAGAAATATCTTTACTGTATGGAATCTTTAATAATTTAATACGCTTTTGAGAAATGTTTTAGTATAAAAAATGCTTTGACTATTTAGTATTTTTTTTTTCAGTATTTAAATTATATATGAATACTAATAAATCTCATTTTTTCGCTATTTTACATAATTAAGATGTTCTTTTTTGTTGTTTTTAAGTTCTCTTAGTTTTATGACATAAAATATTAGTTTCATTTGACTTCATTAGTAAGTAAAGTAAAAACAAAACATAATTGTAATTTAGTAAATAAGACAGATGTGAGGGAAACCTCTCATAAATATAAATAAATAAGTATAGCGTAACTAACCGTTTATTTAATTATTAATGTTATTTAATTAATAGACAAGACAATGTTGCACTATATTTCTATACAATCAAAAATAAACTTAAATATAATAGAATTACAAATATTACGTAAGATAAGTTTAATGGATTTATTTTTTTCAATGAATTAGGTGGCAACCCTGTGTCCATGAATGCAAATCACTAGCGACGTTGGCGCTCTTATTAGCACAGAGCGGCTAGTAGAAGAAACTTGGACACGGTGTTGCCGTCCTAATGGATTACCCACGAATAGGGAACAGCGCCAGTTACAGGGCAATTGGTGAGATACACCGATATAGCGGGGCTTTACGCGCTAAAATATCTACTGACGTAGTAGCCTTGCGTGTACTTGTATCTTTCAACATTTTCGTTTCTTCGTAGATGTAAGCCCCAAACCAATGTATATTTATCATAATTTTAGTTTAATCACACGCTATAAGAAAGCATGAAATATCCTGAAAATCAAATTTATTGATTTTGACGACCTTTGTCAATAAAACGATATGATCTAATTTGGCCGTTTCAAATCTTTAATAATATATAAAGCTGAAGAGTTTGTTTGATTGTTTGAACTGAAATCTCAGGAACTACTGGACCGATTTGAAAATTTGCGAATGAAAATTTGCTAAGTAAACGGTAATAGTTATTCAAAAATCATGTGTTAGAAAATTGTTCCCCTATAAATGTTCTAAATAAAAGACCGCGACAGCATATGTCTAGCTCTTAAAGTTAACCCACTTTAACCATTTTATGGTTCCACGCGGCTCCGCTGGCGATTACTAGATTCTGATAGATTAAATGAATAGCTTTGTACATATGGATTCAGAAAAAAAATACAACGCTAATTTAAAACGACTCTCGTCATACGGGGATTTAGGCTTATTATTCGACCTTATCCATCTTATATTATTAATGCGAAAGTATGTCTGTCAGTCTGTCTCACTGTCCGTCTATTACATTTTCACGACTAATCATTAAAAATTGATCCAACTGAAGCTTCTATACCAGGCTTTTCCTTCGAAAACCGGAAAAAATATATAGGGTTTTTAATACTTCAATTGACGTAACGAGTTGTGGGAATACCTTGTATAGTTATGAATGCGAATGTCTGTTCGTCTGTCTGTTTTTCTCTCACGTTTAACCCGCAATATAAACGAAATTAGCTACAATTTATATAATTAAAACAATTGAATTACCCATTTTCACTTCGGAGACTAAATGATACGCAGCACATAATAAAGAATTTTTTAAATAAATACGCAATTTTACTAGTAAGCCGCACTAACTAACTCACTAACATACCAGACAAACTTATTTGGTTTATGGTTTGTATGTAAAACAAAAATGTTTTAAATGTGTTTCTTTGGTATTAAATAAATTAAAAAATATATATTTGATTAAGAACAAGTATATTTATAAATTTTATTTAATTTTCTTCAGTTTCGCTTAAAGACATATGAACGTAAACCTAAATAATATGATTTCTCGGAATGTTAAGACTGTTTGTATGATCTCCGCACTTGACCCTGTACAGGCGTCAATAAAATAAATTAATGTCATAGCATCGCTGACACGTTTAACTAATTTATGAGCGTATTAACTTGATTGTGCTATAATTCAAGCGAGATTAGGAAATCACGAGTCGTAAAGTGGCTGTTAATATGTTGTTTATCTTCGTACATTGTTTGGACAGACGGCGCTAATATTAAATAATAAATATACAGTGGTACCTTGACATACGAGTTTAATTCGTCCCGTAACCTTGCTCGTATTTAAAAGCTATTTTCCATAGTTATAAAAATAAATGTGATAATGTTTTGTAAATGTACAAAAACCAAAAAACGCGAACCCAATTTATCAAAAATGCTTTGAAAGCGATAAATATAAAGTATAGTACCTGGGTGGGTAATTTTTTTAAAAGATTTAATAAAATTTACAAGGTGGGGCTCGAACCTAAGTATTTTCGCCTCTATACCGCCCGTTCCCCAAACGAGTTACCATGTCATTATGCTTGACAGCCAAAATTGTCTTTTGAATTCAACGTTAATTTTAGCAAAAACAGAATTTTCCCCGAAAACGGGGATAAAATGACATTTTTTTAAATGAAACCTAGCTAGATCGAGTTTTTCCGCCCAAAAACCCCTACTTGCCGAATTTCAAGAAAATCGTTGGAGCCGTTTCCGAGATTCGGAAAATATATTTACATATACAAGATTAACTCACTTAAAGATTAAAGATAAGCTTAAATTGTATCCCTCCTCCTTTAGTCGCGTGCACACTGCTGAGCATCGTGATGGTCCCGATTCCTTTTCCAAATTCCGAAATTTGATAAAATTTCATCAATTTCGGTCCGGTGGATATGCATGAAAGCACAGAAAGACCGACAGACCGACATCCTCATACACCTATATAATATTCGTATGGAATGCGCTTAACTTACGATTTTCAAACATTACTTTAGTCTGTCGTAAAATTTTTGGGTGTAAACGATTAACGGATCGTATGCGACCATTAGAACTGTATTATTGAACTTTATCTGTATAAAACTTGCGTGCGTGAGGTCCATAACTCTAGGGATAATCTAGACACCGCGTGGGCGACACCATAACTGTTCAGCGTCTATATTTAACGGTGTTAAACTCAGGCCAACGTTGATACACCATAAAACAGCTATATCTGAATCGGTAGTAACTCGCGGGCCCAAATAAAAATGTCTTATACGGCTCATAAAATCTGTCCGCGCCTTAAATTATTCTTTGGGACTCTCAAGGCGCTTTCACGAGGGCTTGTTAATTTACATAATCGAAAAGGATTTTTATAATCCTTTTATTGCATGTTGCTACACTGTCGATTATCATTAACTTTAAATCAATTGAAATCAAATCACTCACTTATTTTTTCCTATCTTGTCGATTACAACCAAAACAATCTATAATGATTGTCCATAATACAAATATTTTAAATGCAAATGTCTGTGTCAAGAATTTCGCAGATAATCCGTTGGATGGACAGGAAAATAGGGACTTCCGCATTTATAATATCAGTGTAGATATAAAAATAGCTTAATAAAGGTAGGTTTGATTCATATCAAATCCGGCTTGAAGGACCATTAATTGTATAAATTTTATTTTAAATTTGTATCAATAATTGTAATGTTGCGCAGTATGTTAGTCCGTTCCCAACATTTGACTCCAATAAATACTTCGGAAATGAAGAAACTATGCGTTATTCCGTAACTAATCCGTAATATACTCCAAACCAGCCAATGCAGATGAGCCCCGTTTGTTACTACCATTCTCTAAATGCAACATACAAACATACCCAGTTAGGAGGTCTCTAACTTTGGTTTGAGCGTTAAGGATTTGTTCGAGGTGCAAGGCTAATTGTTTCGTACGCGGCCCCAAGATTTATGACGTCACGCGGCTCGCTATCTATTTTAATTATTGCCATTACAAATTCTTTAATAAATCAATATTGTATAGTAAAATCTTTTCCTGTGTTTCAGCGTTTAATCACTATATTGATTTTTCAGTAATGATTTTACTGAAAAATCCTCCTCCTCCTCAACCCGAAGAAGCAAGAGCAAAACTGGATCCTAAAAAAATAATTAATTGCATTAAACATTTGCTTAATATATATCTTTGGATCTTCTTACTAAGAAATATCTTGTTTTCTCTTTGCTCAATCGGAAAGTCTTGATATAAACTTAATTAATAACAGAGTTTAAGTTATATAATTAATTATTATTTGAAAAAACGATGAGGGTTATTTGATCCATCCGTTAAGGCATCAAAGGCGTAATTACTAACCCATCAAATAATCATTTGCTATTGAGGAATTGTATAATCATATTTATACGATTCCGCAATTGCATGTGGAAACTGAGTTTTCTAGGAAATATTACTTACGATAGTGTAGCTTTCTATAATTGTATATAGGATTATAAGTTGCCCACAAATTAAAAAGGAAATAAGTAAGTTTTGACGCATCAATCACACAAACTCTTGGAATCATGGTCTATCTGTAATTTGACATCATAAAGTAAAAAAAGTAAGTAGCGGCCTGTTACTATCCCACTGCTGGGAATAGGCCTCTTCTCTCCGTTTTTAGAGAGAAGGTTTGGAGCTAAGACTTACCACGCTGCTCTAGTGCGGATTGGTAGGTTACACATAACTCCAGAATTCTCTAGAGATATGCAGGTTTCCTCACAATGTTTTCCTTCACCGAAAAGCGTGTGATAAATTGCAATTATCAATTAGACACATAAGTTTTAACAGAATAACTCATTGGTGTCTGTCCGGGTTGGAACCTGTAACCTTCTCGAAAGAGTCGCACGGTGTTACCGCTGGACTACCACAGCTCGCATTTTGACATCTTTAAAAACTAATTTATGTGTCTATTATAGAGATATCATTTTTGGAAAATTAAATCCTATTCTTATGTAAAGAAAGAAGATATTTATTTGAGATAATGCATATCACTTACAGGCTAACAAATTCATAAACTATACTATTACGTTTCTTTATTTTATATATTTTACTTTTGATGCTATGTAGCGTTCGAATTCTTTGACTCTTAAGTTCGTTCGTTTAACGAACGATTAATGGATCTAAACTTTTAACTACAATTGATCGTAAACTAAGGTTGTTAACTTTTAACAGAAATTTGCAGTAAACTAACGCTCTAAACTTTTAACTGCCAAACACGGTAATCTATGGCCGTCTCTAGGTGACTACTCTTTTTTGTTAATCTAAGAGAGGAGCCGTAAATTTAAGCCGTTATTTAGATGGATCAGACTTGTAATTGTAACCTAATGACAGAATAACAGAAAGCCCAAATATATAAACTACTCTATTATTATCAATTTTATTATTTATGAAATTTTCTGCATGGTGTTTGTTCTTAAGTATTTTTAGATACAGCTATAATAGTTAGTTTTTTAAAATCGTTCTAGCTAGGTTTTGTTGGGAAAAAAATGATATTCGGGCACTGAAAAAACTGCTATAATTTTATGAAAAAGCAAAGGATAATTTCGCTGTCAAGTGCAAAGTCATGATAGGTCAATTGGATAACGGGCGGTCTCGAATTCAGAATACTAAAATCTATCCCAGATTAAATATTTTTTTAAATATTTCTAATTGCATTTTTTATTTATAAAAAAAAATTACCTAGCAAGGCTTGATCACTTAGGTACTTAGATTTATTTAATTAACTGAAGTCACTCCAATTGATAAATGTCACAGCAACAATTATAGCCAGATGTTTAGTTCCTAAATCGCATTACAGCAAGGAATTCCGCCCATTCATGGCCCGGTTGAATGGCTTTGGACCGCTAGAACGGAAATTATGGGCGCTGGACCATCGCATGGGAACAATTGCATAATCATTAATAGCTGCCACCACTGAGTTAAACCAAAACGATATCATTAAGAAAATTTCTAACTACATACTGTCCATTACGGAGTCCAACTTTATATTTATTACCTCAATACCAAGACTTCCGCCAATGTACTTGATGTTTGGGTCTGCTTATCGTCGAGACAAACTGTTACGGAATACAAACTGCTCACAATCAGATGCCAAATTAGACCATTTCGGGACATAGGGAAAGTAGTGTAATAAATCAGCTTGTCCTTACGTCTCGCTGGGCGTGATTAATAAAGTTTGATATACGCTTATTGTAGCCTGACCGCTTCCATGTTTCGGTCGTCGATTTTAATTGGTTTATATCTTTAACTTGTTTTTATGCGAAATTTATTTTCACTTTTTTTCGGTTCGTTATGTTGCGTTTTTGCTTTCACTGCAAAAAGTGTGCTCGTTCAGTATTTGCACGTTTTATATTGTATAGATTTTTTAAAATGTATCATCATTGTCTTACCTTTATCTCACCTTAAGTGCGTTCGGCACAACATGTTCTAAAAATGTTGTCACATGATTTGGTTCGATATTTTACGACCCACTGCATGTCTGACGTCGACTTACCTCAGTTGCCTTTTATGACACCTCGGTAAGAAATGAGTGTGGCCTATGATTATTTAAATATACTATTCCCTATTTGGCGTGATTATGTAATCGTGGAAACGCGTGCTGGTTGCGGGTTAAAACCCAAAACCTAGTTATGTGTTTTCACAATGCATTCCGCTTAACTTTACAGAATTCAGGAGATATGTGTAACATACTATTCTGTATTGCATCGGCGCTATTGGTCTTAGCTTCGATACGTCTTACTGAGAGCAGAAGTCTGATAAAAATTGGCTTGTACTTACCTAACTTGCCTCCAACGGCTTAGTTAGGAGCAACTCGATTATGCCTTGGAAATAGAAACCATCTACATAGCCAGTATTAACCGTTTTAGTATTTAATATTTGTAGCCTGTAGGCCTTTTTTAAGAAGAAGAAAACAAATAAATTTCATATTGAATTTCGTCGTAGGAGTATACGAGTATAGACAGTTTATACAATAATACGGAAACAAATTACTGTGTACTCCTTGTGAACACGTAACGTTATAAAAGTACTTTCGTTGCACGCTAATTGACTTCGAGCGTACATATAGACATGTTATGATATTTTGTTATCAATTTTGATTAATGAAGTGGCGAACGTAAGTGTCCATTAGGTAAACATGACCTGTTTACATCTAAAGCTTATCATATAATTAGTTATGCTTGCTTACATCAACAAAATCTCTTTAGGGCTAATTTAGTAATTTCATAAACATCTGTAACTAAAGATCAAATAAATGTGGTATTTGTTTTCTTATTGAGCTTAAAAGTATCACAGTTTATGTATTACATTATATGTATTACTTTGATTTACATCTCTTTATTTAGAATCTGTCCGAATTAGATGCTGCTCCTGCCACTGTCCATCCACCCAGCACTCTTTTGCCAAAAATTTCATTTTTTCCTGCGTCCAAAATTCCAATTGTCTACCTGGCCCTACCCTGGCTTAACTTCTTTCCATTGTTAAAGCCCATATCAATAATATTATTTTCTTCTTTTCCATATCAAACCTTACCTTGATCCATGAAAACATAAGACAGACAGTCTTTGATATATCTATCTACATATTATAAAACAAAATTCCCAAAGATTTCTATAGTTAGGTGCTCAATTTTCTCAAAATCTACTGAATGGATTTTTGTACGGTTTTTATTAAAAGATATTGCAACTCTTAAGGAAGGTAATTTAATGGTACATTACTGTTAAGTTCTCATAGGATCGGGACGCGGGAAAGATTTCACGCAGATGAATCCGAGGCCACAGCTAGTTTTATAATATTAGTGTGGATGGCAGCCTCACACGTCACATCTATAATTGCCTCGACGTCGATTAACCCCGACACCGTCAGGTCAGGTTCCGGTCAGGGTTTAGCGATAATTGGCGCCTGTTGCATTAACTCGTGTAACGACCTATTTGTACTTTGTGCATCGAAGACATATATAGGTAGCTTTTTCTTGCAATTTCGTTTGCGTGGATTGTTAGAGACTGTTGTCGCGTGATAGGTTAATAATAGATGACGCTTTTCAATGTCATTCTATTCCTGTAGCATTAAAAGGGTTTCTATAGCCTATATGTTACCCCGGTGTATAAGGGATAATTGTGCCAAATTTTATCGATATTAATTTAGCGGTTTCGCCGTGAAAGACTAAGAAACATGTCCATAGTCACAAACTTTCGCATATATAATATCAATAGGTTTGTAGCACAAGTTGTGCTCGCGATTTTGAGCGCCAATTTAAATTAAAAACATCCTCAATTACCTTTTTAACGTTTGTATAAAGGCAAAAATTGCATCAAATTTCATCAATATTAATCCAGCGGATTAGTTGTGAAAACGTAACACACAAAGTTTCGCATTGATAAAGTTACTCGTAGTATGTAGGAGAAATACGGAATTTGAGTCGCGTATTTTCTTGTGTTAATCCTAGGATCTTGTTGATTCCCGTCAGATGTGACAAATGGCCTATTCGTACTGTTAAATTTCTCAACGTCGCACTTAGAAGCTAAATAAACTTCATCAAGCCCGCTAGCTCTAATGGCGCATCCCACGTAAGTAGTTGTTACTTATTACGGATTCCTACATAAGTTTATCAACATCAGAGGTTTTGAACTATTGCAAATATTATGAGAGTATAGCCACATTTTTACGATGTTATTATTGTGTTATTATGTATTTTCCTAATTTGCTGAAGTGAATTTGATGAAATGAAAATTTGATATATACCGGATAATGTATAAATTTTTTAATTTTTTAAAAATCCATTTTTCTTTCGGAAACTGGAAAAAACACATAATTATTGAAAGGTTTGTAACAATAAGGTGAACCGGATAACGCAGTATTGGTGGTGGTGGTAGTAGTTTATGATGGGTCAAAAAAAAGGGGGCTACTATTACCAAATGGGGGTACCCATAAGGGGTTTATTCGAGAATAAACCCCTTATGGGTACCGCCACCGGACGGGGATAGACGACTGTTTTGTCGGACTCACTCACTCTGCTGTTAGCGGGGATAACACTTTACCCGCATCCCCGCCACCTAGAGTTCGCCACCTCGGGTCGGGGCATCTCTAGAAGTGGCCCCTCCCTCTGGTAGACGATACAATCTGTGAACCAACTAAGAGATGAATTGACGATCTCAAAGTCAATGCGAACGACATCGCGGGTAAAACTAGAATGTAACAAAGTTACAATCAACAAGCTCAAATATGACATAAACATAACCTGACGCTCTAAGTGAGAAACGAACAGACTATTCCCGCTTAATATGCGAGCCGGTCGCGCCCCCCGTGGAGACCGCGCGCCCAACGCCCAGTAATGCCGTTAACTACAATTTCCATGAAGAAAACTTGATTGCAAGTGCGACCGAGCGATAACTGCGTTTCCTGGCTCATTTGGAGTGTGTAGAATTAGCACGGTTTATAATTTGTTCGGCCATTAAAAATTACCGTTGGCAAGACCTTTGCGACGTAGTGGTTAGGTGTATATTTAATCACTTAATTTTTATCTACCTATCAATTTTAAGGCAAATAGTACATCAAAAGGAGTTTCCCGGTTTCACCTAATAATATTATGTTTTTCAAATTTCGATATCATTCTAATCTCTCATCGATTTTCTTTGCTGAAGCTCTTGATCTTAACTGAACATAATGTCGTCGGGTAAGGGAGTAATTTCAAACATTTATTTGATCATCCTCCTTATACTTTCCTTATCCCTCGGCACATCATGTTGTTATATGTTTGTGTTAGGTATTTTACAACCGGCCGGCTGCCTGACGTCACTTTACGTTAGTGGCCTGTTACAACACATCGATAATAAATGAGGGTGGGCTATTGTACTCAGCCCGATACTACATGGTAGGTCAACTTATCCTAGTCGCCGTTTACGTCACCTCGTTAAGAAATGAGGGTGGTCTATTCTATTCAGCCGGATACCACATGGTAAGTCAACTTACCTTAGTCGCCTTGATACCTCGGTAATAAATGAGGATGGTCTATTCTACTCAGCCGAATACCACACGGCGGATGAACTTACCTTAGTCGACTTTGACAATACCTCGGTATGAAATGAGAGTACTCTATTGTACTCAGCGGGATACCACACGACAAAATATTCAGAAATCCATGAAAGCTTTTACCAAGAACGATATTTATAAATTTCTTGTTCTTTCCAGCCTGACACAGTCCCTCAAGCCAGCGTCGATATGACTACGGTGCTGGAGGTGAGCGAAGCTGACAGCGTGACGGGCCACGCCCACAGCCTCGCCATCACCGCTCCTGAGCGGGTCACCTTCGTCAAAGGCACCTGCAGGGAAGAGGCCCGATGGTGGGCTGACGTGCTCAGTGTGTACCCGAGAAGTAAGGTGAGTAAAGTATCAAAGTCCTTGGATCCGATCCGCCGCAGGAGAGCGGGGCGCAGACGACTCGCCGAAGCCCGTCGTATGCCACTCTAACAGGGACTTGGGCGTTTCGAACAGGGTTTATCGGACACTCATCTGAAAAGGTCTTCGAGGCGGTCGATGCATCAAGTGCTCCCGCATAGATTAGCGGAGGGAGGGGCCACTTTTAGAGAGGCCCCGACCAAGAGGTGGCGCGCTCTGGGCTTCAGAGTTGCTGCTGGCGGGCATGGGGGTAATGGGGTAATGTGTACAACGGAACCCTGTCGCCTCCACCAGCAGAGTGGTGGAGCACTGTCAGATTTTTAAGTCGATGAGAGTCCGATAAACCCGCGCTCGTCCCCGTCGAGCGGTGACGACCCATAATGGGTTTTCCTGACATGAAAAAAAATTAAGTATCAAAACAAAACATAATTAAAGGAGAAAATTATGTTATTGAATCTTACTGCAGATAAAAATAAGTCTCAAAAGCGATTTAACACCGCGTCTGTTTGTCTCATGGAATTAGCATTTAATGATAGGAATCCGCTTCCCGTTCGCTTAGAAACTTAAACACTATATTTTGGGCCCCGACTTCCCTGTAATGAGGATACACGGATGCACGGAGATTATTGCTCGATAAATTGGCCTAAGGGGTTCATGGGGTAATAATTATGTGGCTAATGGCGGCTGATTGAGCGCGCCATGTTCGCAGTGATAAGAGCTGTCCTGATAATTTTCCGTTTCCTGAATTTGAATCGTTGAATGGTTGATAGCTATCTGAAGCAGTGGATACAAAGCGCGAAAAGTTGGAACACCTGCGTTAAGTGTTATTCAATAGGCGTTTCATTAATTGAAGTGAATGTCAGTCGTGTAAATGGTGTATCCGGCTGAGTAGAATAGACCGCCGTCATTTCTTACCTAGGTGTCGTAAAAGGAGACTAAGGTAAGTCAACCTGCCGTGTGGTATTCGGCTTAGTAGAATAGACTACCTATATTTCTTACCGAGGTATCGTAAAAGGCGACTAAGGTAAGTTGACCCGCCTTGTGGTATCCGTCTGAGTTTAATAGATCACCATCGTTTTCTTACCGAGGTGTCGTAAAAGGCGAATAAGGTAAGTTGACCCGTCGTGTGGTATCCGGCTGAGTTTAATAGATCACCATTGTTTTCTTACCTAGGTGTCGTAAAAGGCGAATAAGGTAAGTTGACCCGCCGTGTAGTATCCGGCTGACTAGAATAGACCACATTTTTTCTTACCAAGGTGTCGTAAAATACGACTAAGGTAATTTGACGTCAGGCAAACGTAGGTCGTAAAATATGTAGGCAACATGTTTATAACATGTTGTGCCGACCCCACTTAGAGTGGGATAAGGGCAGGAGGATGATAATGTAAAGGCAAGTCCATAACAGATTTTGGAACTTTATTATAAATATTAAAGCTCTTCAAACTTAAAGTTTACCTATCCCTGATATAGGTTAGCGGACATAATAAAGTGACGTAAATAGCATTCCGCCATAGCCTCGCCACGCCCAACGGCTGCCTCATTATCGGCTAAACAACGAGATGGCAGATTGTGTCACCGCTTCCCATTAGTTCGCTATCGACTTTGGGAGCAGCAGGAAACGCTTCGGGGGAAATCGGGGCCAGCGACGTGAGTCAATGCTTCGCCAGGTCGGTACTGAATTAAGGATGGTACCGATTAACTTATTAAAATGTGTACTTAGAATATACATTCCATATTTTAAGGAAAAGAACGGCGCGCTCTTGAAAATTATGAGGATAATAATAGGTTTTGAGATGGACGTTACATTGGGGACAGGAATCTCGGAAGTTATTTTACGACTTGTGCCTCACAATACTTTTTACAATATTTACATAAAGTAAGATAAATAATTTTAAATTTTAATCCACACTAGACCAGTCTATAAAAAGGCTGAAATTAAGCGTAAGAGATATGCTTATACCTAAAGCTTTATACAAAATTGATGATTATTTGGATGATAAAAATGTCTGGATTTGAAAATCCTTTAAGCTTTATACAAGACCGCGGTTTAGTAATGTAAAATTATAAATGTTCATAAGATTGGCTGTTGATTTTCTTGCTGGTTCTTATTGGTAAGAGCAACATTCTGAACCAGTTTTAGCTTCATTAATCATATTGATAATCCTTGGCGATTCAAAAGTGCTTGTACACCACACAGACAGCGATCAAAAAGTAATTTCTCTTGGAACACACTATTTTTATTAATAACAAGATGTATCAGCGACATCTTTCATATTAATAATGAATATACCCTCAGTAGCCAAACAAACCCTTGTTGGCTACTGAGTTCGTTAATTTTTTTAAACGACTGTTTAAAAAAATTAACGAACAGTGATACAGTAAGCCCATGTCAAATTATTTACAAACATAAAAATATGAGGTTTAAGTACTCTCTGACCCTGCACAAGATAGCGATGACGAAATGTAATTAGTTGTAAAAATAATATTTTGAAAAGATAAACCGCTGAGTTTAGTGATGGCGCGTCTCGATGACAACAGTTACCAGCAGCAGAGTTAAGGATTCATAAATATTTGTTTTAAAGTAATTTGAATAACGGATGATCTGCATTTTAATTTGAATTAACAGTGCCATAGTTCGAATAACATATAGACTAGGTATATCTTAAAGACTGGAGACCCGCACCGGAAAACGTTTTGTAAGAAAACCTCCTAATAAATGGTAAGACGAGTACAAAAAGTCGCGGGCACCAATGGATAGAGAATCGTGTGGGCTGGGAGCCCTTAAAACGATTATGCCCAACAGTGGACGTAAACTGTCAAAGAGAGAGTGACACAAATCTGACGCGCGACACCGCCGGCCGTCTATGTAAATGCCTTTACAGTTGCCCATAATGGCTATGAATTCTTACTTTTTACTGTCATGACCTTTTAACGCTGTTATTATACCGTTACGGATATTATTACCTCCATATTGTCAATGCGATGTCAGAATATTGTCATTCGGGAATGTTCGAGGAGGCATTTTTATATTTTTTTGTATAACCACATCATACTTGTTTCGTATACGACTTGCGGGGAGGCTAACTTTCCAGATTTATATTGCTCGTTTCTTTTTTTAGCATTCGCGTTCTTTTCCTTGAATATTCTGATCAGAATATTGGGCAATAAAAGAAAAGGATGAAAGAAATGCGAATAAGAATGTTAAGGTGGATGTGTGGTGTGACAAAATTTGATAAAATACGCAATTAGTATATTAGGGGAAGTCAGAAAGTTGCGCCCATTTCAGAAAAGATGAAAGGTGCGAGACTAAGTTGGTATGGTCATGAAATGAGGAGGGATGAAAATCATGTGACTAAAAGAGTTTTAAATATGAATGTGGATGTATGTATGGCTAGGGGGAGGCCTAGAAAAAAGATGGATGAATTGTGTGAAAAATGATATGCATGTTAAAGGAGTTGCACAAGAGTTGATGATGAATGATAGAGGAAAATGGAAGAAGAAGACATATTGTGCCGACCCCACTTAAGGTGTGACAAGGGTAGGACAATGATGATTGCACATTTAGTATCAAAGTGTGACAAAAAAGTTCTTTTCTGCGAAACAAATGAAAAGAGTTATAATTTAGAAGATCAAGAAATCTTACTTTTTTAATAGTGCGTAGCAGATACCATAGATGACATTGAATTAGGATTACAATGTACCTAACTCAGTTAAGTCTAATTTTGAATTCGGTCGTTTAAATACTAAACGTGCGATATACCATTTTGATTTCATATATAATGAAAACGGAAAAGTGATAGGACAGTTGTTGGTCGTTTAAGTGTTTATTTATTTATTTATTTATTTATTTATTCCTTAGAACTACCAACAGATTTACATGTGTAACTACAGTAACATGGTTATATATACTAGGGTTGCTAATGACATATAAATCTAATTAAAGGTAGTCACAGCGTGCTTAAAAGGTAACAAACATACAATAACTACAATAACTAAAATTAGAAGAAAAAAAAAAAAGAAAATAGATAATATAAAGTATAACAAACTTAGGGAAAATATGGAAAATATGGAAAATGTGGAAAATAGCTTTGCATTGAGAATGGACGTATAAATTACGTCCTTACTCAATGCAAAGCTTTGTATAAGTGTTTTTTGAATAAATTTAATTTATTACTAAAATCTATTGAGGTATTCTTACTGACAAATTCATTAAATTGCCTGCATATCCTAGGTAACAAGGAGTAATGCCCTAAGTTTGTTTTATACATTTTATGAGTAAAAACGGGAATGGGATGTCGTGGCAAGCGAGAGGGAATCTTAAACAATATCTGGCTTAACAGTTCTGGGTTGTCAATTAATCCATTTAAAAGCTTATATAAGAACAAGGTGTCGTTAATTTTTCGTCTGTCTGATAAGGAATTGAGCTTAAACATGTTCATTCTCATCACATATGGCAATCTTTTTTTCGATCCTGTCAAGTACAGTTGCGTAAATTTCCGTTGGATACTTTCTAACCTATCTTTATACACCTGATAATGAGGACACCAAATGACTGTACCGTACTCCAACTTGCTTCTAACTAATGCAGTATACAAAAGTTTTTTCGTATGCATATTTTTAAAACCTTTAGAATGCCTAAATATAAAACCTAACATTTTTCGTGCTGACCTACAAATACTTTCAACGTGATGGTTAAACTTCAGCTTAGCGTCTATTATAATACCCAAGTCACGAACAAATTCAAGTTTTTGAAGTACCTTATCGTTAATCACATATTTTTCATCAATAATTGTTTTATTTCGTGAGAATCTAATGAATGAGCATTTATCAGTGTTTAGGACCATGCCATTACTTGTACACCATTGTGCAACTTTATTGATGTCCTGCTGCAGTAAATAAGTGTCATTCTGATTCAATATCTGTTTTGCTAATTTTAGGTCATCGGCAAAAATGTAACATTTGGAGTATTGAATACAATCAGTAATATCATTGATAAAGATATTGAACAACAGGGGTCCCAAGATTGATCCCTGAGGTACTCCAGAAGTTGCACAAAATTCGAGGGATGAATAACCCTTCACGACTACATTCGAATACCTGAGGTCAAGGTATGATGAAAACCAATGCAAGAGAGATCCACCAATGCCGAAAGTTGATAGTTTTGCTAAGAGTAATTTATGATTCACTTTGTCGAAGGCCTTTGAAAAATCCGTGTATACAGCGTCAACTTGCATCCGGGAGTCCACAGAATCAGATACATAGTTTATAAAACCAGCCAAATTTGTAATTGTAGACCTGGAATGCATAAATCCATGCTGTGCGCTTGACAGCGCTTGGTAAATATGACTTAACAAAATAGGTTGTATAATAGATTCAAAGACCTTCGACAACACACATAATATAGATATCGGCCTGTAGTTGCTTATATTTTCTCGACCTCCTTTCTTAAAGACTGGTACAATCCTCGCTCGTTTCCATAGATCTGGGAATATACCCGTACAAAGTGATTCGTTGAAAATTATGCTAACCGGTAGTGACAAAGAGTGTGCACACCTAACTAAAAGTAACGGAGATAAGCTATCAGGCCCAGCGCCCTTTCTAACGTCGAGTCTCTTCAACTTACAAAGGACTTCATTTTGTGTGATGTTACATGAACAAAGTGAGTTGCTGGAGACTAGTTGTAAATTAAAATATAAACTGGTCGAGTTCCCTCTATCGTAAGTAGAAGCAAAGAATTCCGCAAATAAGTCACATGTACTCTGGGCATCGGAACTTATTCTATCCATGTAAGTCATCCTGCATGGGTAGGTATTGGATGACTGTTTAGTATTTTTTAAATGAGTCCAAAAATATTTGGGATTTTTAGATAGGTTAATTTCAATTAATTTAATATAATTATTATAACATATATGAATAAGTTTCTTACAATCATCTCGTAAGCATTCGAATTTGAATTTATCCAATGGATTATTGTGGATTTTGGCTTTTAGCCTATATTTATTTTTCTTTCTTAACATACCAATTAGTTTAGGAGTATACCAAATTGGAAATTTATTGTTTTTAGTTTTAGTTATTGGAACATGTTTGTCAATTATAGAATACAGTATATCATAAAAGACTGTGATCATTTTATTAACGTCATTACAATTGCGAAGAAGTTGCAGCCACTGTATGCGATCTAGATCGTAATTTATAGCCTTATAGTCGGCTTTGTAAAAGTTATACCTAGCTTTAAGTTGTTCATCTAAGACATCTGGCTTTTCAGCTTTAAACTGTATAGACAAAGGTGGATGATGTAAATCAACGGTACTGATAGGGTTAGGACTCTTAGTGACTATTATTTTCATTTCAAAATTAGTAAGAACCAAGTCAAGTAATCTTCCGTTATTATTATATATAGAATTAAATTGTTTAAGATTATGTTCTTCTAAAAAGTCTATAAAAACAGAATCTATTGTGCAGTTGCTATGAGGGCTTAAGGAATCACAATCAGGAAATTTAGACCACGAAAGACTATTTATATTAAAATCCCCAAATAGAATCACGTGTTGGTTTTTATGAATAACGTTAGATGCACTGGTCAAAAAACATTCTAACGTGCTTTTTTTTAGTGGTGGTGGTAAATAAGCAGCACATACAGCAACATGATTAAGTTTACCATCGACGAGTACATCTACAGTGACCCACAAATCCTCGCAACTACTTTGCCACTGAGGTATACAGCAAGAGGTTAAATTACTTTTTACCGCTATCAAAACCCCACCCCCATTTTTTGTTTCATTACTATCTATCTGTTCTCGATCTCTCCTGTACACCACATATCGACTATCAATGAACTCACCATCAAAAACCCCGCTATTAAGCCAAGTTTCTGTAAATATAATTATATCAAAATCATTAGCTAAAATATTAAGTTTAACCTCTCGAGTCTTGCTACGAATTCCCCTAACATTTTGATAGAATATCTTTAAAACATCAATTTTTAACATTATACAAATCAAAAGACTAAGTTACAAACAATATTTTATGTAAACTGCTCCAGTTGCTCAATGTTTCGTACTAATATATGCTCCGAATTTTCAACCTTTCTTACAAATACCCGTCCATTCTTAATCCATACAAATTTGTAATTAAATCTTTTCGCTGCTTCTCTGGTAGCCGCATGTAATTTTTTTAATTCTGGGGTCAGATGTTCACAGACGTATATCGGTTTCTGCTGACCTCCTATTCCAGCGTGACTTGTATTTAATTTATCGTTTTTATTACTCTTGTTGAATTTTAGTACTCCAGCTAAGAATGTATCACGAATGCGTGGACTAGAAAATTTTACAACAACCGACCGAGGACGAGTATTTTCGGGATTTATTTTTGCAATCCTAGTACATTTGTGAATATCCGTCTCCAATATATTAGTTCCAGTAGCCTTCCCAATTTGTAAAACAATGTGAGTTAAATTTTCGGCTTTCAGTTCTGGAATACACTGTACCTCCAAATTGCTAATTCGCGTCTGTTGTTCTAATATATTTAAGCGACTGCCAAGATCCTTTACCGTTATCTTCAAACGCTCTTTTTCTTCCTTTAAGGTTTTTACTTCAGAAAATTTACCTTGCAATTCCTTATGCAGGTTCTCATATTGATTATTTATGAAGCCTAATGAGTCTTTGATATTGTTTATCTCATTGAACATTTCCTTGGTTTTAGTTTCAAATATTTTAGTAATGTTTTTTTCCATTTCAGACAATAATATACGCATTTCTTCTTGAATCAACAATTTCACATTATCAAGTGTCAACGTTTCCAAATTTTGAGTTGTTGTTGTTGGTTGTACGCGTCTGACAGTGACATGCGTGGCTGGACTAATTTCATGAGACGTGCTAGCAGTACCTCGAGGAGTGTCACCTTTAAGCTGTTTAGAACGGCACACCGGGCATACCCATTTGGTTTTATGGTCCATAGAAATCTCTTTAAATTTCTTGCCACTTATATTAGCACAATTAAAGTGGTATTTTAGTCCACAAGCACCACATTTAATTTGGTCAGCCGTCGATAGTTCATGAGAACAACCAGTACATTTCTTAATATTAAGTGTTTTTGTACTCATGTTTTATCCTGCACAAAGTGCCTTGGCAAAATAAAATAAACACAAAATTGCCTTTATTAAAAGACAGGCGCGAACAAATTATGTATATACGAGACGGTCGGGTTTCGTTCAAGCAAGGAGCAGAATTTTCAAATAATAACGTTCATATTACTCACGATCTACTCCATGGATTTTGGTCACATAATCACTAATCACAAGCCAGATTATACTACTTAATGATATGTTAAGCGTTTATACACTTTGATGCTTCAAAATATTTAAAAAAGAGAAAAAATTGCGGATCAATGAATAAGCAATGTTATTGTATGTAACGCGGTGGGTAGGTGGGTAGGTGTTTAGTAGTGGGAGTGGAAGAGGCACAAGTATTTGTGGTTAAATGGCGGACAGTTGTTTTATATAGCAAGATTCTGTGGGTGGAAATTAGTTCCACTCTGAACATGAATTCAATAGGACTATTAGATACCTTTTCTGATAGCAAGCATATCAGATATTAATTAATAGCTTAGCATCAATATAAGATATGAGTTTTCAAAGACAAGTTATAGGTGGCTTACCCAGGTTTGGAACCAAATTAATTGATAAAACACGAAGAAAAATATTTAAACTGTGTTTTAGAACTTCGATAGAAAAATTCGACAATTAGCTTAGTTTGAAACAGCAAATCTCGTTTATTTTTCATAGTTGTAGCAAACTTCCGAATCAGTGGTAGCTTCCTCAATAACATTTGAAGATTCTAAAGTACTTGAAAAAGTCCGCCTTATTAAAGAATATTTTGAATTTGAATCCTTAGCGAATGATGCGCTGTAACAGCTAGGCTGTCATAACTTGTTTAATTAATGTTAAACCTTCACCTAAATTTAAATACAATGTCCTTTAAACCAGGTACAAAAGGTTGAAACTAAATACAACGCAATCCTGGACAAAGCGGTAAGGAGCGTGACGGTTTGCATGAATAGTAACTGGCTCTAGTCCTTGGCTTTAATCCATGACATGTCACGTGATACTTAAAGGATATCATCGTCGTTGTAAAATACTAGTTCTATCCTCAACTTTAGCTCGCGTCAACTTTATCATTCTCCAGTCCTTATCCTACTCTAAGTGTGGTCTGCACAACATGTTTTTCGCTTCCATTCTCTCCTATTATTTGTCAACTCTGGCGCTACTCCTTTTAGATGCATATTTCTAGTGCTACTCCTTTCAATAGGTATGTGTCTCGGCTCACATTAACATATTTAGGCATTACCTTCCTATTTCGGAAGGATTGTCAAAATTTTTTATCGTAATTATAGTCTGGTATGTAAGCATCGATTATACCAAATTTTATGAATATTGTTCTAGCGCTTTAGCTGTGATAATAATTGCATGTAACACAAACCAATTATTAATACACTAAGAGAATTTCAACTATCATTGCGCTCTGTAACCATTACTTATCCTAATCTATATTATACCTATCTTATCCATGAAAAAGTTACAAATGTTTTACGATTGTTCAAATTCCTATACAGATCTTATTAATAATTTTAAACGTACTTGATTAAATACACATTCAAATAAAAAAAATCGAAATCGGTTCATCCGTTTTGGAGCGACGATGCCACAAACAACGATGCCTAAACTTGAGTTAAACAGCGTCTTCGCCAGCGAAGACGAGGTCCTAGTTTTGTGACGACGGTCGGCCGTGGCTTTTCGTCATAGTCCTGACGCCATGATGAATAATCGTCATACTATTAGCTCTCCACTACATCGCCCTAAGCCATGGTCCGGCCTCGCAGGAGGCACCCTTAGGACGTCGTTCCCCCACGCTAGTAGAGCTTCTGCGCTCTACTCTCCGCATTTCGCAACTTCAGCGATACTTCTGGGCTCGCACGTCCCGCCCGGTGACGCTGTAAAAGCCTTTAGAGCTAACAGCACATAGTCAATTTGAAAAAAAAAACGGGAGTAACAGCTTACTGCGACTAGTTCTTGATACAGACTCCAAAATATGGACAAAAAGTTCCTACGTCCGATAACGATACCTCTGAGATGTAACACCTTTTATGTAATCGATCCACGGCGGCATCTCACTCACATCACTACTCCGGCTTCCATAATTTTTGATGTTTTTGCTCCGACCGCGAAGCTCACCGCACTGTCGGTTGTCACTAACATTGTGATTTGTGTAATGAAATACTTTTGTACGGCGTCTAACCGCATTTGCTGACGACAGCGTATGGGATACAATCTAAATTGATACCCAAATAAATTAACCAGTGGCTATGAAATGACGAAATTTGAAGTGAATGCACTCATCGACTAAAGTCAATATCAAAAATTAATAATAGTTTAAGCGCCTCATTAAAATGTATTTGTCAAAATAATTTTATCATTTTTATACTATACACAACATTTATATCTACATTTAGTATTGTACAGGATAGTTTTGACCATACGACATTAATTTTAATTTTAGCTTTCATTTAGATTTTTACACACCACAACACTCTACAGAAAAAAAAATTAGTTAATTCAGCAACGTATTTTAGCCACAAGAGTTATTTATGTTTAAATAAAGACGAATTATATAAATCAATGATCGTACAGCGATTCGAACCTTGGCCTAAATACGATAATTGTAAATAAGGTACACCTAAACAAATACGAGGGAGACAAAACTATAATGTTTTTGTTTTCTCCTGTTTAATGAACAAGCGCCCCGCGTCAGGTCAGCCAACCATTACTAACACAGTCAGATCTCAATTACATTAGATTTATTTTCATCGATAATTCATTTTTTTAAACGTAATTTAAGAAGATTCGACTATGCCAAAGTAATCTTAATAATCTCTTTAATATTTAAATGAGTTAATCTTGTGTGTAGGCCAGTCAAAATTAGAACATTTAAATTCATTATCTGGATCGTAGGTTATAGACAGAACAGATCTTCAAAAAGAAACGCCGTCGTAAGTTGTATATGCTGAGAAAAGGAAGGCTACACCTCATTTCCTAAACTAAGGAACATTATTCTCAGCTCGCATCGACCCAGCAACAAGTACCGCATTATCAAATGATCGCTTTTTTATTTCCAACACTTGACAGCGCATCAAAGTGCCGACTATCGCAGTCACGTTTTTGTTTCTAGTCGTTTATCTGAGACGCAGTATGTTCTAACATAACTAGTATGTATCGCGTACCTTGCCAGTAACGAAGTGTTAAGTTTATGTTCTAGCAAATAGTTTTTTTTATTAATGCGGAGAGTAGAGCGTAAAAACTTCCAGGGCGGCGACTAGCATAATTTTTTTCTTCGAATTTGACTCATGCTGTTTGCCCTAATGGCTTTGACAGCGTCACCGATAAGACGGGCGAGCGCAGAAGCTAGCATAATCTGAATGCTTGCTGTTAAAGCGGTTCATTGTTTAGGGTAACGTGTTGTGGAGGGCTGTCTACTCCCACTTTTGGGCAATAGCATCGTATATAAACAAGTCAAATTGAAATTTAACTTCAAAACAACTGCAAACAAGTGCTTTTGAATTGTCAACTCTACAGCTGGATCGGAAAGATGTTCTTTCCGAGAGGAGCCAGCAAGAAATTTGGCGGTGGCTTTATTAATTATTATTCTTATAACTACTTACATTTAGTCATTACTCTCTTTTGCAAGGTCGAAGAGTAGCTACATCCACGCATTCCTATCAACTATTGTAAGTTAATTGTAAGGATAACAGTTCAGGATATGGCAAAAATAAAACTTCGAATACTGCGCGGTTCACATTATTCCAGTCGACCATTCCAGTCCAGCGCTGGAATGCTACTGGAACCTGCACTGGAATGTACCAATCCAGTGATTAACCCAGTCCAGTCGACTGGTTGGCGTTCTATTTTTCATTCCAGCTCGCCCATTCCAGTGCCACTGGAATAGTGAACGGCCAATCCAGTTAGATCCAGTGCTTAACTACCACGCTAAACAATGAACACGTATTGTTTTATATGTGGAATTCTATTGGTACAGATGCGACAGCTTTTAATGACTGGAAGAATGTAAACGCTATAATCCAGTCCAGCACTGGACTGGATTGACTCGCTGGATTATTGGACTGGAATAATGTGAACCGGGCATACCATTATTACAGTAGGTATGTTCTTAAACAAAACTGCACAGTTATATGATATGGTATCAAGCCCGTTGCCTGATTCCAAGCAATGGTGTCAGTCAGACAAATTGATGTTTCTTCGTCTTATAATTCTATTACAATGTCACGTGGGTTGGATGGTCGTTTACCCAAAATGACATCCGGCACAGAAAAGTTGGTATTAATTTATCTTCTTTATCAACCGACGGACGTCCACTGCTGGTCATAGGTCTCTTCATGGGACCTCCAACATACACGATCTTGTACCGCTTGGACTCAGCGGCTCCCCGCGACCTTTTTGAGATCGTCAGTCCATCTCGTGGGGGGGTTGCCGACACTGCGTTTTCCGGCGCGGGGTCGCCATTTCAGCACCTTGAGACCCCTTTAGACACCTTCAGACCTTACCTTGAGACACCTTAATTTATCTAACACAATGTAATCCTCAACAGTATAGTAGGCTTTCTGTACCAACCTCCTTTTAATAGTTATTTTAAGCAGCTGTAATGGCAAAGCCAAATTGATTGATTGGCAAACGCAGTGGAATATTTTGTTTTATAACATGTTAGGACATAGCCTTAATTACAAAATAACAAGACAAACTAATGCTGTATATATCAATGAAAGTTACAAAACATCATTAGTGGATCAAATATATGTTTTTAATCATGAACCAATCATGATTTGCATATTCGTACTTGTTTCATAATTGTTATTTGCATATTCATATTGGTACTTGTTACGCTTCTAAGATACGAGAATGTAAACATTGCTGTTAAACGTAAGCTTATCCTGGGAATTATTACATAGTATTCACATTTGGTGAGGAAAATAATTTAAATAGTTATTTGCTACTATCTTATAAGCTCGCTTGAAATAGAATATATAACCCAAATTTAATGTCTCTAGCCCAAAGGTGGCCTGGAAGAAATCGCTAGTTAGCGATAAGGCCGCCTTATTGTATCTGCATTAGATTATATCGTTTTCTTTACAATTTATATTGTAATTTAATGTGGTGCAATAAAGAATGTTCTATTCTATTCTATATCGCTCATAGGTTGCAATAGAGGCAAAACTAAAAATACTTTTTTGTACTATAAATACTCGTAGGTGTAAATGTTAAAATACACATTATTTTCAGAAACAATACCTGCGTAGGTCAAAATTCAATATTAGGCCGTTCGTTTAAGCAAAATAATGTTACGCCGTGTGGTATCCGGCTGAATAGAATAGACCACTCTCATTTCTTACCGAGATGTCTTAAAAGCGACTAAGGTAAGTTGACCCACCCTGTGGTATGCGGTTAAGTAAAATAGACCTCCCTCGTTCTTACCCAGGGGTCGTAAAATACGACTAAGGTAAGTTGAGGTCAGACAGGCGGCCGGTCGTTAAATACGCAACATGTTTATATCAGGTTGTGCCGAGCCCACTTAGGGTGGGATAAGGGCAGGAAGATGATGTTTAAGTAAACTAATGTACTTTTTATCTATTTTCCTAAGCAATTAAAACTTCAAACCCATTTATGTCAAAACATTACTTTTCAGTTGTACCACTATTGCAGTGTATAAGCGATATGGTTTTCATATGACCCGTCCACCATGCTTTTCCAAAAACAAAGAGTTTCATATATCCCAAGAAATTTTTTTTCGGTTTTTTTACACACAAGGTCGTCCGTGTCTAAAGTAAGTAGCTTCTTGTGTTATGGGTGACAGACAACTGGTGAATATATACTTATATAATTTTTAAATACATACTTAAATACAAATATACACGCAGGCTCGAAGACCAACAAATTCATTATAGAAAATATCCCACCCTCAGCGGGAATCGAACCCGCGACCCGCATTACTAAACGCAGGGTTATTACCCACTGCGCCAATGGGCCAGTCAATTCGAGTCAATTGTCCAAAGATTAGAGATATTACTAGTATTTAATATTTTGAATATAGCCAAACCAGTTTTTTTAGAAACTCATAAGCGCCTACCGGGTAATTTATATGTTCGAGAGCTATCACCTAGCAAATATAGCGTGTTATACCAACAAAGGCATCAGAGTATTAATTAGCAGCATTTTTTTATCATATCAAGATGTCCATACGGACGTGGTTTTACTTTGAACGGTCGCCATAAATGGACTAGGAAGTGTGGTAGAAACGAAGCGTCCAATTAATTGAGACTGTCGCGGGAAGGGATTCAATTAGCTGAAATATGGACACCGTATTTAATTTCTGTATACGATGTCAATTAGTTGAACCTGTTTTGCGACATATATGGAGATTTATGAAAGATCAAGCTATAAATACTAGTAATGTTGCACTTAATATGGGCAAATTAAAAATGTAATGTAACTAACTGCTTGTAGCTATCTTGCGAGGTCGGCACAACATGTCTTAAACATGTTGTAATATGAGGTAGGTATTTTACGACCGGCCGCCTGCCTGACGTCAACTTATTTAAGTCGCCTTTTACGACACCTCGGTAAAGATTTAGAGTGGTCTATTCTACTTAGCCGGATATCTCATAACGGGTCGAATTACTTTAGTCGCCTTTTACGACGTCTCGATAAGGAACGAGAGTGGTCTGTTCTACTCAGCCGGATACCACACGGTGGGCTGACTTACCTTAGACGCCTTTTATGGCACCTCGGTAAGAAATAAAGGTGGTCTATTCTACTCAGCCGGTCATGGCAAGCACTGTAATAGGAATATGCCTTTAAGGTATAAAAAAAACTATTAAACTAAGTCATATAGTTAACATTCTTTACGCCGTGTGGTATCCGGCTAAATAGAATAGTATCACCCTCATTTCTAACCTAGGTGTCGTAAATTACGACTAACGTAAGTTGATGTCAGGCAGCCGGCCTCTCGTAAAATACGTAGCCAAATCATGTGACCACATGTTTATAACATGTTGTGCTGACCCCACTTAGAGTGGGACAAGGGCATGAGGATGATGATGTAGCTAACATTCTTTAAGAAATTTTATAAGAAAATTCAATAAGGAGAATATAATCTGTCATAACGAAACACGGGATACCCGTTATGAACTAAAAACTACATGCAACACTTAGATATGAAATAGCTGCAACAAAAGCACATAGCACCTATCAAAAAAGATATCAGTTCATTGACCCCGACGTACCCGTCTAATACAGTAACGGGATGGCGCCGGCGCAGCGCCGATCAAATTGTTTTATGTTTTCACCAATTAATTCTATGCTCTCAACCTGATGTGATGTGATTCATCATTCATTTGCACGACCATATTTATGACCGATCACGATTTCTAGGAATTCTATATGTGAAATTGTAGAGCGAAAATTGTAATGTCTCATCTTTTTTGGTTATTTATTGCTTGAAATCCTTTCTACGGTTTCGGACATTAAAACTGTGTCCCGACGTTCTCATATGTAGAAATGGTTCCGAGAATCGATTTATGTGCACTTTCTAGTGCTTCTGAAATTGCTCGATGAATTAAGTTACATTTGTTGGGGTTTATTGCCGTAATCAAGTCGGGTATCATTTGATCACAACAAATGGAAGAACAAACAAGAGCTTTGGAATATCTTCAAATTGTCAAATCAGAAATGAGAAGATACATAGAAGAGCCAAAGTCATCAAAGCTTGAGGAGACTGTGCGTGTAACAGATAGCGTTGCTTGCTTTTTTTAATGAATGTTAAAAAAGTGCATATTTTTAACTAATAACGCTGACTGCTTTAAGACTAATTGGTAACTTACCTACGACTGTAATATAAGACAATTCGTCGAATATTGATAAATTAGCCATTTTTAAACGCTTACTGCATTATACAGTACTTATAGATGCTGAGTTTCCTGGAAAAAAATTATAGTCTATATAAATACTTTGTGTCAAACAATTTTGCTTTTTTAAAAGGATTTATTACTACAAATAATAAATAGCCTTCCACAATAAATGGACTATCTTACACTCAAAGAATTTTTCAAATCGGTCCAGTAGTTCCTGAGATTAGCGCGTTCAAACAATCAAACTCTTCAGCTTCATCTAGTATAGATGTCCAAAATAATAAGGTCAATTTATTTATTTATTTATCTATTCTTTTAGGGACTGCATTTAGTATAGGCCATCTCAATTTTTTTCCAAGCCTCTCTTATATATCCAGTTAATTCCAGCACATTTTAGAATTTCATCTGACAAACTTTGTAATGATTGAAAAAAGCTTAACATAGATAAATTGCTTCTCGGTAAACTATATTTAGCCGGCAATATCCTATCTTATTTGCACATGCAACATCTACCGTAATTGTCTATGGTCCACAATTAATCAATTAACCGGTACCGACATTATCGTTTCAGCTATGTGCTTTCGAACAATTAACTCAAGTTTCTAACTGCGTTTCTAGTTCTCGCCCAAACTTGGTTGCCGATGTTAATTGGAAACTAATTACGAAGATTGGTTTGTTGTCGCGATCTCCGAGACCTGATACGTTGGTATAGTGTAATCTATTACGCTGTATTTTGAATTATACTATAAACTTAAGAAGTTATAAATGTTAGTATGGAAGATTTTTGGTAAACAAAAGTGTAATTTGTCATCATTATTCTCCTGCCCTTATTCCACTCTCGGCATAACTTTTTATAAACAAGTCGTCACATAATTTGGCTAGGTATTTTACGACCGGCCGCTTGCCTGACGTCAATTTACCTTAGTCGCCTTTATCGACACCTAGGTAAGAAAGAGGGTGGTCTATTCTATTCGGCCGGATACCACTTTGTCATATGTAAGCCTCTTCTTAATTTGCGAATATACTGTAAGCTTATGATGTATATTATACGTGCGCTATTTTTTTGGGATTCACGTAGAGCTTCTAGAACGTTTGAGTTGTCGTCTTGTTAATTATTTACAATATAGCATTGTAAGGAAATGCTATTAAAATCTAGGAAATCATTACGTTTTTATGGAATTTGCACAGATAGCCTCTAACTACCCTTCCTATTGGAGTTGCAGTGTTTTTGAATCTAAAAGCTTTGAATATAAATACAAATTTATTTATCTTTGTTGGCAGGGCCGTCACAAACGCAACGCGACCTTTCCCGGAGGTCAGACGGGGAGCCTCTTGCAGTCTTCAACAACAAGAAGTAAGTATTATTCTATCTTATGTTAGTGCTGAGTAGTTAAATTCTTCTTCTTCTTCCACAACGTCTACTGCTGGACATAGATCTCTTCATGGGATCTCCAGAACACACGATTTTGTGCCGCTTGTATCCAGCGGCTCCCGCGACCTTTTTGAGGTCGTCAGTCCATCTAGTAGGGGGTCTTTTGACACTGCGCTGGCAGCTGGAAAAATCTTCATGGTCACACACAGAAGTAAAATTATCCATACTAAATATTATAAATGCCACAATCTGTATCTCTAGGCTGATATTCATGAAATTTCGCACACTCAAACCTTATTTATGAATTTTCTTATTAACTTTACACGAAGTTAAAATAAATTCCCGTACTTCTTTCAGGATGGGAAAGCTTTATTAAGAGTACTTAAAGGCTTAAGTTGACGCGAAAGAGTTTTCTGGTCATCCTAGTTTAATATTTTAAACGTGAACATCTGATTGTCTTTGTCTTCTCTTGTCTTTCTTTTTCTTCTGTTTATCTTTAACGGTTCCACGATTGATGCCTTGGAGAAATGTTGATAAATAGGTATAATTTAAGCTTAACTACCAGGATAAGAGAATTCTTTTTCCTTCGGGAATAGGTATAATCAAAATCGTAAAATACAACTACGTTAAGTTAAGGTAATGTAAGTAACCCCACTAAGAGCAGGATAAGGGCAGGAGAATAATTACTATATGAGGGTATTTTATCATTTAAGTGGACTTGAACGAAAGGGCGCGTAGAGCTTGTAAAAAATGATATCTTACTGCTCTTCGAAACCTCAGCCAAGATGATCTGATTCCAGAATACTCCGCAGACGCGTCGACACTCCGGGACGCCGCAGACTGCAGCAACCGGCCCCGGTTCTGCGGCGGGACGACGACCTGGCCGGGGCCCAGGGTGCAGCCGCCGCAGCCAGAGATCACGAGCCTGGCTGCCCCCACCAATATCGACACCAAAGGTAAGTTTATGAAAATTAAAAAAATTAAGCTAATGTTATTTCATTAGGCCTGGAACTGAAATGAGGGTAGTCTATTCTACACAGCCTGATACCACACGGCAGGTCAACTTACCTTAGTCGCACGACACCTCGATTAGAAATGAGGGTGATCTATTCTACTCAGCCGGATAGCACACGGCTTTTAATTATAAATCCAAAATCAAATGTATACTATAAAACAAAGTCACGCGCTGCGTCTGTTTGTATACCTGTTCGTGATAAACTTATAAACTACTAAATGTATTTTCATTCTGTTTTTTCACAATATTATGATAGTGGAATGAAAAAAACTGAATCAAAGCAACGCCTGGCGGAGTCCGCTAGGACTATATAATAACTTACCTTTTTAAAATCTGTATATAAGGCTATTTAAAGTCTCGATTTATATTTTCTTTTTTCTCTTCTTGATATAAATTTTAATGTCTTAAGTCGTAAATGGTTACCGTTCTCTGTAGTGCATCTAAGTATATGTTAAGCAGAGCATTGATGCCAGATTTTGAATTTGCATAATTTAAATTTATGTACAAAAAGTTAGATGGTTACCCAAACAGTACATTTGACATCCAGCAACTTTTTTGAGGCCGTTAATCGACCTATTGTCAAAACTATACTCATATACTTATAACTCCACTGAGTTCCTTTTTCATTCGAGACAAAATTTATAGCATATCACGAATAGATGAAAATAGAAATAGAATTCCAAAAGAATACTTCAAGAATAATTCCAAAATAATTTTCCAGGAATACGACAATTACAAGATTAAACATAGCGTCTATTAATTGTTGTACAGGGGCACAGGTGGTCGCCGCAAGTATAATTATGGGAAGCCCATAATAGCCATTGATTCGCGCATACCTTCTGCGACTGTATGTTTATCTGACTGCGATCGAAAATTTCTATTTACCCAGTTCGTAGGCTCCGTTAAGTCTACTATGATTTTACAATTGCCTAGCATAATTTCTAAAGAGAAATATGTTTGTTTTACAAAGACGTGATAACCTGATTGATGGTTAGAGCACCAACGCGAGGTTGGTTCGCGATATGAGTTCGCGAATACTTATTCCTAATACTGTTTTTATACACTTAATTAATATTTTTATACACTATAATAATTACTTCTTCGACCAATGCGTCCTGCCTGTGTTAACATATGGTGCCGAGACGTCGACACTGACGGCGGAACTAGTCCACAAGTTAAAAGTCGCTCAGCGTGCTATGGAGCGAGCTCGGAGTGTCTCTCAAGGATAAAATCAGAAATGAGATTATCTGCAAGAGAACAATAGTAAACGACATAGCTAGCAGAATAAGCAAGCTGAAGTGGCTGTGGGCCGGTCTCGTCCTTTTGCAGGACTGATGGACGTTGAAACAAAAGAGTCCTGGAGTGGAGACCGCGTCTTGACAAACGTAGTGTAGGGCGTCCACCGTCTCGCTAAACCGACGACATCAAGAAGGCTGTTGGGACCAGGTGGATGCGCATTGCGGACAACCGAGATGTCTGGCGCAGACATAGGATCAGAGATGATAGCCTGAGAGTTTATCAACCGCCAATTCATATTTGACATCTACTCAGTTAAAGATAGTGCCTTTGGTTAGCCGTGAAGAAACTTCTTTTTTCGTATTTCATCTACCATGGATGTAAACACTATGTATCTTGTTAACGATTTTTAATATCCACACTGTCGGAGAATTCTATGGTCCTGGGAAGCTACAGCCTTCGCAGTAGCTTTCATTGACTCTGTTCACAAGACCGCTCCCACTCGTGACATCGGCCCGTATTTCAAATGAGCATGCATCAGATATAGACGGTTTAGCAATGTTTTAAGGGCACTCACACACGAGTAAAATAAACACTGTTACAAACATTTTCTTGGCTATTAGGCACATTAGACTGGTTGGCTGGAAGAGATTCCGATTCCGGAATAAGCCCGCCATTGCAAATTATGTTGTTTTTTATTTTTATATTTAAAATTAACAATGCAATAAAGAGATCGCAAAAAAACAAACATTTATTATTGAATACAGGATTATTAAGAGAAAAAATGTTGGTGTTCTTGCATAACAAAAACTATTGTTATAATACATATGATTTAAAATTATTCCGATATAATGTATCTCTTAAAATAAACCATAGTAAATCCATTCTAATATAATTAATGCAAAAATCTTCTGTCCGTTTGTAACGCTTTCACGTTTACAGCAGCAATATTCCAGAAATTTTGTCCAATTGAAGCTTATATTGTACCGAGTTAATATAGAAAATTAAAAAAAAATTTTTCCTTCGTAAACCTTCCTTCCCTTCCTTTCCTTTTAACTTGTCGCAAATGAGTAAGGAAACTTCAGTAACGACGCATTACAATATCAATACAAAAAAAAAAATACATAGATTTGACTTCGCAGTTAGATACGGTATAGCTTTTCGGTTTATATCAGAACGAATTACTATGTTATTAATTAAATTCAAATTCAAATTCAAAATATTCTTTATTCAAATAAACTTGTAAACAAGTGCTTTTGAATCGTCAACTCTACTGCTGGTTCGGAAAGCTGTTCCTACCGAGAAGAGCCAGAAACTCGGCGGTTGCTCTTTTAAAAATATAATTCTTAATACTATTTACATTAAGTCGTTACTGTCTTGTACAGGTTCAAAGAGAGCTATATCCACACATTCTTATCTTCCAAGTAATCTTCAAGAGTATAGTAGGCTTTCTGTATCAATATCAATAAAAATGAGTCAATTGCTGTATTATGAAGTTTAATTTAATTGACATCTGTAAAATTCTCTTCTCTTTGAATGTTATCTGTTTGCCTTTTTAACTAGATTTTATAATTGTATACAGTTAATTTATAGTAATGTATTGGTTTTAATTGATATTTTTATTAGCTATTAAACGGTGTATTGATTGAACGGTACATTGAGGATCAATAAAACATTACAATCCGTAATAATTTTATATCTAAACGTTATACAATTACTTAGAAAATAAATTACAGTAAAACATTCAAAGCTTCATATTGTAAAGCAAAGAATAACACGGAAAGACACTTATAGCTTAAACTGTATTTGAAGAGAAATAAATATAAAAGGAGTGTAATAATACGAATAGTGATTAAACTTTCTTTCACTTGATAATATAGAATTTTTCTTAAATCAATAATGCTCGAAGAATTGTAAATATCAATTAAGAACATAAATCTTTATAGAAAACACGAAGGTATCTAAGGAAAATTGACTCCGTCATCCATTAGTAAGGATTTTTTATAACGATTCATGCAAATAGGTTAATTTCAGCAATAAAGCTACCAAGCATGACTTCATTTATATTTGTCTATGTATGCATAAATTTCCGCTGAATAGCAATCGTTCGACTGTGCTAGCCCTTGTTCAAATATACCTTCCCACTTTAGATGGCGCTCATGGATATTTGCATTTCAAATTTTGTCCCATAACTCTATATAACTGTGGCTCTTATTAGTGAGCTCTAAATTATTTTGAATCTAGGATTTTGTAAATCAATTTGATACGCCTCTCTGGTAGCATGAGTAACGAATTATGCAACTACCGTATAAAATTAAATATTTACTAAACAATTGCATATTAAAATTAAGATTGAACCTGTGCAATATACTATCGCAATAACTTTATAAAATTGAAAATCTATCATATTTCCGAAAGAATATCGATATCCAAGGTTATTTATTATCGTAATAAATATTTACTTTTCTTTACGTGATTTACGGTATAGGTAAACCTCATAGGAGTACCTAAAATTCCAGAGATATACATATATCTTCCAATACGGACTATCCTAGTATGGTCGCTCCAATTCTTTCTCTCAGAAAGGTGAGAGAACGTTATACAAGCTACGTGATAGTAATGGGACAAAAACCATTAAGTATAATAGTTTTTGTTTATTATTCTTTTCAAACAATAAAAATATGTTTTTCATCTATCCACTGCAAAATCTGGAAACAGGATCAACTAATATCTTCCAGAATCTAGTATTCTTCCAGTAACAAACAAACCTTACGTGGATTGCGCGATTCAAGTGAGGGTAGATGAACAAAATAATGACTATGTTATTTTGTTCATCTACCCTCACTTTTATTGCGTTGTGACCCGCATGTATAAAACATGACGCATATAAACATATTATATGCGTCATATATTATACTTATGCGTCAATATAATAAGTTATCTAAGTTATCTAAAGATAACATGTTAGATATAATGTACGATTCGAAAACAATGTTTAGAAAATCCTTTCTAAAACTTTTAACTGAAACCTAGTTTACATAATTTGTGTTATTGTCACCATTTTTGGTTTTTGCTATTTATATTCTTCTTTTATTTTTACTACCTTGATATGGATGTTTTGTCATTATTGTAAATGTTGTAGCCATCTTTAATTAATATAGCATTTAGTTCCTATTTTTAATGTATTATGTATATGTCAATGGCCTAATAAAATTAACGAAATAAAATATAATAATCAGTATGAATTGCGAAAGTTTAAAATGACCACCAAGTTTATTGCTGCCCTTCTAAGTGCGCCTTTCCCAACCAGTGATAGCTTAACATTATAATTTTACGATTGGAAAGTGTTTATAAAATGCCTATTTGCATAAGAATTATTCTGAATTAGGTTAGCAGATGTGTGATTTGGAGACATTACTGCCAACTGTAAACGATAAAATTTATATTTGAATTCTATATTTGTTTTATAATCTATCATCTGGATGTATTCGGAATTGGGATTAGTGAGATTATAAATAGTTAATATAACATACAATCCCATTGCTGGACATATGCCTCCTCTCCGTTCCTGGAAAGAAGGAAGACTTATTTCCCAAATGAGGAACACTAAACATCGAGTGCAATCAAACCAATAACATGTCTTTAATGGCGCGTCATAACACCGTCATAACATGCAATAACGTTATAAGAGATTTAAACTCAAAATTGGATTTACTCGGACAGGATTACGTAATTGGTGAGACGTAAGAGATGCCATCCGTCTGCTATTTACAGGAATAGTCCTAATTTTTAATCGTCATTTTCCTGCCCTTACCCTGCTCTAAATGGGGTCGGCACAACACGTTATAAATATGCTGTCACATGATTTGACTTATTTTACGACCGGCCGCCTACTTGACGTCAACTTACCTTAATAAGAAAAAGGGTGGTCTATTTCACTCAACCGGATACCACATGGTGGGTCAACTTACCTTTTACGATACCTCGGTAACAAATGAGGGTGGTCTTTTCTACTCAGCCGGATACCACAGGGCTAAATCGTCACAGCCTTATCAAACAAATTATTCTCTGGATTAGGAATCACTGTTACATCTCTGTAACCCGGCTGAAATAAATATGTGTATATATTTTAGAAATATTTTTGTTATGGTGTCAGTTTGTATTTCATGTATCCGAATCTTAGTCACTATAGTGGGACCATGAGAAAGCTCAGTCAATACTGTCTCGCTCGCTCGAGTATTTTCACAATCGTTCGCTGGGCTATTAAGAAAAGCTTTGCTATAGTATGCTATTAAGAAAAGCTTTGCTATGTTTAGTATACTACTCCGAGGTGAAATTAAAAGTAAGAGGATCCGTACTAAAACCAGAGTTTCCGAAACAACGATTTCTCAATTTTAAATTATGAACATGGCATATAGCCGACAGATACTCTACCAAGATGTTAGCGACGCTTGGCACATGCATAATTAGTAGGTCAACTGGATAGACAGAAGATGTTACTTGACCCACGTGAACCCACGTGACCCGTGAATAGTCCTTACAAATTATTTTGTAGAATTTAAATTAAGCATAAATGATTTTTATTTTTCAATGAACTTTAGGTACGCTAAAATGATATTCCTAAGTCATCCACGTGCGTTTAGATTACGAAAAAAACAGCTTTAGGAAACAGAGAAAATTCTGGAACATAAGTTTACTAATCCCAATCAGAAGTAAAGTGGTAAACGTAACAGACAATATAACTTATAATACTAAATTATTTTGTAAATCATCAATACATATAATAAAATCGTAGAGGTGTTAAAATCTGTACATTTGATATTTTTACGAAAAAATTAGTGTTGTCGTCTCAAAACACGCTTCTAAACATGAAACAATAGTTTTTAAAATTTTTGTCTGTTTCTCTGTTTGTCTGTTTGTCTGTATGTCTGTGCGTTTGTTCCCGCTAATCTCAGAAACCGCTGATCCGATTTGAACGCGGTTTTCACTAATATATAGAAGAAAGCCTCACTTAACATATAGGGTATAATTTATTTCAATCGGTCAACAAATAAAAAAGATATGTCAATTTTAAGTTGAAAGGTCGTATACTGCGATACTAATATTTGCATTTTTTTCCGTTTTTCGCCGTTCCTAAAGCGGTTTTCATACTGGATTACATATACTACCATATCTAAGAGTAGTACAAATATTTTTATGAGAACTAGGCCCTGTCTAGGGCCCTAGGAACTGTCTGGAGCTGATTTTTTTTTGGAAAATTTCACATTTTTATTTGAGTTTTTTAGGCATAACAATAGTGTAACTTACACTTTTCGATAGTCATTATACATGCACGGGCTACCAAAACTGAATGGTGAGTCACACTAACAGGTAGGATGCAAAAGAAAATATTTCGTCTTTCCAAGTTGTTTGAAACTTTTTATTCATTGAAGGCATTTAATTGAAATTTTAAATGAAAAAGTAATATTATATGAAGTAACGTACAATTAAAAAAAAATATTTATTATTTATGTAAGTAAAGAGTGGGAGATAGTAACATATCTCCCATTCTTGGTAAAGCCTTCTCTCTCCCTTAAGAAGGCGACCTATCTACCATGCTACTCCAATGCGAATTGGCAGGTTCAACATATTCCAGAAAATGTATAGGGATATGTATCCGCCGTGTGGTATCCGGCAGAATAGAATAGTACCACCCTCTTTTCTTACCGAGGTGTCGTAAAAGGCGACTAAGGTAAGTCCACCCGCCGTGTGGTATCCGGCTGAGTAGAATAGACCACCCTCATTTCTTACCGAGGTGTCGTAAAAGGCGACTAAGGTAAGTTGACTCACCGTGTGGTATCCGGTTAAGTAGAATAGATCACCCTCTTTCTTATCGAGGTGTCGTAAAATACGACTAAGATAAGTTGACGACAGGCAGGCGGCCGGTCGTAAAATACGTAGCCAAATCATGTGACAACATGTTTATAACATGTTGTGCCGACCAAACAAAACCGAAACATATAAAAACTTTATTAAAATAACTTTTTCGACGTAATGTAAACAGCTTAATATATAACCTATTTCTTTAATTTACAGGATATAAAGAGACCTACCTCGGCATATATCCATTAATTGTGCTAAATTTCATCAATACTGTTTCATCGGATTGACCATGAAAACATAACAGTCAGACTTTCACATTGATAATATTAGTTATTTATTTATTTTAGTAAATAACTCATCATCATCCTCCTGCCCTTATCCCACTCTAAGTGGGGTCATATAACCCATATGACTAATATATTATTAATTATACATTTTGATAACTCAGTTAAATTTATCCAGTAAACAGAATCCAAAATATATAAAAACTTTCTTTAAATAACTATCTACGTAAGCCAAACAACTTGATATAGAACCTTTTTCAAATTACAGATTCAACTTGACTTTGACAAAAACAAAAATCGCGACTAAAAAAACTTTGATGCACTGATAATACTGGGGTTTTTCAATGTCATTCAATTCCTGTTGAATTAACAGGATTTCTACGGCCTAAATGTTACCCATGTGGATAAGAAAGAATTGTGAAATTTTTTATTGATAATGGTTTATCGGATTCGCCGTGAAAACGTAACAAACAGACACACTCATTTATAATATTAATAACGATTAGGGGAGTATATAGAACCAGTAGAAACTTAGTAACAGTTATGGTCATTTGCTATAAATTTACAAAACACCTTATTTACAAAAGTAATAATAAAATTATTTTGCTATAATCCGCGATGAAATTAAACTTTTAAATCTACTTTATAAATCACTCTTTCTGTTGAATAAAACCCGTAAATTAGTTGTTAAGTTCATTGTAAACAGACAGACGCTGCGGGGACATTGTTTCATAATATGAAGTGTATAAAAATTTTTAATGACGTTTCGGTCATATATGACCATGGCTTTATTAAATCAGGCATCATTCAAATTAACCCCAAGAATGATGGAGATTTTTGCAGGGTTGACAGAGGGTACTTTTTATTCCGGGACTGAGGTCCCCGCGCACGAAGTCGCGGGCAAAAGCTAGTTTCTAATATAATCATTGAATATTTATATTAATCTTAGATTCTTCGATTGTCCTGGTTTAATATAATAAATGGCGACCCTAATCGCAATCACACCGTAAAAAATGACCATACCGTTTTTCACTCCGATCGATAAATACTATATTCATTGCACGTTGCATATTACACTTGTTAGCAATAACTGTACTCGGAGCGCAATGGATGCGTTTGCATAATTAACCCGGAATTAATCTATTGCACTTTACGGCCGGATGCGGCAGGTATGCACTGTCCCTTTCTTCCATATTTGGATAGGTATGTTTTGTTTCGTTTTCGCTCAGTGCAGCCGCGGCCGGGCTATAAATCGTAGTCGGTGACAACAAGTTAGGCTCTAATTAGAAACCGTTAGTACCAGTTGTATGGGCGACAGTGCAAGATACGGGTTAATACAAACTGACTATCAACTAAGTACGTGCGGGTAATGTTGAATGGTTTCCGCCTTAGTATAAATAACTGGTGAATATTTTGCGTCTATTTTTTTTTGGAAAATCAGTACTTTGTATGTAATTGATATTAATGTAATTAATTATATATGTGATAAATGTTTACGATTTATCACGCTTTTCTGTGAACGTAAACATTTGTGATGAAACCTACATATCTTTGGAGACTAAAAAGGTTATTTTTTTATCCTTTATGTTAGTCCAATATTTAGCCGTGTGGCTTAGTAGAATAGTACCATCCTCATTTCTTACCGAGGTGTCGTACAAGGCGATTAAGGTAAGCTGACCCACCGTGTGGTATCCGATTTAGTAGAAGAGACCACCCTCCTTACCGAGGTGTCATAAAATACGTCTAAGGTAAGTTGACGTCAGGCAGGCGGCCAGTCGTACTAAATACCAATCCGCATTGGAGCAGCGTGGTAGATCTTAGCTCCAATCCCTCTCTCCAAAAAAAAATGGAGAGAAGGGCCCTATTATTAGTGGGAGAGTAACAGGACGCTACTTACTTATTTTTATATTTCTTAATAAATATGTAGATACAACCAGATTTGAATAACCAACAAATATTGGCTTTTGGTGGCAATCGAATCCGCGACCCGCGGAGCTGAAAGTAGGGTCATTGCAACCTGCGTCAACGGGCTAGTCGGTTCAATTACAATTACAAATTTACAATTGTTACAGTTAGGCAATATTGTAATACAATATTGTCAAAATTGTTAATAGCTCGCAGTACCAGCTTAATTTAATTTGACAGTTAACAACAAAATAATATGATAATCATAAATTTCGCGGCCGATAACAGTTGCTTAATGCGATATCTGAGAACAGATTTGGACATTGTCTCCGTACGCAATCCAGGATATGATCGAGAATATCTGAGTCACGTTTGATCGCTTCCTGATTATTTTAAAATAGATATATAGTAAAAAAAGACGCCGAGTAAAAACATCACATTTCGAATTTAAATCTTGAATGCATAAATTCCAGCTTCAACGTATTAATGAGTAGGTGTGATAGCCTGAAGGTGAAACCGAGCGAACGTCACAGCTTCTGTTCAAGAATCAAACCCCTAAAAAACCTCATAGAATTTTTTATTAAACTTATGCGGTAATTGATATTCAAAACAATTTTCATGACCTAAGAGAGTTAACGTCTGAAACAGACTTAGTTACAGCAACGCGTCACCGAATCTGCTAGTTTTCTATATTTATATATTAAATAAACGTATCGAGCGAAACCGCAGTTAATCTCTAGTTAATGCTATCCTTAAACCGTTTAACTAAAATGCATGGTACATAAACGCATGTGAAACTGCGCGCGCGCGCACCTGGCTGATCTTAATTGCAGATCTAACGCGTTAGGGCTACCCTTAATTACAGATTACAGGCACAATTTAAGACACTAACATATATTTATACGCTTTATACAACACAAATTATAGTTGAAATAATAAAAGCACTGACTGAGTTAGATTTAGAATTATTCAAACATTATTATTAAAAATGTTACGGAGGTAAGTTTACCGGAATCGTAGATATTCTAGATTTGAATTATCGGAATCGGAACTATAACTGAAGTGCTTTACAAATGTAGAAAATTGGGCCAATAAATTATTAGTATTCAGTTTGTTCAATTAAAATGAAATGTTAATAAATTCAACGCTAATGAATTGCTAATTTTAGATTCGACAAAGATTAATTTTAATTTCTTAATTTAAATTTAAATATTGTAAATATAAAACTAGCAATTTATGAATTTTTACGGAATCGAAGTCGGAAATGTACATATAATCTGAAGTTCCGATCCATTCGAATCGGAATCGAAATTCCGTAACATCTGTACGAGTATCTTTCGGATCTGTGTCTGTAGGCCTCGCCTTTTTTTGCTATTATATTAATGTTTCATATGTAAGTAAAAAGTTAAATTAGCCTGTCTAATATACTATCCCACTGTTGGGAAAAGTATGTTATCTCATTGTAAAGAAGTACTAAGGGCCTGTTTTACAGGTTACTGATAAAGTGTCGAATAGTTAACCGATAAATAAACTAAGTAACAGATTAAAGTCTCTAAAAAGAGACTCTAGAAAGTGAAAAATTTGAAAAAAATAAAATCGCGGTTATTTTTAAATAGGTATTTGCTATCCAGCAGATAAACAAAATAATAGCCACATGATCTACCTGTTAACTGATTACGGATTTTAAGTGATGAATAAGCCTATCAGAAACCTGAGAAACGCAAATGTTTGGAGATATGTTCTGAATAAGCTAACTGACAGTTTATTGGTAACTTGTGAAACAGGCCAAAAGCTAATATAATACTAAAATATTTTAAAGAATGGCATTTTATCAACATTCATTAAGTAAGTGTTGCATTAATTATTTATTATTAATATTATTATTCGTAGAATAATTATCGCTTTGCCGAATTAAAATGCAGGTTTGCTAATATATCGGGGAATTACAAAGTTACTAAATTACAGTTAGTTTTTAACTTTGTATATGACATATAAACAAAAGAATATGTATGTGCGTGTGTTTGCTTTCTAAATCGATTACGTACAGTATAATTTTATAACGTAATACGCAAAACAAGTAAATATCGGTTAAACTGGTGGATTGGCACTGAGTGACGGCTTTATTCGTTTGCACTAGGGTTGCTATGCGAGTATGCTTACGAGGGGAGTCCTAATTTTTAAAAGATTTTTTTATTACATTACAGTAACATAGCAAATATAGTCTGACATATTTTCCCCAAATAATTGGGTAAACTTATATTTAGCACTTATGTCTAAAATCATATTATTAAATAGTAATTAAAATATTGAAGTTCATTTAAGTGTTTTCACATTATATCATTATTACTATTTTGAATACACTTTTGGTCAAATTTTGCCTTACCAAAGTGATACGGTTACGAAATATTACCCGTTCTTTTCGGAATATACTTTTGTATTTACTTACATTTCACAGCTACTATCTAATGTGAAATATATCTCACTCAATTTTGTCATTTATGTAATTCTGGATAATAAAATAGGTTTTCTGTGTGAGAACAACTAGGTTAGTAGATATTTTAAAGATTAGACGAAACCTAATTTGATTGCGATATTTCGTCACTAAATTATATATCTTCTTGTCCTTATCCCACTCTAAGTGGGGTCGGCACAACGTGTTTTTCTCTTCCATTCTGTCCTATCATTCGTCAACTCTGGCGCCAACCCTTTTATATGCATGTCATACTTCACACAATCCAACCGTCTCTTTTTAGGCCTCAAATTTAACACTCGCTTGGTCACATGATTTTCATCCCTCCTCATTACATGTCCATACCATCTCAATCTTGCACTTCTCGTCTTTTCTATAATGGGCGCAACTTTCAGACTTCCCCTTATATTAGGTTTACATACTTACATTAGGTTCACCCTGAAAACTAGCTTTGCAGCTTTGCTGCAATCTTTGCGCTGAGGGTGGACCTATATTTGATCATCATTCAATTTGTTATCTTTTCTTTTGTATTTCTTTTATTTGTATTTTGGTCAAATAAAAATTATTTCTATTCTATTCTATTCTATATTTATTCACTTTATTTCGTCACTAAATTAAATACTAAAATCCACAAAATATTATGTCAAAGCTTGCAATCAACATAAGCTGGTAAATTAAATTAATTTGAGGCTTTTATGGTAAAAACATGGTGATACCAATCATGAATTGTTTTAAATTATTATGCCATAATCGGATAAGTGAACTGAATCAAGATACAATGTGAGAAACGGTACAAAAGTTTTTATCTCGTGTCCCGATTTATCGAAATGCTAATCCCGATTTTATCTATATGTGATCTGGCAACACTACGGGCGCAAACTGGTAGTCAACGTCGTAAGTGGACAGCAACTGCTTGCACAACTTACTTCGCGACTGATACAGTTATATCAGTTTCATAACCGAGTTAAACTTGCGACAACCGTTCACTATCGATTTTACTTCGCGTCGTTTACGTCCATAGCATTATGTCTTACGGGATCTTGGTATAGGGTCCGATAATCTGGTGATCCCGATTCATTGATTAGCTAGAGGTGCGGTTCTCCGGGTTACAGAGTAAGGATGTGACATGGAGTAGAAAAAATCGATATATTGCCTTAAAAAAAATCGATTTAAAAAAAAATATTCTGACTATTTGAAAAGTTGCCTTTTATAAAATTTAAATATAAATTTAAAAAAATTAGCTGTGGTAGCCCAGTGCTAACACCGTGCGCCTCTTTTGAGGAGGTCTAGGGTTCAAACCCGCGCAGGCACCAATGAGTTTTCTAATAAAACTTATGTGTCTAATTGATAATTGCAATTTATCACACGCTTTTCGGTGAAGGAAAACATCGTGAGGAAAACTGCATATCTCTAGAGAATTCTGGGGATATGTGTTACCTACCAATCCGCATTGGAGCAGCGTGGTAGGTCTTAGCTCCAATCCTTCTCTCCAAAAAAAAAAAAACGGAGAGAAGAGGCCTATGCCCAGCAGTGGGATAGTAACAGGCCGTTACTTACTTTTATAAAATTAATAATGAATTACAATAAAGGCCAATTAAAGTGGACTTGGCTTAAGCCTGAGGGGGTATGGTACGTTGGGTGGACCTATTCGGATCGATAGGGACCCGGGTGCGAGTCTGAGAACGATACGGGAGTATTCTTCGCAGGGTTTTAAATACGTGGGTTTCCAGTCTGACGTTACCATGCCCTTGCCACCAGTAGCTTGGTGGAGCACTGTAAGGTTTTAGTCGCTGAGAGTCCGACATATCCGTCACTTTACCCGTCGAGCAGCGGTACTCATATAGTATCTTCACTACATATTATAAAACAAAGTCCATATTTCCGTATGTACGCATAAAACTTTAAAACTACGCAACCGATTTTGATGCGGTTTTTTTTAATAGATAGAGTGATTCCAGAGGAAGGTTTGTACGTATAATAACATTCAATACGAAGTAGAGAAATACTGTAATTTTTAAAGTTTCTGTAAATAATTACATTTTTTTCCGCTTACATTGCAAACGCAGGCTAAACCCTACGAGATTTATCAAAATGATGTACTAAGTATTTGTACACCTTAAAAAGGTCTACAGAAAACTCCGCGATGGTATATATCTATCTCTTATGGATAACCCACAATAGCAGTTTTTTTCATTTACTTTTTACGAAAAATGATGCCTTATGTTCAAAGCAATTTTTATACAATACAGCATTAATCCTTATCCAATTGAGTACCTTAAATAAATTGTTGATTTAATATAGATCAATATGGCCGTTTACAGCATGCAATTTAAGTGAACATTTTTGGAGATATTACAGATTTAAAATGCCGTGAGGACGCCGCGCTTCACCCTATAGCACTTCGAATCTTTTAGAGCTTGTTTAAAGACATTCTGTAATTAATTGTAAAAATAAAATACATAGGTAAAATGTAAAAGTAAATAAGTAAAAATGTACTATATGAGTTTAGATATTCCAAAGATAGCAGGAAATCGTCTTGGTATAGGGAGAGGAAATTGTTTTTCTCCAAATTTAACGCTTGCGGGCCACGGGCAGTAATGAATAAATCAAAACTACTGGATCGATTTCAATCATTTTTTTTACACTGACTGACATGGAATATATATTTTTTACCCGTGCGAAGCAAGGGCAGGCCGCTAGTATTATATAAAATTTGGTAACGTATGTGTTATTTAAAGAGAAATTTATGGAATAAATTAATTCACTTTTTTCAAATTAGCGTGGTGAAAAGAATATTCTTTAGCAATATCTTTTACCAATAAATAGATGACGATTATATTTTTCTATACTAATATTATAAAGAGGAAAATTTTCTATGTATGTATGTTTGTAATGTTTTCACACAAAAACTACTGGACCGATTTCAAAAATTCTTTTGCTATTGGAAAGATGCATCTTTACTGAGCAACAGGCTATATTAATTACATGTTCAAAAACAATAGGGATCTGTTATTAAAATGTAATAAGGTGTAAAAAAATTAATCAAAATCTGTAATCGCATGTGCTGCGGAAACTTTGATGATATATTTAACAAAAATATCTATTGTCCGACTTAGTAGACTTTCCACTGCCATGAGATCGGTATGTACGCGGGTGAAACCGCGGGATATTACTAGTATTAAATAAAAAGAAAGATGTCGGTGATATCGGCCATATAGAATTCAATTACTATAACAAATTTACCATAAGCGCACAAAAATTTTAAATATCAATAAAACACGAAAGTTTTATAGAAAGCTATAAGATATTGCACCGGAATTTGCAATATCCTTGATAAGGATCAAGGGCTCTCGTTAGAAAATCACAGCTTTAATAACCTATAATAGACATGTTTAACAATGTTCTCTACTATACTTCACGATATTAACATTAAAGTTATCAAAGTTAACGTACTACAATATGAATTATGACGACCTTTGGTTACGATCGAGCGTTGTCGATAGCGATTCGAACTGGTACCGATGTTGACTCAATACGCTATCGGAATGACTGATGGCCGAATTCCAACATGTTTGGCGTTTGTTTGCAGCTGATTTGTGTAATCGACACGATAATTACTGATTTATTAATCCGTAATTATTGGCCTTGCTAGTTGGTTTAGTCAGAATGTAAAGTTCAGTTAATATTGACTGGCCCGTTGGCGCAGTGGGTAGTGACCCTGCCTTTAGCTCCGCGGGTCGGGGGTTCGATTCCCGCCAAGGGCCAACATTTTCTAAAAATGAATTTGTTAGTCTTCGAGCCTGGGTGTATATTTGTATTTAAGAATCTATTTAAAAATATATAAGTATATATTCGCCAGTTGTCTGTCTACCATAACAAAAGTATTAAGATAGTTTGGGGACGGACGACCGTGTGTGTAAGTCTCCCATATATTTATTATTTACTTATTTTATTTATTATAAAGGAAGGCATAAACTGAAAATATGAAGCATTTGTCGGCTTAGTTTGTGACGTCAACCAGTTGTCACAATTGAGTCTGCTAATTATTTGGATGTTTCGTCAAATCTTATTTTACAAATATATAAAGTTTATTGTCCGTAAGCCTGCGAAAAATTCGCAAATTTAAAAGTATTTTGAAATGATTCACTCAACTATGGTAAAACTATTACGAAAACGTCAAAATTTAAAGCTATCCTTGCGTGCGCTAAGTAAACGGTACAAGTTATTTAAAAATTATTTATTACAAAATGGTTCCCCCCTAAAAGTTCTACATACGTCCGCGACAAAATATATTTAGCTTTTAAGGTTAACCCACTTTAACCATTTCTTATGCTTATTAAAAGACTATATTACGGTTTTAATATTTCCACGCGGGTGGAGCCGTTGGCGATTGCTAGTCATATTATATAAAGAAAACTAAAAAATTTCGCTATGCTCAGCCTAATAATAGTATTTATTTATTAGCAAATTGCTTTGGAAAGCTAACAACACAAGTGGTTAAGCCTCAATCAGCAATGCGGTGACTCCCAATGGCTTCGCTTTCTTAGTCTGCGCCTGCGCCGGTGCGTGACGACGCTTTCTGAGACGATTCTAGAAAGAACTTCTTTGTTTTCGTGAATTCGTTTGTTTGCTACATTTTATTGACTGCGATAATTTACCTTTTTTCATAGATTAATGGCAAAGAAGTTGAAATACATGTAGAAGGTCTTCATGGGGCACATCTTGCACCTAATTGTTTTATAACTCTCGGACAACTGTATTTTTATGAGAAAACCGCAAACTGTTGATGCCTCAAGGGTTTTTAATGGTCGGTCTATTGCAAAATTCTACCGAATTATTGGGGAAAAGTTCTGCACGTCCCCTATATAGTCTATTGTGGAGTATTTTTAGATTAAGAAATACGCGTCAGATGATAAAATTATATTCGCAGAAGAACTTCTGCGGTCTGCTCAACGCTCTTGTATATTTGCGAATATTCTATTCTCCCATTAGTACTACCGTTACTTAGTACAGAAGAAGAGAAGTTGCAGACAATTAGAAAAAAACAAAATCCTCATCCTCGTGCCCTTATTCCACTCTAGGTGGGGTCGGCACATGTTATAAACACGTCACATGATTCGGCTAGATATTTACGACCGTCCGCCTGCCTGACGTCAACTTACCTTAGTCGTCTTTTACGACACCTCGGTAGGAAAGAGGTTGGTCTATTCTATTCAGCAAGATACCACACGGTAAGCCAAACAAAAACTAAACATAAGTATGTCTTTAAAAAAACATGTATAAAGTATAGTAATTTAACAGTTACATTACAGCAGTTTAAAAACACTGTTAAAAAGAGGCTGATACAGAAAGCCTACTATACTGTTAAGGATTACTTAGAAGATAAGAATATGTGGATGTAGCTATTCTTCGACCCTGTACGAGACAGTAATTACTAAATCTAACTAGTAATAAGAATTATATTTCTTAAAGAGCAACCGCCTAGTTTCCTGCTAGCTCTTCTCGGTAGGAAAGGTAGGCTTTCCGAACCACCAGTAGAATTGACGAGTCAAAAGCACTTGTTTACAAGTTTACTTGAATAAAGATTAATTTGAATTTGGGTAACATAATATGCTACAAAATATTCTACTTGAAATTCTTTTGTTCTAAACAAATTCAAAGAAAGTGTAGAACTTGACTATGGCCACAGAATATAAGTTCAGATTAATATATTTTGACAAGAGCAGCCACCTTGTTTGCCGGATCTTTCCGACAGTATCAATGTTCCAGCGATGAATTCATTAACCTATTCAAAAGTGCTTGTAAAAGTCCATATGAATAAAGTATATTATAAGTTTGGTGCAACCAACCTCTTCATATTACCGAATTAAATTACTGCGGTCCATATCGGTTGTGTGCAACAGAAGATTATTCAGTACTTTAAACTCTATTTAGATATACATAAAACCCATTTTCTCTTGAAACGAATATTTGATACTTTGTAGCTAATGTCTTAATCTTAAACATTATAATTGCAAAAGAAAGTATTGTACCGCTAGGGATGTATAATGCCTTAGATAAGTTAGAGCGAAATTTTGTTCCTTATGATTTAGCTGTATGAAATTTACATCTGTACAGTTTATAAATATTCTTTAGTTATTCCTATAATTTATAGAAGGTTAAGGCCTTATTCTATAAATTATAGGGTTCCTATAATTTATAGAATAAGGCGTTAGTTAGCGGAGATCCATAATACAAAAGTAATAATAAAATTATTTTGCTTCTCTTTTGATATTTGCTTTGCGATTTTGTCGTGGAGTCTATCTCCTGGTGATGCTTGGTCTATCTCCTGGTGAAGATTAGGTACAAGCACTACGCTTGTGTACTGTGGTGGCTGTGGTGGAGGTTTGTGCATGTTTTTTACGAATCCTGCATGTATCAGGTATGAAAACGGATTGTCCACTCTACATTTAACATTATATATATTTGCTATTTTACTTCATCGCGGATTATAGAAAAATAATTTTATTACTTCTTTTATAATTAGGGTTCCTACGTTATCAATTTTAGCTATTTTAGCATTGCCATTACAGCAGTTTAAAAAAACTTTTAAAAGGAGGCTGATACAAAAAGCTGTATCATAAACAGTGTGATACTTACAATTAATAAGCGGTCCCATTAGGGGTAAGAGGGCTCCCGTTGGGGCACGAAGGGTTCTTTTGGGGGTACGAGGGGTCTCATCAGGGTAATGTGCGGACGTGAGGAACAAGAACGTAATTTTTAATACATTTATTGATATTAATTTAGTTTTAGTTTAGTTAATTCATTTATTTATAAAAATTATTAGATAATTTTTGTGCCTACTAAATCGCGTACAAATGCAGCTTAAAACTGGCAATTATAAAGAAATGAGACACATATTTAAATATAGATATGTAATTATCGGGTACATGTTTCGAATTATCACAAATAAAAAGTAATGTAAAGAGGTATTTGAACGACCAAAAGTAAGTATGTACTGGATAATAGCGTCGTAGAGAAGCTCAAGATAACAGGTAAGAATATATCTAACGAAGCTTTTTTTGCTCTCAACGTTTTATTTACATAGTTTAAATCGATTAAATATCATGAGTGGATACATGATTAAAGATTCGTATTGTAATAAATTTATAAACAATTATAAATACAACCCAGAAAAAATATTAATAGCGCAATGAAAGATAACATCGATTTCGATTGAATATCGATTGCGATCTCGATGTATATGAATCAACAGTAACATCTCTATGTAATAAGGTGACCAGCCGTTTCGAAATATAAACTACCTAAATAAACACGGACCGGCTCATGGTCGTCATAAACGAGTTGTAAGCGCTCATTTAACCGTAAAAAGTTATTATTACTTTAGATTTATTTAAGAGAACTGTTTCGTATGAGGAAGTACATGTTTACGGTATTGCTTTTAACTTAATGACGCGGAGTGTCGACATCGATTGACACCTCGATATGTTATGGCTCATCTCTTTAAACGGTTCTCCAAATATTGTATCTGAATAGGCGCTTAGCTTTAGTTATACCAGCACCTTATCCTACTCTAAGTGGGGTCGGCACAACATGATAAACATATTGTCACGTGATTTAGCTACGTGGCTTACGAACGGCCGCCTGCCTGACCCAAACTTACTTTAGTCGCCTTTCACGACACCTCGATAAGAAAGACGGTGGTCTATTCTACTCAGCGGGATACCACATGGCTGGTTGACTTACCTTAGTTGCCTCTTACGACACCTTGGTAAGAAATGAGGGTTGTCTATTCTACTCAGTCTTATACCACATGGCGAATCAACTCACCTTACTCGCCTTTTACCACATCTCGGTAAGAAATGAGGGTTGTCTATTCTACTAAGGCAGATACCACACGGCGGTTTAAATGGATATAATACAGATGTTAAATACAGAGATTAAAGCACACAAAAGTGATAATTTCCAAACATAACGGCTATAGTATACAACTGATTGTGCACTACTAATAATATCTTCTAGGTATTTTGACGACATACGTTGTATTCTGTTGTTGGATCTTTCACAAAAATGACAGAAGATCTTTTTCCAGCTGCCGAATTATAAAAGGCTGTTGTCATAAGCGAAATTAGTTCGCAAAATAATCTGAAGAACAAATGACCCTTACAGTACCTACCTACCTACTTAAATAACCTTTCAACAAGCCTGAAGAGTCTGTTGATTTTCAAAATCGGAAATATCGGTATACTTAACTCTTCACATACATTCTGAAAATTATATGAACGTTTAACACTGATGAAACCTTATTAAAACAAAACATAACATTTTATAGCACGCAGGTAGTTAATAGGTAATTTGTGAAAACGCTATCTTATCGTATCGCAGTTTAAGCTATCGTTTCATTTTGACCCTAAGCTGTATTCGAAAGTTGAAGCGCTAAATAAGGTAGCCAAATGAATACTGACCTCGTAAGCCGCCGGCACTTATTATTAGGGTCTATCGCTAGGTATAATTGTTAATGTGATATATTGCCATGTATTATAAGCCGCCGGTGGCACAGAAACGTTGTTGTTTGCGAATCCGGTCGTATTCATTTAACTGTTAGTCAAAACAACGTATTAATATTAAAAATAACGGTCTGTTATCCCTTCGCTGAGCGTAGGTATAATTCTCTCCTTCTGGAGATAGAAGTTGGATGTACATATCACGCTGCTCCAATGTGGGTCAGTAGCTTACACATATCACCAGAATTTTCCAGAGCAAATAAAAAAATAGTGTGATAAATTCCAATTAATATGCCCTGAAGAGTCTTCGAACAGTGCGTGTTGCCGGTGATGACTCTATGACTCTGAAACTTGTTCGCTATGGGCCTTATAAGAAAGCTCAGAGTCGCTCAGCGGACTGTGGAGAGAGCCATGCTCAGAGAGTGATTGAATCAGAAATCCAAGATCCGTTTAAGGAGCAAAGCGACGGATATAGCTGAACGGGTCACATAGTTCACATAGTTCGAAGAACCAATGAACGGTGGGGTCTCAAGGTACTAGAGTGGAGACCCTGCACCGGAAAACTCAGTGCAGGCAGATACCCACTAGGTGGACAGACGACCTCATAAATATCGCGGAGAGCTGCTGGATCCAAGATCGTGTTCCGTGCAAGTCTTTGGCAGAGTCCAATGTCTAAAAGTGGACGTCTATTGGTTGGAGTAGGTCCCCAAGTAGATCAATACATCTAGTGCTCCTGTATGCTTCGTGCGAGTTAATTTAACCCACTCGATCGCGTTAGCCTAACGCAATTTGTATAGCACTGAAGCAGCTGTCACTAGAAGTCGCTGTGGCATTGTCCTACAAATTGGCGTTACTCTCACGCAATCGAGTGAATTAAAAAACTCGCACTAAGTACACAGATGCTTCGGAGTAGTTGAAGGAGTGGCCACTGCAGCTTTGACTGGCGAGTATGATAACAATATGCACAAAGTTACTCTGACGCCACCAGCCACCAATTCGACATACTAGCCGCACGTCCCCGTCGGGCAGAGATACCTATATATCTTTACTAATATATAAAGCTGAAGAGTTTGTTTCTTTGTTTGTTTGAGTAGTTGATTGATTTGAACGCGCTTATCTCAGGAACTACTGAACCGATTTGAAAAATTATTTTAGTGTAAAATGCTCCATTTATTAAGGAAGGCTGTAGTAGGCTGTATAACATCACGCTAAGATGAATAAGAGAGTAGCAGCAATAAAAAATAGTACGAAAACGGCAAAATTTAAAGCTTTCCTTGCGTGCGCTTAGTAAACTGTAATAGTTATTTAAAAATCATATATTACAAAATTGTTCCCCTCTAAAAGTTCTAACTAAAAGTCCGGGAAACCATATGTCTAGCTTTTAAGGTTGACCCACTTTAACTATTTTTATGGTTATCAAAACACTATATTATGGTTTTAACCTTTACACGAGGGCGGAGCTGCTGGCGATTGCTGGTATGATATTAAAAGGCACCTAAGACAGCAGTCTACCCTACAGAGTCATTATGTAATTTGGCACGGTTAATCGGTTCGCCGAAACGTGACACGTACGTCCGGCGAACATCGGGTCGCGCAAAAAACGCTGACGAGTCTTTGACGTTACAACGAAAGTCCCATCGTATCTGGACGACTCCATAATTCATATACCATGACTAATGATGAGAGGTCGATGACACTGTTTCATTTAAGAGAATGTGTTAGCTACCTTTGTTAATTGAACAAAAAAACGGTGGAACATATCTTTGAGTTTAAGTTTAGGTAATAACGCTCACGTTGTTTTATAATTTAAAAGGAAATAAGAAAAAACTTTTTTGTGATTGGGAATATATGTTATATATCGCACGCTTAGTATTAAAGTGACCTAATTCAAAATTAGGCTCAATTCAGTTATATACTTTGCAATCCTTATTTTAATGCCTATTAAAAAACTAGTGTATTCTAGCTCTTCTAAGTACGTCGTCTCTTTAGCATTCACAAGTTTTGTAGATACGCTACACTTTATATAATCTTGCTACAAAACAACTTTTTTGTGTCACTTTAATACTAAGCGTGCGATATATATATATATATATATACTAGAGTTACTCGTAATTTCGTTCATGTCAACTTAAGTTTACATACGTTTAATAATTAAATGTGTCTTTACCCTGTTCCCGAGAGAAAAATTAATTTTTTTAACCTTTATGTTACTCAGGTGTATAAGCTTTAATTTTGCCAGTGGATTACCGAGGGTATTATAACAATAAGTTGACGCGAACAAAGTCGCAGCCAGAGCTTGTGATATACGAAAGAGAGTATTATTATAATAAATAATATAGAAATAAATCTAAGTCTGACAAATTTTCCACCAGATCAGCCACTGCCATAAAATAATCGCTCGTTCAATTACGCCATTGTGCGCTCCCCGTCCCATAAATCACCATAACCGAGTCCAAACGCTCAGCAATGGGAAATAATGGTACCCCATCAATCCACGGTGCCCGGGCCGCGACCTTCAGGCGTCCGTGCCCACAATGCGCCGTGGGTGTCGATGATTTACACCCGCAAGTATTTACCTTCATTCATATGTATTGACCATGGCTATTTTTCCCCCCGTAAATCTTCCTTGAATGACATATATGACACCCGACATGGTCCCATTATTAGTACAAGCTCGCGAGCGAATTGAAAAGTGTTTTTATTTCACTTTGCACTATAAATATCAATTCAATAGGCCGTTCGAGATGAGCATTATGGGGTATTAACTTTTTCAATTTTAATATTGCAATTTAACTACAACCATAGCTTGCTCGGTGGATCTTGACCACCATAAAATATGTATGACATTTCTCCAAAAAAGTTTATATTATTTGACATTTTCAGTAGCATATGTTTTTTCGATATTATTAATATTATAAAGGCAAAAGTTTATTGAGAGTGTTTCTAATGAATTTGTTAGGTTAGTTATACGTGCAGGTAAATTCTAACTAGGGTATAAAAATAAATTACACTTTATTCCGAAAACTTTCATTTAAATCTATGCGGTGACCGTGTTAATTTCGCAAATGTAGCATATAAATAAATAAATAAATAAAAATAAATCATTTTTTTTATAAACTTTACCTACTTTACTTACCTTCCTTAGTCTATTTTACGACATCTCGGTAATAAGAGGGTGGTCTATTCTAATCAACCGGCATTAAAAATTAAACAATGTATTACAAAAATTCTTAATCTATCAAATTTAAAAATATGTGGCCTTCATAGTTCCTGATAGTTCACTTAGTGTTTTATAGCTTATATATGCATATTATTATATGAATTTACATATTTTATTGTACTAATTCATATAAAGGAATTAGGAAGTTCTAAATATCTAACAGCTTCGCCAATAAATATGCAAAATAAATGATAAATAGATCGAGATTATTTTATATAGTCCAGTTGATACATTATAAGCTATATAGCTTATATAATAATGGCTAAAATAAATAACTTTATATAAAGTTATTTATTTTAGCCATTATTATCTTATATTGTATTTTTTTAAAATTGACTTATTTCTTAACCTAAAAATTTAAAAATAATCTCAAGCTGAGGCTTACACTAATTTATGCTGTTATAAACCCGAAAAATTTTGCTGATTTTACAACGTAAAATAATCGATATGATTTTTAGTAGGACATAGTTGAACGCTTAGAGATTGACATAACCTTCTTTTATCTTAAATTAAAGTCCAAAAAGACTCTTACGCCGGTGAAATGATTTGTTATATTTTTACTCATCTTTCTCCTGCTCTTATCCTACTGTACGTGGTGTCAGTACAACATGTTGTCACATGTTTTGGCTAGTTATTTTACGACCTGCCTGACTACAGCTTACCTTAGTCGCCTTTTACAGCACCTCAGTAAGAAATGAGGGCGGCCTATATCTTCTCTATTCACACGGCAGGTCAAGTAACCTTAGTCGCCATTTTTATTTATTATATTTATACTAAAAATAATTTTGTTTATTCTGAGTACATTGTACTATATAGATACTTTAATTTTTGTTTTTAAAAGACATTCTGGATTTAATAAAGCGCCCCCCAAGGAAAAGGCCTCCTCCCTCCTTTAGAAATCAGATCTACTACGCTATTCCAATGTTAGTCAGCCTTGCACACAACACAGGAACTGCAGAGATATGTAGAGTCTGTGCGATCTTTTCATATAAATTCTATGTAAATGCCCCATCTATTAATTTTATCTCTAATAAATTTAAATATTAAGTAAAGTCCCTGTCTATAATTTCTAAATACTTTCTCCAAACAATTTATGTTTATGACCGGCTGAGAAGTGAAACCTTTATGGTATTTCCAAGAAAGCTATAGATCGTCGAAGCTTAATTGCTAATAAAAAATTTATATGCAAAATAATAACGTCATCGCGTTTAAGTCTATAAATGCGTCCATTTACAAGTCCACTCTTAATTATGGTTTACGAGTTCCATAGATAATATGTATCTATAGAGTGGAATAAATGGGAACATATCTGCGCCAGTGCCGACAAAGCGCGCGAACGTGTTGACGCCATCTTGTATGTTTCATCGATTTGTCCTATTGCGGAGGCTGTGTCTGTCGTTTAGTCAGGAAATGGGGCAATTTAGTTAGGTACGGTGCATATCTATTTTGAAATTCATTGCAATTATATCGAGATAAAGTAAACATCTCGTTTAGGCCTGTAAATGCATCATTTACATAACTCGCTAGTATTGGCCTCATAAGTACGCTCAAAGTCCCTCGAGGGCGTTGAATAGAGCTATGATTACTGTCTGTGCGTGTTCTAATTAAAAAATCAAGGGAAGAATCAAAGATCTCAAGATACTAGTGGTTAACTGGAATAGAAAAAATATACATTTTATTAAAGTCTATATCTATTTTATCCTACTTGTATATCTTAGCTCGACTTTATATCAGCCTGATATATTTGCTTCAAGCTTGCTAAATTTTATCAATATAGTTCCAATGGACTAGCCGTCAAAAGATAAATTGAAAGACAGCATATTTTTAATTACGTTGTTATTTCATATATACAATTTTCGACTTCGTCATCCATCAGTAACAAGTAATAATTTAAAAAACCGAACCACACCTTTATAGTGTACGGTGGCTTCGTAATTTCGATTTAAGGCCAGTCCATCCCTTTCGACCTTCCACTGCACTCTCCTCAGATATCGTGCCTTTAAAGGTGAACGTTCTTATTTAATTTTGCCTTCACTAAAATTTAGAATACAATAATTTATGTTTTCCCCGTGTAACATCGCGTGCGCCGCCGCAGCGGGTTAAGTGTTTCGACGTAGCACCACTACAATTTCGCATAATGACAGGTTCATTTATATTGTTTGATCGCCGCAACGTCGAGATCAGCTCCGATAGGCCGTTGTAAGGGGCTCAATACAATGACTTAAAATTATTATATTTATTATGTTGAACGAATCCGGCTCGAAGGACCAAAAGTCATTGAAATGGAAAATTAAAAATATCTAGCTTAATCGATTCAAAAACACTTCTTAACTCTTTGAGAAGTTTTATCTAAAAGAAACCTATAACACGCTAAGTAATAAAGTGACATATTTCAAAAAGTTGTTATGTGGCAAAAATTTCAATCGCAGTGCCTACAAAAGTAGTGAGTGAGAAAGAGACCCATGGTATGAACTTGGTAGAGTAACAAAATATTTTTTAAATAGTTGGTAGGGTGATGTTATAGATGACATTAAAATAAGGATTACAATGTACCTAGCCCAATTTTGAATTAGGTCACTTTATTACATGGCGTGTGATATACGCGTTTATTTTAAAAATCTTATTTAATGAGATGATGAGCTACTAGATAAATAATAAGTTAATTATGTTTATATACTGTTAAATATTAAGTTACCTGAATCAGAACGGAACAAATATTCAGTTATAGTTATTAACATAAAAATGCACGATCTAAAAATCACTAAGCAGAAAACTATAATTAATGTTTACTAGCTTAAGCGCGCGAGTACATCTGCTTGATTTCGGTACCGTTTTTTTTCTATACAAATCTATTATGAAAAAATACGATCTATTTCAGTTTTCCTATTTCATCACTAAAAAATGATGCTTATACCAAAAGGCTTTTATACTGTCGTGGATTATATTAATTATGAAAATAACAATATTCATGTAAATTATGAAACATACAGCAAAGTTTGTTACTAGCTTTAACTTTAAAAGTTATTTAATTATTATCATAGCTCTTCTCTGTAGGAATAAATTTTTGAACCAGTGTAAAGTTGAACACTCCAAATTATTAAGTAAATATCCATTTAATTAAATAAAATTGCTTAATGGAATAAGAGTTTACTTTGCAGAGTTCCACAATACAATAATGGTTAAATATACTTACGTGGACTTTTGTAAATTATTTAATAGTTTAGTTTAATCATTTCATCGATACTTAATGTTATGTTTATCTATCCGTCTGTATGTCTGTTGCACTTTTACGTTTAATTCTCTGGGCAAAAATTGATGAAATTTAAGGCAATTAGAGCTTATAAACCGAGTAACAAACAGGTTAAAAAAAATCTCATTTTTCTTCCGGAAACAGTGAAATAAAATATTACATTATTAAGAGTATTGAAACACACGGTGCAAAAGAAGTCGCTGATATCTTATAAATATAATGTAATAAACGGATATATTAATAAACAGCGCCCAGTGTATATAGATTTCCGCAGTGAAGTCTGACGGGTCCCTTTGCAAATCATCGGCTAAAAGGGCGCATATCTTTGCATTTTTTTCTTTTATTATCGACCTTCGCACGCGAACTGGTCCTCGCTGGCTCCCTTCAATTATCTCCATTCGATGCTGAGACGCAGCTATATAATGTCAACCTTCCCTCATCTTAATAATTCAAATCCAAAATATTCTTTACTCAAGTAAACATGTAAACAAGTGCTTTTGAATCATCAACTCTTGCGAGGTTTTCCCTTGGTAAAGGAAAACCTTGCGAGAAAACCTGCATATTTCTAGAGAATTTTGAGGATATATGTAACCTACCAATCCGTATTGGAGCAACGTGGTAGGTTTTAGCTCCAATCCTTCTTTCAAAAAGAGGCCTATGTCCAGCCGTGGGATAATAACAGGCCGTTATTTTACTTTTAAAAGCTTTCGATGTGAAGGTGGAATCTTGCAAGTTAAATTTGACCCACTTCCCGGTGCCCGATTGTGCTGAAATTCTATATATTGGTCTAGTCTCGATGACAATGCATTTTTATTATAAGCATGACCTGATGCTGCCGGTATTAGCTCCAGACGAGGGAATTGCTAACGGTTAACAGTAGGAACATGAAATTTTGTTAAAAGCTAAAACACCTCATTGATAATCTGTAATAATTAATAATATCTTTCTTTAACCGCTAAATATATTGTTGTACCATCTTTTATTAATGTATTATTTTATGTTTATTGTTATCCATTTATTTATTTCTTATTAGCTTAGGCACGTCACTACAGTTTATTGATTTTCATTTCTTAATTATTTATGCCTATTACTACTTTTCTTCTTCTGTTTTTTTGCTTGCTGCACCTATTTAAATTCTCCGTTTGCTCCTAAGGTTGACTGGTAGAGAACGCTTAATTAAGTGCTAAATCCGTCTTTTGTACTTTTATATCTCAATAGTGCAATAAATATTTTAAATAATAAAGCTTTCTTAAAAGCATTTTTAACTTGACTTGTTTATACATTTTTCCATTAACTTCGCATTCACGAATAAGCCATGATATTTGCCGTTGGAAGTAATGACGCCCAAAGCCATATGTAATCATATGGAGATTTATTGCATGGTGATTACAAACCCCTGGAATTGAGTTCACGGTCGATACAATAATAAAACACGTAAATCTTCTTCAAGTGGTAGCCTTTATCAATCTATCCAATTAAATATGCATGCGCGTTGTAATTTTTTTTTAATGTTAACATATGATTAATAACTGCACGTTGAATGTCAGGGAGATATGTTTTGTTTTTCCGCTTCTTCGTCGTATTAGCATTATTTATGAAAGGAACGTTTATTATAAGGTTGTATGTAACAATACTAACTTCTTTTTTTTTCTTATACATATATAGTTTATTTATATATTTCTTCTTCTTCTTCTTCTTCAATCGGTCCCTCATTACTGAGGATCGTGGTCATATGAAGCCTTTCTTCGTATAATCTGTCTCCACCTGTTCCGATCCATAGTAGCCCTCACCGTCTGATAGAATCTGGACGAGGAGGTGGCTTCTTTCACTTGGTCAGACCATCGTGTTGGCGACCGGCCTCGTGGCCTTTTGCCTTCTGTGTTGCCAACAATGACCAGCTTTTTCGCATTATGTGGCCGAAATACGATAGTATGCGTTGGAGACACATAGTGGACAGACGGGTTTATATATTTACGGATTTATATAATTATCAATATATAATTTATTGTTTTGTTTTTTAGTGTTTTGATGTTGTTATTTATTAATTTTAATGTACCTATACTACGTTTCTTTTAGTTTTCCAACCACCAAGGGTCGCTGGCAGAGATCTCTTATAGAGATAAGTTATCCTTTGTACTTGTTTTTCATTTAACTGTATTTTTTGTATGTTTTCTTTTATGGTACATAAATAAATAAACATATTCAATAGAAAGTCTGTATCTTATTTATTTATTTGATACACCGACGATATATTACAGATACATTTACAATATATCCTTATATTAATTCTAGTTCCATTGTAATTATAAGTTACAGGCGTATTTAACATTGTTTGTTCTGTTAGTTCTTAAATATTCTAGTTTAATTATATCAACTACTAAAACTAAGGTTTCCATAAATCAATCCCTACTGAAAATAAATATGTTAAAAAAATTTAAAACTATAAATTATAAGACTGTTAAAGAAAAGAAGGTCCAGAAGTGAGAATTAATTAAATCCTGAACTATAATTTAACTTGTATTACCGCACTCGTAATTAATACGATATCCCAAAGCAAACGTTCATCACACAAGAGGGCTTATTATGCCGGGGCCATCGCAACCTCCATTTGTTATTGCGCACTACGCCGAGCACTCGGGTGTGTTCGTAGGACGCGCGATGACAAGGAGCCGCGGCGAGTTCGGTACCCATCAGCTACACTGGTAATACACACGATAGCAGCGACCTCTTGTAATATCCGTTTACAATACGTAAAAATTCCTCATGAATCACTCTAAATAATAATGAAAACCACATCCGCCGTGTGGTATCCGGCTGAGTAGAATAGACCAATCTCATTTCTTACCGCGGTGTCGTAAAAAGCGACTAATGTAAGTCGACCCACCGTGTGGTATCCGGTTTAGAAGAATAGACCACCCTCTTTCTTACCGCGGTGTCGTAAAATACGACTAAGGTAAATTGACGTCAGGCAGGCGGTCGGTCGTAAAAACGCAGCCAAATGATGTGACAGCATGTTTATAACATGTTGTGCCGACACCACTTAGAGTGGGATAAGGGCAGGAAGATGATGATGAATGAAAACCGCATAAAAATGTATCCAGTAGTTTATAAGTTTATCGTGAATAGACAAATAGATGCGGTGGGATATTCATAATATATTGCAAACAAAAACAAACCTAATCCAATGTTTAATTACCCATCAATCGTGAACCGTCGCCACAGTAGTCGTGAAAAAAATTGTAATTACTTTTAGAGTCATTTTTTTATGGATATTTTTATGTTCACAGTGTACAATGACCAGCCGGTGTCGTCAGCTTCTCCGCCCACCCGGGATAAAATCAACGGGGAGGAAAAGGCGAGATCACGTCGTAGGGACACCTGGCCGGAGCCCAACACCACGCCCTCTACGGATGAGGGTATGTGAGGTTCTTTAAAATAAGAAATGAGTATATAAGGGAAATAAGTATAAACAGCTGTATAAGCTGTGAAATAAATAACTATAAGCTGTGATAGCCCAGCGGTAACACCGTGCACTTCTTTCGAGGAGGTCACGGGTTTGAACACCGGGCAGGCACCAATAAGTTTTAAATTAAAACTTCTTATATGTCTTATTGATTTGTCAATTTATACAAAAAGTACATACGAAAAAAATACAAAAGTAATGAAAATATAATTTTTTCTATAATCCGCGATAAAAGAAAATATATGTAATCCTAAATATAGGTACTATCCGTTCTCATACCTGATACATGCAGAATTTGTAAAAACTCATGCACTACCCGCCGGTGGTTTTTTTTTGCATTGTTGTTATTAGTGGCGACCAATAACACAATAATACACAAGCACTGCATTCACCACCACAATCAAAACAAAATTCAAGTTAGTTTTGAGATTTGATACAGATGTATTCACTTGTTTTGTGAAACAATATAAGTAAAAAAATAAATAAAATAAATAAATAAATGAACGTAAAAATAAACGAATCAATGCGTCTCAAATGACGTCAAAGAGTCATCAAATTCTATTAAGCTGACACATTGTCGATAATAAATAGATAAACGTGCTCACTATCTTATCGAAGCTCGATAATTTTTCAGGAAATGATAAATTATATTTTCATTTCAGTCAACGTAGTTCGCTCCCCGTTACTTCAACAGCAGCATCAGCAATACGACGAGCAGCTGAGAGATATTGCAGCATCACTGACGCGGCCGCGATCTCGTCGGGCCTTGCCGCCTTCTCTAGAACGACCGACCAGACTCCCGCCACCTAATAGATTACCGGTTCGTACTAAAAATCGATACTTGTTTGAAATTAAACCCAATGTAAAAAGATTAACTCAATTCTATCACTTCTTTGGAATTACCATTCGTGTTTTAATAATTAATAATTATGTTGCCACCTGTAAAGGTCAAATTCATACAATGAACCTGTTTAAATAATGGTGAGGTACTAGTCTATGAAGCTGTGGTAGCCCAGCGGTAACACCTTGCGACACACACACGTTCACACGTTCGAACAGCAATGAGTAAGCAGAACACGGCAGACAGCAATGAGTTTTTCTCTTAAAACTTATGTGTCTAATTGATAATTACAATTTATCACACGCTTTTCGGTTAAGAAAAACATCGTGTGGAAATCTGCATATCTCTAGAGAATTCTGGAGATATGTGTAACCCACCAACGTGGTAGGTCTTAGCTCCAAACCTTCTCTCCAAAAACGAAGAGAAGAGGCCTATTCTCAGCATTGGGATAGTATACAGGCTGCTACTTTAATAGTATATACCAACTCGTTATCTTTTTAATAACTGTCAGTGCTTCAAACACAAGATCACTCTTTGATCAGCAAATATAGTACTTATTTAATTACTAGAAAGTGATAGCAATCGTCATCTTTTACGGAATGTATTAACTCGGTTTAATTGTATTCAAGTCTTATTTTTTAAAGGGTAAAACAGTATAGGCGACGTATCGACTAAGTTAACTCTACATGCATAGTTAAGGATAATATGAAGTCATTACAAAAGTTTGTATTTTATTCTCAAATAAACAATTTGATTTCTTGTAGGCAAGAGGTGCACCAGATGGCGGCCCGCCAACCGAAGAAGGTATAACCAGTTCGGCAAGTGAAGGCAGCGAACCTACAGATGCAGTAGAGGCGACGGAAACAACTGAAGCAAGCAGAGTTGAGTTACCAGCTGAAAGACTACTCCATGCAAGAGCTGGATGGCTACAACGAAGAGGGCCTGGTGGATGGTCCCGGCACTGGTTCGTACTCCGCGGGGCAGCCTTACTGTACTTCAGGGATCCACATGCAGAGCATCGAGGGCTTATGGATGGGGTGATAGATCTTAGCGGCATTTCAAGAGTAGTAGAAATGCCTACCTCATCTTCCACTAACGGTTATGCTTTCGAAACTGAGGTAATTGCAAATACGATTGATATTTTAATAATTAATAATGAAAATAATAAATATTTCATTGAATTTCAAATATTGTTATATTTACAGACTTGGGACGGCAAGCACATTGTTCTATCAGCTGTTACGGCTGGCATAAGAGCCAACTGGGTATCGGCAATGAAAAGGACGGCTGGTTTACCTGATTCTGGCCCACTTTCTCTTATTCTACGAGAAGACTCCGTGGATCAAGTATCAGAATCATCTACTTCACCGATAACACCAATTACTCCAAATACAACGAAATCAGGACCATTTTCATCGGACGAAGAATACAGAACAGCATCCGAAGGTGGGCGTAGAGACAGTGCTGATTGGGGAGATGTTGCTACTCAACCACCACCATCTCCTATTCTCAATCGTACTCCTATATCTAAAGTTAAAGAAAAAGTTCGTGCTAGAGTAAGTCTGCAGCCGCAAACCAAACCCGATTTAAAAGCGGATAAAGATGAAATCGATTCTACCAAAGAAAAAGAAAATATACCTATAGATGAAATCGACGAGAATGACAAACCAAATGAACCCAGAAAACGTAGCTACATTTCTACCATAGACAAACAATCGATCGAAATCGAAGATTTACGAAAGCAACTTAAGCTAGCATTGGATGATGTTAATGCAGCTGAATCCGAACTTTCAAGGCTGAGGAAATTAAAAGCTGAAGCTGTCTCAAGAGAAAAGAAAATGGAGGAATTGGTGATTGCCTTACAAAAGAAAGAAGAAGAACTTTCGGTTAGAACAAAGGAAGCTGAAAATTTAGATGCTATAAAGCAACTTTATAATCAAGACAAAACGATGTGGGAAACGAAGTTGACTGAGACGCAAAACTTTTTAAAAGAATCGACCGAACATTGTGAATTACTTACGCGACAACTTTCGACAGCTCAGGAAGCTATAAAACAACTACAAAAAGAATTAAACGAATTAAATGAAAAACTTTTAAGAAGTGTCAGAGAAAATGATTCCTTATATACAAGAATCAGGGACCTCGAAAATAAAGTTGTTGTTGAGTCCCCAACCAGAGAAAAACGAAAAAGTATTGGATCACTCAGCGACCTGAGTAATATAAAACAAGACTTAAATTTAGAGTCGTTAGAGAAAAATAGACTGATCGAAGAGTATGTAGATTTAAGAAGCAGATTTTTAAAAGCTATCCATGAAATTAAGGCTATGAAGCGAGAACTTCGTGATTCACACAATATGTATGACGAGCTCGAGTTAACAAACACAAAATTAAGAAATGAGATGAAATTAAGGGAACAGTGTAGCAGGTCAGAAATCGATTTAATGGCAGCTCGCATTTTAGATTTAACCCAGAAACTAACTGCATCGGACAAACAAGTACGCACTTTGAAACATAAAATTCAAAAATCAGAATCCAGAGAAAAACGACGCAGTTTATCACTTAAGGGAAGGGAATCTTTCACGTTAGGTAAAGAGGTCGAAGAAAAATTAACAGAATTAGAAAATAAAATCACGCTTTTAGAGTCAGGTGAAACAGTACCCACAATAAACTCTCCCTCTAAAAGTACCTCTCCTGCCAAAGAAAAATTATCTAAAACAGACAGTACTACAGATGAAAAAAGAATGAAAAGGTTAGCTGCGAGACTGAGAAGGAAGTCCTTAGATAGTGCCACAAGTTCTGAGCCCATGAAAATGCTAGTCCGATTAAGTTCTCTCGAAACCAAAGTATCATCCGCTTTAGAAATTCGTCGTGATTTAGCTGTATCGTGTGAATCATTAAGTCCAATAACAAGATCTACCGAGAGCCCTATAAGCAACGATAGTCCAGAAAACTCCACAATCGGCACGCAATCACAAAGGCATCTCCTGGATAGACTACAGAGTCTCGAAAATGTCGTGATTCATTCGAGAAATAAAGTAAATGAATGTTTGTGTCAAATGAGTGCAATGAGAGCGGCCAAATCGAGACGATCGCCATCCCCGAGTATAGAAAAAAAATATAGCATCAAAACGATGGAAAAATGTTTAATGGAAGTCAGTAAGAGACTGCAAGAATGTTTTGACAAGTGTGTGATAGATCCAACCGACCAAAACAATGGCGATGAAATCAGTGATGGTGTGGCGCAAGTCGTCGTTCAATTGGAAGAACAATTGCGAACGAAACTTTTAGAAATATCTAAAAAGAAAGCCGCACTTTATGAGGCCGGGGAGTTGACACAGAGAAAGAGTTTAGAGATTCTAGCAGAGAAGCTAGCGTACGAAGCGGTGTTAGTGGGTAGAATTCAAGAGGCTCTGGAATCCTCTGACGGGAGCAGATTCTTCGCTAGATTGATAAAGTCTGAAATAATCGAAACTAGTCAATTAATCGATAACCTTAAATCTAAGATTAACGGAGACGGTAAAACGACGTCCGTCACCAAAAGTTCCCTCGACTATCTCGCGAGGATACTGTCGCGCAAAATCGACGCCACCAACGGAAGAGAGTCCAACGCTCGGAAATCCGAGGTCATCATTCAGAGCGCGGACCTCGAAGCGCTGAAAGTGTCACAGCGGGAAATCGCCGAGGCCGTCGAGAAATACAAGAAAGAAAAATTGGGGGAGCTGTGCTCGGCGCTGGCGAGCGAGACGCTCAGCTACTCCGCGACCAGCGACAGCGACGTCGAGCAGCGATCGAGCGTGGAGGCGGCGCGGGTCCGCGAGGCGTGGGCGGCGGCGCGCGACGCCCTCGGCGCCGAGCTCGTGCAGGCCGAGGTGGCGCGCGCGCTGGCCCGCGCCGCGCAGCTCTGCGAGGACAGCCTGGAGGACGCGCGGCGGGCGCGCCTCACGCTCAGCGCGCAGCACCGCGCGGACCTCGACCTGTGGTGGCAGGCCGCGCACGACCACCTGCGCTGCGAGATGGACGCCGCCGTGCGGGACATCGCCGCGCGCTACCGCGAGTGCCTCTCCGACCGCCGAGAGGGCGCCCCGGGACTCGACAGCCGCGCGCTCCTGCAGCAGCTGGCCGACGTCCTCGCCCGGAAGGCCCTGGTGGACGCGCGCGTCGCGGTCGTCGAGGGCACGTACCGCGCCTCCGACGACGCCCTCCGCCGGGCCGAGGACTCCATCTCCTCGCTGGAGACGGACCCGACCTGCGAGGCGGAGTTCGTCTATCTCTTCCAACACTTCTCGACCGAGTGCCGAGCGCTCTTCTCCAGTGACTGTTCGGGCAACAGTGAAGACTCGATGAAGATCGGCGAGAGCCTCGAGCGGGTGGAGGCGGCGGTGGAAGCGGCGCGGCGGCGACTAGAGCCCGACGCTCGGGAGGCCGAGGACGAGGAGGACGCGGAGCGCGGGGACGTGGTCGCGCGCATGGAGGCGCTGCGGCGGCGCGTGGAGGCGCTGCGGTGCCCGCAGTGCGCGCGGCTGCAGGAGGCGCTGGAGCGGCTGTCGGCGGAGCGCGCGCGCTCGGAGTGCGCGCTGACGCAGCAGGGCGCGGCGCTGGCGGCGGCGCGGCGGGCGCGCGCGCAGCTGCAGGCGCAGCACGAGCGCGAGCGCGTGGCGTTACGAGAGCGGGCGCGGACGCTGCAACGCCGGCTCGCAGCGCTGGACTCCGAATACTCGGCGCAGCTGGACAGTCTGCGCGCCGCCTATCAGGTCAGGATGCATTTAAAATGTTACACGATTCTATTAATGTTCATAGTCCCCAAAAGTGTTTTAATTTTTAACCTATTTGCTATCGGCAAAAAGTCAATACGTAAGAGTAAACAAACCTCAACGTAGTCGTACTGTTTACGTTTGATGTAGTGTACAATGTAATTTCAGATTATTCAAATCGTCTTTTTTATGCGTGACATAAGTTACACAGAACATTCAACTCTTGTTAGTTTTCCGTATTCCAACTGTTTACCACATCCGTTACAGAGCGCGGTGGCGGCCGACACGCACGGCGACAGCCTGCGCGCGCGCTACCAGCAGGAGATCGAGCAGCTGCGCGCGCTGTGCGAGAAGGGGCTGCTGGCCATGGAGAGCTCGCACCGCCGCATCGTGCGCGAGATGGAGGACAAGCACCGTGCCGAGCGGGACCAGCTCAGGTGAGCTCGACATATTCCTCGGACGTAACTTCTAGGGTTAAGAGTGATACACTACAAACTATATTTAACATTTCCATAGGCTAGAGAAAGAACAGGCGTTGGCTGAAGAGACGCGCGCGACGCTCGCCGCCCTGGACGCCATGCGTAAAGCGCACGAGAGCGAGGTCCGCCGCGAGGTGGACAAATTCAAAGCGGATTTCCTGGTCCGAGGCGCGCCAGAACTTGGTCAACTTAGCTCGAGGCATCAGTAAGTCGACACTTTGAAACTTTGACCAACATTGTTTTCTGATACGTACGTTTTTGGTATAGTAGTCATTATTCATTTCTTTCTTAAGAAAGCACAGAGTAGTTCTTAGAATGTCCTGTGTGCTGACTTTTAGCCTTCTGGCGGATCTATAAGTCCAAAGAGACATATATTCGAGAATAACTAATTATTTAATCTGATACTGATATTGTAAATGCGAAAGTCTATCTACCTAACACTAGCTTTCTGTTCCTCTAGAAAAGTATTATTAGAATTTGGTTAACGATTGTAAATCGAATCAAAAAAATATTTTTCTACGGGAATAGGAAAATACAATATAGTACATAATTAAGGGTAATTTAAAACTAATGTCTATCCGAAAGAAGTCGCTGGTACCTCGAGTACAAAATAGAGACAAGAATAAGAAGGCCAACATTGTGTGTTGCAGGCAAGAAATGGAGGAGATCAGACGGGAGATCCTGTCGCTGTCGGAGAAGTACTCCATAAAGTGCGTGGAGTCCGCGGCCCTTGAGGAGAGGCTTGCGGCGGCCAGCGCGCAGCTGACCCACGCGCACAACCACATCATGCAGCTCGATGCCAGGTATAGACATAGGCCATTTGAACTCCCTAAGTTTTCATTAAGAATCTCAAAACTCTTTCAAATTCTAATTATTGTTAATTGCTGCTTCTATACGTGTTTTATTTAGGGTCGACTGCATCGAAGTATTCAACAGCATGAGAGTACAGCATAATAAAGTGATACCGGATTTCGATAAAACTACCTATATACTGTTGTGCGTCGGACATGTTTCTTGGTTTTAGATCCTTAGAGAATCAAAAAAATTTTATTCTGAAATATTGGGTTTAAAACTGTTGTTTAAAATTGTGAATATTTGGGGTACAATAAAAGTAGACTTTTCCATCTAATTCCATTAACGACAATAATTTTAGTATTTAGTACAACATATCTAAATTTAAAATATTGCCTCAGATTAATCCCTATTAATAACTATTATTCTTTTCATGTACTTAACACTCTAGTATAACAGATCTTATATTTTAACAGAACACCAAAAGTGTGTTTCGTACGCCTTTTAACAACAATAAATGTTTATATTACAGAAATAAACAACTCCGAGCGCATATAATGTCCGAAGCTAATGAAATGAAAAACGCCGAAGCGTCCACTCTGGCCCAGCTCATCGAGGACTCCCCGCCGGTATGTTACAGCATTTGGATAGACTTCGGTCAGCTTAAGCTCTACGCCCACTATACACAACTGTCTCATTTTATATGCTGAATGTACTGCAACGTCAGTGTATCTCAAATGTCAGAATTAGAAGCAACTTAATAGTCAATAATCAGTCGCTAATAAATACGCAAACTTGTAAGACGTATCATAATAAATATATCTCCACCTGCATTACTTTGATTTCGCTGCAATAAAGAAGTGCACAGCCTAACAACAACAGCACGCTTAACTTAAACTTGAACATAATTAAGTCAATATCCAAGAATATTATAATCACATATCCATTTTAAATTAATTATGCAACGCCAATCTATAGAGTACAAATTATTACCACTGTCTCACTTGACACTAAATTATGCAATTTTTAGAGCAAAAGTCGAAAAACTTAAAAATTTATAGCACTTAGTAAGTTTTGAGTTCTGATCAAATAAATCCTTCACAGTGCTTTATTATTACCACAGTATCAAGATTAGCTCAGCACGTGTGTAATGTGCTTATTTAAACTTAGCTAACCATTATTTTTTGTCGAATATGAAAGGATATATGACTAGAGGGAGGTCGAATAAGACTTTATGGTTGGATTGTGTGCAGTATAACATGCGTATAAAGGAGAGAATGGAAAAGAAATATATGTTGTGCCGACAACACTTAGAGTGGGATAAGGGCAAGAGAATTAATTAATAATAATATTATTTTTACTTTAAAAATACACAATCGGTATAAATAAAAGTCTTTTGAGTAGCATTACATGTTGACTTTTGGAATACCTAAATCCACTATTACTTATTTATGCAATGATATTGATATAATTGGAGAATGCTATCTGATATTATGGATGAAATCTGGCAACATTACGATTGTGAAACGCAGAAGTTGCCAGTCAATATATTAAATATTGCCAACACACGAAGCCAGCTTTATCTTTAAGAATTGCTAGCTTTTACCCACGACTTCGTTCGTGGACTGTTGTCGTGTGATAGGTCGATAATAGATGGCGCTTTTTCAATGTCATCCTATTCCTCTAGAATTGATTAATTTAATATTCCGATGTATAAGGAATAATTGTACCAAATTTCATCGATATTGGTTCAGCAGATTCGCCGTGAAAGAGTAACAAACATACATCCATACTCACAAAAATTCGCATTTATAATATTAGTAGGATATGATATTCTATCTATAAAGTATAACACGATATATTTTGGTGTATGAATGTACTATTTAAATGCAAAGCGATGATGACACAGTTCTATATAGTGGGCATAAAGCTTTATATTGGCTTTTTATCTAGTGCTTATATATGCGCTAAGCGCACGCTTCACGCTTGCATGTAATCATGCACTTAATCATTAATTACATAAAACATGAAAATCTTATCTGCATTATTTAATTAAATTACCTAAGCACAAATAAGTATGAAAAAAAGTTTAGTAGTTTTAGTTAGTTTAAAAAAGTTTAGTTAGTTTTCATTTTGAGTATCTAAATTAAATCACGTACTATTTTAGAAGCACTTTATTTTTGTAAATATTTCAATTTTAATAAGCTATAGAATAAATTTGATCGCACAAATTGAAACGCGCTACGCTTTAATATTGGCTGAATTTTGCTTTATAAAATATTAATCAATGCATTTTTTTTTGTATTTTAAATTTAATTTGGCTTAATTTTTTTTGTATTAGAGTTCAATTTCATTTTTTTTAATTTATTAATTAAGTTTTTAATCATGGTGTTTGTCATCATATTTAATTAATATCTAACGTTTAAATAATTTAAAACTATTCAATTCGCGCGATCATTAATTGCTCGTAGTTTTTTACTCGTATTCAGAGATTCAAGTACGAATTCGAGTTTTTAGATATATAAAAGCCCAGTATTTCGTTAATGAATGCTTTAAAGGCAGCCGTTAATTTGCGATCGGATCGGACTGTGTCGAATATATATATCTTCAACTCAATAAATTATTTTAAATAATTTATAGAATTAGGCGTTACTTGGCGAAGGTCCATAATACGAAACTAATGAAAGTATTATTTTATCGCGGATTATATTTTTATGGGGATTATAGCCAAATAATATTTTCATTATTTTTGTTAATTACTTAAATAAATTATTTAACTTAACTTATTACTTAAATAAATTACTAAAATTATAGATAGTGTTAGTATCATTTATGAATTTACATTTAATGTTTGTAAAGTAAAGTTTTATTGCGTATAAATCGGGAAAGTTTGAAATCTACTAAACAACATCTAAATATCCATATTTATTTTATGAATTAGCGCAATCAATCCTTGATACATAATATCTCCTAAACGACATCATGTCAATCATACACATAGCTTTTATACGCCTTATATGTAGATCAATATTTTGGATCACATATTATTTCCTAATGTCATTTATATATTTATAGTAGTTATATATTCATAATTTCATAATTATCCTAACTATTTAGAAGTGAACAAATATGGCCCTTTGCAAGTGCGTTGTTCGTACGTACAATTTAGTACACATACCAACGTATAAATGAGGGGGTTAGAATCAAACCTGGTTATTTCCAAAATAATTAAAATTGAGTAGAATGAAAATTTTGTTTTATGTGTTTAATTCTTGGAGTTTCGACAAATAAAATATATTTATTAAACACAGATTTAATCACTGAATTAAGGTAATGTCAATCTTTACGTTTGCTGCTAACTGTAATACAAATATTTCAAATTAGCTAAATTTGATTGTGACTTTAGGAAAGTAGTAATAAAATTATTTTGCTATAATCCGCGATGAAATTCAAATGAAAATCATCGCGGATTATAGCAAAATAATTTTATTATTACTTTTGTATTATGGATCTCCGCAAAGTAACGCCTAATTCTATAAATTATAGTGACTTTAGGATTTATCTATTTTTGATTCTAATCCCTCAAATATGCGTAAAGCGTAACATAACGAAAAACAGATTATCGGTTCCGATGATAGTAAATGTACGGCGGTCTGATTCAAAATACCGAGTTCGCACTTGAACGTCTCTGAATACGGGTGTTAGAGTTACGGAGTGTAATTGCAATTGGCGTGGTACATGTGGCGGGCACTAACAGCATGGGGCGGAGGCGCCGCTGTGGGCTCACCTGCGCCGGCTGGCCGCCGCCTGGCAGGGCTGCGACCCCCCAGGTAACCACCCCATAGTCCATACCACACAACATACCATCACAACGGACAAAGTCACATAGAATCGAAACTAAATTTTTAATTTTATTTTGATATACTCTAATAATTGAACAGTTAAAAGGCTTTTAGAACCACATTGCATACTTAGTTCGAATTTTAATTTTTAGGTAGTTAGTGCCTTATTTACTTCAAGTGATCATTTTATTTTGTAATTTATTTAAATAATGTACGCGTCCCTATTACATGCCGTGGTAACCTATAATTAAGACTTTAAAGTAATGTTTAAATTGTAAAGTATCTTATAGTATTAATAATGTAAGTCTTGTTGGTTATCCCAATAAATAAATAAAAATAAAAAAAATCATCATCCTACCCTTATCCCACTATAATTGGGGTCGGCACATGTTATAAACATGTCTGTTCGGCCGCCTGCCTAACGTCAACTTACCTTAGTCGTATTTTACGAAACCTCGTTAAGAAATGAGGGTGGTTTATTCTACTCAACACGATACCACACTGTGGTTCGGTTGACCTTAGTTACCATTTATGACACCTCGGTAAGAAATGAGTGTGGTCTATTCTACTTATTAGGTCTATTATACTTATTCCGCATACCACACGGCAAAGAATCGATAATCAATATAAACAAGTAATAGAGAGGTCATTCACCCGTACAGGTGTAGGAAATATTTTATACAAGTACACAAAGTTGTCATAAATACAATATTTGTTATAAATATTATTATTTTGTTACTTTTAAAACTACTGAGGTTATCCTAGTACAGAAACATCCGCTAAAGGTTATCTGAAAATTTTATCAAAATCAGTACAGCCATTTCAAAATCTATAAGGGACATAGATAAACATTCGTTATTATATTTATATAAGAGAAGAAGATAAGAGCGCTGGTTTTTTTAGTATTTCTTATAATATTGAGAGCGCTTTAGATGATAACATTGCAAACGGAAACGGAAAAGGAAACAGCTTTCGGAACCAGCAGTAGAGTTGACGATTCAAAAACACTTGTTTACAAGTTTATTTGAATAAAGAATATTTTGAATTTGAAAAAAAAAAGAAATTAGAAACACTTAGAGACGAATAACAGAACTTAAAAATAAAATTACCACAAAGTATTTAAAAAAAAATGAGATAAATTAATATAAACATTTATTTTCCTATAAGGCATGGTTTTCATTGATATTTTTTAATCATTTATACCATTTTTGGCGCTGTTTATTCGATGTTGAGTTATTAGTAGAGTTTTTAACGTATCTGTGTGTATATATATATATGTAGATAAATTGCGCTATGCATGTTAAAAGTTATACAGATAAAACATATATTTTCCCTATATTCTCCTTGTCTTCATTTTCCTTTATTTGCCCTATTTAACCAACGTTATAAACATATTCATTTCAACTTACATACATTAATTTTTAATGTCAAATTTAACGCTCAAAGTAATAAGGGGATACTAAACTAATTATACAAAAAAAATCTCCGACACCTGTTTTTTAGATGAACTTATCTAATGCTTATATATAAAGCTGAAGAGTTCGTTTGTTTGATTGATTGTTTGAACGCCCTAATCTCAGAAACTACTGGACTGATTTGAAAAATCTAAGTGTAAGATAGTCCATTTATCGGGGAAGGCTATAAACTACACAAAATCACGCTAAGATGCAAGGGAGAGGAGCAGCAATGAAAAATATTGCAAAAATTTGTAACACCGGTTTGACACACAGCTAGTACGTTATAAAATAACTTTGTTTAATTATACACTTAGTTTGATAAAATATTTAGTCAAAAAGAAAATCTCGATATTTTACCTTGTTTGTTATGTATAAGCTTTGATTGTATTAAATTTCAACAATATTGGACCAACGGATTAGCCGTGAATTTAGCGTACCAGACAGAAAGACTTTCGTATTTATAATACGAATATAGATATATACGAAGTCGCAATGAAACAATCTTAAGCATGATTTCGCTATTAAATATCTTTGAACCATAATTTCGTTATTGAATTGAAGTAGGTTTTGAGTCTACTTGGAGATGTGACCGTATCTTTACTTACTATATTTTACTGGCAAATGTGCTCTCCATCCTTTCATTATTTAAATACTGAGTTTTACTTATAAGTAAATGTCATATTATAGGGGAAGTCGTCAAGAGCGAGCTCGCTGGAGACGCGCACCCGCGGCCCTGCGTCGCCGTTCGCCAGCCCGGAGACCACCAGAAATCTACAGATGTCCCCCGTACAGGTAAGAATCCTGTTTTTATCCCACTGATGTGTAGAGGCCTCCTCTTTTGCTGCTCCAATGATAGGGTATTGATAACTCCAGAATTCTCCAGAAATACAGGTTTCCTCACGATGTTGTGCATCACCGAAAAACGTTTGATAAATTGTACATATGAATTAGGCTCATAACTTCAAAAATTGACCATCAAATCCTTGAAAACGGTCGCATTTTTTAAAGATACCGCTAAATTATTGTTTATTATGTAGCCATTTATACATCACCTAATATGTATGTATGTATCTATAGCTCTGTCCACTCATCAACCTGGTTGTAAAGAGATGGTATTCGGTTGAATAGAAAGACCACCCTCTTTCGTACCAAGGTGTCGCAAAAGGCGAATAAGAAGAGTTGAGGTCATGCAAAATACCTAGCCAAATCATGTAACATGTTTATAACATGTTGTGCTGACCCCTTAGAGTGGGATAAGGGCAGGAGACTGTCATATATCCATCCACATTCATATCTGACACTCGTCTGGTCACGCAATTTTCGTCCTTTTTCATCATAATATGTCCATCGTATTCTATCCAGTCTTGTCCTACCACCTAACATACACACCTTATCATTCTCGTCTCATTTGCAAGCATTCTTCTTTCATCCGTCTCTTCCATTGCCCAACATTATGTTAACAATACTTTTTAAGTTAGAGTTCAAGAAAAAACATTGATGGTTCTTTGTTCGCAGAATTAAAAGCGGTTCGCGCTGGGCCGCTGGCGGGCGTCGTCGCAGAGCGCAAGAAGAGATTCGAGACGTAGAACGGTCGCACGGACATACCTACTGTACGACGACGTAGTACCTAACTAGTATTTAACGAAGTAGAACCGTCTCCAGTAGGTCTACATACGCACCGAGTCACAAGAAGCCTCCCCACCACGCTAGCACCTGGCCACTTTGCTTGACGTCTATTATAAATATATTTGTATAAAAACTCCTAAACCATTATCAAATTAAAACTATTAATCTATAACCAATATGATTAAGACTATAACTACGTGAAATCACGTAAAATTTACGCTTTTCGTTTACACGTGCAAAGTGTTATATATTTATAGTTGCAATGACACTTCCTCTATGAGAAGTGGCCAGAACTTTTAACTCCCACCCACCACAAAAATGTATATAACTTTGTTTGAATTGTTTTATTTTTACTTAATTTTAATTAACTATAGTGTATATTACTTTTGATTACTTTATTCTTTGTTTTTTTTTTTAAGTTACGCTAACCACATTTATCGTGATGAGCTTAACTTTTACAGACCCCAAAGTCTTTTCTTTACACGGACTTTTTTTAGCCGTAGTTTCGGGTTAGTGATGTATCTTTCTGTAAAATTGTAACATTGTGTAAATACTCAGGGTCTGCCTCTTTTGTAACCAGTCGTTTCTAGTGCACAGTTTGCTGTCCATTTATCTTATAAGGAGTTTGTTACCAAATATTTCTTATTTATGAGTTTTTTTGACCTTCGCGTTTTCCGCGTGATATATTCGGAGGCACAGTGGCGTTCTTTCGAAAATATTCTGTTTTATACGCACTAACATTCTTAATTATGTTTCATTACTTTTCTACGACTGAATTCGAACTAATTTAATCAATAAAAATATTACTTTACTTTACGAACTACTTTACTATTCAAACGAACGATTTCGATTCTTTGAATAAACGATCATGAATAAAATGAACCTATAAAACAAGAACCTATAGATTTTTTTCAGACCAAAATCCCGTGTTTCTAATAAATTGTTACTTTTTTAATTAAAGAAATGGTATTACAAACGATATTTTGTATTTTAGTAATTTTTAATCATTCTTAAGAATGATTAAAAATTACTTCAGTAAATTAGTACTTAAGTACTAACTTAAAAGGATGATAATTCACTCCAAATACCTATCTTCTAAAATTCTAGATTCTCATGTTAAATACTGTTAATGTTATTTCCACCCTATCTACTTTATCTTTCTATTTATCTATTATACTTTAGAGTAAAATATTGTGATTTTCACAGCTAATTTATTTCAGTATATTTTGTTGTTATTAGATAAATAAAACTATCATTATTAGATTCTTATAACTTTAGCCTTCTCAAAGAATGTCAGTCCCCCACTGTGCCTCCTTTAGCTATTAGAACTTGTTTATTTTTTTGTAGATTTATAAATAGATATATACTTACATTTATGTTTTTCGGAAATGGGAGATATGATGTATTCGAGTTTATGAATTTAAAGGAACATTTTAAGAACCTGTTACGTAAATTAGGTTCTACGCGCTATACAATATGTGTAGGTTTTTTTGAAATTGTATTTCGATAAAATTATCTGTAACAGGTGTATTTTTGAGGCATATTACTTTTTTTAACATTTAACACGTTATGTTTAGGACGTTAGTTTGAGATCACCTTGTGTTGCATTGTTGTGGCGCACTGCACTCGGCTCAAAAATTTATAGCATTTTAAATGAAACGTGACTAAAATATATTAATCTATAATCAATAAAACAAAGGTATATCTGAATACGAGCAATAAATTTTTATAATCATTACAAACAAATAGTTTAATATCATTTTATATACCTACCTTCCAAAAATAGAATTGTTTCGACTTATAACCATAAGTTATATAAGCAAACTCAGAAAATGGAAAACAGACAATAAAAAAAACATTCTGTCGGTTTTGACATTTGTCAACTTATATTTTGACAGCCATCTTAACGAACACACTAAAACCATAGAGTTCTAGAGTAGAGGAGCCATAGATAGACCTATAAGTGAGAGTATCACAATAAATGAGCGGGAAGAACACGTATTCTTCATCTTTGTCTAATTACACAAAATAAAGAGAGACAGATAGATACACTCATTCTTTTTTCTATATTGTAATATTGCACATTTTAAGGCTGACTTCTCTACTCTAGTTAACTCTATGACGTTAACTCATAATAAAAGTTATTTAAAATGTTTCACTCGATTGTTTGTTCTTTGTTTTATTGTAACAGGTTTCACATCATAAATATAATCATATATATCGGACATTCTGCATATTGGTTAATTAATATGAAATTTATTTGTACTTATAAGAGTATATCTTTGGTCGTTAGTACCCGAGTGCGGTGCGACACTAGACCGTGTGTTTTTGTTACCATACTCTCCGAACTGGGCATTTTGCGTTGTCTTCCACCCTTCACTTTGTTGTGTATAGTTACACCGGCGCTGTCGGCCAAGCGAAAACATGCCTTAACGCTGCGGATTATTGCTCAATATTGTCTAAAACTGCATGTCCGCTTGTGTCGACAGACGCGTCGAGAACAGACTGTTATTCGTGTAATGGTAAGCGAAAATATCAGAACAAAAACGATATTTCATATTTATAAGCCAACATTAACTAAATTTAAAGAAATGTGGATGCTAACATTGTTAAAAGGTACTTATAAAACTTCTAAAAAACTTTGGAATACAGACAGACCTATTCCTATTTAGTTAATAACTGACATTTTTTTACATCATTTTCACTTGTTCAATTACCTGTCTTTTCCTACTTTTTATTCCAAATTGTCTAAAAAGAGTCTCTTTCAGAGAAATGACACTTTTTAGACAAATTTTCACTGTTTCAGAGATTCGTTCCACCAATTTCGGTACAAAAACATTTAGGAATATTCAATTGCTCTTTCAGCAAGTTGATCTGTTTTTAAACGGATATAGCATTTACAAGGGACACCATCGACAACAGAGTTTGTTTTTAAGTATGACGGGAATAGTGTCTGCATATTTTTGTTTTATTGGTTGATGTCTAAAGGCTGATATTTTTGACATTATTGAATAAATTGCACTCAGTCATTTGTATTTAAAACAACGCAGAGAAAACATAGTTGCAAATATTTTTGTTACCAATACACCAATAGCTATAAAATGTATCTATTATTTATGTTATTATTCTCCCTCTATAGTCGTAGTTGACGTTGTAAAGTGTTGGTTTATATAACAAAGATTTTTAAATAAACTACTTAATACAAAAATATCGTTTTATTTTTATTCCTCGTTTAAAATTCCAAGATATTTTTATACATGAGATATTACATAATAACACAAAAGATAAAAAATATTTTTTTCACAATAGCAACAAAAACCAACTGAATAATGCGGCAAATGCTTTAACTCTTTTAAGGAGATGCATTAAAGTTTAGGACTTAGTGCTACTCATCCATACTATCCAGTGATTGTGTTAGTAGTAACAACCTTGCACATCTTTTAATATATATAAAAACTATAAATCTAGCAGTAAGTGTCATCCTACAGATTACTGGATATATTTCTAATTCTTGGTAAATAAGACAAATGTTAGGTATAGAAGTTGTTACCTTCATTAATCTAATGCTAGCTGAATCCTTTAGGATCTAACAATTGCTGAATACCTACAGGATAGGACAATTGCTAAATAGCTTCAGGATCTGACAATTGCTAAATACTTACAGGATCTAACAATTGCTGAATACCTACGGAATGTAAAAATTGCTTAATACCAAAAGGATCTGACAATTGCTAAATGCTTACAGGATCTAACAATTGCTGAATACCTACAGGACCTAACAATTGCCTAATACCTTCAGAATCTTACAATTGCTAAATACTTACAGGATCTAACAATTACTAAATACCTACATGATCTGACAATTGCTGAATATCTAAAAGATCTGCCAATTGCTAATTATTTCAAGATCTTACAATAGCTAAATACCTTCTAAATCTAACGAAAGGATTTCAGGATCTAACTATAGTTTTTTACCTTCAGAACTTACATTGTATATAACTGAAGTTAGGTATAGCTATATACCTCCACAACCTAGCTATAGGTAACTATAACTGTGCTCCATGGCACCAATTTACCTTGATCTCATATCGGCTACAATCATTCAGTAAGCACGTACAAATTATTCACTAGTAGAGGAGTTCATAGCTGTATGAGCGGCTTCTCATTAGCTTCTTCTCTCAACCGCAGCCTGGCCCTCCATTCGCTGCGGTCCAACAGCACCTTCCGACCATGTGCCTTATGAATATCTCTGAACGGTACCTTTTTACGTGGGAGCTCGGATTTTACACTTTCTTTATCTAAAAGAGAAATTATTTATGGTTAAGTAAGTCACTGGACTAAAAGAGCACAAGTCACTAGATGGAGTCTCCAAGACATGAGAATTTCACAACATTTTGCTGAATGTTCATTATAGAGAACAGATTACATTGACTACAAAAGAAAAGAAAAGAAAAAAAAGATTGTCATTCTTAATTCAAATAATTTATAGAAGTAGGCGTTACTTTGCGGAGATCCATAATACAAAAGTAATAATAAAATTATTATCAGCGATGAAGTAAAATATAATACTAAATGAAGAGTGGATAGTCCGTTTTCATAACTGTTACATGCAGGATTCGTAAAAACAGATGTACAAACCTCCACCATCGCCACCACAATACACAAGCACTACACATGTTCATTATCAGGAGATAGACTCCACAACAAAATGGCAGTCTTAATTCATACAAATTCTGCCTTGGAAAGGAGAAAACAATGATTATATGTCAGCCCAGAGTTGATACACAAATTGAACTCTCTCCTTGGACCATGTAGAATGTTCTTGGCCCATAATATTGGCAGTCACTACTAATACAATAGATCCCTAACCTTACTCAGCCATACATTACTGGTAGCTCAGTTATTTTTGACTTGCCCCCTCCTAATAGTTTAGCCTGAAGTGTCAATGGGCAGGATACATAATCGGAACAAACAAAGAGTGCTAGAAATCTAATGTATTGTTTTCTAGTGGGAAAAACAGTATTAGGTGACCTAAAATTCTAACTGGACAACCAAACCAATGATTCTAAGGTACCACTGGACCCAAGTGGTTAGATTTGTTAGATAGGTTGGTTACAATATGTGGAGTGGAAATCTCATAAAATTATCTATGTATGTAAATACTCACAATATTTTAATCATCATCCTCCTGCCCTTATCCCACTCTCTAGTGGGGTCGGCACGACATGTTATAAACATGATGTCACATGATTTAGCTGCGTTTTTACGACCGGCCGCCTGCCTGACGTCAACTTACCTTAGTCGTATTTTACGACACCTCAATAAGAAATGGGGTTGGTCAATACTACTCAGCCGGATACCATACGGCGAGTCGACATACCTTAGTCGCCTTTTACGACACCTCAGTAAGAAATGAGGGTAGTACTATTCTATTCAGCCAGATACCACAAGGTATTATTACAATATTTTATTATTTATTTCTTATTGTTTATGGTACATTTACAATTATATAATTCTCTTACGATGTCTACTGCCTGGTACAACTTTACTGTCCCCCTCTGGCGGTTTATTAAAAGGGTTGTGACGCTGTCCACGTGGAGGCACTTTGGGCTCCTCCTCAGCTGGGGCCAATGGCGTTACACCAGCTGCCTCTGCTTCTTCTGCAGCTAGAAAAACTTCTGATTTAAATTAAATTAAATTCAAATTATTTGACTAGCCCGTTGATGCAGTGGGTAGTGACCCTGCCTTCAGCTCTGGGTTCGATTCCAGCCAAGGGCCAACATATTCTATAGATGAGTTGGTCTTTGAGCCTGGGTGTATATTTGTATTTAAGTATGTATTAAGATTTTATATAAGTATATATTCACCAGTTGTCTGTCACCCATAACACAAGTATTTAGTTTACTTACTTTGGGGATGGGCGATCGTGTGTGTAAATGTCCCATATATTATATTTATAAATACAAGTAAGTACATAAAGAATCACTAATTTGGGAAGTTGCTTCTATCATGGTTGATCTAAGTTTAAAAAATTGTTTCAAATTGTTAGTTTTTCTATACCTTCAGCTTCATCCAATTGCCTCTGTAACTCAGCCACCATTAACTTCATATAATCATAACTAGCACAGGCCAATGCCTTCATCCATGCTTCCATAGATGCCTGTGAATTGGTACACAGGTAGTAAGTGCGCCCGCCTTCACAGTGGAAAACTATCTTGAAACTGTATGATTCTTCCTCAGTCAGTTCTGAAAGATATGCATTTTTTTAACATAGATATCATAGAAAAAAAGAATACACATATAACTTTTACTTAGGTATATCATAGCTTAAGGTTTTGGACTGTCCACATTTTATGGAAAAATTAACTTAAATATCCCTTCTCGAAGGAAATTAAAAATGTAAACTCTTCTAATTTTTAGACAAACTAAACTAAGTATTCCCCCAACCCCCTTGAATGAAGCGAATAAATAACTATCTACTGGTGAATTTAAGGGTGATATCTAAAAGGAATAATTTAGCAACCTTCAGATGTTTACTGTGTGGATTGTAAATTGTTGTTATTTATACTTATATTTTAGCTTACATGTAATGAATTGTTGTTTCTTTATTTTCCCTTAAGTTTAATTTTTTTATTTAAATCGTAATAGTTGAATTTGTTAATTGAGGCACTTATAGCACAAGTATGCATGTTATGTACAGTACACCTATAATTATGGAGGTACGGTGTTTACGATTCTCGTATAGTAACTAAAGCCAAAACCAATTACCAATTGTGCATCCCTCCAATATTATAACACCCACAGGCTCTTTGTCCCCCTTTTTATCAAAGTAAAAAAGTAAATTTCCTTTTAACGTGAACCACCTTCTCTGATAACTCTTTCCTACTTCTCCTCTCATGTCTAGCCAACCTTCACGGTCTACCGGAGTAGCTGATGATGCGAAAGCACACAAATTTTTCTCGTTTATCTTCATATTTGCAAAACAAATGAGAAAAATACAGAAAGAATTTCAAAGTTTCAATAGTATTAGAGCGTGTCTGTTTCGCTCCAATCAACACTACGTGAAGCCAAAATATATCACCATATGAATAAATGAAAAAAAAAGTAAGAAGATTAGAAAGGATCAATTATTTACGTTTTATTTTGTTTAGGAAATTGACGCAACATTAAATAAAATGAATTTGACAATGACAGATAAATTTTCTCGAGGCGTTATGGCTAGAGTAATAGTAGTCTATGCCTTTTCATAGAAACTTACTGCCCTTTCTAACTTTTCAATTCAAGCTTTTAAAAGATATGATGCAGCCAGAGATAAAATTATATCTTGGTTACAGCAACTCAACTATCATAAAACAGAAGATTTAATGCTTAATACCTGAAACCTACCTTATCAACCCATATAATTCCACAAATCAACACATACAATTAGTATATAACTAAACTTATTTGGGTTGTTGTTGTTGTATCACTTTATTGTACACAATTTTATAAAAAATTAAAATAAAAAAAATAACAAAGTAAAAAGTAAAAAAAAAACAAAATTTTATAACAAAGTAAAAAGTAAAAAAAAAAACAAAGCTTATAAAAAAGCGCACAAAGGCGGACTTATCCCATAAAGGGATCTCTTCCAGTCAACCTTTGAGAGACAGATAGGAGAGTAATTGAATGAGTAGCGTTTATAGAGTAGTAAAAACAAGGAACAAATTATGTGTACAAATAAAAAAAAATAATAATAATCATAATAATAAAAATATAATAATAAATATATATGATATAAACTACAAAATAAAATATTTAATATTATTATAGATATTAACTGTATATAAGTCTGTATATATACATCATATGCAGCTCGTCTCACAAGTTGTATTATCGCTGGAGCCTATAGTGTTTTTTTAAATTATTTTTAAAAGAGGACAAGGAAGGCGACTTACGAATTGAAACAGGCAATTCATTCCACAGTTTAACTGCATGTACTGTGAATGACTTTGAATAAACCCGTGACGAACTCGACGGCAAGGCAAGCTTGAGGTTACTACCAGATCTTAAGCGACCGTCACTAACATCAGACAGGAAACGGAAACGCTCTTTAAGGTAAAAAGGGGCTAAAGGAGTAAATAGAACATTGTAAAGGAGCGATAATATATGTGTATCTCTTTTGCGTCGGATGGGAAGCCAATTCAATTTATCACGGAATTCCGAAATGTGGTCGTACTTGCGCAATCCGAAAATATATCGAATTGCAAGGTTTTGCAGAAGTTCCAGCTTATCCAACAGGTCCCCAGTAGGGTCGAGAAAAGCGACGTCACTGTAATCTAACAATGGTAATAATAAGGACTGTGCTAGGTTAATCTTAGTTCTTAATGGAAGACAGTTTTGTAGCCTTTTTAACGAGTGCAGTGTAGAAAATACTTTGCGACTCACATTAGCAATGTGAGCTTTCCAGCTAAATGTTTCGTCAAAGATGATACCTAAGTTCTTGACTGCATTAGTATAAGGAATAACAGTACCATTAAAAAGAATCGCAGGTACCGTCATGTTCTTGATTTTTGAGATATAATTAGGACTGCCTATTATTATTGCTTGAGACTTTAGAGGGTTTATCAGGAGACCAATATCGCAAGCCCATTTCGAAATAATGAAAAGATTCCTATTAATCACCTGTACGGCTTCAACAGCAGATGTATAGATTTGGAGATCATCCGCATAAAGATGAAAAGAGCAATTCAAGAGAGACGTGAGGTTGTTTATAAATAAGGAAAATAGCAGTGGAGATAAAACTCCACCCTGTGGAACACCCGCAGTAATTTTATTCCAATCTGAACATTTTTCGTCTACTTTGACTAGTTGCTGCCTACCATGGAGATACGACGAGAACCACTTGAGAGAATTTGATGTTACATTTATAGATTCAATAACTCCCATTAAAATGTCCAGATCAACACAATTAAAGGCGCTGCTGAAATCTAATAAAACAAGAATGGTCACTTTTTGATTATTAATATTAAACCGTATATCATCAGAGACTTTTACCAGCGCAGTAGTTGAACTGTGTCCACAGCGAAAGCCTGATTGATAGGGACTGAGTAGATTGTGAAGACGGAGATGATTAGACAGTTTTAAATGCACATAATGCTCTAAAACTTTAGAGAGAAACGGAAGAATAGAGATAGGGCGAAAGTCAGAACAGGCAGAAGGATTAGTGGTCTTTGGAAGAGGAATTATATGTGCACATTTCCACATGGAAGGAAATGAACTAGTGATTAAGGAATAATTCAAGATATGGGCCAAATAGGGAGAAATAAGATGGATTACCGGAGTGATCATATCAAGACCGATCCCATCACTACCAATAGCCCTAGATTTTATTGTCTTTAGGATCTTTAATATTTCTGACGATGTAATACCTCCTAACTCCAAAGGTGGAATGTCCTGTCTGCGATTGAGAAGGAAATTGGATATCGTGTCGTGTTTTCTATCAGGGCTTAGTACTACGGGACAGGTGCTGAAGTACTTATTCAATTCATTGAGATCGTAAATTGTTTGCGAATTAACATTCGTTTTCCCTACACCAAGAGTTTTTAGAAAACTCCAAACCCTTTCAGGAGTAGAATTTTCTAACTAGTAATATTTTCTTTTACTTATTTTAAATATATATTATATATTTTTTTTAAATTAATATCTAAAGTTCTTTTAATAATTTAGACTGTAAGGATGGCATATGCGCACAGTTTTATACTATTGCAATGCCATCCTTGCAAATGTAGCATATATGTATATATAAATAAAATAAAATAAATAATTTATTTTATGTATCGGTATACCAGAGCACCGAATCCGACCTCTCTTTAATCTTACAAGAATGAGGGTTTTCTTCATGACAGTCTGATTTCGTATTATTGGTACGATATACATATATCTATATATACCGACGATATACATATATGTCGATAATCTCTTTTACTAGGCACTAATTTATCTCATAGGTTTTTGCTTAACTTATGTGTAGCCTAACTTAGCAATTAACCTTTCCAGCTTTTGTGCCAGCAAGGTTCAGGATGAATCAATTACAATTTAAAAAAAAAAGATTTGAATGATGTAGAAATTTTGAACGGTAAAGCTAGTTTTGGGTAAACGATAAAGATAAATAAAATGAGACAGTAAATATGTAATATTTTATTCATAATTATTATTACCTATTTTCACAGTTATTTATAAAGTTATATTAATATCAAGTATTACACTAACTTTTGTTTACGAATTTCTAATGATTGCTCCATTTAGAAAATTTGATTTCCATGTCAATCATCAGAATTGTCCTCTTACAGACTATTTATATGACAAAATGGTGAGGTCTATTTACAGTACAATCCCAATTCCCTAAAAAAATTGACAAATTCACAATAACAAAAAAGGTCAAAACAAAAATCTTAAAAATAATTCATTCAACTACAAATCTCGCTTAACAACTGTACATAATATTACGAGTGGTTTCTTTAAAATGTGCTCCATGATACGTCGGCAAAGTGGGCAAATAATTAACGGTACTTCAAACTACCCTCAATCTATTTACAAAATGTTTTACAAAACAAAATATAAAATATATACAACATCATTAAATATTCTCAAATGCTGTAACACATTTAAAACATTTTATATTCAACTAGCCATAATTCACCTGCGACGAGCTAACACTACATTAAAATAATTTACGTGCCGGCATGCTGCCCCATACTAAGGAGCCTGTACAATTTGTCTACTATCAGCTCATTGCACTGATTTATTGTGTTAATTAAAATTAATCAGGTAATAAGCAATGTAATATTATGATTTTGTTCAATATGTATGGACATGATGTTCGGTTTTACAGTAAAACCAAATATCATTTTTAATGTGTGTGCTAGTGTGTTCTAACTTCCAAGTCCAACATTGCGCGTTGCATTTCCATACTATTTACATTATAATAACTGTATGACACTTCTTATCTTATCATTATTTTATATTAAAATAGAAAATTTAATATATCTACCAAACTGTAAGAGATTCGACCGATAACACTTTCTGTGTTTTTTGATTTCATTTATAATTTTATAAAATGATCCCTAAATATACAAATGCTACCATCAAATACGATTTGTTTCTCTTTACAACTATTCAACTATTCATAAACTATTGGTGTCACTAATTGTTTTTCAGTTACATGGTTCATCATCATAAGAAAAGTCATCACTAGAAACACTGTTTTAGAATGGCATACCCTTCCCATTCACGCAAACAACGCGGATTCTTGGCAGTTCACTTAGTATTATATTACATTAGCAAAAATTTGCACTAATTTTATCGTTAAATTTGAAATGTGCATGCGTCAACCGACGTTGAGCATTTGTTCCCTGGATATAAAACTGTACACGGCCAAAAAACTCGTGCTTATAGTGAATGGTCAATTATTGATTTAATATATAATTGCCGCTATGTAAAGCTACACGATGAAAAGTTCATTTAAAAATATATTTAAAAAAAAACAACTGTACAAAAATAATGTTAAATTATAAAATAAAAATTTCGATTTAATTAGATATAGAGATGAAAAGAAAACCCTGTCGATGAAAACGTTAGGAAAAAAAATTATGGGCAGTAAAAATATCTAAATCCCTATGTAAATAGCTAACGCCTTTGGTAATTCGTACCGGTTTGAAAGGTAAAATAAAAAATAATATTACATTATACATAGCACAACAACGTTATATTATCATAACCGCAATAAGCAACTTGTGACATTCTATATTATTGAACTTATGTTATGTCAGCTACTGTTACGGAATCTACAAAAGAATCTATGACAAAAAGACACTCGTCTATTATTGAAAAAACACTTAAAATGATTCCAAAATACCAGCACTATATTATCAAGTACAATAGTAACTAGGTTAGTTTCTATAAAAAAAAACCGACTTTATATTAAAAAAACAACATTCAATACATGATTAGTATATATTTTTATTACATTTATCACTGTATGACTTGTACCTTTGCAAGGAACACGACACTTAATAGCAAAGTGACATAATTCAAATAAATCAAATTTTGAGATAAATGGCTTTAAAAGTATCATTGCTAAGGAAAATACATAAAACATGCTTTAGATTTCTTAAACGAATTATGAGTTCTGCCAATATTGCTGCTGTAGTGATTCACACCTATTCTTAGTCCAAAACACGCGTTTTTTGAGTTATGCCACTATTGCAGCTCATGAGCAATTTATTAACTCCAATTACAAATTATTTAATTACTCATTTGACCAATATTTTGACTATTTTGTTGTGTATTCTATTAATTTCACTATTCTTGTGGTAGGCAGATTGGCAAATATTAAATACTTATCATTAATGCCATTTTAATTCACAATTTCCATATCATACAATGATAAAAGTATCATGATAAAATTCTTCTTGATATAAAGTTTTATTAATGATGTATAAATTCAAATTCGATAAAAATAAATAGAAAAACATACAAAAAAGGTAAATATACAAAATAAATATTAGGATTTAAATTTATAAAAGTGGCCAGAAGCAATAAAGTCTTACAACATTGAAAAAAAGTTGAGACTATACTAGAGAAAATGAGGTTTGTAATGGATTGTGAGATCACGGAAGAATGAGTTTCTGAAAGACTGTAATGGAAGAATTGTTTATCCACGTGAGTTTAAATGAAAATGAAATGCCCTTACTGAGATTGATCTCAATGTAACGACAGCTGCAATAATAACTGTCTTTTATTCCAAATTGGACCTTTGTAAGAGTAAATTTTTTTATATGTATATATTATATAATAATTCCCCGGCTTATCTAACATCTTTTTATAAATTTTCTATTAGTTAAATATAACATTTTGATATTCATGTCAGTTAGTGGTAACTTACATTCCAAGAAAATATCTATTTGTTATAAGATTTAAATATGATAAAACAATTGTTGTTTCCTTTTACACAATTAGTGTTTTTAGAATTAAAAAAATAACATGTTATTCTTTTGTTAGAGTATAAAATTTAATATCTAAATACTTATAACAAAGAGATCTAACAACCGAGTCACCACCACTATCCAATGACTATAACAACTATTCAATAACCACCTCAACAACCCCCGAAAGGATTAAACACCTTATCTTGACAACAATAACTCCTCTAATGAAGCCGTCACACACAAGCCATACCATTTAATTAATTTATCTAAGTACTGCATTCTAATTCTATACTTTAAGAAGTCCGTCTGTATCTTTATAGATAATAAAATAAATAGAACTTGAATAACAAACACTACATACAATTATGGTAAAGAAAAATCTCAAATGTACAAATAATCCTGAAATTTACTAAGGAAATAATGAAAATCACTTCCAAAACTGTTGCATTTATAAGTGATCCTGATAGACGATACTAATGAAAATATTATTTTGCGATAATCCGCGATAAAAGAAAATATATGTAATGCTAAATGTATAGTGTTCTATACATTCTCGTACCTGATACATGCAAAATTTGTAAAAACTCATGCACTACCCGCCACCGATAACACAACAATACACAAGCGCTGCACACCTTCACCACGACAATCTCAACAATTGTTTCGCCCCGTAACCGAAGCATCGTTTAGGGATAGACCCCACGACAAAATCTACCACCTGATGATGCTTCTCCTCTTTGAGTTTTTACAAATTCTGCATGTATCACATATGAGAATGAATAATACTCTACATTAAGCATTCCATATATTTTCTTTTATCGCGGATTATAGCAAAAAAATATTTTCATTAGGTTTGTATTATGGGCCTCCTCAAAATAACGCCGAAGTCTATAAATGATTCAGATAGAATTGATTTTACTATTTTCAAAAATGAAATTAAATTCGCAAGTCCATAATTAATGAAGTGTAGTTAATATAAATAATATGTAAAATAAAATATTAGAGAAAAAATGTAATGTATTAGGAAGTTTAATAGGAAAATAAGATATAATCCATACAAGAAAAGTTTGTGACCGTTCCACACATTACAGACCTGCGACTTCATCACGCCAATAAATAAATTTAAATTACAATAATGGTAACCAACACAGATGGTGCTCACCTCCTTCTTGATTCACTACGTACAATGTCCATTTATCACTATTTAACACTACACTGTGCCTATCTGAACTTCACAATATAAAAAACTTTAACAAATGCATGTAGTAAACGGACACGTTTGTATGTCTGTAGACTGGTGCACTTTTCACTCGGTTTTGGTGGGCTCTAGCCGAGTGCAGCTGCAGTGTGGTAGAGCTGCATCAGTATCTGGACGTGCAGCGGGAGACAGGACAGTCGGTCGTGCGTGTTGCCGTCTAGAGCGAGCCAGGATAGGGCATTATATCCTTCCAACACATATCTGTGAATATAATTCAATTTAATTAGAACAGCATTAGATTTAAAGGCAGTTTGTGAGGAGATAGTTTTTCATTAAAACTTATGTCCTTAATTAATATTTACAATTAAACATTTCCCTTTGATGAACCTGTTTATCACTTTTGACCACCTAGGTCAATTATTATATATAGCAAATGTAAAACATATTTGGGGTAAACTTAACAAATTTTATTGGTTTTTGTAAACAACTTGAGATTGTTAATCCCCAACTAAATAAGTTAAAACTTATGTCATTGGTTATGTTATCACAGACACCTGCACGATCAGGCCACTCAAAGCGTAGGTATGCTTACGGTTGACACATATAAAGTTAAAAAACACTAAATAGTAAAGTGTGAGAATGCATATTGTGTTTATTGCATCCATATTTATTTCTTTCTTTTTGTACATATATTTAGAAAAGAGAAAGAAAAAGTAAAAAAGCACCTGTAAGAAGGCGGACTTATCCCTAAAAAGGATCTTTTCCAGTCAAACTTTGAGTAATATAAGAAAAAGCACAAGAATTGAACAAGAAAGAGAGTACGGGTCATATAGAGAAGAAGAAAAAGTTTATATAAATTTAACTATTTAATCTATTAATTAATTTTATCCTTACTATTGCACTCAGGCTACTCTGGTACGCTTTAGTTATTTTGAACGTAAACGCGCAACTCTAATACACAACAGTGCAATTTGGAAAAGCATATAGCAGATATCGAAGTAATCGTAATTGAACACGGTGTAATACCTGAGCACGTCGGTGGTGGTGGTGGAGTCGAGCGGGTGCGCGTTGTGGTCGCGGCGCTGCGACAGCGAGGTGGTGTAGTCGTCGTGCGCGGCGCACTGCAGGTGCAGCGCGTTCTTGAGGAAGGCGGGGCAGGCGTCGCGCAGGTGGCGGCAGCTCGCCCACCACCAGCCCGGCATGGCGCCCAGCGGAGCCGTCGACACCAGGTAGCCCAGCGCCAGCGGCTGCTGCAGCACCGTGCCCACGTTCTCCTGTTAAAGATTGAGAGTCAGAATAGTGAGTACATCATGCCTGTAATGTCTACAATGTCTACAATGTTTAGTCTAAAAAATTTAATCCTAAATTGGAATAAAAAAAAAGAAATTACTGTGCACACATTGTAAAAAACAAAATTTTTCTAACGAGAACTCCGAATTAAGTTTATATCAACCTGTATCTCAGAGTCCCCGCCTTCTACCAGATATTACAATAAATTAAATGCATGTGAACAGACAAATGTTCGCGTGCATTTAAATCAAATCATCGAGCTTAGATAAATAGAAGAGGAGCAGCAATTACAGATATTTCGATAACGGCTAAATAAACGGTGAAAATTATTCAATAGTCTTAATAATTAACTCACGATAACTACTTTTAAGTTCAACGTTGTGTGGTATTCCGCTGAGTAGAATAGACCACCCTCAATTCTTACCGAGGTGTCGTAAAATACGACTAAGGTAAGTTGACGTCAGGCAGGCGGCCGGTCGTAAAATACCAAATCATATGACAACATTTTTGTAACACGTTGTGCCGACCCCACTTAGATTGGGATAATGAGTTGGAACAGTCCAGAATAGGAGCTGACCACCCGTCCTGCAACGACGGGCGTCCCCGCAATTAGATTAGGATAAGGGCAGGAGGATGATGAACTACTTTTATGTTCAAAATTTTAGTTTGGGAAAAAATTTGTGACACTGATTTCCATGCGGGCGACGCTACTGGCATAGTACTAGTAATGAATAATTCCCGTTTACCGTCTGGTGGTCGTCGTCGCGCGAGTACGCCCCGGCGAGGTGCGCGTGCCGCGCGGGGCTGCCCTCGCGGCTGGCATCGTCGTCGTGGCGGCGCGGCGAGGCGTGCGGGCTGCGCAGGGGCCACATGAACATGTCGTCCAGCAGCAAATCCTTCATGTTCTCCTCGCCCATCTCCTCGTCGGGCATCTCCAGGCCCATCAGGATGTCGTTCTCCTCGCCGTTCGCGTTCGGCGGCTCGAATGGCATTTGGTTTGACTGTAAAAATTATACAATACATATTATCAATGAGAAAGACCTTCTGGATTGATAAATTTACTATAATACGGTAGGCATCGCGCGTTTCTGACAGTACTTGTTCCCATGATGCCACGAATGTCTTGTTGATGCTGTTTTTTTCATTTTCGCTAACAGAATATTCTTAATTTTTGAAAACAAAATATGCTTCGGAGATTTAGGTTTACGAATAGCATTCAGTATAGAATTCGAAGAAGCGAAACAGTGATGGAATAGTGATCTTGACTACATTACTGGATCATGGACAGAACTTTTGTCTTTGGTGAAATAAAACATAGTAAGGAACGTGCAAATTTCTGGAAAAGTCTTGGGATGTGTGTGTTCTAAGCAAGAACACTTATCTCAAAAAGGAGAAAAGATGCAGTGGGATAATTAATATTAATTAATTTAATTTATTTGTTTTCTTACAAAGGCTTGTAAATATTAAGACAAGGTGTATTTACATATCCATAATAAAAATACACCATTTTTATTTAGTAACAATTTTAAACTGTCCATGGGACATCGTCAGGCCAGCATGCAAGCTCTATGGTATGGTAAATGTTTACCTGTGTGGTGGCAGAAGTGGGGAAGACGAGTATGTGTGTGGCGGTGACGTCCCTGGGCGTATGCAGGTGCGACTGTATGGAGGCTTGGGAGAAGCGCTCGTCGGGCGTGAACCGGTCTGCCATCAGACGGAGGCACGAGTCAGGCTCAGTGGAGACCAGGCAAGCGGACAGGATGCAGGGCGCGCCGCCGCGGTACAGCAGTGAGCAGCTGCCGCACATCTCGCGCAGCAGGTTCGACGCGCGGTTGAGGTTCGGCCGCGACAACAGCCAGCTCCAGCCTGGAACACCACCACCAATATCATCAATAACATTCATTTTGTTCATGTATGTTTGTATGCAGTAAACTCCTTTGAATTGAATTTTGTCGCACTCTGAACAGATATACAGAAACTATACAGGTATGAAAGAAATTTGATACATTTGTCTCATTTTTGTATTCCCGCTCCATTTTTCCGGCTCCGCTGCGGTGAAGTGTTAAGGGTTATTTAATTAATATACTTCATTATATTTTAGTATACATATAGGTGAAAATGAAAGCCCTTTATATAAGTAGTATATATTGCCAAGGTATAGAATTATTTTGATTATTGAAGCCGTGATCGTGAAAGAATAAAAGAGGAAGTTTATTTAACGGCCTGGAATCCAGACAAAGTATGACCCGGTGAACGTCGTAAATCCGAACAATAATTGTGGAAATAGCTGGGACAGTTTGTGCTATCTTTTACGTATTTATATATATATATTGTGGCAGTGAATATATGCAGTTGACAAATCCTTAATAAGAACGTAAAGTACTTTAATTTTAGCATTACATAGATTTTGCCTAATGGCCATTCCAGCAATAAAATATTATGATCATCATCATCAATTTTCCTACCCCTTATCCCATTCTAAGTGGGGTCGGCACAACATGTTGTCACAGGATTTGGCTATGTATTTTACGATCAGCCGCCTACCTGGCGTTAACTTACCTTAGTCGCCTTTTGCAACAACTCGGTAAGAAATGAGGGTGGTCTATTCTACTCAGTCGGATACCACACGGCTAACCAATAAAATATAATGATTACTTTTACTTCTATGAATTATAAGCAAACAAACATACCTTTCAGCTCCCCGTGACCGATCCGGCCCACGCGGCCTACGACCAAACGCCAGGGTTGAACGGATTGTGACATGATCCCCAGAGCGAAGTCCATCAGTTTGGTTAAGCCTAGCCTCCGCGCTGGACCGCCTCTCTTTCGACGTAATCTGTGTGAATAGTAAAAAATATTAATTAATGTAAATAAAAAATTGTCTGGAGAATTAGGCGTTACTTTGCGGAGATCCTTAATACAAAAGTAATAGTAAAATTATCTTGCTATAATCCGCGATGAAATAAAATAGAGAATATATGCTAAATGCTAACGCTCTTTGTGCTTTGCGGCAAAAGTACGTAAGTCATTTGTAGGTTTGGGTATAAGATTCTATAATAAAATTTTGCACTCAAGTTTAGTTTAGTCATTACAGTAATTTAAAAACATTATTAATAAAAGGCTAATACAGAAAGGCAGCGATAACATTAAGCATTATTAAGATGATAAGAATGCGTGGATATAGCTACTCATAGACCCTGTACAAATAGTAATTACTAATCAAAATCTCAAATCTACTTAACTGATTTTGTACGGTTTTGTCATAAAAGCAGTGCAATTTTTCCGTTAGGTTTAGGTTAAAAGAACTTGTTTACAAGTTAATTTGAATATAGAATATTTTGAATTTGGAATTGTTATAAAGGCAGTCGTTACCTGGCAGGTACGTGTATGTTGATGGCGGCGGTGTCGAGCAGCTCGCCGCGCGCGTCCGTGGCGGCCGCCAGCAGCCAGCGCTGGTCGTGCGACAGGCAGTACGCCAGGAACAGCACGGCGCTCTGCTCGCCGCACGCCGCGCCCCACGTCTCCGCCACCTCCTTGAGCGCGCGCGGCGGCGCCAGCACCCACGCCGGCGAGAACAGCTTGTACGGCGCGCGGTTCTTCTCCTGGACGACACGACGTATATGTATTTGTATATTGTATGTATCTATGTATATATTTATGTTTATGTATGTATTCCTTAATTAATATCCTTTATTCTTTGTATAGAAGCTGTGATGGCCCAGCGGTGCGACCGTGTGAATCTCTAGAGACGATCACGGGTTCGAACCCGGGCAGACACCAATGAGTTTTTCTCTTAAAACTTATGTGTCTAATTGATAATTGCAATTTTGTGCTTTGCTTTTCGGTGAAGGAAAACATCGTGAGGAAACTTGTATATCTCTAGAGAATTCTGGAGGTATGTGTAACCTACCAATCCGCATTGGAGCAGCGTGGTAGGTCTTAGCTCATTCATTCTCTCCCAAAAAACGGAGAGAAGAGGCCTATTCTCAGCAGTGGGATAGTAACAGGCCGTTACTTACTTATTCTTTGTATATACACACCACCTACTACATATCTGTAGCTTTGTCCTTCCATCAACCTGGTTGGCTGGAAGAAATCGCTATTTAGCGATAAGTCCGCCAGATTGTAGCACTACTTTTCAATATGTATTTATTATTATTATTTTTAGTTTGTGTGTATTTACTGTTTTTAATGTGGTGTTCAATAAAAGTGTTCATTCATTCATTCATTCACGACCGAGAGTGTATCAATACACTGCCATTGAATAATACGATCACAAAAATGTAGCTTTTTTATATAATAAAGCATGCGCCTGGCTGTGATCTCGCCTAATCGAAAGCGAAAGATGTAGCCTAAGGTGGAATGCGCTTAAATATGAATGTGTGTGTGGAATGTGTTTAAATACCATCAATAACGATAATTTTTTTTATTATATTAGCCAAGATTAAATTGAACCAAATTTTATTAATATTGCTGTAATGATTATTATATTTTTTTCCCGCGCACGCACCACACACTCACGCACACCAACACACACCCACACATACAAGACTAACATTTACGAGTGCGCGCACACGCACATTCATTAAAAAGCTGTTTACAATATTGTTATTTATATTGCTTTACGTTATAAATATAACACTTAATTTCTTCTTGAACCTGCCCTTCATCATCATCTTCCTGCCCTTATCCCACTCTAAGTGGAGGTCGGAACAACATGTTATAAACATGCTGTCACATGATTTGGCTGTGTTTTATACGACCGCTTGCCTGACGTCAAATTACCTTAATCATATTTTACGACACCTCGCTAAGAAAGAGGGTGGTCTACTTTAATCAGCCGGATACCACACGGCGGGTCGACTTACCTTAGTCGCCTTTTACGACACCTCAGTAAGAAATGAGGGTGGTACTATTCTATTCAGCCGGATACCACACGGCGTAAATATAACACTTAATTTGTCTTATGAAAACTGAGACCTCATCTCAAGTATTTAATGCTTACTAGAAGGTCTCAATATGTATTTTTGGTAATGATTTAAGAAAATGATATAAATATTTTTGTATTTGTATAAAATTAGTATGGAATAGTATAAATAGCTCACGTCTTTGGAACTGAGGAAAAGGTTGGCGTTGGCGGCGGTGCCGAAGCCGGTGAGCGACTTGCCGGCGGGCGAGTGCGAGAGCAGCCGCCGCGCGCCCGTGAACACGCTGAAGGCCAGCGCTCGCACTTCTGAGCCGCAGCCGCCGCGCGCGCTCCACGTTTCGCACACGCCCTCTAACGACACTATCTGAAAACCAATTTATTATGTATCTTTAATTATACAGTATGTGGTTGACTGAGTCTTGCTAGGTAATTTTTAACAAAAAAAAACTTTAAAAAAAGAAGGAAAAAAATAATTGGGTAGGGGCTCGTTGGTAGGTATTTTCATTTTTGGAGACCGCCTGTTCCCCGAATAAGCTACGGTGACTTAATTAATTAATTACGGCAAAAAAAGTGTTTTATATTACATTTAAATGTTAATAATTTTTTGTGCCCAAAAACACGGACAAAATGTTTTTTTTTAAATACTACTTAGATCAATTATTACTCCCCCCAAACCTCCTACATGCTGAATTTCAGGAAAATCATTGCGGCCGTTTCCGAGATTCCGAAAATATATATGTATACATAAAAGATCTCATTTAAATATTAAAGATATACAGATGAAAATGAAAAAACTTTTTCAAAGACCGACAAACTTTCGATTAAGTTGACTTTTTGCACGCAAGTGTATACAACAAGTATCTCAGAAAATGAATGAAATGTGGTCTGTTGTTGGCAGCGTGAATGGCATCGTTCGTGTTGCTCTCAAGAGTCGTGCGGATTTGGATTGCCCAGCACATTACTGACCGCCCTAATGGTCAAAGGTCAATTGGTAATAAGGCCAAAATACACAAGGCCTCATTGTAAGCAGATGATTTATAGCCTAGTTGAAACGTTTCGTTCATTGAGTATCAAAACATTATTTCTTAAGACAACCCACATTACAAAATTTAAGAAATTATGCTCCCAGTTTCCCTAATATTTCAATAACGTTTCGGCTCATATTTTCATAACAATAAACGCCTCAGTTTACATCTTTAACTGCATTTTAACTTAATAACAACCTTGATGAGTGGATTGTGATGGTGCAAGTGTTGGTGTGCCTGCGCGGCCAGTCTGAGCAGCGCGGCGAGCGCCCGCGGGCGGTGCGCGCTGGCGGCGGGCGGCTCCACCACGTACACCACCAGCGCCGGCGCGCCCGCCTCGTCCTCCTCCCACGCGCCGCCCGCCTCCGGCTCGTGGTCGCCGCCCGGCGCGCCCGCAGCGCCGCCCGCGCCCGCAGCGCCGCCCGGCCCGCTCGGCGTGCCCGGCCGCTCGGGCGCCGCTGGCGGACGCATCGAACCCGTATTGCCTGTACACGATTAATTTATTAACATAAGGCGTTACTTCACTGAGTTACTTGATAGAAAAGTACAAAAGTAATAATAAAATTATTTTGCTATTATCCGCGATGAAGTAAAACAGAAAATATCATAGTCTTCTTGCCCTTATCCCACTCTAAGTGGGGTCGGCACATCATGTTATATACATGCTGTCACATGATTTGGCTGCATTATTACGACCGGCCGCCTGCCTGACGTCAACTTACCTCAGTCGTATTTAACGACACCTCGGTAACAAAGAGGTTGGTCTATTCTACTAAACCGGATACCACACGTTGGGTCAACTTACCTTTGTAGCCGTTTACGACACCTCGGTAAGAAATGAGGTTGGTCTGTTCTACTCAGCCGGATACCACACGGCGGGTTGACTTACCTTAGTTGCCTTTTACGACACCTCGGTAAGAAATGAGGGTGGTACTATTCTATTCAGCTAGACACCACACGGCGTAAGTAAAATAGAAAATATATGGAATGCTAAATGTAGGGTGGAAAATCCGTTTTCATATCTAATCACTTCGCGATTTTGTCGTCGATGTTATAATTTCTATTTTATTTCATCGCGAATTATAGCAAAATAATTTTATTATTACTTTTGGATAATACCTAATGGATCTCCGCAAAGTAACGCCTTAATTATGATACAAAAGCAAGGCAAATTTTATAGGTCATAGCTCATGTCAGCCATAACATGATTTTGTGAGTGCCACTATTGCAGCCCATGGGCGATATATTTCTTAAAATTGATTTTGAATTTTTTTTTTTATGATTATTTTAGTGCATAATATAGATAGAGTTTGATGGATATTTAAATAAATGGATTTAAAAAAAAAACTGTTTTATATCAGTAAACCGATGATACAATTTGTTAAAAATAATATCTTAGTCCAGAAATTAATAATAATAATATTCGACTCACTTTCAAATAACGTCCTGTCCACGTTCAGTGACGCGAGCTGCGGCACTAGATTCGTCCGTAACGTTTCCGCGTACCCCCGCATGTACTCTCCTAGTCTGCCCGGCGGTAAATCTCCTGTCCATTCCTCGTAATTTGTGTCCCTGAAAGGAAAACCAATAAAAAACTTCACATATTGGTCAGTTTGAACATTTTGTTTAACATCAAAAGTTAGTGTCCTAGAGTTAGGTTTGAGCAATGTGCGTTAACCTTGAATCCGATATGAAACCGCTTGACCCTGCGTATGTATATTGGTATATCAAGTTACATACATGCACAAAGCCTAAAAGCACTAAATTATAAGAGATCTCATGAGGAGTTATGTTTATTTACTATTTACAATCCTAACTATAGTAAGTTTGGGTCAAAGTGACTAGTAACTGGAAGGCATCCAGAAAAATGCTTGTGTAAGTAATATAAAATTTATAAAATCTCATTCGAACAATGCTATCGTAGTATCTTTTTCTAGACCCTATGGCTTTTAAATTACGACAATTCATAAAAATAACATTTACTAAAACGTGAAATCCTTAAAAACATCGTTGGTATCGTGTGCCTTGGCAAATACATTCAAAAGGGTCGCGATCCAAGTTCGAATTCAAAATATTCTTTATTCCAATAAACTTATTAACAAGTGCTTTTGTCAAATTCACTGCTGCTTCGGAAGGCTATTTCTACCGAGAAAAGCCAGCAATAAAATTTCAATTTGAACTATCTTGTGCAGGGTCGAAGGTCCTCATCAGTATAATAGGCTTAAATAGATAAAGTAAAATATACAATTCTGACTCACCGGTCTGTTTCGCTGGGCGCCGTCCGTACGATGCCGTCCCTGGCTATCCTCGCTATGGGCCGGTGCCGTCCCAGCCGGCACGACTCGTACGAGGCGGACAGCTCGCGGAAGAAGGTTTTGATGGGGTCAGAGAGCGCGTCGCCGTCGGCCGCCAGCACCACGTACGCGACGTCCCGGGCGTACGAGTAGGGCTCGAGGGCGAGCCGCTCCCAGTGTCGCAGCGCGTACGGTGACAGCGAGATCCAGTCGCGGTCGTGGCCCACCAGCAGGGGGGGCACGGGCTGCGGCTCGCAGAGGTCCTCGTTCCCGCGGCCGGCCAGCCGGTGGAACTGCCGCCACGTGAGCGGGCCCGTCACGCCGTCCCACATGCGCGCGCCGCAACAACGCTTCTGGATAGCGTCTTGGAGGAGCGGCCGGAGGCGACGCATTAATCTACATAAGGATCGTGTATAATTTTTGAACAAAAGTTAACGTTACATTTAAAGTTTTAGTTATGTAGTAGTATGTAGTTATTCATCATCTTCCTGCCCTTATCCCAATATCTAAAATTCTCTAAATGGGGTCGGCACATGTTTAAACATCTTGTCACATGATATGGCTGCGATTTTACGACCAGCCGCCTACCTGACGTCAAATTACCTTAGTCGTATTTTACAACATCTCGTCATAAAAGAGCCACCCTCTTTCTATTCCACTAAACAAGATGCCATTCAGTGGGTCAACATACCTAAGTCGCCTTGCACCACTTCTATAAGAAATGAGGGTCGTCTATTCCACTCAGCCGGATACCACACGCCTAGTATAATTTTAGTTAAAGTTACATTTTAAGTTTTTTATGTTGTGTTATTACAGATGAAAATTATACATTTTATACAACTATCATAAAGCGATGAGGTTTAAGTACTTAATTTAATCTACACTTTCCCCAAATAACACATATGTCAAAAGAAAACACACAAGGAAAATATTATACAAACCTTCTTCAGACTACTATTGGAGGTTCAAATTCATGCAAAAAAATTAAAGTATTTGCAACTTGGACATTACAAAGACTGTTTTTACTCTGCCATGCCTCTTTCCCCATGTAGTTCAAAATCGAGCGGTTAGTTACCTGACTACGTCCCTCGAGGACCGCGGCGCCCGCGCACCTATGAAGGGCCACCGGTGCACGGCGCCGCTGCTGACGGCCGCGCACGCGGACAACGAGCTGCCGGCCGCCGCACGCAGCGCACGCTCCGCCGCCGCGCCGCCGTCCGAATACCTTGACCGTTCAAATAGTTATTTTAATATATTGACATTATTAATATATATTTAAAATAATGTTTTAATATTAAATACGCACACACAGCATGGCGTGTACTACGAAATCCCATCGTATCGAGTAACAGTGTCATAAACAGGTGTTGTGCACTTAACAATCAACTTTTTTCGGAACTAGATATATTCCACCTCTCTCTCCCTAATTTTAAAAAAGCTGTTCAAAATAATATTAAAACTAAAAAATAAATGAATAATCTTATGTAATATTTAACTATATTATATTAAGGATTTTATTATTATTACTATAACATATTTTATTGTACTATCGAATTGTAATTTTTTATTATGTCCCTTCATTTGCATGTTTAATTGTTATGAGTTAATGCAATATTTGGAAACTGTTTTTGGTTTATGTTTGGCTTATATGTTTATAATGTAAATAATTATCATAGTACTGTTTGTTTCCATAATATAAATAAATAAATAAATAAATAAGTATTACGTCAGTGTTAGATAGATATTCAGATATAAGTATAAAGGAAGCGGTCTGTTACTATTCCACAGCTGAGTGTAGGCATTCTATATTCATTTGTTTTTTGGAGAGAGAAGGATTGGTAGGTAAGACCTATCACGCTGCTCCTAAGGATTGGTAGATATACAAATATCACTAGAATGCTCTCAAGGTATGCCAGGTTTCCACAAGATGTTTTCCTTCACCGAAAAGCGTGTGGTAAACTGCAATTATCAATTAGACATATATGTGTTAACAGAAAAACTCATTAGATCCTGCCTGGGGTTGACCCTTCGTAAGAGTTGCATGATTTCATGACATTATTAAAATATTAAAAACATACTCATACAGTATGGCCTTACAAATACAGCAACTTACACAATCGTTATTACACTGACGCAATACAATGCGTTAAATTGACGTTATGAAAGTCATTTTTAGAACTTCACATTTCAAAATAAAAAAATATATATTATTTTTTAAATAATAGTCTACTTTTAAATAAAAAATGGAGGAGAATGGAATATACCCGAATGCCCTAATGACAGCGTCCGCTAAGTTTTGCGTATCAATATATTTGCATCCCTATACTTGTATAAGCCTTGGTATTTGACACAAAATGCTGTAGTTTTTTCTCCCGATCCTACACTCTGTAAACTCAGAAATTATTCCGATAAATAGAACACAAGCACTCACTCTAGTTGGTTGAGGCGGAGGTGTTCGCTGGGCGCGGGCGGCGTGGCGGCGCGCGCCGCAGCCCGAGCGAGCTCCGCGGCGGCCCCGCCCGCCACCGCGGCGCACTGCGCCACCACCACGCCCGCCACGTCCGCCAGCCCGCCGCTGCCGCGCCCTCCCGGCTCCTCCGCTATGCCCGTTATTTCCATCTCATCCTGGACACAGTGATATTGTCATCATCATACACCACTGCACCTACTACCACTTAATACGCGAAGGAATATAAGTAATGTTTGTTGCTTAATAAATATTGCTACCAATGCCGTAGATTGCCCTCAACTCCTCCAAAATTTAAATATTAAAGTTCCTAACAGGAACTATCGATTTCATTCCACCTTGCAGACCCCAATTTCGCATACTAATTACAGACGAAACAGCATCTTGCTACAATCATCCGTTGCATTCAACAATATTACATTAACATCTGTACGTAGACTTCCGAGTGCTGACTTTTTCTTATCACACCAGAAATAAATGTAATATTTACTTATAAGTTTTATTTCTAAGCGAGTTATTTTTGTTTTAGTCAATATTTATTTGTGAAAACTTGTTATTAGTTTATAGTATTTCCTATTGTTTCGTATGTATTTAATATCGCTGTAAGTTTTCCTGTCAAAATAAAATAAAATAAAAATAAAATCATTCTCTTACCCTTATCCCACTCTAAGTGGGTCGGCACAATATGTCTTCTTCTTCCATTCTCCTCTATCATTCGTCAACTCTGGTGTCACTCCTTTAACATGCATATCATTTTTCACGCAATCCATCCTCCTTTTTTTCGGACTCCCCCTAGCCATACATCCATCTACATTCATATTTAAAACTCTTTTGGTCACATGATTTTCATCCCTCCTCATTACATGACGATACAACACAGTGATATTTTCATCTTAGCAGAAACACATCTCTCAAAATGGTTGTTTCTTAGAAAACACTACACTCCACTACATAAAGATCAAGGGATTTCTACAAAACAGTTTTGTACATGTGGTAAATCTATTTGCTTTTTGTCTATCTATTTGTCCATTTATGACTGTCACGGTCGTTTTTCAGTTTTATAATTTTACCGTTCCCTGTTCACAACTTCAAAGGTAACGTAAAAGTACTTTTTTTAATCCTACATATAAACCCTGTATAAAACTTAAAACTGTTCACAAATGCTATCAATATACATTCAGCAGGTTAGCTGTGAACGTTTAATACACAGACATGCAGATGGATAGACTTGCGCATGATATTAGCATGGAAGTATGAATTTAATGATCTACCAATATAAAGGTTACCTCGTAAAAGAGTCCGGCTCGATGCGCGAGGCGGCGATTGACGATGGCGCTAAAACCACACGAGCATCGTGACGGCTCGTCGTCCACGCTGCCTCCCCAATCACCCCCCGGAAGGTACGTAGCCGCATCAGCACCTCGGATATTACCAACCACCTAAAAAGAAGGCTCTCATTACAACCTAGTATTTTCCGAACGCACACAATCCTACCCTTACTAAAACATTATGCTTTTTTAATTATACGAATTTAGTAATTAGATTTTTTGGACTTTGCATTGGTTTTAGCGAGAGTAAACAGTGGAAGATTGCATGTGTTCCATAGGCATGGAAGACTACACGCACTGCGCTATGTTTCCAAGTCATCGTTGTGATGACATGGAATATTTGAGAAGTGTCGCTGCGTGAAGCAGCTCGTAGGTCGAATCTGTTTATGGAAATAGAAAATTTTATATAGTTCACTTATAGACACGATAATATATAGGGAAACGGTGTGTAGTGTAAAAATGTGCGAGTGCGCGTGCGTACGACCATGTCTTGACGTTATTGTTAGTAAATGTTTACAATGCTATGACTGTTTTAGGGTTTTGTATCTTTGTATTTTTAGTAATCAGTGTATTGATATAAGATAATGTAAGGAGTATGTAATATAATAGCCGATATAAGATTGTATTTAATAGCACGATAATTTGTTCATAAGACGCATATTGAGTCTCTATTAGTAGATGAAACGAAAGAAAGAAATAAATCTGGGAACTTAGTAGACATAATTTGCAATATTAATGATTTCAGAACCAAATGGCGCTCATAGAGTCAAGAAAATGATAAAAAAAAAAATACTAGTATGTAGTATTGGTTAGCTTTGTGTTTTTCACAAGCTCAGATCATCGTAATGTGATTTTGAAGTGTACTAAATTAGTTATGTGTCCTCAGTACTGGGGATCGTGACCTTTTTATGAAAACAGTAATATGTATATATTTTTTCATCTGCCTGTCCTTATCCCACTCTTAAATGGGGTTGGCACAACATGTTACAAACATGTTGTCATATGATTTGGCTTCGTATTTTACGACCGGCCGCCTGCCTGACGTCAACTGAGTAGTATTTTATGACACCTTGGTAAGAAAGAGGGTGGTCTATTTTACTCAACCGAATACCACACGGTGGGTCACACTTACCTTAGTCGCCTTTTACGACACCACGGTAAGAAATGAGGGTGGCAATATGTATATATAAACATCAATAAATACATGTTTTATATTTAGTATTGTACAATCAAGGGTTAGTTCCGATATGTGTACGGTGACAGCGCCCGCTCACCCTGGTCCCGCTGTCGTTGCACACGCACAGCGTGCAGCTGTCGAAGTTGTGGTCGCGGAACACGTTCAGCACGGTGTCGGCGAGCAGCACGTTGAGCAGCACGGGGCAGGCGGCGGCGGGCGCGCGCGGCGACGCGGGCAGAGCGCCCGGCCCGCACGGCGCGCCCGCCGCCGCTGCCCGCCGGGGCGACGCGCGCGGCTCCGCGCTGGCGCTGCCCGGCCCGTTGGCGCGCTCGGCGCTCGCGGATATGGACCGCTTCACGCCGCCGCTGGCGCTGACCGTTGGACCGTTGCTAGTGCCTGTATGTGGGTTTCACAATTAAACACGATGTTGGTATTGAGGTAGTCAACAGTAATAAACACCACTTCATGGACGATTAGTTGCTTTATTGTTATGTCAACATACTCTATCGTAACAGACGTGAAACAAATTCCGCAATCAATTTAGTTAGAAGATTTATTTTAAAAATAGTCACAGCCCTGGCTCTTCTCGGTTGGAACAGGTTTCCCACCCAGCAGTGGAGTTGACGATTCAAAAGCACATATTTTATTACAAGTTTATTCGTCCAATAAACTTGTAATAAAATATGTGTCGTATACAATATTTTCGTCGTTTTAAACTAATTATGCCTTCTTAGTTTAATATAATGTTAATTAAATGTAATAAATATTGAATGCACTTGTTCACAACTACTAAACTACACTAGTTTATAGCGCACACGCGTCCATTCTTGTGTTAGGTGACTACACCAAAACGCTTATACAACCGTATGACAAACCTTATCTTCCAATAGCATTGATGCTCTATAGATCTACTTTTAAGAGGAAAAATGCATTAAATTAGCAACACTGCAGAACATAGTCTTTACTTAAGCCATACTCCGAACAAAACTTCAATAATTGTTCCTTTTATTTATGGTCCTCTGAGCCGGACAAGAACCATTGACTGGTGAACTTTTGTTTTATTTAGTAATGTAATTGTAAATGTACTAAATGTAATTTAGTAATGTTTAGGGCCCGCATGAAGAAATGCTTGAGCGGTTCCATGTTGGCCAAGGCGAGCAGGGGGAGGTCGTTTAGTCCGTGCAAATCGGACACTCCTTACCAGTACGGGCTGGTGAGCGTCCGTTAGGGATTTTTCCTCCCCGCGGAAAAAAAAAAAAAAAAAAAAAGTAATGTAATAGCCAACTTACCATCGTTCGTCGGTGGTTCCGTCCGATGCGGCGTGGCGGGCTCGTGCTTCCGCTGCCAGCTGGGCCTGTAGGTGGCGTGCGAGGGCAGGGCGACGGGCGGCAGCATCTGGCTTGGCAGTGTCGATATCGGCTCGTACTTCGATGAGCCCACGTATTTGTATATCGTGGGTGGTTTGAACACATATGACCAGTCCTGAAACGGCACAAATATAATATTTAAAAAAACCCCATTAAAAACATGACATATATAGGGATAGTTTCTAAAGTTTTATACTTTACACATATATCTAGTTTCTTTGATAACGGATCGGCGTACTTGTAAAAATAATCAATTTTTAATCATCGATTATTTTTTCATCGAAAATAGATTTTATTAAAATCGATTATTTTAAGTATCTCCTTTTTCTTTTTTACTATTTTCATGTTCTTTAAGATGAGATATGCATTGTTGGATAGAACCAATGTAACCAAACTACACATTTTTATCAAATTTCACAAACAGCTCATCTGATATTATTTTTGGTAATAGTCCACTTTAATAAGCCTTTATGATATTATTAATCAATCATTAATATAAAAAAGGCAAAAGTTCAAACAATGGCCACCTAATTAACGAGCAAGTAAATGTTTCCAATTCCGGTTTGCTACACCTATTCGGAGAGGAGATCAATGGTGGGGGTTGAATTAATATAAGACTGCTTGTATGGCTGGTGCAATACATTATGATTTAGTTAGTGGAGCCTTTCCTCCTGATGGTGCTTGGGATACAGGGCGTAACGATCGTAGAGATTGTGGTAGTGCTTGTATGGAGTGTTGGTGTTGGCGGCGTCTTGCATGTATGTGGTATTTGATTGTTGCCTGCTTCATACATTTATCATTGCATGTATTAACAAATGCGGACTACAGCAAAGTAATTTTATTGTTACTTCTGTTCAAATAGTCTTAGAAAAATCGATTATTAAAAAATCGATTACTTTGATACAAATTAATCGATTTATTTTAAAGGGGGAAAAAATCGATTATTTATTAATCTATTTTTCGTAGTCATAGTCTCACCTCGATGGGGTCGGGCGGCGGCGAGCCGTGCGCGCGGTGCGGCGGCGGGCCGTGGTGCACGTGCGTGTGGTCGTCGGGCGGCGAGAAGCCGGGCGAGGGCTGCGCGTGCGCCTCCATGCTGGGCGGCGTGGGGAACATCTTGCTGAGCTCCTCGGCGCGCACGCAGCGCCCGCCGCCCGGCCCGCACCGCGCCTCCTCCACCGACTTGTTCGAGTCCGGCGGCGTCTGCACCTGGAGCTGGAGACGTACACATTGATTGTAAGTTGTTATTCTATATCATCGTCTTTAATTTAAGTTTGAATGTATGTCAGCCATAACCAATAAGAGTAATAAATAAAAATACCCTCAATTATGTACTTAATTATATTTCCTGTAAAAAAACAGTATTTTTATACAAAATCATCATCTTCCTGCCCTTATCCCACTCTGCGTGGGGTCGCCACAACATTTTGTGGCGACCCCATAAACATGTAGTCACATGATTATGTATTATACAACCTGACCTCAAATTTCCTAAGCCGTATTTTGTATTTTACTACACCTCGGTAAGAGGGTGGTCTATTCTACTCAGCCGAATACCACACGGTTTATTATTAATTTAATTGAATATTCATCATCATCGTCTTTATATACAAGGTCCCTGAATCCCATATCAGACTATAAATTTAAAAAACGAATATATTGTATATTATACTCCACATCTGCATTTATTCTGGTAATTCGAAATTGATGACTGAAAATTAATAGAAAGATAACAATCATTAACTGGAAAAATATCTCTACGCGACCGAATATGAAACGAGTAGATTCGACACTCCACACTTCAACGCAAATTCGAAGATTCAATGGCGAACAGTGAACGCAATGGTGAAAGTTTGATGAATCAATGTAAAACCTGTATACATAAAATTTCTGTATATGTAACCTGCCAATTCAAATTGGATCACAGCGGTGATTCTAAGCTCAAATTATTCTATCCAAAGTGGAGGAGCCTTTACGCAGCAGAAAGATAGTAAGAAACCGTTAATTTACTATGCTTAAGAAATAATTTTAGAAAAAAATAATTGAAATCTATAAGTAGTATTGAAAGTATTATAGCAATACACACATAATAGAAGAAAACTACAAGAATAAAAAGTAGAAGATAAAATAGAAGGGTACACTCACAAGTCTTACCGTCTCATCGCCGCTGGCCGCGTCGTCGGAATTGTCGAATATTTGGTCTAGGTCCTTCAGCGTCGCACACAGCCCGTCCGATGTGAACAGATTCTTGTACTCTTTTGGATCGTCCTGGAATTAACACGGGCATTATAATAAATTCAAATTCAAAATATTCTTTATTCAAGTGGACTGTTTACAGTACTTTTGAATCGTCAAATGTTTTAAATAAGCTACCACTGATTCGGAAGTTTGCTCTTACCGAGAAGTACCAGCAAGAAACTTGGCCGCTAATCTTTTTAATAAAAAAAATTCTATGACATATAATAAAGCCGTAATTAGCTTTAAAAGTAAACTCAGGGTAGTTTAGTGGTAGAAAAAGAGCTATGCTCGCAGTATCACTGCGTTATCAAATCATAAACGGAGATATCCGTAGAAGAACCAAAATGACATAGCTGTCGGGTCGCGAAGCTGAAACAATAATAGATAGTAAACTAATAGACATTTAGAGATAGTTCGAAGATCTCATTAGGCGTTGGGGTCTAAGAATAATAGAGTGCCTACCCAAGTGTGTAGGTAGACCCACCCACTTCTGAACAAATAAATGAATCTATAAACACATCTTGAATGAATTACACAAACAACGCCGTCCATAATTTTATATTTCTCCAGTTCACTTACATTAATATTAATTTTAGTTAGTTATAGACTTCAAAAAGCATAGGAATTTTGACTTTATTCTTGGGGTGGTGTTATATACTTAGAAAACAAAATGCAACTTTACGTATAGTTTCAAAAATTAGAATACTTGCAAATTAATTTTAGTTTTTTTTTCTACTCCTAGTCGCGTCTCTATTTTAAAGTACATGTTTCTATTATTTTTTATGGTATAGGATGGCAAACGAGCATGCGGTTTACCTTAAGGTAATTACCGCCGACCACTACCTCTCGCAGAGCGAATGCGTTGCCGTCCTTTAAAAAGGTGCAAAATACGTTTTTTGACAGTCCTTATGACATACCGATCCGGAAACACTGCCAAAGGTAGAATGTTCCATAAAATGGTGGTGCGCAAAATGAAATTATTTGAAGAACGCACTGTTGTGGATCGCCAAGCGATTATGGAATTGAGCAGCAGGAATCAGGTCATGTAATTCAATGGAACACTCTCCGTGAAAGATGCGGTAGAAACCGCAGTGGTGATACGTTTCTACGCATCGCCAAAGAGTCCAGTTGTTTGCTTATCACCTTATCCCCAATAATACGAGCTGCTCTGCGCTGTATGCGATCGAATCGATACTTTAACACTGAAAAGAAGAAAGCTATGATGATGGCGTGCACTCACGTGGTCCGGCTTCTCCTGCTTGACGGCGACGAGTGGCGCGCCGCGCGCCGGCATAGCGGGCAGCCGCGTGTGGTCGTGGCCCGCGTACAGGTCGGCGGCCGCGCCCGCACCCAACGCCAGCTCCTCGCGGAACGCGCACTCCACCCGCTTGAACCGCTTTACCGGGTGCTCTAACCTGAAGCGCAACAACGCAACATTAACAAACCACGTGCGGAAAAAGTGGACAAGTGATCGCCAGCACCTAAACTCAGGAGGAATTCCTTATTTCTGTACTTCGCCAGCGGCTCCACCCGCGTGGAAAGATTATACTGTTGCGGACTTTTATTCAGAACTTCTAAAGGGGAACAATATATAATACATGAACATAGTTAATGTATAGAATCGGCTATACTCACGTCTTATTCTATCGGGTTAGCCCGACTAGTTTCGATAACGTCGTGTAAAGAACTCATGAATAAGTGCCCCGGATGGGTTCGAAACTAGTCGGGCTAACCCGATAGAATGAGGCGTGAGTATAGCCGGTTCTATACATTAACTATGAATACTACTCATGATAGTTTAAATTTTAAAAAATACATGAACATGTTTAAAACATATGGTCCCGATCCCACTTAGAATAGGATAAGGGTAAGAGAACGATGATTAAATTAGTTTGCTATAGTCTTAAGGTTTATTCCAATTAATTATAAGATTTGTATATTCCAGTAGTTTAAAAATAATGTTACCCATACTTTACACAAGCGTTCGCAAGTTGAAACGACGCTGCTGCGCGTACGATAGTGTTTTATATAGCGAGATGGTAGATCCACATTGAATTGACTTTAATCAATGCGTACGTAACTCGCAAATAATTACGAAAACTGTTCTACGCTTAATAACGCTTAGATGCCTATTCAATGAACACAATTTGAAGCAAAATTGTAAGATACAGTTTTATGATCAACATTACAAGGTCATTTTTTTTTAATTATAATAATTTTAAAGCATTACATTGCTGTAAATATATGGAACGAAAATAATACCAATACATACTCAAATTTTAAGAATAAACTTCCAAGTAAATTATAAGTAAATGTCTCAATTTTATCATATAAATAATCAATATATGGGACATTTAAACACGGTTGACAGTCCCCAAATAACTTAATACTTAAGTTATGTGTGACAAACAACTAGTAAATATATACGTACAAGTATAGATAGAGTTTTAAATATATACTTGAATACAAATACACAGGCTTGAAGAACCAACAATTTTTTTAATAGAAAATGTTGCTCTCGAAGGAAATCAAACCCACGACCCGCGAGCTTAAGGCAGGCTCACTGCCCACTGCGGGCCAGTCAACAATTCAATCTTATTGATTTAATTTAATCTTATAATTTAATATTGGAATAATTTTCAAAACGTGCTTCCAAGATTAAATAACTTCGAGACAATGTCAAGAATATTTGTTCACTTAAAAGTTATTTGGTAATAGATTAAATTAATTTTAACTTTAAATTTGCCTCAGATAATGTCAATTGAATATCTATAAAATTGATTTTTAACTACTTGTTTTTGTCTCTTGTATTAACACTTGCTATCTAAGCCTTATTAATTTCAGGCGAACCAAAACGAAAAAGCGAAACAATAAAATAATTTTTAGAAAATAATTCAAGTGTCCAGAATAACATTTTTAAGTTACAATACCTGTTTGCCGTTCGTTTGCATTGAACATATAGAAATATTATTTTCAGACACATAAATTAGTTTGAAAAAATTTATAAATACAAATACTGCATACAATGGACAATTGTTATATTTATTAATAATTATAAATACGAATTAATTATTAATTATTAAATTTATTAATTATTAAGAAAACTAAGAAAATAGCCGCAAAAATTATTTTGTATGTTTTAATAAAATACATATATAGTTTATGTAATCTTTCATTCTTTCGCATCATTTAAATAAGGTTTATTTTGGAATGACGTACCGCTATCAGCTGCATACGGTCATTGACCAATTACAATGAGACTTACTATATACATTGACTATTTCCCGTAAGTTTAGGTACTTATCTAAATGTAAACGTATAAAAAAGGTTATTTTTTAATTTCTTGAGAAAATCGAGACAGCTTCTGGGACTTTGTTATATAATAAGTATAGATGAAGAAAAATTTCAAAACTTAAAATAATATCCTGTGGATAAAGTATCATATCACATCGATTTAACTGAATTTGTTGTTGTAGGCTGGACAGGTTTGTAGGTGCTTCTAATTAAAGGAATATATATAATACAAGGGAATGGTTGTCAATATTATACGCCGTGTGGTATCCGGCTGAATAAAATAGTACCACCCTCATTTCTTACCGAGGTGTCGTAAAAGGCGACTAAAGTAAGTCAACCCGCCGAGTGGTATCCGGTTTAGTAGAATAGACCACCCTCTTTCATACCGAGGTGTCGTAAAATACGACTGAGGTAAGTTGACGTCAGGCAGGCGGCCGGTCGTAAAACTACATCATGACACAAAAGCCAAGTCATGTGACGGCATGTTTATAAAATGTTGTGCCGACCCACTTAGAGTGGGATGAGGGCAGGAAGATGAAGATGATGACAAGGCAACGGTTGTCAATAGTGATAGGAGCCACTGACCATGCATGCACCGAGGTGTAGTCGTACAGCATGTGCAGCGAGTGCTCGTCCTCCATGGGGTCGAGCCGCTTCTCGGGCGCGGGCAGCGCGGGCCGCCGCAGCAGCTCGGCCGGCGGGCCCGCGCCCGCGGCCGCGCAGCCCGCGCCGCCCGGGGAGCCCGCGCCCGCAGCCGCGCAGCCCGCGCCGCCCGGGGAGCCCGCGCCCGCCGCGCCCCCGCCGCCCGGTGACTCGCCCTGGATAAATGGTAAAGGTTATTTGCTGACTTTTCTAATTGGAATTTATAGAATTAGGCGTTACTTCGCGGAGGTCCATAATACAAAAGTGTTCGCAATAGACAGCCAGCGCCATCTATTGACTTCTTCTTCTTCAACCGATGGACGTCCACTGCTGGACATAGGTCTCTGCATGGGATCTCCAGAACACACGATTTTGTGCCGCTTGTATCCAGCGGCTCCCCGCAACCCTTTTGAGGTCGTCAGTCCATTTAGTAGGGGGTCTTCCGATACTGCGCTGCGCGGGGTCGCCATTCCAACATCTTGAGACCCCAACGTCCATCGGTTCTCCGCATTATGTGCCCCGCCCATCACCACTTCAGCTTCGCGACCCGCTGAGCTATGTCGGTGACTCTGGTTCTTCTACGGATCTACTCACTTCTGATTTGATAATGTAGAGATATTCCGAGCATAGCTCGCTCCATCGCTCGCTGAGTGACTCTGAACCTTCTTATGAGGTCCATAGTGAGCGACCATTGGCTGACCTATTGACAGTTCTAACAAACTAGCAACTGAATTTCATCTTTTGTGACATGTATAATATGTGCGGTTTTCAGACCCGCGACCAGCGGAGCTGAAGACGGGGTCACTACCCATTGCGCCAACAGGCCAGTCTTATAATAATTTCTTTATTAATTTCAACTACTTTAAGTTCCTTTTCCTTACAATGATATCAATAATGGTCGTTGGTCGGTACCTGGGCGTACAGCTTGTGCGGCGGCGCGGAGGGCGGCGCGGGCGTGGGCGGCGCCAGCGGGTCGGGCGTCGGCGCCGGCGTGTGCAGGGCCGCGGGCACGCCGGCCACCTATTATAGAATATTGTATAAAACTCATAAAATAAAGCAATTTTTATTAAAAATATCATTGAAGATATTAAACTTCGACAAAAGTCGCGGTAGCTCAGATGAACTTTTTAATGCTTTCTTTAGAATGATTTATTGTGAGTTTAATAAGGCTTTTAATTTCTAATTTAAATAAAAGGTGGCCCATCCTCACCTGGTGCGCGGTGAGCGTGGAAAGCGCCGTATGCGAGTGGTGCGGCGACGGAGCGCCCGCGGGCGAAGCGCCGCCGCAGCTGCCCGGCGAGCAGGTGCCCGCCCCGACGCCCGCGCACCCGTTGCCCCTGGGGAAAAAAAACACATTATACTTCCTACACTAGTAAGTTCACTAGTCCATCCTTGTCATGTTTGTATTTATGGAGAGACACCTCACCTAACATTGAAACTCTATAACAAAGTCTAATTCCAGAAATGGTCAATGTATATGTATTTTTATCTTAAAAATGTGTCGGGATAAACGTATCGCCCTATCCAAAGAATCCAAAGTTGAGGAAATGTGACTATATTCTTCGGACAGGTCGGTATCTTAGACTTTTTCTAAGTGAAAGAGGAGTTTATGAATCTCATATTTATACTTGTGACACCATTTACCATTTTAGATATTAAAAACTCTTTATAAATTATCCCCAACTATCTCACCTCAAGTTTTATTTGGTCGGATTTAAAATATTAGTTTAATGAAATGGGCAATATGTATATGTAAGTGGGCAATGAATTATTAAGGTTTTATTATGCAAGCAAACCTCACTGAATATTTAATGGTTGGTGAATTTTCCCAATTTTATGAAATTTTTTAAATGAACGGCTTTGGACAATGTTGTACAAACATATTCATTCATTGTTTTGAATGGTATGAAAATTAGTTGTGGGAGGTTTTTGTAAATGGCAATATTCATTTAAGTATCATAAAACTATTTTATATTTAAAATCATATTCAAAAAATATTATATTTTATTAATACTTTTTAAACACTGATATATACAGGGTCATCCGCTGAATTATTATAAAAATTGTCGAAAAATTTCATTAAAATAGGTTTAGCCGTTTCGGAGTCTATAAGGGATAGACAAATTAATTTTTATATATAAGAAGATGAATATCTTTCATAAGGTCGCTCTCGTCTAAAAACTCAGTAAAAACAGAGACATAAAATATGTTTAGATAAAAAATATTATTCGTAATAATTAATAGATATAAAGTTATAAATATCATGCAATATTACATACATTAATCAAACATGCGTATTGCGATCTACTGTTATAATGCTGATGCTAGTTAAGGCAAAGTGGCATGCAATTAAACAGCGTAATACAATACGTTTAATGAACGGATGCCGTTAGTACGTATGATGGAACGTTCGAGACTTATAATCAATGATTTGAACGATCTCAAAATTACTTACATTGATTGCAGCGGTTACATCCACTTACTTTTCGATCCAAATCGTATAAATTCGCAAACATTACAAGATTTACACGAGCGTTTGTCATAATTGTATAGTAAACCTAAAATACGAATATGGACTCAAAAAACGACGCCTAATTTTATTTTGAAATTGAGAGATAAAACAAAAATAAAAAAAATACATCGTTATTCCAACTACGCGTGGTACAAACTTACTTTGAATACAAAAGTGATTAGGCAAAGGCATAGGAGGTATTTTATCTTATAGACGTCTACCTATATGTTCTCTTTTCAATCATTATCAACTTTATCGGATTAAGAAAGACGACGTCATCATTGCAATTGTTATTATATAGATTTAGCAACCGCAATTTACTCTGTGCTTCGCCTATCAAAGTTTGGAATACGCGGAACTGTGAGACTTAAAATCAGACAACAAAGTTACACTTATCAATTCATCAATCCTTGCCCTATTTTATAACGAATCAGCGTATAAGTCGTGTAAATACATCTATTTTCCTAACCTACTTTAATATGAGTCACGAACTCTTATATTAAGTAATATGACTTGTCGTTCGATATTATATTGTGTTAGAACATGACTTTTTGTTCAATAACGAAATGTTATTATAAATGGATCGTAAATCGCATGGGACGGTAATGTATAAGTTCAATAGAGCGTCCAGTATAAAGTCCTGTGCGGTCGCCTCGTCCGCCATGGTGGTGGTGGTGGTGACGGTAGCGGTGGCGATGGTGGCGGTACTCACGGGTGTCTCAGCGCGGGCTCGTTGCCAGCGCGGCGTCGAGCGGGCGCGCGCACGCGGCGGTGGAAGGGCGGCGGGCGCGGGCGCGCGGCGCGTCTGCGGCGCCACCTGCACAACACACGGCTAGTGCGCGCCCCGCGACCGCACGCCCGCTCCTGTCACACTCCTACCGACACTACCTTCCTGTACCTCACCCGCCTCACACCTACTGTACCGCACGAACGCAATTTATGCTTTGACTTACTTATTTACCTATTACTTACGTCACTTTCCGGCTAGGTGGTATAATAAATAACGAATAACTTATCAGCCTTACGTATATGCTTAAACTTAAAGCTTATATGAAAGCTACGTTCGTAATTAAATCAGCTGGTGAAAAATTACATCCATGCACCAGACTACAACGCTTTAAACATAAATTGTTTAAAAAAACGGCAGCCACCGAGTTTATTAATAGTTTATCTCGGTAGCGACAACGTTCCGAAGCTGATCAATTGCGAGATCAATCTATAACAACGTTCTAAATAAAGAATATTTTGAGTTCGATCCTATATAAAAAGCTCTATATTTTGCATCAAGCAAAACAGCACCATACCGTACATATATAGCACTAAAGTTTAAATTTTCAACATGTGGTCTTAAGCACACTGTTCATAATTTTAAAAAATATGTTAGTGACATTTTAACACTATTTTGAATATCATAAAAAATATACAAAAATAACAATATCAAAGCATTTAATTCAGATATCGCGTAAATTATTAAAAATGTATAAACATAACACTGTAGTTCTAAATAAAAACGTAAATATCCATGCAAATAATAGTTTTAAGAAATTTCTATAATAATTACAAGTCACAGCATGAATTACACTCTTCATAGATAATATAGTATTAAATATTGCGGTAGTTTTATAGATAACTTTATCCCAATCTACAGAAGCATATATCGCCGCCGCTACGCTGTTATACGCTGCGCTTCGAGTGTGACAGAAGCAAACGTCGGACGCGCGGATGTTGAAATATTTGCGAAAATATTGCAAAACTATATCTTAATGGGTAAGCCCAGGCCTGTTAAGCCCCCAATTCACTGTGACTCAGTGTAATATTCATATTTTCGACTATTATTGAAGTATTTACTGCATGCGCGTTACGCCGTTTGCCCCATTTCAGTACGATGAGAAAATACACATAACTGATGTTATAGTGCCTGTATTTTTTTTGTTTCAGTTTTTTAATTTTAATTTTGCAACTCTAGATTCATCATTGGATAATTTAAAACTTACCAAAGACAATTTGGTATCCTTAGCGATTTGGCTTAACCAAGTCACTTAATATCGATGAATTTATAGATTTCTTGTGATACTTATTAAATTCATAAACTATATAATATATTTCAACATCCGACTCTCGCTAATGCTTAAAAATAAACAAATGAGCATATCCCATTTCAGATACACCCATAGATAAAGCATACGGCCCCTCTACAGATAAAAAAAAAACAATATATAGAAACAGCTAAGTTCATTCTTCAGAAAAACATTCACATACATATCTATCTACAAATCTACACCCGTTACTTATATACCGAGCACTAGAGATGACACTAAATAACACAAAAAAATTACATCTTAAAATTAGATAAAAATACTTCAATTTATTTATTTGTAACCTTGTAAATTTAGATACAGTTCTCAAATTTATGGAAAATATATTTAATGTCTTCTCTTATGCTAAATATAAATCAAAGCACGTATGAGATTTAGGCCATATCTAGTGATGTAAAAGACTAGCTCCAGCTAGTCTAGCTAGCTAGACTAACTCCATTAACCCGTTATTTATGAACTCTGAAATTGAGTAACAAAACTCGCCTCATAGAACGCCGACGTCAAGAATCAGACCAAAACGCTCCTGAATGTGACTCGAGAGTGAGTCTCTTTTGGGCTTGAAGTCCTTTTAAAGCGGCGATTAGAATAGAACTCAAAAATAAATATGACTCCAGTCTGAGTCTCTTGTGCTAAGAATACAGCTCAAAAATGAATGTGACTTTAGAGTGAGTCTCTTGTGCGCTCGAGTCATTTTAAAGGCCTGCGCTTAGAATATAAGTCAAAAATTAACGTAACTCGGGACTGAGGCTCTGGTGCTTAGAATAGAACTCAAATAGAAATGTGACTCGAGACTGAGTCTTACGTAATCTGGGGTTTTAATCTGTTCCTGGAATAAAAACAAACTAATATCTGGAAGACTCTAATCCTTTGCGACAATGAAATTTTAATTTCACCGATCACTTAACACTGAGCCAAAATCTCATACATGGGACAAATATATAGTATAGGTGTACTGTTTCATACATACATACATAAATACATACAACGTTCGTACACCAACTACATTATATATGCACTTAGCTACGCATACATACTACGTATGAATTGAGAAATATGCATTTACAAGACGTTAATTAACAATTACTCGCGATTAAACTATTTAGAAATGGTGACTTTTCTTGCAAATGAAAAAAAGGTCACCTTTCTCTTATAGGAAAAATAATTGAGTTTATACACACTATTGCATAGTGAAATATATTAATTATATATATCCCAGAAAATCTATAAAGATATGAAGATTTTCTTATGATGTTTTAAATTATTTATAAAATTTGGCTTTTAAATTATTTATAGAATTTGGCGTTACTTTGTTGAGATATATATAATAAAATAATATTTTGTTATAATTCGCGTTTATCGCGGATTGTAACAAAATAATTTTATTATTACTTTTGTGTAACGATGTTTTGTGTATCGGAATGCACGCCGTGTGGTATCCGGTTAAGTAGAATAGACCACCCTCTTTCTTACCGAGGTGTCGTAAAATACGACTAAGGTAAGTCAATGTCAGGCAGGCGGCCGATCTTAAAATAACTTCCCAAATCATGAGACATATTTATAACATTTTGCGCCGACCCCACTTTAGAGAAGGATAAGGGCAGGAGGATGTTGATGACGGTATATAATAAATGCATATTTCTCAATCCGGCGATATGCCATAATGTTTCTAAATCTACAGCGCTCTACGCACACGCTAGCGGCACTCACTTGGCGCAGGTGCACGGCGTCTTCCTGGTGGGGTCCACGAAGTCGTCGTTCACGTCGCCTGAAGACTCCGAGAAACATAGCTCCGCTGTCTGTGAATGTAATAGAAAGTTTTTAATATCTTTTATATTTAAATGAGTAATCTTGTATAAAGTAAGTAGCGGCCTGTTGCTATCACACTGCTGGGAATAGGCCCTCTCTCCGTTTTTGGAGAGAAGGATTGGAGCTAAGACCTACCACGCTGCTCCATTGCGGATTGGTAGTTTACACATATCTCCAGAATTCTTTAGAGATATGCAGGTTTCCTCGTGATGTTTTCCTTCACCGAAAAGCGTGTGTCTGCCCGGGTTTCAACCCGTGACCTCCTCGAAAGAATCGCACAGCTTTTGGTAGCCCAGTGGTGTAATCTTGTATGTATATATATAAATATATTTTCTGAATGTCGGAAAAAGCTCCAACGATTTTTCCAAAATTCAGCATGTATAGAGTTTTGATAGAGACAAATCGATCTAGCTAGGTTTCATTTAAAAAAAACATCGTTTAAGCCCTGTTTTTGGCCCTTGAATTAATTAATTCCAAATGATATCATGAATGATGCAATCATATATTTCAAATTATCTCTAATGCTTAGTATAAATAAACAAATGAGAATATTTCCACCCATAAATAAGATCCACTAAGTTTAACACAGTATCGCAATAAGTTAGCGCTGCATCGCTTGTTAACAATCATAAATGTCAAAGCACAGCTACATTTGGCGCCATTTGTAAAAATTAAAGTTCGTCCATATTTCAGAAATTTATAGCGTATTTTCTCTTATGCTAGATATATTTAATAGCCCGATGCTTTTAAATAATGTGAAATAATTATTAATATATAAAAAACACCCTTAGATGTGTGAAAATTATAAAAAATATTTAAAGATATTGTATTGTTTGTAGAAAACAACGGAATACCAAATAAAGTCGTAACTATATCCAGTATAGAATATGTTTTCTATAATTAATATAGGAAGAATACTAAGAACTCCTTTGTTTATTAAAAGAAGTTCTGTTTCCCACTTCCATTATACACACATATAAACATTCAAAACTGACATGACCCGAAAATATATAATAATTATGATGTATATAAAATACTTATTGTCATCATCATCCTCCTGCCCTTATCCCCACTATAAGTGGGGTCGGCACAACATATTATAACACATTACTTACACACACAACACATTATTTGGCTATGTATTTTAGGACTGGCAGCCAGCCTTACGTCAACTTACTTTAGTCGTATTTTACGACACCTCGGTAGGAAATGAGGGCGACTATGGTAAGTTGACCCACCGTGAAGTATCCGGTTGATTAAAAAAGACCACCCTTGTTCTTACCGAGGTGTCGTAAAATACAACAAAGGTAAGTCGACCCGCCGTGTGGTATCCGGTTTAGTAGAATAGACCACCCTCGTTCTTATTGAGGTGTTGTAAAATACGACTGAGGTAAATTGACGTCAGGCAGGCGACCGGTCGTAAAAACACAGCCAAATCATGTAATAGCATGTTTGTAACATGTTCTGACGACCCCGATTAGAGTGGAATAAGGGCAGGAAGATATTATGGATTGGTTATAGTTATTAAAAATTGCCATATGGTATCCGGCTGAGCAGAATAACCCGTTTAACGAGGTGTCGTAAAAGGCGACTAAGGTAAGTTGATGTCAGGCAGATCGTAAAATACGTAGCCGAATTATGAGACAACATGTTTATAACATGTGCAGAACCCACTTAAGAGTGGGATAAGGACCAGAAAATAAATAAATTCTTACATGGCTTTACAAAATATTTTCAATTTTGGTATTTTTTCCTCCTGGGAGCGTCGCCTTAAGGGTGCCTCCTGTGAGACCGGACCTCGACTTAAGACGACGCGTTGTGGAGGACTGTATCGGACTTGAAAACAATTTTTTTTTTCGAACACTAACTAAGACTGTTAGCCGTGAAGGCTTTGAGAGCGTCACCGAGAGAGTGGGCGAGCGCAGAAGCATCGCCGGGGGTTGAGCTGGGAGAGCGGGTCTCGAAAGAGGCCCGCAGCATCCTGGGAGCGTCGCCTTAAGGGTGCCTCCTGTGAGGCCGGACCTCGGCTTAAGACGACGCGTTGTGGAGGACTGTTTCGGACTTGAAAACAATTGTTAGAAAGAGGCTATATTTATAAGAATATTATATCTCTCTCTCTCTCTCTCTCTCTGTCGTTAGCGGCGCTCACCTGGTGCGGGTGCGGCGCGGAGAGCGCGGCCAGCGTGCGCGCGGCCAGCTCGGCGGCGGTGGGCTGCGCGTCGCGCGGACACTCCATCTCCGTGAGCAGCACGTACGGCACGGGGTAGCGCATGCGGACGCCGCCGCACTCCACCTAACGAACGTAACAATTATCTTTTAGAAAACTATCTTTTATTGTTGTATACGAGGGCACTTTATTGGTAAACCAGGATACATCCTCAGTCCTACTAATATTCATCTTCTCACTTCTACTTCTCTCACATACACAATCATTCAGACTTTTTATCATTTTTCTTTGTTTCCGAATTTTAATTTATATATTTTTTGTTTGAATATTTTTTACTGTTACTTTTGATATTATTGTTTGTGCAAACTTTGTACGTATATTGTAGACAGCAACAATTTTAATCAGTGTTGTAATTTATTGTTGCTGGCAACACTTCATAATTACCTCTCATCTAGAGTATAAAAATGGTCAGGTCAAGAACAGAGGTCTCTTTTACGATCGGTACTTGCGTGTGAAAGCTCTGTTATTCAATGTGTTCACGTCGGCCATCTTGTTTGTTTGGTTACAAATGTATTAATTTTGTTCTCTTTTTATAAATCCTACTTTGGATCCTAATATATTATTAGTAGTGTTCTGGAAGGCAGAGATCTAACACAAGTATTACCATACTTACAAGAAGATCTCAAAACCCTGTTTTATGGTCATAAGATTTAAATGAAAAAAACAAAGTAAGTATTACAAATGCGAAAGTTTGTGAGTATTCATGTATGTTTGTTACTCTTTCACGGAAATCAAATCCGCTGAACCAATATCGATGTAATTTCACACAATTATTCTTTATACACCGGAATAACATATAGGCTATAAAAATCCTGTTCATTCTACAGGCATAGGATGACATCGAAAAGCGCCATCTATTATCGATCTATCACAAGACAGCAGTCCACGCGAACGAAGTCGCGGGTAAAAGCTAGTAAATTATATAAATAATGTGGATTTAACTACTCTTCGACCTTGCACAAGATAATAAAAAACTATCATATATATAAGAATTATATTTTGACAAGAGCAATCGCTCAATTTCAGGTAAAAGGTTTTCGGCTCAAAGTTTAAGCGAGGAAAAAGCTAGTAATATTATAAATTCGAAAGCTTGTCCGTCTATTAGGTTTTCACGGCTAATCAATATCGATGAAATTTGGCACAATTATTCCTTATACACCGGGGTAACATATAGGCTAGAGAAATCCTGTTAATTCTACAGGAATAGAATGACATTGAGAAAGGAGAAATTATCAATATATCAAGGTTTTTTCATTCACTATGTGTCACAGTCAAGTCTGTTAACTAACCAAAATAGATTCAAGATTACGCTGTTTGCCTTACGTCGAAAAAGTTACTTAAGAAATTTTTTATATATTTCGGTTTTTGTTTATTGTACAAATTTCAACAAGCTAATTTAATATATATTTCATGTAAGTCTTCAGAAAACAATAAATCCCTCTGTCTTCCCGGATCGATCTGATTTTCGTGATGGAGATATTTGCAAGGTTGGAGAGTGACAGAAGCTACTGTTTATTCAACGAATATAAATACACGCGAACAAAGTTTCGATTACAAATCAATGAAAGCTGACGATCAGTTGTTTTATTCACAACAACAATAAGTGCTCTTGGAACTCGAAACTCTTGGAACTTGGCTTGGGTCCTTTCTCCGCTCTCCGTGGATATCAATTTTTTTATATTTTTAAATGTTTTTTTTCCTGTATGTTTTAGAAAATATTTAAAAATGTAAATTGATTTGTAAATTAGTGCTCTTGGGTCTTAAAAGTATCCCACTCAGATTGACCTACACAAGATTATTATTCTGCCATGGTATATCACGTCTGGGAAGAGGAAGTCCACGCCCAGCAGTGGGATGGGTAGTGACGCTCACCTCGACGGCCCCACAGCCCTGCTCCAGGGGGTACAGGTGCCTCCAGGCGTCGAGGAGACGCGCGGTGGGAGCGTCGCCGTCGCTCCACTCGCGGCCCGTCGCGCGTCCCTCCAGCCCGAACGGCGCCAGGATCACTGCGATTAACACAGAACTGCATAATACGGAAGGAATGATAATATTATTTTGCTATAATCCGAGATAAGAGCATATCTTTGTTATGCTAAATCCGTTTTGCACATAAGAACATATGAACTACCGACCACCACTAACAATCTGGTTAGGTGTGTGGTCAGTTGTCAGTTGTGGTCAATCAGGGTGGGTGGTCAGCTCCTGTTCCAGACTATTCCACCCATTTCCCCATGTTAGGACAAGGGTTTCACTGCTGTCCCGAGTGTCATCTGCTCTAATCTACCCGTAGCTTTTATGGACCTGACAATATCCTTGAAGGAGATATTTGTCAGATCCCCAACTTCAATTTCATCCTTACCTAATATCTCCCATCTTGCCATCGAGTACGTAGGGCACTCAGCCGTAAGGTGAAGACTCTTTTCTTCCTCTCCACACTCTGGGCACGCAGCATCTACTGTTACTCTCATTACTGCTAGCAAGTTACCCCACGAACGTATTTTTCTTCTTCCTCTTAAACCGACGCAAGGCCAATTTTTCGTATTAAAGAATTATGCGTCACGATGTCGCATTGAACTAGCAGCTTCTTGGTACTTCTTTTTCCTTTTGACGTGACAACGTCTTAAATTAGGTTGCTGCTTGGAGTCACTCATGAAAAAGTGTAAAGCCCGCTCGCGTCTGTTACGATGAGTCACCGAACGAAAGAGAGGCCCGCCGGACTGGCGAATGCCTTGCGTCTCTCTCCCACTCCAATCCATTACATTTAAAAAGACGTCACTAAAATCTTTGCCCGTAAAACAGACTTTACATGCAACCGTTTTTTTTATTTTTTTTTCTTGTTTTCTAGTACCCAGACTTACCCTTGTTGTTCCCCCGTCGCTCGGCCGCCGGGGAGTTGATGCGGGCGAGCCGCTTCGGCGTGAGCGTGCGCACGGGCGGGTGTTGCCGCACGTCCACCGACGCGCACACCGTACTCTCGCCGTGCAGAAAGAACGCAAAAGAGAACGACAGGTGCCAGGGGCTGCAAATACAACACTAATAGTTAATGAAATAAGTAAATTTATTTGAAAGTCCGGCTCGAAGGACCATAGTTGTACGATACAGTACTATGATTTCATTAAATCAGATCACATAGAAAATAACAATTAATGATTATATACTTTTTTATCACACAATTGAAGATTATACGAATGATCAAAACGCTTGGATTTGGGAATCCTTTCATGCGTCATACAGGACTGAACTTTAATTATGTAAATTTGGAAAAGTTTAGAAGATTGACCGCCGAGTCTCCTGATAATTCTTCTTAATAGCAGAATCATCCCGAAAAAGTGGAAGCTTCGCTAAATCTAATTGATTCGTTGATCAATGAGACACCAAAACACGTATGTCTATTAGTGGACCCTAATTTATTGAGAGAGATGGAGAATCGAAAAAATGGTCCATCTTTAATAATTTATAGAAGTAGGCGTTACTTTGCGGAGATCCATAATACAAAAGTAATAATAAAATAATTTTTCTATAATGAGAATAGATAGAAGTAAAATAGATCTTGTCATTCTTAATGTTGACGAAATTATGCATGTCATTTTAAATATTACTTACTTACATAGAATATTTATTCTTTAATAGAAATGATGTAAATTACATAATTGTCTGAGGGAGAACGAAGTCACACTCTTATGGCTTAACGAGAGCAACACAGAGATCCTCATCTTCAATCTTGGAAGTGGCCTCGTTTTACCAAGGACGTATTCAAAAACAGCTAAGGAATCGCCGCTTTTAAATACTAACTTCCGGTGTGAGTGTAATGAATCAATCATATACCTTTTTCCCACGTCCTCTTCGTCGCCATCGTAGGGTTGGACAAACCACTTGCCGAGCCTCACGAAGTCACGCGACAGCAAGCATCTGCAACGAGTACAAGAACGGGTTATATTTAACGTCTTTAGGATATAGAACCATTCCTCTATCCTTAACCCACTCCAAGTGGTGTCGGCACAGCATGTTTTTATCTTCGATTATATTTTATCATTCGTCAACTCTGGCCCTACTCTTTTATATGCATGTCATACTTCGCTCAATCCAACCATCTCTTTTTCAGATACCCTCTTGGCACATATCCATCCACATTCATATATAAGATTCGTTTGGTCACATGATTATCCATCCCTTCTCATTACATGTCCATACCAACTCAATCTTGCATTTCTCGTATTTTCACACAGCCTTGTCACACCACACATCCGCATTAGAATATTGTAAGATCAATATTATTGTATAAGTAGCTGTGCCCGCAGCTTCGTCCGCGTGGAAATCAATGTCACAACATTTCCCGCGTAAGTTCCGACCATGCGGGTATTCAAGGATAAAAAGTATCCTATAAGTTAGCTACTTCACAACTTCCTATATCTTCCAATGACAGTACTAATCTAATCTTAAATAACAATAATCAAGCCATTCCATAGAATGTATTATATAACCTAAGACTTTCTCAAGAATTGCTTCTCGAATTTTTTATGGTAAAAACGTACCATTTTTGTACGTTTAGGACATTTTGAGAAAATCGATCACTTAGAGACAGAATTATTTTGGTGACTATATATAATACTTATAATATGTATGTATATATGTACGTAGACGAGATGGACAGACGACCTCAAAAAGGCCTCGTAGAGTCCTTAGATCCAAGCACCACAGGATCGTGTTTTATGGATATTTATATGTGGACTATAGGTTGAGAACACAAATACATGTATACGTAAATCGCCCTATCCGAGGAATAAAGTCACATGTCCCACGTATGAGCATAGGAAATGTGGTTTTATTTATCGGACGCAGCGAGATGTTGGCGGACTAATAAATAAGTACCATACAAGAACGAGATCAAATACGCATTAATCGTTAGTGCAGGAGCACTGTCCAAGTGCGCATTGCGTCGGCCAATTAATATTGCCGTGGCGGATTTCTTTGTGCGCCGCGACTCGGTGAGCTATGACTGGTCGGATCGCAACCTTTGTCGAGACAATAGACATCATTTGCCACGCTTGGAACATGTATCTCCATAATCGTATCATGTTTTACTTTGTTAATAATGTAGGTTAGCTGGTAATCTATAAAAATATGTTTTTTCTTGTTAATAAAATATTTATATAGGTATAATTATAGAATAATTAAAAAATGTTATGTTACACGCATAAAAAAGGGGGAATAGAAAGGGGGAATAGTAAAAATACCCATAATATACCCCATATTATGTGTATTTTTAATCTATACTAATATATAAAGCTGAAGAGTTAGTTTAATTGTTTGAACGCGCTAATCTCAGGAACTACTAGAACGATTTGAAAAATTCTTTCGTAATATAGTCAATTTATCGAAGAAGGCTATAGGCTATATAACATCACGCTAAAATGAATAGGAGAGGAGTAGAAATAAAAATTGTACGAAAAGGCAAAATTAAAAGCTTTCCTTGCGTGCGCTGAGTAAACGGTAATAGTTATTCAAAAATCATGTATTACAAAATTGTTCCCCTCTGAAAGTTCTAAATAATAGTCCGCTTCAGCATATGTCAAGCTTTTAAGGTTAAACCACTTTAACCATTTTTATGGTTATCAAAATACTATATAACGGTTTTAATCTTTCCACGCGGGCGGAGCCGTCGGCATTGCTAGTATAATATAATTGTAGATATTTGCATAACTGTTAATGTTTCGTATTTTTAGCAAAATAATTTTATTATTACTTGTGTATTTAGGATCTCCGCAAAGTTACGCCTAATTCTATAAATTAAGTATAAATCTAATAAAAAAATTTAATATCCCATTAAAACCACTTAAACAAGTCGAGATTAGTGGTAATAAAATACCGAACATGTCAATTAATCTGTTTTACACTTAAACCTTTTTATAAAGTACGGCCGACCGATTCGATAATTGTATCGCAATTAACAACCCATTCCGAAACGATTCTCAATGTAAAACTGTTTTTATCAAACTAACTTCTGGCTGCGACTTCGTCTGCGAGGAATTCAGTAACGAATTAATATTTAACTTCTACTCTACAAGAAAAAGAAAACTTATACTTATACTTTCACTTTCTATGAACTATTATTTAGATTATTTAGGTTGCTGTGGCTTAATCTAGTTTCGAGTTTCCGTCAAAACGAACTGTTACTGACAGTTCAAACGATGCTCCTATCGCCACCAAACTTTACGGAATGATAAGCTAAAGATCAATATAGCCATTTAAGAACATAAACATACCTTCTCTTTTACATATATAGAGTTTCTATCAATTTAAAGGTCTAAGAATTATTTATATACATATATCACGGCCACGTTGCAAAAAGTCAGTAACGTCCTGATCAAAAAATTTTGATTTTGTAAAAATTATCTTACTAGGTTACGCTAAATTTACCGCCAAAAACATGAATCTATATAGATAGGTATATTCAGAATTAGATTAACTATGTATTACAGATTTCCATAATACGTGTTCAGAATAAATATTACAAAACTATGTTTACTTGGACAGTCATTTTGAACTCAGTTTGACGTCATAGACCAAGCTTATGACCAGCGGGAAATCCAAACGTTTCATACTATATTTCGTCACACGTCTTCGTCAACCGAAGGACGTTAAATCGATTTTCTTAAAATCGATTATTAATTACTCCCTTTTTCTTCTCTTTTTTTAAGACAGGATATTCGTTGTTGGATGAAATCACTGTAGCCATACTACACATACCTATCATCTATGTTATCTTTTATTCTTAAGTTCACTTTAATTAGTCTTCTATGTAGTTACTGAACAATATAGAAAAAAACAACTTTTTAAATATTAAAAATATTTTTTTTCCCACTAGAGTGGCACCTTTACCACACAATCTTGTACCAATTACACACGTAACATATATAAAATCATTACCTAACCTTGCTTTTGGGATCGCCGTATATGGGTAAAAGACAAACGCGAGAGGAAAGCCACCGGTTAAACGCTAGTGGACAATAAAAATACTATAACTAACGTAACAAAAAAAGCTTAACTGCCGTCCGTTCGTCCCTTCATTACAACGCGTATCGTAAAATTGTCGCGACCGTCGACGCACGCATTGTTTCTTTGACGTGCCGCCGCCGGGGTCAACGACTCGTCTGGATTTCGTTCATATCCGAGACACACCGGCCTGGCCGGTGCCTCTATGAAAATACTTTTTTACCACCACCTCTGGGAAATTGAAGCTTTTTTTTACATATTAAATAACTATTAAAGGAGGCTTATACGGAAAAACTTATAAAGTACTATTATAATTACATATAAACAATATTGATGTACCTACCTACTCTTCGACCTTGCACAAGATAACAATTATGAAACGGAACTATCTATTAATAACAATTATAAAAAAGAGCAACTGCTCAGTTTCTTTAGTTTCGAAGAACGGGTCACAATTCAGAATATCCAGGTATTCTGATTATTGAGCCAGCCCGTTTTCAACTGAGCTATAACGATATTACCATTATCAGCGTAAATAGCCTTTATTTTCCAATAATATTAAAAATCACTTTATTTTTCTACATACTAAGAGATGGCGCTAGCGGCGACCTGAATAAGTGCTACTTAGAGAGTTTCACCGCCCTGAATTTCATTATAAGTATTAAAAATTTTATTCACGATGTCTAAAGACTGTAAATTAAAAAAGTAGGTTTTATATAACGATACGCAATATAAATATTAGATTCTTTTAAAATAACAAAACGTAAGGTTAGCAGAAATTTAAGTAAACTCTCTGATTTAATTAGGATCAGATACTACTTGAGATAATTCTGTTTTTGTGATTGTGTGTATATAGTTTTTTTTTAACTTGGAAGAAGCTGAATACGGATTGGGTATGAAAACTGCCAATTTGTCACCAAATATCTGTAGACCCAGCTCAATAATCATATCGATTATAAAATTATACTGGTTAAACAAAGCAATCATTTGTTATACGCGATTTTATACTTGTCTCTTCATTATTCAATGTAGGTATGGAAGAATGAGCTAATAGGCATAATGACCTTGACAGTCAATAAATAAAACTGTACCGTCCGGTTGTACACAATTTGCTACGAGATTAATTTGATAGAAAATGATTACATAATTTATTAAATCTTTTGCACGCGTTTTTGCACGCGACTTTCCCTGCAAAGTCGTCAATAGAGAAAATATTATGCCACTCTCCAGTTCTTCAACTATTGTAAAAATCACACCGATCTGTGTGCTTAGTGCGAGTTTTTTAAAACCTACTCGATCGCGTTAGCGTGACGCCAATTTGTATGGCGTTGGAACAGCGGTGACTAGATGTCGCTTATGATTCGGAAGTGAAAAAGGAGAAACATACTTTCTTATATATAGAACATTTGAGTCGGCTATCACATATATATATTATAAGCATGGCCAGTAATTAAATACTAACCTACTAGATCGATATTATCGATATGAAATTACATATCATTAAAGTTCATATGCCAGATCATCGTAAAGGATTATGTATGTAGGTATTTTAGCGCTTAAGTTGTCGGATACAAGTATTATTAAATATTTTGGTACTCATAACTATATAATTTTAGAGAAACAAATTTATACTTGGAAAACGACCACTATAAATATTATTCGCTACAGTAAATATCGCACGCTTGGTATTAAAGTGACCGAATTCAAAATTAGGCATAATTGAGTTCAATACATTGTTATCCTTATTTAAATGCCATTTATAGCATAAGGCCAAAAACTATTAAAGAAATTGTTCTCATGCTCTTCCAAGTTATGGATCTGTTTAACGCTCACGAATTTTGTAGGTTCTACGCTGTTACTACGCTTCATTGCAATTTGCCACAAAACAACTTTTTATAAATTCGGTCATATAAGCGTGCGATATATCTCCTAGGTTTTTGACGAGATAAGCAATACCGTTCGCTGCATATGCACGAAGGAAGAAAAAAAAGTAAGATGACGTCACTAGATTCACTAGTAATACTAGATAGTGGTATTAGTTCAACGAGTTTATTGTACGATATTGGGCCGATGTTCCGTAATCGTGCATTACAATGTGCCGTACATCTGGCGCCGGCGTCGTCGCGAAGGTCGTTGCGTCGCACTACCGGCGAAGTGTTGAAACTTTCCCGCCCGTATTATATCTTCTTGCAAACGACAGTTTACTTAAGCCAGGGATGACACGCGGCTCGCTGGCCACTTGCGGCCCTTTTAACGTTATTATGCAGCCCGCTAGGCATTTCTAAAATTGAATTTATTTTATAGACTTTCTCCCTTTAATATATATTTTTTTTAATTATAAAAAAATTGTAGTACATACCAAACGGAAATCTTAACTTTTATTTTTTATTTTTTTAATATTCTAATATTTACTAAAATTACAGTTTTGTAAATTATTAGTAAGTATTACTACATGAGCGAACCGCCAAAAATTTTTGGCCGTTGATTGTAAAGGTTGCTCACCTTACAACTTAAGCGGTTGTTGAATTAAATAAAATAAATAAATAAATATATAGGACACTTACACACACGGTCGTCCGTCCCCAAAGAAAGTAACTTAATACTTGTGTTATGGTAGACTGACAACTGGTGAATATATACTTATATTATTTTTAAATACATACTTAAATACAAATATACATCCAGACTAGATGAACAACAAATTCATATATATAGAAAATGTTGGCCCTCGGCGGGAATCGAACCCGCGACCCGTGGAGCTGAAGGCAGGGTCACAACAGGCCAATCAAACTAGCCTTAACTAGATTAACTAGAGAATTTTCAGAGGTGGGTTTAACTAAGATTTTATCGAGCTGATGCGTAGAAATACAGACCAAGAAATAAATTTATTTTCTCTATTCATCTCTCTATCAATCAAATACGCCTAATAAACTTAATAATGTACCTTTCGATTAAATTATGCAACGCCTTGAACAGCAGCGAGCGACATTCGTAGGAAAGGCCGCTCTCCCAGGAGCCTTGATCGCCTTCTGTAAATAAAAAAAAATATATTTAAAACATCATTTACAAACATTACACAAACATATTATTCAAAAGAAATTAGCGACCTATATCAACAGCTGTGCAAAAAGTCTCCCACACACGATACTTTTCTTTCCGTTCCGCCCCGTTCTGTCGTGGATTGTTGAGTTTGTGATAGTGAACGTCTGCAGTGCTTCGTCTTTTTTATTATGGATCTCGGCAAAGTAACGCCTAATTGTGTTAATTATTTAACTCAAAAGGTGAATACGTGATTCGAACCCGCGAACCCTCGTTAAGAGACAGGTGTTCTCGCTCCTCAACCGGGCTTCACTTACAATAGTAAATCTAAAATGAAATGCCACTCGCGTTATTTCTAAGTATTTACTCAAATATCATCATCATCCTCCTGCCCTTATCCCGCTCTAAATAAGGCCGGTAACATGTTAAAAACATGTTGGACACATGATTTGGCTTGGATAAAATACATATATTTTACGACCGGCCTGCCTGACGTCAACTTAAGCTCGATAAGAAAGAGGGTGGTCTATTCTACTCAACCGAATACCACACAGTGGGTCAACTTAATCGCCTTTTACGACACCTAAGTAAGAAATGAGGGTGTTCTATTCTACTCAGCCGGATACCACACGGCTAACCCTTATTTCTTACCGCGGTGTCGTAAAAGGCCACTACTAAGTTAAACATCATCAATCTCAACGATCCTCTTTCTTACCGAGGTGTCGTAAAATACGACTAAAGTAAGTTGATGTCAGGCAGGCGGCCGGTCGTAAAAACGCAGCCAAATCATGTGACAGCATGTTAATAACATGCTGTGCCGACCCCACTTAGAGTGGTATAAGGGCAGGAGGATGATGGTAAGAAATAAGGGTGGTCTATTCTACTCAACCGGATACCACATTATTTACTAACATAGTACAGGAAAAATTATAGGTACAATTCTTATACTTGGTGATAGACTGTACAGTATTTACATAAAATTGAATTACACGGATATCCATACCAAGCATGGCAGGCAACTAAGATTATGCGCACGCGCACACAATATCGCCTTGACATTGCAGGACAATCTATAAGGCCACGCCAGAGACGCGATTAGCATCTAGACCTAATTAAAATTAATCGCAAAAACATCGCCATGTTCAGTTTGATTTGTCAAACAGCGCAAGGCCAAACAATGAGTTATAAAACATTCAGGACGGGCCATATATTATAATAATCCGAAAGAATTTAACATCCGGGATTAATATTCCTAGATGATTTTTAATAAAGCCGACAGAGACAGAGTCGGTAAGAGTTCGCTCGCACTTATTCATGAGCTCTTTATACGACGTTATCGCGGCGGGAACTGCGTACAGCAGCTCGCTGGTAGTCGGGCTAACCCGATAGAATAAGACGTGAGTACAGCCGGTTTCTATACATTAACTTTGAATACTACTCATGATAGATTAAATTTAAAAATTGCATTAGAGATAAATATTTGATGGAGAATGTTTTAAACATTCTCCATCAAATATCGGATAGAAATTATGGTATCTATTTTAAGGTGTTACGTACAGTTGGTTTGTGAGGAGGTTCCTGCTTCTTTGAATAATTATGAAATAAAATTAAAGATGCCTAAAAATAATTAAATTCCATTTAAAACTAAATTAAAGGCCGATTCATAATCAACATGCTAATCTGTAATAGTAAATTGTAATCGGTATTCACTAATTATGAATTAATATCACTTCCGGTACTTCCGGTACTTTCACCTACCCCCGGTATGTATTAAATATAATTACGTTTTTAAAAGTACAATATTATAAGGAAATAAAATTTTAAACTATTTAAGAATTGCAAATAAAGTCTAAGGACGTATAATATCAAATTAAATTCATACAACAAGATTTTAATAAGGACTCCTTATGCAATAAAATATATATATAAATAGTTATAAAATATTTAAGCAATTTTAATATGTCAAATATAATTCGCCGTTTTGGTTTTATGATTAATAATCACAAATTGTTACTATTATTTTTATATAAGAGAATTAAATTTAAGTTATGTATTACATTGTTACAGAAATAAAAAGATGCAAGTACATTGTTCGTAAGTAAGTTGCGCAGCGGTGAGAAATAGCTGTTGTCGGCTTGTTGCATTCGCAATCGGAAGACAAACTCGGCCTATCACTGGCGTTCCATGTGAAAACAAACGGCCCGCGCGCCGTTGCCGCCCCGCCGTCGCGCCGTCCTTGTCTCGCGCGGGGCGGGGGCGACCCCGGTGACGTCACGGACCCAGCGCCGCACGTGCTGTTGTTTGCCGCGCGACACATGCGAGCGCCCGCGTCCACCGACATATTAATTGACATTGAATTTTCTACTTTAACTTTATCTCAATAGAATGCGTTTATGTAAACAAGTTAATTTGTATTGCCATATTATAAAGATTTGTTATCGGAATATGGGTCTAAAATAACGCCTCCGATTTACTACCTCCGAAACGATCCAGTCATTTCCAAAGTTTTTAATAGTTTCGATAAAAAAGATTTTAGTTTGACGTCAAATAGAAATAGACCTTCCCGGACACAACTGGTAACGAACTATTTAGAATGAGTCGAGTTTTGATGATTAAAATTACTTTAACTTGCGAAAAAGGTTGACGACACTGCGAGGAGTTTTAACATAACCGTTTTGAAATAATAAACAACAAACTTACATTTACGCCATCGAATTTATTACAATTATTTAGAAAACAATTCAACCAGATATATAAAAAAAGATTTGCTATATATTTTTTTAAATCTGGCTTGCATATTTTTTCCTTTTTTTGTACTTCTCTCTCATTGTGTTTTGTGTAATGTTTAATTTTCTTCATATCTTTCGCAAGCTCAGGTAGCCAATTAAAGTGATATATAGTATAATTGATTGTGTTTATTGTAACCGATAAGTGTCTTTAATAAATACCTCCATCTTAAAAATATATAACTTTGCATTGTATTCATAATATAAGAAACTGCAAACTGAGTTCTATCCGCGATTACGTAAAAGCCTTTATAGATGTACTTTTTTACTTTTTCTTTCTCTTTTCTAACTATAGGTATGTATAAAAAGAAATAAACAAACAAATTTGAGCACAAATGAGCGCATTCATGGTTTTTTTTTATTTAAAAAAAAAATATTTATAAGGCTTGACAACTAGAAATCATATACGTTTGAAACTAATTTTAACATTCAATACATCATCTTTCCTATATTTTTCTAAATTACACTTCAAACAATAATTGATGCAAATTTTCCACTATACCTATATATATAGAATATATGATCCTGAACTACATAAATATATAAACTATTAGAGTAAAATGATCTTAAAAAATGTAAAAACGTAAAAAAAAAGTTAAATTTCAAGGTTTTCTAACGCACACTTTTTGAAACAGCGTAACTTATCAAAATAAATATCGATTGGTTCCACTAGCTTCATGAAAAACTTCATTATAATTTTTGAGTTAACTTAACATTGGTTTTTACTGTAGAAAGAACAAATACAACATGTTGCGACGGTGTTTACAAATTGCGTGTATAAAAGGCGCTGTCGCCGTGGTTTCACGCAACGTTTAGGACATGTGCGGGCGCGCGCCTCGCTGGAGTCGTTCCAAGCGCGCAGCCTTGACATTCGCGCTCCAGGTGCGCGCCATCTCGCGACTGAACTAGATTTACCACTATCTAGCGCGTGTTGACTTAGATGACGGCTATATTTACTTTATAACAATATGAAAGAACGATACAATATAGTTACAACATGTTTCATATACAACCAGGTCAATAGTATAAAAAAATTTCGCCGTCAATGTGACATTTGTTTGTTTTTAGCTCTCTCTAATAGGTACTGTAATTTTTGAATTTCCTAATGTGATGTCGTAAATAATAACATTTTTTTCCGCTTGCATTGTAAATTCAGGCTAAACCCTACGAGATTTGTCAAAATGATGTACTATTTGTACACCTTGAAAAGGTCTACAAAAAACTCCGCGATGGTATATGTCTTTCTCTATGGATAACCCACAATAGGATTTTTTTGTCATTTACTTTTTAAGAAAAATATTTTTTTTATTTTTAAAGCAATTGTAAACTCTACAGCATTAATCCTTATCCAATTAAGTACCTTAAATAAATAGTTGATTTAATATAGATTAATATGGCCGTTTACGGCATATAATTTAAATGAAAATTTTCGAAGATATTACAGATTTAAAATGTAGGGCATAGCGGTTTTGTTTTACTACAAATTTAAGGCGTGCGGGCCACGGACAGTAATGAATAAAACACAACTACTGTATAGATTTTAATAATTTTGTTCACTGAGTAACATAGGATACATATTTTATACCCGTGCGAAAACGGAGCGGGCCGCTAGTTCGTTTATAAAGTAACACGCCACATCTGAGAGCGACAGTACGCAGTTGAGACAGTCAAGGGCGTCGAGTAACAAGGCAGTATCCGCAGAATGCGCATAATAAATTAATTAATTAGAGACGCCGCGTCATTGCCGCGGCTTGTTAACATATACATCAAGCGAAATCAAACCCGAGCGTAAAAACTTGGCTACATGACACTTTTAACACGAGTTCAAAGTATAAACTTGAAGCTAACTTAATGCTTGACACCATTATCGACGGTCTATAGTCGATGAAATCCGTATATAATACAAAATACGAGTAACGGACAGATTACCTTGAATCATAATTATGAGTACCAGTTTGACCGAGCTTTATTTTTTATAATTTTTTAAGCTTTAGAGTTTTATTTTTTACAAAATAAAAAAACAAACTTCAAAAAATATTAGGGTGGGGCTCGATCCTAGGTTAAGGTATTTTCATTTCTCGCGACCACCCCTTCACCGAATAAACGCAAAAATAGTGATATTTATATATTCAAATTTGTTAAAATTAAAGAGAAAAAAAGATGTTACTAATATATAATTACTTAAAATAAATATTTTCTAGTCTGTAACTAAAATACCGAAAGGGAAAGAGATTTGCGGATTGATACTGGTAAATCATTTCTCAGCTTGAAAGCTAAATGATCTCGAGTAAGTCATAATAAGTAAAGATATAGATGGGCAGCGATGGCCTCCTTCTGCGAGGACGTTATCTCGCCAAAGGAGGAGGCGGATCTGGGGAGTCGAGTCCTTGGATCCGATACGCCGCAGGCGAGTCGCTCAAGACCATCGCGTGCCGCCCTAACGGGGACCTTTCCGGGCGTTCCGAACGGGGTTTAATCGTAGGTCCACCCTATAAGGTCCCCGAGGCGTTTGATGCATCTGGTGCTCCCGATGCATCGTCTAGCGAGGAAGGGGCCACTTTTAAAGAGGCCCCGACACAGAGGTGGCGCACTCTGGGGTACAGAGTTGCTGCTGGCGGCGATGGAGGCAATGTCTTCATAGGTACCCTATCCCCGCCACCAGCAGCGTGGTAGCGCACACAGGTATTTCAGTTGGTGCGAGTCCGACATAACCGTCGCCTGTCCCCGTTGGGCGGCGGTACCCATAAGGGGTTTTTTTTCCTGTTAAAAAAAAGAAAAGTAAAGATATAAGATGGGTAACGAGCATATACAATTCAATATTTGTGCGATCGGATTGTAGTATCGCATTATCCAAGGCCGTTACCGGACGAGCGGTATTTTTACCGTATACCGGTGCCGGGCCGGTCACGACTGAGGTCGCGGTGCCATCGAGATCGTCAGAGGGCCTCGCCATTTGTTGGCGAATGGATCAATTATACGATTTTTTTATTACTATTACGATGAAAAAGCACTTGTTTAAAAGTTTACTTGAATATAGTATCGCTTCAAAAATAAAATTCCACAAACCATACTAGACCAGTCTACAGGTTTAAATTAAGTGTAAGAAATATGCTTATACGTAAAGCATATTACAAAATTGAAGAATATTTTGATCATAAAAATACCAGGATTTGAAAATTCTTTCAGTTTCATACAAGCCTACGGTTTAAGATTTTAAAGTTGGAAATGTTTTAAAAAATTGACCTCCTTGCTTATTAGAACATATTAGCACCAGTTGTAGGTTCATTAATCATTGATCCTTGACGACTCAAATGTGTTGAAAGAACTTAAAGTTAGTGCACTACTAATTGACAATGCACTAGTAGTTGACCGTTTAGTATGAAATTTTAAATAATAAGCGTTTTATTTGTTGTAGCTAATAATTAATATTAATTAATAATTTTAAATATTAAACAATGGGCTACAGTTTTGTCTGACGTTTTGGGCTGTTGTTGATAGATATATATCATCCTGTCCTTATCCCACTCTAAGTGGGGTCGGCACAACATGTTTTTCTCTTCCATTCTGTCCTATCTTTCGTCAACTCTGGCGCCACTCCTTTTATATGCATATCATACTTCACACAATCCAACCATCTCTTTTTAGGCCTCCTAAAAATGGATGGATATGTGCCTCTAGGCACATATCCATCCACATTCAAATTTAACACAACAAGCTACACCAAACAAAACGCTTATTATTTAAAATTTCATACAAAAATGGTCAAGCGCCCTTACCTTACTTGAATATAGAATATTTTGATTTGATTTCATTTGATCGCCATCAAGTACCTATGAACGGGTGGTAGGTATATGCAATAAGACTAGAGTTGCAGCAATCAGTCTGCGAAAGGGTTCAAGGTCGCGTGTGGTGGTGTCGGCGCGGGTGGCACCACGGGGCACCACCTTGGGATCGATAGCGGGACGCCGCGCCGCCGCTCTCGGCCCGCCTCGATTATCGCTGCATCGCGGACGATTACAGATTGGCGGTATCGAGCTTAAGCGTTGGAGCTTTAATGTCATAATCAAATTAAAATTAACAAACCAAATTAACCTTTATTGTGTAATCTGTAAAGTGAGCTTTTGAATAATTTAATGCAACTTCGTATTACAAAGTCTCACATTTTTCGTGGGGAGGAAAAATCCCTAACGGATCCTTACCAGCCGTTACTGGTAAGGAGTGTCCAATTTGCAGGGACTAAACGACGTCTCCCTGCCCGCCTAGGCCAACATAAAACCGCTCAGCATTACTTTATATGGACCCGTTTTTCTAGTTCTTCCCTCTCCTCTCTTTTTAGCATTATGTGTTTTAACATACTTCCACACTTTTGCCACTCCAACTCGCTGGATAACATGCGCCTTACCAAGTTGTCTGGGTTTAACCCCTCATCGTGGGTTCCTTGTACAGCATTCCTATCGTGTGTGAAGTCTCACATAAAAGTAGGGTAACGACTTGTTACTATATACTACTTGTTACTATACCACAGCTGGGTATAAGCTTTCTCTATCCGTTTTTGGAGAGAAGAATTGGAACTAAGACCTACCACGCTGCTCCAATGCGAATTGGTAAGTCACACATATTTCTTGAATTCTCTAGAGATATGGAGGTTTGCTCACGATGTTTTCATTCACCGAAAAGCGTGCGATAAATTGTAATAATCAAATAGACACATAAGTTTTAATAGAAAAACTCATTGGTGCCTGCCCAGTATTTGAACCCGTGACCCACATACTTAACTTATAATATAATAAGATTACAAGAGGTTTTTCTTTCCTTTGGTTAAATTAATCATGAAGTATTGACCGTTACTTTTAGCAAATTTGTGGTCAGATATTTATAAAAAGTAACATTTGCTCCATTTTACACCGAAAGAGCGTGACATGTCAATAAATTCTTAACGCAATAACGCATATTATTTTTCCAAAAACATTATAGATAGTCAGTTTTATAAATCGAATTGAAAAAAGGGTCTACATTAATTTCAATTTCCTGAGAATTTGCAATTTTTTCGCGCCAAATCGTAAATGTCGACAATCCTGTTTGTACAACCGCAAATTTGATACCCCGAGGCCATTCGCTTCTATAATATTCACAACTAGACATTCCGAACAGCATTTTACTGTTACTACCTACTTACTGTTTGTTATTTTGTAGTCGTTGTCGATGTACCTAGATTTCGTAAGTCTATAAATTAAGAAGTAACAGCCTAATAATACTGTCTAATTGTGTGGTAACCGGCTCAGTAGAATAGACCGCATTAATTTCATACCGAGGTGTCGTAAAAGGCGACTAAGGTAAGTTAACGCGCCGTGTAGAATAGACCACCCTCGTTTCTTACCGAGGTGTCGTAAAAGGCGACTTAAGAAAGTTGACCAGCGTATTTTAACCGGCAATGTAGAATAGACCACATTAATTTGTTACCGAGGTGTCGTAAAATTCGACTAAGGTAAGTTAGGCAGGCGGCCGGTCGTAAAATACATAACATAACATTGTTAAAACATGTTGTGCCGACCCCACTTAGAGTAGGATAAGGGCAGGAGAATGATGATGCTTTATAAAGATCTTCATTTTCTGTCATAAAGAATTTCTTCACGCAAATTCCCAGTAATAGAATTATAGTATCGGCTTGTTAAAGGTTTTCTATCTATAAACTTATATCACTTGTGTAGTTATGAAACTGTTTTCGCAACAAATCTAGTTTAAGTACTTAGTACATGGAAAATTCATCGATTACAATTTTTATACGTGGCTATCACGAATACAGGCACTTAATTTTATCTATTACAAAACAATATAGCATTGACGAAAATGTAATTAGTGGCGCCGCATAACATGTCCTATACGGAATGTGTACAAGCAAAAAAGCATAGAACAAAAACGGCTTTGTATGCAAAGCTAGTTTTATAGAAGACAAAAAAAGATCGATTATATCAGATTAATCGACAGTAAAGTTGTAATGCGGGCAACACTAAAACTGCGATTTGTTATAGCACTAAAAGCGAAGGTGAGACTTTAAAGCGGGCATTCAAAAAACTTAACAATGAGGAAATTGTTACTTCTGTAGGGTTACCAAACTTCAGAAATGTAAGGAACCTTTGGTACCTAAGTAGTCGAAATATTGTTATATCTTGCTATAATCCGCGATAAACGCCGTGTGGTATCCGGCTGAATAGAATAGTACAGCCCTCATTTCTTACCGACGTGTCGTAAAAGGCGATAAGATAAGTCGGCCCGCCGTGTGGTATCCGGCTGAGTAGAATAGACCACCCTCATTTCTTACCTAGGTGTCGTGAAGTACGACTGAGGTAAGATGACGTCAGGCAGGCGGCAGGTCGTAAAGTACGTAGCCAAATCATGTGACAACATGTTTGTAACATGTTGTGCCGACCCCACTTAGAGTGGGATAAGGGCAGGAGGATGATGAATCCGCGATAAACGAAAATATATGTAATGCTAAATGTAAATGATCCGTTCTCATACCCGATAAATGCAGGATTCTTAAAAACGCATGCACTACACATAACCAATAACACAACACTACAGTAGGACTGCACACATTCACTACCAGGATCTTAAAAATCGTTTCACCCCGTAACCGAAGCAGCATCAAGAGATACAACTCCACGACGAAAGCTTAAATGAGAGGCTTTTTAGCGGGATTTTCTTGTATGAAAGAGTCAACCGGCAGGAAAAAATGTTATATTACAACATAAAAATTAAGCGAGATTAAAAGTCTAAAGAAATAGAGTATTTCTTTGATTAAACGAACTATATCCCATCTTAGTATTAAAGTGACCGAATTCAAAGTACCTTTCCTTAGTTCCTTATTTCAATGCCATATATGACATAACGATACAAACTATAAAAAAAAATAGTGTTTACTTGCTCTTCCAAGTCATGGCTGGCTATCTTTAACACTCACGAGTTCTCTAGGCTACGTCAGAATATTTTTTTTCCAATTCGGTCACTTTAATACTAACCGTGCGATATATATTTCATAGTAAGATTAAATATTTACATAAATAGAACGTATCTCATTATTCTTATTGGCTTCACCCGATTGACCCACACTACAAGAAATAGGTCAAGAGATTACGTCACCAAACGAGTACGATCTCGGAACGCTAAAATCCCTACACACTTTTTACGTTTATTTATTTATCGAGTCACTTAAAACATAGGAACAGTCAAACGACTCTTTAGATTGTTTATGTCACGCTAGAAACAGATGTGAAGATAGTAAACACGAGTGATCCGTTGGGCGGGCGGCCGAGGGCGGGGCGGGGTGGCAACGTCGCGGTGCGCGCGCTTTGTTTACACCGGCCGCCGCAACGCGCTTCGCACGGCAACCCAATATCACTAGCGCCAAACCGTTGTTTGGACCGCGAACCGGGCAATACAAACAGTTCGAGCTTGCACAAAGTGGGCAATTAGAGCTTCACATCGATATAATTATAACAATTCTTATATGAGTAGAATAGACTACCCTCATTTCTTACTGAAGTGTCGTAAAAGACGACTATGGCAGGTTGATCCGCCGTGTAGTATCCGGCTGAGTAGAATATATCACCCTTATTTCTTACTGAGAATTCAAATTCAAAATATTCTTTATTCAAGTGGACTGTTTACAGTACTTTTGAATCGTCAAATGTTTCAAAGAAGCTACCACTGATTCGGAAGTTTGCTCTGACCGAGAAGGACCAGCAAGAAACTCGGCGGTTAATCTTTTCAACAAAAAAAATATTACAATTTAATGGTTACAAGTTAATCATTGCAGCTTAGAGTGTAGCTGACTGCAGTTAAGATATGCTACTATTGCTCAAACAATCCCCGAGAGAGATGTCGTAAAAGACGACTAAGGTAGGTTGACCCGCTCTATGGTATCCGGCTAAGTAGAATACATCGCCTTCATTTCTTACTGAGGTCACGTGAAAGGCGACTAAGATAGGTTGACCCGCCGTGGTTGGTGTATTCTACTCAGCCGGATACTAATCCGGCTGAGTAGAATACACCAACCTCATTTTTAACTGAGGTATCGTAAAAGGCGACTAAGGTAAGTTGACGTCAGGCTGGAGGCCGATCGTAAAATACCTAGCCATAACATGTAACGTTAAATGCAATGTTAAAAACTTTACATTTAACGTTACATAGAGTGCGATAACGGCAAGAGAATGAGTAAATACTTACATAGGCTTCACAGTATATTTTTAATTTTTGCGCATATAAATATACAGAATTAATCGAAAATTTGCGACATATATAATAAACAAAGTAGAAACCGACATAAGATTGTGATTGCTTCTACCGAGACCTCTAGCCCAAAATTCGGTGATTGTTCTTTTCAAAATATAATTCTAAGAATATAGAAAGACAATACTGTTGTTGTGTGGCTCAATTGTGGAATTGTCCTTTAATTTTATTTATAGAAATTTAATATCAAAAATATAGTGTGCGATTGATGATTATGGTTTTCAAACTTGGTCTCTTTGGAATGGAGATTATATGAAGGTACCGATCGCAACTTAGATTTTTTACGCGATATATTAATGAGAACATCCGTAGAAAAAACCAAAATTTACGATGTCGCTCATCTTATAGCGAAGCTGAAGTGGCGATGGGCGGGGCCCATTGTACGAAGGACCAATAGGCGTTGCGGTTCTGAGGTGTCGGAGTGGCGACGCCGCAACGGTAAACGCAGTGTTGGTAGGACCCCACTAAATGGACAGACGACCTCAAAAAGGTCAAAGAGAGATTGAAACTAAGCTACACATGGTATGGCATAGAAGTTGATCAAAGATTGTAGGGTTTACGGTTTTAAAACGAATTACTACTTATTTAATAATAGAAATGACGGTCGGTAGGAGAGGCACCTCTTTGGTATTCTGATCGTGGAAATGAACGGTGAACGCGGAGGATGAATATATTATTTGATAATGTAATCGGAGTTTGATAATGTAAAACATCGTGAGGAAACCTACATATCTCTAGAGAATTTTGGGGATATGTGTAACCTACCAATCCGCATTGGAGCAGCGTGGTAGGTCTTAGCTCCAATCCTTCTCTCCAAATAAAAAACGGAGAGAAGAGGCCTATTCTCAGCAGTGGGATAGTAACAGGCCGTTACTTAAGCAGATTTTAGGAAAATGGCTCAAAAGTAAAGAAACATTGTAATACATACATAATACAATATGAATAGTATTTTAGTTGATAGGTAATATCAACTTAATAAAAAAAAATTATTATACTTGTATTACCTTAATGTTGTTTTTGATATTATAAGACTTAAATTATAGTATAGTGATACTAAGGCCGAAGTGAAATTAATTCTAAAATAGGTGTATTATTGACCTGACAATATTCAGTCGGGTTAAGATCACGGGTTAACGATGAATTTTTGAAAACAAAAAATTTTTGCTCCGCAGACATATGATAAATTTTTTCTAAAAACATTATGTTGGTTTTTCGAGTCTTCAATAATTTAAAATTATTCATAAGAATAAAAAATTACCAGTTAATTAAACTTACGCTATCTTACCGTATATATTTCTCTATTATTTTAGAGGGCAGGACTAAAAGTATAAGTAGACATGGTAGCCCTACTCGCGATTCGAGATACTATCGAACGCGTGGAAATCTGTCAATTCGCGCGCTCCGCCGCGGGCCGGTGTATCGCCGTCCCGCTCGCACTCGCCCACGTGCGCGTGACGTCACGAGCGCGTCGCCCGCCGACGTCACGGACCGCCCGAACGCTGCGGCCGCGGCGGGCCCCGTTGAAATGCGTTCACTTGAGAAGTTCTTTCGAGTGAACTTCTGACCGATTTTATCCAAGGCGGGCCATAATAAAGCGTTGAATAGTAAAGTTAAGACAGATATAATATTCACCAGACCAATTGTGAGCTTTATTTATGTAATTAAAACGATCCAGAGAAATATTACGAAGACAAAAGTTTGTGACTGTATACATGTCTTTAGCGCTCAAATAGTGTTGAGCGCAGGTAAGTTGAGAATGTTGAGGACAGAAACTAGTCAACTTCCTGCCCTTATCCCACTATAAGTGGGTTCGGCACAACATGTTATAAACATGCTGTCACATGATTTGGCTACGTTTTTACGACCAGCCTGACATCAATTACCTTAGTCGTATTTTACGACACCTCGGTAAGAGAGAGGGTGGTCTATTCTACTAAACCGGATACCACACGGCGGGTCGTCTTACCTTAGTCACCTTTTACGACACCTCGGTAAGAAATGAGGGTGGTACTATTCTATTCAGGCGGATACCACACGGCGTGAGGACAGAAACTAGTATAATATAATAAACTCAGCATAACCCATTACAGTACATTTATGTAATTAATACAGATTTATATTATACCCTATATTTGAGTACATAGTGTACGCTTACTATTCAAGTGACCTAATTCAAAAAGTTGTTTTGTAGCAAATTGCAATAAAGCGGTGCGCCTACAAGGCTCGGGAGTATTAAAGAGACCTATAACATAGCAAGAAACACTAGTTATTTTAATAGTTCTTAGCGTCATGTCATAGATGGCGTCGAAATTACAATTGGATACATTGGATACTTAATTTAATCAACCCTAATTTCGAATTAGGTCATTTTAATACTAAGCGCGCGAAGTGTACATATATTTTTGTTGCATTGGGATCTTCTTATAGATGTACAGGTAGAAAGGATGAGCATACACGTCCAACATATTCAAAATGAAAATAATTTTAAATTAGTTTTTAACTACATGACTAACTTAATATATAAGTTTTTTTAATGACTCCTGGCTGAAAGCGAGAAATTCGGGCGTAAAAAAATTATTCTTATAATAAGTTACATTTCATCGTTGCTTTCTTATGCAAGTTCTCAGTATAGGTATAAACATACGTCGATCTTGCATCAATACGTCACTGCGGAGGTTTTATTAATAAAACTCCTAATGCGGCGAACGCTCGCGTTCAACAACCTCGCGCGTGCAAACCTCGCTTTGTTATTACAAAACGTTTGATAACTACTTTAAAATTACAGAACGATGCGATTTTTGAGACTGAGCGGTTTACTTTGTAGACGATAAGGAAAAACAACTGATAAGGCCTTTAAGTTAAAAGTTGGGGTTTTTAATTTTTTGTTAACAAAATCTATAGGAAGCAAAACCATAACTTATACATGCAGGATTAGTTACGACACATATAACAAGATACTACGGCACACAATCAATCACTACGACAATCTCAACGAGCGTTTCGCACCGTAACTGAAGCTAGGAGATGGGCTCGAAAAAACTAGCCAAATAACGTAACAACGTGTTGAAAACGTGTTGAGACGACCCTACTTAGAGTCGGATAAAGGCAGAGTGATAATACCTATTATAACCAATAGCTATGTCTAAGGAACAAGAGCATAACCCATATGTATAAACCATAGCTATGTCCATGGGACAAGGGCAGGAAATTGATAAAGATATATTTTCCATTAACAGACGCCGTGTGGTATCCGGCTGAATAGAATAGTACCACCCTCTTTTCTTACCGAGGTGTCGTAAAAGGCGATTAAGGTAAGTTGACTCACCGTGTGGTATCCGGTTAAGTAGAATAGACCACCCTCTTTCTTATCGAGGCGTCGTTAAATACGACTAAGATAAGTTGACGTCAGGCAGGCGGCCGGTCGTAAAATACGTAGCCAAATCATGTGACAACATGTTTATAACATGTTGTGCCGACCCTACTTAGAGTGGGATAAGGACAGAAAGATGATGATATTTTCCATTATCAGCAAAATAATTATTTTGTTACTTTTGCAATTGTATGTTATAAATTAAAAGAAATTCCAAAAATTCTCAACCAAAATTACATTTAGCACAATTTACAATAAGCACCGTTACCAAAATTGTCTGCGTAGGATCCTTTCTCACGGCCTTACTATCTCATTTACGCACATAGTAGGGGACCTACTATGTTATTGTGAGAAATACTGCAATGCTGTTAAGACAGCAATAGCTGTAGTACTTTTTTGAGGTTTGGCGGTTTACATGTATCCCAAGAACTGTTTAGCGATATGGAGGTTTCAGTTAAACTCATTGGAGCCTGCCTGGAGTTTGAACCCGTGACCCTACCGAGGGCATAGGCCTCCTGTCTATGTTTTGTGAAGAGAAGGGTACGAGCTAAAATCCAACACACTGCTCCAATGCGGTAGATTACACATATCTCTAGAATTCTCTAGAGATATATTGGTTTCCACGTAATATTTTCCTTCGCCGAAAAGCATGTGATAGACAATTATGAATTAGAGAGACAAGTTTTAACAGAAAACTCATTGGTGCCTGACTATTTATACTTACTGACTATGTAGGGATTTCTCTAAGAGTTATTTGTGAATTTCAAATCACATCACAAGTTTTTAAATAAAGGGTTAAAGGGTATTGGTCCTATCCTTCTTTTAACGGTTGTTAAGGTCTGATTTATATAAACCGACAAGATCATACCTATTTACCTTAGCTAGAGAAATTTGAACTCAGAAAGAAAATTCACGATGTAGATGACAGAACGTCTAACAGTCATATCAAGTCCACGTTCAGAATGCTAATGTATAGTGTATTGAAAAACCAACGCTATTTAAAACAGTGTGGTCACTCAGTTGCCACTAAATAATTATCAAAGTTACCCACAAACGTCAATTAACTTTATTACCAGTTCCGACATCAATAAAGTTTCATTTAATAACAAACATACGCTATCGTGAACCAACGAACCACGTACACAGCGATTGTATGGCCAGATCTAATTATACGAACTTGTTAGGAGTCGTTTAACCGCGGACGTATATTTGACCGCCGGTACTTAACATCTAACGCGTGAACTGTAAAGAATGCTCCGCGCTAGAGAGGTGCGTGGCGGAAGTTTTATCTGGCCTATCTTGAGAAGATCGTTTGCTGTGAGGTAATATTTGTATAAGATAACTAACAAAAACTAAGATAGTCTAGGAAAGATCATTCGAAGGACAACAGTAAAACAATTTCAATTGATAGTTACAGTTTATAATGCACTTTAAGGTGAAAGAAAACGTGATAATGATGAAATAAAAAAACCTATTAAAAATTAGGATATAAGTATTGTGCAAATCTGCATTCAAGAGCAGCGTTGTTATGTATGTATAATTAATGTATAAAAACCGGCTATACTCACGTGTTATTTTATCGGATGAGCCCGACTAGTTTTAAGCCCATACGGGGCTCTTATTCACATTCATTCATTAAAATAACACGTGGGTATAGTCGGAATCTATACATTAATTATGAATACAATTCACGATAGTCTAAATTCAAAATTAATCCTACTAATATTAGGTATAAATGCAAAAGTTTGTGAGTATGAATGTATGTTTGTCACTCTTTCAAGGCGAATCCGCTAAGCCAATATCGATGAAATTTGGCACAATGATTCCTTATACATCGGAGTGGCTTATAGGCTATAGAAAGCCAATAATTCTACAACAATAGCTTTTAAATTGTATATTCATGGGTTTTCCTAAAGGATGTCATTATAAATTGAATATCGGTCAAATGATAACAAATTAAAAGAAATTTAGTGTTAAACAAATAATAAATATGACGATACAAAAAAAAAAGATATATAAATAAAATAAAAGTGTCACAGACTGAATCGAAACAAAGGTAGCTGAAAGGTTCAATAAAAAAAAGCACCCCGCAATATTTTAATACCTTCAAATGATAGCAAATTATAAGAAATTTATAGTATTAAAACAAACAATAAATATTACGATACCAAAAAAAAAATCGAACCAAAGACCAAAGACCGAATCAAACAATCTGAATGAAACAAAGGTAGCTGAAAGGTTCAATACAAAAAAGCGCCCCGAATACATCCTCGGCTATGCCAAGAAAATAAACCAACAAAACCCATCTAAAGGGTGAATTAGGAATTAACTCATCCATCTCGTTCGATGCAGTTAGGATGCGTGTCTAAGGGCGTCACGGGCAGACGAGGCACGGCGGGCGCGAGCGCGGGTCAACGACTGCACCCCGACCGCCCGCGGCCGCCTCGAATATTTCAACTGGAGCATTCGACGGGAATGCCTCGGAAAATGTTGCTATACGAGAATACTGTTTGATGTATTATTACCTTATTACCATTCGATAACAAAAGCTGCGTTTTAATGAGAGTAAGAAATTCAATTAATACGTAACAATCAACAATTATTTGTAAAGTACTCGTTACTTCGTGGTATTAACTAATCCCGTGCAATTTAATTAAGATTAACCCTATGGAAAAAATGGTTTCTTAAAAGTGTTCTATAAGAGGTGGTGATCAAATCACGATCGCAAACACTTCGCTGCAGATTCGTTTTTATATTATAGGGTAAGACGAGGTCTCCCAGTCTTCCAAAGTTGGTTGGCTTACCACTCCGATGGCGTTATGATAAATCCCAATACTACCACCAGCCCTCCACTACACTTACAAGAGATTCATATGCGGACGCTTTCCATCGCTTCTAGGATCAACTCTAAGCATACAGGGCCTTTGGTGATGATTTTGCGTTCGCCTTGGCGTTCGATAACGCTGGGAAAGCTATTAGGGGTAAATAAATACTATCATTTCTGAAAAAAAGTTTTTTGGCGCTAAATAATTATTCAAAAGGTCTTAGTGGGTCAATATTTAGGATAACATAGATTTAAATTTATCGCGGAATATAGAAAAATAAGTTTCATCATTAGGGCATTCCGGAACGCACCCTAGTTCACTAAAGTTCATATCCGTATGTACAAGTTAATAAAGACATTTCAATATTACGTGACGACCAAAAAAATATTAAAGTACGCGTCGCGCGGTACAGTCGGACTGAATTAAGATCAAATCTTTATGTAAGCCCTTTTATTTGGGCCCGTTCTCGAGGAATCCGGGCGGGCGATCGACAGGCGCATGCCATCCATTAATCGTCGGCCATTTAAATTGGTCTCGGAATTCGAGGATACTGAGAAATCGAAACGGTCGATTTGCAATTACAATATTAAATCCATCTAACTACGTATAGTTGTTTATTTTATTTTATTTATTACCTTTTATACATATAGTTAGAAAAGAGAAAGAAAAAGTAAAATCGCATATGTACAAAGGCGGACGTATCCCTAAAAGGGATCTCTTCCAGTCAACCTTTGAGTAACGAAGGAAAAGGGCAAGAAGTCAAATGCAAAATAATATAGAGAAAAAGAAAAACACAAGTTGTTAGTTTGTAAGTGTTTGTTTGAAACGCTTTAAAGCTGCAACGGTTTAATGTTAAACAAAATTTACAAGTACTTCTAAACTAGAACTTATAAAATGGTCTAATTTATATTCTGGAAAAATTCAATTTTTCAAAATTGTTCACCATAAAATATCTGCATAATTCAAATTCTGATTTTTCTTTATTGAAATAAGTACTTTTGAATCGTCAACAACAGAAGTTGATTTGGAAAATTGCTTGTCCCAGCCAGCAAGAAACTCGACGATTATTCTGTTCAAAGTATAAATTGCTCATTTTCCAAAATATAAATTGCCCTTCATATAAATTGTCCATTTTCGTCATCGCTAAAGTCGGTGAATATTTCCGTTATCATGTTAAGCTATCCACAATAGATAGATATATGCTACCGCAAACTTTTAAATTATAATAAAACGATAAAACTATAACAGAAAGTAGCAATACAAAGAGGAAAAAAATAGCAGAATACTATCACCACCGTCTAAAGCAGTAACCCGCATAAAAAACCGTTAATAATTCTAGTCTATCCTGAATAGATAGACAGAAAGACAGACGCGGAGAGGGACCTCGTTTTATAATATTCAGATACATAACTTTCAATAGTGAAAGCGCTCTTAATAAGCCTCTAAGTCATTGATACATGTAAAAGCCAAAACTAAAATTTATTTTAGCTAATAACATTATACTGTTGTATTCGTACGTGTGTCCGAGGACATGTGTAGCGCGGATCAGGTGTCGTACTGACCGCGGGCAAACCCCGTATAACGAGTTATACCAGTCGGTACGGGCCGCCGACGTGAGAAAGTAAAATCTAATATTTCAGTATAGACTATTGAGCGACCGTAGAGTGCGTGAAGTTTAAAAAACAAGAAATAACATATTCAAATACAATTTATTCACTAAGTAAATCGAAATCGAAAATAAGTGATTCTGAATAGTCAACTGCTGATTCGGATAACCGAGAAGAGCCAGCAAGAATCTAAACGGTTGCTCTTTTCCAAATTGTCCAAAGTTGAAGAGTAGCCATATCCACCCATTCTTATATGTTAATGAATTTTGAACATAAAAGTAGTTATTGTGAGTGAGAGGCGAGACATAATGTCGCGGAATTTTTTGTAGTATTTTTGAAGATCAACAATTATCTAGAATATTACTTTAGTGTAAACCGGGTGGGATACGCGGTGCACGTGACATAAGCTCCCAGCCGGGGCGTATTTTACAATTGCAAAACCTCTACAACATTATTTACATAAAACCGTAATATACGATAAACCTAAATCATCCGGAAAAAATATGTATAAAAAAATATATTGTTAAAAAATATTAAAAATGTACTGTGAAGCTAATGTAAGAACACCTATTTCCAACCTTTCTCGCAGGTTATCACGTCTAATTAAATTGTACATGCCACGTATAGTTTTTGCAACTATACCTTTTAAAAAAGAGTAATCCGCTGTAGCATATTGTGGTGCGTACAAGCTCCAAACCTTCTTTTCCTAGCAGGATAGCATATAACACTCCGATATAGTGACTATTATTCGGTTTTCTTGACAGCAATTCTCTAGCCGTTAAATGTTGTTGCATTATGCGAATCACTTACAATACAGATTACAAGTAAATACGTTTAAATCAAGAAATCGACATCGATCGTGTTTAGAATTAAATGTGCAGTGATGCATGGACAAAACGTACAGTCCTGATTCGTTGAACAGCGTAACATTTTCCAAGGCGAGTGTGAAAAGAAACTATTTGATTCAACTCCACTGTTAGCGTACAAAACAAATCGTTGCATTTGCAAATATAAAGTAAACGAAGAGTGGACATATTAGATACAAGCTGGACCCGCGACTTTGTACGAGAATAATTATAGGCTTTACTTACCTACTTTGCGTATTTTCATAATTTAAAAAATAATACTTTGCTATAATCAACGATTAACGAAGCAGCTACAGGCAGGTATAATAACTTCCTAAGAAAATTATATTGGAAGCGAAAATGCACTTGGTGACACGGGATTTTTATATACCTACTAGCAATCGCCAGCGGCTTCGCTGGCGTAGAGAGATTAATATAGTATTTTGATAACCTTAGAAATGGTTAAAGTGGGTTAACCTTAAAAGCTAAACATATGCTGTCGCGGACTTTTATTTACAACTTTTAGAGGGGAACGACTTTGAAATACATGATTTTTGAATAACTTTCACCGTTTACTTAGGGCGCGCAAGAAAAACTTTATATTTTGCCGTTTTCGTAATATTTTTTTATTGGTGCTCCTCTCCTATTTATCTTAGCGTGATAGGTAGTAAAGTAGTAGCTAGTGATAGCAGTTCCTGAGATTAACGCGTTCAAAGAAACAAACAAACTCTTCAGCTTCATATATTAGTATAGATGTTAAATTTACAATATAAAATACATATATTATAAATATTGTGAATATATTGTAAGACATTATCTAAATGAGCATGATATAATTGATCAGCATTTAAAAGTTAACCGTGACATAATTAACAATACACTACATAAACATTAATTCTAAGATACTGATAAAAAACCCGTGTTTGGGTACTTACACTTTTTATTACAAAATCTTTTAATTTATTTATAAAACAACGTCCCAGAAAGCTGTCTGTCTGCATGTGACGACGAAAATTTACTGACGCGATTTTTGTACGGTTTTTTCGAAATGGTAGTGCAATTTTTCCAGGTGGTTTAGCTTACTAGAAAATTACGGGTTTTTGTAAATTTTGTTTAAATACCTATATAAGATAATAAAATAAATAAATAAAATTAATTATAAATTTATTTTGCTACACTCGGCACGGACTAAAGAAAAATAACTCATTGTAGGCAACATAAACAAATAAATGAATTTTTAGCTACCTTAAATTTGAGAGCAGATTAGTCAAGGTGTTGAACATGATATCATGACATTAAAGTCGCTCATCGTTTGTCTTAATCGCCCAATAAGCTGTCCTTAGACAAGTTATATCGTCTAGACGTATTCCGGCTTCATTTTATAAGGTAATGAAATACTTTTTTTAAAGCTTTTATTTAACCTGCCGTGTTCAGAGCGTGTCAAGCTTTAGTGGCGATTTTGTCGTGGAATCTATCTCATGATGATACTTCGGTTACATGGCGAAACAACTGTTGCGATTGTCTTGGTGAATGCGTGCAGTGCTCGTGTGTAGTTGTGTTGTGTTGAGAGAATGATTTTTCACAAATTCTGCATGTATTAGGTATGAGAACGAATAGTACACTCTACATTTAGCATTACATATATTTTCTTCTATCGCGGATTATAGCAAAATAATATTTTCATTACTTTTGTAGGTATTTTACGACTGGCTGACGTAAACTTACCTCAGTCGCCTTTTACGACACTCCGGTAATAAATGACGATGGTCTATTCTACTCAGCCGGATACCAAATGACGGGTCAACCTACCGTGAATTGAAGTCATTTATTCAAAATTATTTCATTTTTAACTATTTGTTCAGATAGTGAAATCAGATGACAGTCCATTTGAAAACTGGTTGATAGTTAAATAAAGTGTTATTTATTATGGTCAATAGAGAATAATTAACTCATCAGAAAATCGTGTTGTGGTTAAGACATTAGGCGAGGATACATCAATGCATAACGACACGGTCGTGAGATAACATCCGTCTGAGATAAGATTAGTTATCTAACGTCAACTTTATTAATATGCAATATGCTATTATGAGACATGTTAAATAAAGATCGAAGATCTTTTTAATTTGTCAATAGTAGTAAGTGACATATTAGAGTATTATAATATACTAGCTTTTACCCGCAACTTCCTGTGGAATGTTGTCGCGTGATAATATGATATTAAATGGCGCTTTTCAATGTCATCCTATTCCGGTAGAATTAACAGGATATCTTTAGTATATATATGTTACCCCGGTGTATAGGGAATAATTGTGCCAAATTTCATCGATATTGGTTCAGCAGATTTCACAAACTTTCGCATTTATAACATTAGTATGATTAGACTAAGCATCACTTTGCGGAAAACTATAAAACTTATAGAATTATTTACTATAATTCATACTTATATTATAAATGCGAAAGATCTGTCTGTTAATCTTTATAGCTAATTCGCTTGACCAATATTGATAAATTTAGGCATTATGAAAGCTTTTATACCGGGTTAACATATAGGATATTAAATGCTCTTTTTTCGGGAACATTGATAAAAGTACATTCTGCAATATTGAGGACACAAAAACGGTTAAGGAGGTTTCGAACTAAATTAATAAATAATAATAAATAAATATATGGGACACTTACACACACGGTCGTCCATCCCCAAAGTAAGTAACTTAATACTTGTGTTATGGATGACAGACAACTAACTGGTGAATATATACTTACATATTTTTTAAATACATACTTAAATACAAATATATACCCAGGCTCAAAGACCACCAAATTCAATTATAGAAAATGTTGGCCCTCGGCGGGAGCTGAAGGCAGGGTCACTACCCACTGCGTCAACGGGTCAGTCGATATAACTTGTGAATGTAATAACTTTTTAAAATCTTTGATTAACATACGTGTGGAGTATCTATCAATATGTTTTTTCGGTACGGAGGTAGTTAAGAGGGTAGTTAGTAACTAGCTATAACAAGAATCAGTAGTCTGACATACGTTGTACAGGAGGGGTGCAAGTGTTCGCGGGTCGCATGCGGGCGGGCGGATCGATGGCCGTGCGACGGGCGGCGTCGGGACGCGCGCCGGTGCGTGCGGCTGCCACTTATCGCCGTCTTAGCGCCGTTTCTCACCTAATTTAACGCGCGCCACAAACGTTTGCATACCGTGGCAACGACGCATCGAATCGAATCCAGTAGAGATTCGAGTCTTTCATTAAATATAAATAATAATATAAATAAATATAAATATATGGAACACTTACCCACACAATACACTTACACACACTTACAATCTCAAATCGCAAAAAAACAACAATATAAGTAAAAAAGAAGCTTAAGATCGGAAAATATATAAGTGAAATTCATCATCATCCTCCTGCCCTTATCCCACTCTAAGTGGGGTCGGCATATGTTATAAATATGCTATCGTATGATGTGACTGCTTTTTTACGACCGGCTTCTTCCTGACATCAACTTAACTCAGTCGTATTTTACGACACCACGGTAAGAAAGTGGGTGGTCTATTCTACTAAACCGGATACCACACGGCGGGTAAACTTACCTCAGTCACCTTTTATGACAACTCGGTAAGAAAGAGGGTGGTCTATTCTACTTAACCGGATACCACACGGTGGGTAAACTTAGTTTAGTCGCCTTTTACGACACCTCGGTAAGAAATGAGGTTGGCACTATTCTATTCAGCCGGATACCACACGGCGTACCATGGTAACGACGCATCGAATCGAATCCAATAGCATTCATTACAAACCCAAATCGCACAAAAACAACAACATAAATAAAAAAAGATTGAAAAATAAATAAGTGCAATTCATATTGTTTTTGTTGTTAATTATCCTAAGCACAAATATTCTTTATACCAAATTCTTCCATTTGAAATCGTTCATCGTTCTATCAATATAATGTGCCTGTCGATGTTAGTGACTAAACCTTTTTTACGTAACCAAGTTACGTAAATTTATTGTAGATAATAAGTTAAGGGTGTATAACCTTAATTATATTCTTAGTTTTAGTTCGTTTCATAATTATATGTATTTTGTACTATTTTAGGTAGTTAGTTCATTTGGTGCATTCTCTTCAAGGCAAATTCTAAATTCTAACATTTTACGTGACACTGGCAAAATGATTTGCGCCAAATTTGCGCAGTACAGGCCATAAAGCAAGATAATAATAATAATAAAAGAGAAAAACGAAATTTCTCATCATATATGATTACTGCTATGATTACTGCTGATTATGACGTATTGTTATTACAGCAATTGTGAGGGATGAATTTTATTTCAGATACGCCTTGTGGTATCCGGCTGAATAGAATAGTACCACCCTCATTTCTTACCGAGGTGTCGTAAAAGGCGACTAAGGTAAGGCGACCCGCCGTGTGGTATCCGGCTGAGTAGAATAGACCAACCTCATTTCTTACCGAGGTGTCGTAAAAGGCGACTAAGGTAAGTTGACCCACCGTGTGGTATCCGGTTTAGTAGAATAGACCACCCTCTTTCTTACCGAGGTGTCGTAAAATACACAAAGGTAAGTTGACGTCGGGCAGGCGGCCGGTCGTAAAAACACAGCCAAATCATGTGACAGCATGTTTATAACATGTTGTGCTGACCCCACTTAGAGTGGGATAAGGGTAAGAGAATGATGAATTTTATTTCAGATATACATATTTAAATTCACAATATATTGTTAAAAATACCTAAAACTATATTTTTTTTAATTCCTACAAGTATTTTAGAATGAGTATGTAATTTTAATTTGCTATTACTTTGCATTAATTTAATTTTACGCCGTGTGGTATCCGGCTGAATAGAATAGACCACCTTCATTTCTTATTAAGGCGTCGTAAAAGGCCACTAAGATAAGTTGACTCAGCGTGTGTTATCCGGTTGAGTAGAATAGACCAACCTCATTTCTTAGCGAGGCGTTGTAAAATACGGTAAGTTGACGTCAGGCAGGCGGCCAGTCGTAAAATACGTAAACAAATCATGTAACAACATGTTTAAAACATGTTGTGCCGACCCCACTTAGAGTGGGATAAGGGCAGGAGAATGATGACTTGATAATTTGCATTAATTTAACACAACTTTAAATTTAACGCTTAAAACAACAGCATGGATGAGTTGAAGTTTGAAGGTCGGACGGCACGTGGTCAGCTAGGGTAAGGGCGAGGGATCAATAAGCCCCCGCGGTTATTGACTGGTCGGGTAACGCGCTTACTATGACATCGCATTCATTATTATTGGAGATAATACTCATTGCGATATCGCCCTAATCTCAATATGTGATTGCAATTAAATATACCCTTATACGTAAATTAGAGTGATTGCGAATACTCAATTAGAAGTCTGTTTCAAATCAAGAACACAAAAAACTATTTGAATATTAAAAAAGTGATAAAATTATAATTGGAGATTTAAGAAAATCTATGTAATGCAATAAGTAAACATACCATACGTAAGGCATTAATACGTAGTAATTAAAATTATGACAGTGAATGAGTGCAGTCTTTGTGGTGGTGGGTTTTTAGTGCATGTGTTTGTACAAAACCTACATGTCATCAGGTATGAAAACGGGAACATAAATTGAGTACTTTATATTTAGCATTAATCACTAATATTTTTTTGACTGGCCCGTTGGCGCAGTGGGTAGTGATGCTGCCTTCAGTTCCACGGGTCGCCGGTTCGATTCCCGCCGAGGGCCAACATTTTCTATAAATGAATTTGTTGGTCTTTGAGCCTGGGTGTATATTTGTATTTAAGTATGTATTTAAAAAATATATAAGTATATATTCACCAGTTGTCTGTCTACCATAACACAAGTATTAAGTTACTTACTTTGGAGACGGAAGACCGTGTGTGTAAGTGTCCCATATATTTATAAAAAAAATTAATTTCCTTTTATAGGAAAATATTTTTATCATTGTAATTATATTATTAATATCAGCAAAGTACCGCCTAATTCTATAAATAATAATATTGATCTTTATCGGAAACACCTTATACAATTAGCTTCGCGGTATCAACTTCTGTTTAAGAGCAATGCAGAATATTCTTTGATTTTAATTTCGACTGTGGTATTAATCCCGATTGCTATCGGAATGATATTACGCAATTGGCTCAATTATTTCAGGGGCGATACCGTCCGCAAGCGTTTTCAAATTTATTAAAGCGACAATATTTAAATGTGTGATCAAAAGTTAGATAGGGGTTGGAGTTTAATTGAACCGATGATATTTGAACTACCGCTCAATGCGTACCGTACCGTATTAATAGATCTGGTTTATAGCACCGAATGCGGCAATCGTGAACTCTCAAGTTGAGTATCTTATCGCCTACTTTATACCTGATAAATAAATATTCGTGTTTTATCTCGTTCGTGAAGCTGTTAATCTCACGTTTACGGACGTCTCTTAAATTTTCCATATCTGCCGATTTATTTATTATTAATATTTTATACAAAATTTTGAGAGCGACTTCGTCTTCTTGCACCTCAGTATAGCCATAAAAAGTTTGTTTTAAATTAAATTATAAAACAACTCAAAATAAGTGAAAATCGGCGGGTATATTTCGGAATCAGAATCAAGTATCAAAGTAGATGTATAATGGAATACGAGTATATCCCTTGCATATATGCATACATTAAAGGAATAATGAATTTCTGTTACCTATGATGCTAAAAGTGTAAAATTTAGCCATTGAAATCTTGAGCCTAATAATATTATAACGGCGGAATTTGTGAGTTTTTGTATTAGTTCCACTTTAACAAAAGTTTGGAACATTGGAATTGGAATTGGAACATTGAATACGTACTTACATTTAGATTCTTTAAAATCCACAATCGCAGAAAACTTTAAAAAATTCACATTTTCTTTTATACCTATAGATTTACATGTCATTTTATTTTTAGACATTTATATGAAAAATATTTAGTAAAAAAATAAATGCGACTGTATTTTATTTAGTTTCAAATGAAAGAATTGTGCAATGCTACTATAGTTTTACAAACATTTCGATAGTAGATTGTTAGTGCTAAGTAGTGTGGGCTGGTTAACTTGTGGCATCTACCACCCACCACCTAAGTAAGGGCAAAGCATTCAATTTTAACAATATGTATGTACGAGATATATTAATCCGATCACAGCAAATATTAACTGGTTTTTAGTACATTATCATTATGCAGATGTTTGACACAGTTACAGTTGATAAGTCTGTCTTTTAAGCTGCCCCGGCTAAACAATTGGACAAATATAAATGAAATTTAGCGCAAATAAAAAAATTACTCCGGGGTAACTCACAGATGAAAAGTAAAGTAACGGCCTGTTACTATCCTAATGCTGGGCATAGGCCTCCTTAGTTTTGTGGAGAGAAGGATTGGAGCTAAGACCTACCAAGCTGTAGGTAGGTTACACATATCACTAAAATTCTCTAGAGATATGCAGGTTTTCTCACGATGTTTGCTTCACCGAAAAACGTGTGATATATTGCAATTATCAATTAGACACAAGTTTTAATACAAAAACTCATTGGTGCCTGCCCGAGGTTTGAACCCATGATCGTCTCTAGAAAGTCGCACGATCTCACCGCTGGGCTATTACAGCTTGGATAACATATAGGATTAAAAAATTCGCTCCCCTACCCGTTGGTCCGTTCAAGTAAAGACGATTACAGGCCTGCCAATTACCAAAGCTTTAAAGACCGCCGAGGCTAGAATAATGTGGATCCATCTAGACACGACCTTCAGTAATTGAAGAGATCGACTAAGAAGTAGATTAGGGGTAACATATAGGGTAAAAAAAAAGACATATTGCATTAATGAGGGTAAACTTAAGTTAACACTATCGATATCGTGGGTATCACTAGTTTTATTAAAAAAAACTATGTATGAATTTTTTGTTTCAGTCCTATTTACAACGTTATTAATCATTCATTTTTCATGTTTCCCACCGGCCTCACTATGTACACGCTGAAATTTACACTACGACATTATTTGCTCGGCCTGACCCGACATCCGTTTTGTTTGCTACGTAAATAGTCGACAATATCAAACTTTTTTATTAGTACGAGTTTATTATATTTTCTAGTCTCCAATTCGGTAAAAGGTTCTGTGCGATCGATTTTTAAAGAGATTCGTCCTCTTTTCGAAATAGATGATCTACATAAATGGTCCTGTAAGTTTAAAAACCCATCCTTACGAATATTAGAAATCCCAAAGTGAGTCTGTCTGTCTCTTATGCTTTGACAGCAAAATTGCTAAGTCGTATTTTAAGACCCGTCGATAAGAAAGGGGGTGGTCTATTTTACTCAACCGGTTACCATACGACAATCCTGTTTAACATAATATGTTACATGTGTTAACAAAATGAATGAATTCTTACATAATTTCACATAAAGATTAACATTTTTTAAGCTCATTACAAGCGATAATTATGAAGTATGTATCTATGATAATAACGTGGTGTATACAGGGGTTGTTACAGTATAAAGCGCAGATAGTTAACTTGATGTACAAAATCTGGCAATCAAAGCTAAGCCCAGTTGACCGCAATCAGCTTAAAATGCAACGAGGAACCAGTATAAACGCCCATCCGGGACAATATGGGCCGCATAATGAATAAATAACCGCGGTCGAGACACGGGGGGCTCGGACGCCCCCGGGGCTGGCCTCGGCCGCCACCTGCTCGACACGGCCCCTAATTGCCGCGACTCTGAGGCGTACTCGATGCGATCTTGAACTGAAAACATCGAGCGAACAACGTCGCTTCGTCGAACAACTTCATGATTCGACAACTTACTAGAGGTTGTAACACTACTTTTATCCGCAATCAATTTTAGCTTTGCTATTACAGCAGTAATTTATAGAATTAGGCGTTACTTTGCGGAGATCCATAATACAAAAGTATTGATAAAATTATTTTGCTATAATCCGCGATGAAGTAAAATAGAAAATATATATAATGCTAAATGTAGAGTGAACAATCCGTTTTCATACCTGATACATGCAGGATTCGTAAAGTACCATGCACAAACGTATGTAGTGCTTGTGTATTGTGGTGGTGGTGGTGGAGGTTTGTGCATGTGAACACTAAAATTAATGCAAACGAATTTGCGAGTAGAACTAGAAAAAACCAAGTGAAAAGCGCCATATGATATTTAATTAATTTTTCTCTATACACATTGTATTTTAAATTTAGAGTATCATACTAACAATTTTTATATCTTAATTAACACAGATAAGGGGAAATTACAAACTGACGTTAAATAATGTTTGGCACGAAAAACTATTTCGGTTAAAAAAAAGTAATATTTAACAAATTTAACGATATTTCTCTAGATACTAGTGTCACAATGTCGTCAAGTTCATCAATCTATAACAAAGATCGAAAAGCGTCTATTGACTAGCAAAGACACCTACAATTCAATAGGGAAGATTGTCCCACGTCCGCCGCGACAAAAGAGGCATCGAGTTCGTTTTGATCATATCGTACTACATGCATAATCAATATATGTTACTTCATACATCCCACCCAACGACGCTGTGAGAGCTGTTAGGGCAACTAGTGTGCTCAGTGCGAGATTTTTTAACCTACTCTATCGCGTTAGCGTATGGCTTATTTGTATGGCGCTGTAACAGCGACAACTAGTGACCGCCGTTCCGGCGCCAGACAAATTGGCGTTACGCTAACGCGATCGAGTAGTCTAAAGAAACTTGCACTAAGCACACGGCATCTACAAAAAGCCATCTACAAGTTTAATTGTTAGTCCAATTTATAAATTTAACTGAAGATTTGAAAATGTAGAAAGCATTTAAAGTAGTATAGTAACGGTCTATCACTATCTCACCTGGCTGGATGGGCATTCGCCTCCTCTCTCTGTTTTTGTAGAAATTGGAGCTAAGACCTACCACCATGCTGTTCCAATGCCAATTGGTGGTTTACACATAAAATTTTCTACAAATATACAGGTTCTCTCACGATGTTTTCCTTCACCGAAAAGCGTGCGATAAATTGTAATTATTTTATTATTACTGTGGATGGACACTACCTCCGGCGTGGAAGCCGATTTTGGACACTATCGGTGAAGCTGTAGCGTTCGGTAGCGTGGCATGCACAAATTTCATCCGTGCATCCGCTGAAGACCAGAAGGCCAGAGCGACAGGGAAGACACGCGACTATCGCTGCTATTATATATGCTATGTAAAGCTATAAAGAAATGTCGATCACTATACATCGCCCAATGAGAGACTCCTGACTTTATTATGAATATAAAATATGTCTTGTTTCAGTTATAAAATTATCTTTAGAACACCAAATGATTGAATTAAATAAATAAACCATAATATAATTTACATTGTATCCAGATCAGATCACGAACGGATCCTACAGTGACCTTTAATAATTTCGTTACAAACTCCCAAATGACTCCAAAGTGGGGAGCGACGGTGGGTTGGCATTTTCGTTACCTCGTTATCCACCTACATATCACCGGCTTGTAACAGCTACTTTAGAACCCGATTACAAATAGCAACTTACTTCAAGCTCCTACATTCTATGAGAACAATTGATGCTTATGGTATAATGAGGTACTTCTGAATTCGTATTTTAATTAGATCTCGAACAAATTAAGCCAAAGCCGAAAAGTCCAGTTATTCCAAACCTGCACTTAAAAAAAAACAAATTTTTATACTACTAGGTAAATCAAGAAATGTTATGCTTTAGCAAATTTTTATATCAAGTAATTATAAACGCCTAAAATTCCCCCGTTAGCATAGAAATTTAACTTTATTGTATGAACAAGCTCTTATTACAAATGCAACTTTGTGTTTAATATACAAAGCCGAAGACTAATTTTCAAATGAAGGTATGAAACTATATTTGCGTGTGTAATATTTCCAAATATTTTATCAAAGTTAGTGGTAGCTAACTGCAAAGCGCAAAACAAATAATTAACATTTAATAAAGTTCGAGAAGCGATAGGAAAAGTAGTAAATACGCGTAGTGACTTTCAATTGGAAAAATACGATATAATCTTACAGATTGTACCTCAAATCTCGAGTAGAGCATATAACACTTAGAAAAGAAAGCTCGTTAACAAAGACGCATATACATTTATTAGGGTCGAACAATTTACACGCAATGTGTGGTCATAGTTTAACTTTCGGCACATAAAAACGGCCCGACGCGTGTTCATAAACAATTGACCCGCATTTTTATACTCCCACAAGCGAAACAAACGGAACAGCTCGCTCCCTTAAAATAGGATAGCACTCAATTTAATCCATAACGCAGAAAATTGGACTTAATTTATTACCAGCGTATGTGCGCTCAGCTTTGATTGCGCGCAGCTCTAGAGGTGATTCTCGGTGAGTGATGTTAAACGATTGTTCTTTATTGCCCGCACTGAAATAGAGATATTTTTATCTACTGTACTTTCTATGAGATAATTTTATACAGACTTATGCAGGGAAATAGATAGGGTAGAGCAATGTATAAGTTCGATTGAAATGAACCTTACTTTGTGGAAAATACATGAAAATGATTCTCAAAGACATTCACAAGTTATTCAAATTATACTATTAATGCAGAGTTTTAAGCCTTTTGTACTTTATAGCGTCATACCATATTGTAAACATTGAAGTTACAACATTAATAACATCTCTTCTCGCACCTTATTAAAAATAAATATATTTTATGAGCATTTTCTGAGATTTCTTTTTTTCATCTAAGCATGTTGAAAAAAAATTAAATTAATAACAGGTATCCGAAGCGGTCAATAGATGAATCTAGCGGCCGGAATACACAAAATATAGTCTTTGCAATATAGCATCGGCAGCTATACCTACTTGAGAGATTGACCGCCGACTTTCTAGCTATTTACGATAATAGCCGTATTCCGAACTAGTCCCTTATAAATATCTGATAGATCTTTGATGATTCCAAAAATTTTAAAAGTTTATTTGAGTAAACATCCAAAACTAATGAGAATATTATTTTATATTATAATCCGCGATAAAAGAAAATATATGTAACTAAATGTAGAGTGTAATATTCGTTCTCAAACTTGATACATGCAGAATTTATAAGAACTCATGCTCTACCCGACACCGATAACACAACAATACACAAGCACTGCACACATTCATCACCACAATCTCAACAATTGTTTCGCCCCGTAACCGAAGCATCGTCAGGAGATAGACTCCACGACAAAATCCCAAAGATCGCTTTGCGATTTTGTCGTGGAGTCTATCTCCTTGTGCTTGTGTATATTGAGCTCTTACAAATTCTGCATGTATCAGTTATGAGAACGAATAGTACACTCTACATTTAGCATAACATATATTTTCTTTTATCGCGGATTATAGCAAAATAATATTCCAATTAAATTTGTATTATGGACCTCCGCAAAGTAACGACTAGTTCTATAAATTGAGTAAACAACATTAAGATTTAATATAAATGATTTTTCCGCACTGTCCGCCCGCCCAGCTTCCCCATATCGCGTTATCTGCTAAGGTCTAACCATATTACAGTCTGTCGCATTCGCCCGCGGCGCCGAGCCGTTTCGCGTTAATCTCCCGCAAATAGGCTCACGTACGCTTTGAGCCTGGGAACCGAAGGGATTTCCGAGTAAATTGTAGACCTTCTGGGACATATTTCTTTACATTCCCTTTGTGCCGTTCACGCGTCGAACTATTTTAAATGTCGAATTCTATTACAGTAAATTCGCTAAGGAGACTTATTCTGACCACCTTATTATACTACAATCCATACTAATATAAAAAATGGCTAAACTACTGGACCGATACTGACAAAAAATCAAACAACAAGAATAAAGCATTTATAATTGGCTAGTATAAAGAATAAAAGAAATTATCATTCTTCATTCAGGAACATGATTAAAACAGTATCTAACTCAAGATTTTTTAGAACTTAAGTTGACGCGAATATGTCGTATTCTAATAAAAAGTGGAACTAGGTGTGGACGAGTTTGCGGTAGAAAATGTGTCCTGCACACATTTTCTACCGCAAACCCGTTATCAAACTATTGTGGTACAGTGTACATTTAATCACAAATTTACTTTCATCTGTATTGCTTTTTACTTTTATCTGTAATATTCTTATTTTTGTATTATTCATATTCACATACTAACACCTTAATTCTATACTTTATTTATAGCAAAATAATTAAATACAAACAATTGTAATTAAAATCCTATTTATCAGTTTTCAGGTGTACTATGTATGTAGCATGAAAACGCAATAGCGGTCCGATTTATCAGGAAATTGCCATACGTCGAGCTATTTCCGTCGGTCCTCGGTCGCGTGTCGACCTTCTGCCGCGCGCAGACTGCGCATCCTCTGATAGTAATTTGCTATTCGTCGTTTAAAGAAAAATATGCGCGTTACTTTTAAACTTTACTGATTATAAATCGGAATCGGAAACAATCAATTGTCGTTTGTTTTTTAATTATAATAGCAAGATACGTAATTGAGTAATATATTTCGTAAAAGGAACATATTAAAATATTGCGGAGGTCATCATCCTCCTGCCCTTATCCCACTCTAAGTGGGGTCGGGACAACATGTTACAAACATGTTGTCATATGATTTGGCTACGTATTTTACAACCGGCCGCCTGCCTGACGTCAACATACCTTAGTCGTATTTTACGACTCCTCGGTAAGAAAGAGGGTGGTCTATTTTACTCAACCGGATACCACACGGTGGGTCAACTTACCTTAGTCGCCTTTTACGACACCTCGGTAAGAAATGAGGGTGGTCCATTCTACTCAGCCGGATACCACACGGCGGTAAAATATTGCGGAGGTATTCCATTTTTAAGTTACTTTCGTTCTGAACGTAAAATCTTTCGACTGTTAGATGTCATATCGTAGTTAGTTCTGAAATGATTAAGGAAATCTCTTTAAACATATCGTATCTAGAGATTTTTTTATTTCTCACTATAGATAAATAATTAATTTAAGCTCGCTTTTTATTTGAGTGTACTTGACTGAGATAAAAATTCTCATCCAAATTGAAAATATTCTTTATTCTAATATACTTTTCCAAGGTCTTTACAAACTATTGTAGCTTGAACCCGTGACACAGTTACAGTAAGAAAATTTAAAATTAAGTACCTGGGGGACTGAAAAAATAGTAGGGCAGGTGGGGCTCGATCCTAGGATTTTCACCTCTCTAGACCGCCCGTTTTCCAAATGAACTACCATGACTTTACGTTTGAAAGCGAAAAATTGTGATTGTATTCAACGTGAATTTCAAAAAAATTTTAGAGCCCGAAAACAGGGATAAAAAATACTTTAAAAAAAAATTAAACTTATCTAGATCGTTTTTTATCCCCCAAGACCACCTATATGCTGAATTTACGGAAAATTATGGATCCGTTTCCGAGATTCCAACAAAAAAATATAAATATACATACAAGATTAACTTATTGAAATATTAAAGATAATCAGGTTACTACTTCGGAAGTTGTTTGTGAACCAGATTTACTCTATTTACGCGGTAAAAGTAGTTTTAACATACTAAAAAGGTTACTCCGGGCGTGGTGCAACATAAGAGCGCGTCAACAATCCAAGGATCTGGTGACCAGTTTGAAAATAAGGCAAACTAGTGTAATTATGCAAAACATGCGCTTTATACACTTGATTATGTTATGACATAGGCGAACGTGTACACACGTCGATCGGGTGTTTCAACTAAACGCCGCTTTAATATAAATAGTGAAAGACATAATGGAAATTAAAACTTATTATAATAACCTATGTATGTTCTATAGAAAGTCCGTAAATTGTATGTGGCACTCGATATATCGCATCAACCGAAGAATAAAGTAACATGTATACATTGTAACGTTCTATGTATACATCGATATGTTAGGTTAACAAAATTCCTAATTTTAATATCAAATAGAGGGGTTGAGCGCATTTCGCCTTAAAAGGGATATAAAGTTTCACTTGTATATTTATAATAGTCGTACCCACAACCATGTCTGCGACAACTAAAGCGTTTAAGTACCCTCAAAAATGCAAAATGTGTTTTTGCTTCGTTTCCGAAAAAAAGTTTTTTTTTTTTATATTAATTACCTCGAGCTTTAATTGTAACGTATCTCATCAATGGTCTAGCCGATTTGCCGCAAAAGTGAAACAAGCATACAGACTTTCCCCATTTATAAAACTAATCAATAAATAAATATATGAGACACACACACACGTCGTTCGTCCCCAAAGTAAGAAACTTAATACTTGTGTTATGGTAGACAGACAACTGGTAGGAATATATACTTATATATTTTTTAAATACATACTTAAATATAAATATACACCCAGACTCAAAGAACAACATATCCATTTTTATAGAAAATGTGAGCTCTCGGCGGGAATCGTAACCGAGACCCGCAGAGCTCAAGGCAGGGTCACTACCCACTGCGCCAACAGGCCAGTCAATAATAATCTGTATCCATAATACAGATTGATACAATGTAATACGGCGTAACGAGTCAATATAACGTCCTTGCCATATATGCTTAACTGGGTGACCGGACGATTTTGTCTCGCAACAACATTATATTCATTTCACACTTATGTATGTGAAAGGCGGAAACCTCAATATCGTATATAATATCGATGACAAGGTGTTGCGCGTCTATGACCTAGACCAGTTTTCACTAATATACGCTCTTAAACCCTGTACAAGATAGTAATGACTAATTGTAACTAGTTGTAAATAATATTTTCATTACTTTTGTATTATGGATCTACCGCAAAGTAACGCCTAAATAAATGATTATATAGATGATAAGAGTGCGTGGATATGTAGCTACTATTCGATTGCGTACTAGAAAGTTTATGACTAAATTTCATTAGTTCTAAGAATTATATTTTGAAAAGAGCAACCGCCGTCTTTCTTGCTGGCTCTTCTAGGTAGGAACAGCTTTCCCAACCAGCAGTAGAGTTGACGATTTAAAAGCACTCGTTTACAAGTTTACTTGTATAAAGAATACTTTGGACTTTGAATTTTTTAACTCCCAGCGCCAAGTATATAAATACTATCACGCCATAGAGTACAGTAAAAGCTTGTACCAGCGGCTGGTAGTACGAAGTACATTGCGAAATGTTTCATAACAAAGTACGGAACGAAGCCAGACAAGTACGGAAAAAATTTTTCAGACGACCAAATTCTGTTTGAAAGCTCAATTTATAAACAAAAAAATCCTAATTGGAAACGAACATTTAGTTTTAAATAATTTAAAACAACACTAACGAAAGTATTATTTCGTTATAATCCGGGATAAAAGAAAATTTATGTAGTGTACTATTCGTTCTCATACCTGATATATACAGAATTTGTAAAAATTCATGCATTACTCGCCACCGATAACACAACAATAGACAAGCACTGCACACATTCACCACCACAATCTTAACAATTGTATATATGTATATACACACACACAAGGTTCTCATTTAAATATTAAAGATTTCCATGTCTTAATATCAGTGTGTACTGTTAAAATATTCATTAAGTTTACGCAAAAGCGTGTATATCTCACATCAAAGAAGCTATTGCTCGTTAGCGTCGTTAATTTGTATCAGGAAGGCATGTTATAGTTGGCGCAGTTGCGTAATCTCGCACCTAGGTGCCAACCGAGCTTAACAATGTTACGTGAACAAACAGTGCGGCGCTGTGTCGCGGAACGAGGGTGGAGCGGCTCGCGGGTAATAAACATTACACGTGTTACTATAATACCAACCCTAGTTATAAATTAACTAGCAGATACGCAGAGTTCGTTTGGTACCAAGAACATCTCGTATTGTATGTGGAAGAGCGGAAACTGCTAGCTACAAGTTATCTATCTTTAATATTTAAATGAGTAAGGTCCTGTTTCACAAGTTACTGATAAAGTTTCGGATAGTTAACCGACAAATAAACTAAGTAGCAAATGACTCTAAAAGGTGAAAAATTAAAAAAAAATTTAATCGCGGCCATTTTAAAATAGGTGTTTGCTTTACAGCAGATAAACAAAATAATGCAACATAATCTACCTGTTAACTTATTAGGAACTTTAAGTGCTGTATAAGCCCTATCAGAAACCTGAGAAACGCAAAATTCCGAGATATGTGTCAGATATATTGAGAATAAGCTAACTGACAGGTTATTGGTAACTTGTGAAACAGGCCTTAATCTTGTATATACCTATATATTTTCTGAATATATATTATATATATTTTCTGAATATATATTATATATATTTTCTGAATATATATTATATATATTTTCTGAATATATATTATATATTTTTTCTGAATATATATTATATATATTTTCTGAATATATATTATATATATTTTCTGAATATATATTATATATATTTTCTGAATCTCGAAAACAGCTCTAAGGATTTTCCTGTGATTAAGTATGTAGGGATACAAATAGAAACACAAAGCAATAGATATTTGAGCTGTCAAATGCAAAGCTGTGAAAGCCTAATGGTAACGCGCGAACCATAAAAGTTTAAAACCTGTGATGATTCCCACATGTCACCCGGCGCTTTTTTCTTTTTTTTTTAATTTTATTTTTTTATTTCTTTTGAAAAATTACTGAGCAAGGTTCGATCTCCAAGATACTAATTTTTTAAAGGAGCTCCCAACATAAATTTTCTATTTGGGTGACCGACCTCAGCATTTTTTAAAGAAAATATAAAGATGACAAGTTAAAGAAGCTTTTAACTAAATTTCATATAACTGCTGTAAACGGTCTAGGAGTCTCGTCTGGAGCTCATCCTGGCATCAGCATAGGTCATACTTTTCATAAACATGCATTGCCATCTAGACTGGACCAGGGAAGTGCGTCAACTTTAATTAGCAAGATTCCACCTTCACATACATACACGGCAAGTTGAATAAAAGCTTTAAAAAAAAAGCTGTAACTTGAAAAAAAAAGAAGAATAACCGTAATTAAAAACCGTAATAGGACGAAAAAAGTATATTAAAAAGAGGCCTAGTTACCAGCGATAGATTTATCAATTGAAATGTTAATTGTGTTTCAAAATTTTACTTTATTCTACATAAAAACAGGTTTCACAGTTTGAAAAAAATTACGATACTCAAACTGTAATATAATTATCTTCGAATACAGAGTTCAACATTTATTATTCAAAGTTCAATATTATTTTTTTTTTAAATATCCGAAACCAAAATGTTTAAAACCACAACGCGTATTAACAAAAAAACACTAAATATTTTTGGATTTTATAAATAAGATTTCGTAAATTTTAACATTAATTTTAACACAATAAACCTTAAAGCTTATCCAAAAAACATAAGCTTTAAATGTTTCAATTTCGTAGAGAAGCAGGAATCAGTAATAAATAAACAAATCACATCCATGCGAATAGCTTAATCACACAACGGTAAAAAGAGGTTAAATTAAAGGCTCTTTATATGCCATTGCTAGGGAAACGGTTGCCAGTCACTACGCACCTTTAAAATAGATGATTTTTTGGAGCGAAAGTTCGCTTCTCAAAACTCTCTTCGAGAGATTTTCCTATAAGTCGTTTTAGAACTGCTTTGATTCAGCGATTACCTGTGACTTTTATAAGGTCACAAAAGTAGGTTAAACATTATAAATTATACTGAAATATGCAGGACTTGTCAAAATGTATTCACATGCGTCAGATTGTATACGTCGTGACCAAGTTTTAAAACAAAACTCAACGGCTTAATTCCATAGCTTTATATTAAGTGCGAACACGTCTTAACAATAGACAACAATTATCTACTTTAAACAATCTTTATATATACAAATGAAATGACTTTGGCTGGACCGATTTGGGCCATAAAATATAAGAAATCGATACATATAAAAATGAAATTAGGTTTGTTAATCTCGTTAAAACTCGAGAGCAGCTGGACTGATTTGGCATGTTATGGTTTTGAAATATTTCCATAAGTCCAAGGATAAAGGATATATATAATATAAGAAATTGTAAGAAAAATAGTAAAAGCTTCAATTTTTTATTTTCCCATACGAACTGATCGTGCATGTCTAACAGGGTGCGTTCGGAAATCTTTAATATTTAAATGAGTTAATCTTGTAAATCTTGGTTTTGTCGCAGAAAATCGATCTAGCTGGGTTTTATTTAAAAAAAAATTGTATTGTATTAATTGTATTAAATTGTTTTTGAGGCATTAAAAATATACTAAAATTTACATTGAATATATAAAACACTATTGTTGCCATTAATTGTCAAGTCAGCGTTGCTTATTCGGGGAATAGGTGGTCGCAAGAAATGAAAATACATATAAATAATAAATATCGAGCCCCACCTACCTATTATTTCTTTTTTCTGTAAAAAATTACCAAGTTATTAAATATTAAGCAAGAAAGATAGCTTACTGTGATATAAATAATAAAAAGCTGTAACAAACTCATCAAAGAAATTATGAAGTTCAGCTGGTTCAGCTGATTCAATTTAAATATAGAATTTTGATAGTAGTTTGATAATAACAAAAAGATTGTGCGCGCACGCACCAGTTAGACCAGTGTTTCCCAACCTATTTTTGGTCCATGCCCCACGTCAAAAATTATTTTGTCGCCCTAAGTAATAACATACATAAATTTCAATATAAAAAATTGAATTCTCCACTTAACAAACATAAATAATAGGTTACAGAAAGAAGAAATTGCTTTTTTTTTAATTTGGCACCGAAATCTAGCAATGCACTTAAATGGCCCAGAGCGAAATGCTTAACGTAGAGAGAAACTCGAGTGTCGAGTTGCCCCCCTTAACCATCAAATTTCCCCCCTGTGGGTCGTGGGCCCCACGTTGGGAAACACTAAGTTAGGCGCATTGTCACTGTCTCTGTTTTTATATAATTCCAATTATTGTAATTAATAATAGTGAACCGTCCAGACAATGCTGTGTTCATCTATGATTGGTGCATGTATCAGATGTTTTCTTATTTTTATATTAAGTCTAATCAATGTTTAATATGTGTGCTGTTGATGTTCCTTAATAAATAAATAAATAAATAAATAACTTCTTTAGCAGTTTCATAAGCAGTTACCGAATGTTGCAGAGTTAAATAGGTACACAAGGTTAAAGCAATTGAGAAAACCGAACCACGGTCGCAGCCAGACTTCGTAGCGTCCAACACGAGGAAAACTGTTCAAGGCCAACAAAACTTTTATACTGAAGGGAAACTGTTCTACTTACTGTCATTTTATTATACACGGAAAACTAGTCGAGTCTAATATATTTTGTTTGTTTAAATGTATGAAGATGGAGAGATTTCCTGTTATTTACCGTGATATTTAAATGAGTTAATCTTGTATGTATATATATTAATATATTTTCCGAATTTCCAAAACGGCTCTAACGATTTTCTTGAAATTCGGCATGTAGGGGGTTTTGGGAGGAAAAATTCTATCTAGCTAGGTTTCATTAAAAAAAGTCTTTTAAGAAAATTCTAAAATTGACGTTGAATTTAAAAGACAGTTTTCGCTATCAAACTTATCGTCATGGTACTTTATTTAGGGAACTGGCGGTCTAGAAAGGTGAAAATACCTAGATGCGAGCCCAATTATTTTTTTTTATATCTTCCGTGATATGCGTAAATTTTTTTTCTAAGTAATCTCACAAAACAAAATGTTATAACGGAAAAAGATATTCCTGTTAATTAAATAAAATTTTCATTGATATGTATAAATATAAAAGATGCACCGTAAGTAAGAAATATTTAGTGTTATAAATAGACTTGGGAGTTATTGAATCTTAATCTAATTACTGTGATACCAATACATACAAACAATACAAATAATATAAATGGTTAAGATGATCTATGCGTTACGTTTTCACAATTAATACTTTAGAACAATGTTGATAAAATTTATTACAATTAAACCTTTCACATCGGACCAACATATAGAATAACAAAAACCGTTACCGTTTTTCCGGTGTGAAAAGAAAAACCTATGAAAATTGTGAGTATTTTAAACGACGTCAACAAAGCCTCGGATACAACCAGTGTTATATTAGAACGCGATAAAATCTTTCTCAAGTAAATGTACCTCGATATGGTTAAGTTTTATATCTGTTCCCTTGACTTAAACGTGCAAAGAGACTTCAATGTATAACGACTAAGTACATTTGTCGCTCGTGATCGAACAAACAACATAACATCCAACGAACACGCTCTGTCAGAGTGCGCCTTGACCCCGTACCGTCAATCTTTGGTTACGGTTTCAAAACAAACAACAAAGAAATACCCATGACGTTACAATACAAGAAAAGCGATATCGTCACAACGGGCAACAAAAATAAGGGCCGTTTATGTAGATTTATGTCACGGGCTATATTTGGATCCGTTCGCACCCGCGTGAACTTGGTCGACGGCGGTGCGCTTGCGCCGATACCGTCCAAAGGAAAATTGCTTTTTCCTCACAACTAACTAGATATAACGGCTCAGAAACATTATAGAGGTTGCGAAATGCGGAGAGTAGAATTTAGAAGGTCTACTAGCGTTGGAGAACTGTAGTCCTTAAGGGTACCTCCTATGACGTCTTTCTTTCTTCTGCGATTAGCGGATATGCAGGGCCTGAGAGCCTAATATTACTTTCGAATATGGCTGATCTATTGCGATCGCCACTGCTACCAGTTCGCTACCAATTGCTGGTATCCTCCAAGAATTCTAGAATCTTCTTGGTAACGAAATCTTTTACCTTTGGCCGTAAATACCGTAAATACCCTAGGAGATTCGAATGTGAATTAGCGCAAAGCAATCACAAAGGATATCTATGGATGTTGCCTTCGCCTCTAGCCAGAGTCTTCATGATGCAGTGTCTGAGAGCTGGATTAGGACTTACTGCGCCTTCTAGTTAAAGGCTAGTGATATAATATTAGTCATCACGCCGAAGTATGGCGAGAAGCTACGGCACCATGACGTCAGAAGAGGAAAATAGCTACGAAGAAGTCCATTCAGCTACAATGAATATCATTAATCACCACTGCGATTTCTTAGGAAACGTTTAATCAAACGCCGTCTTCTGTTAGTTCGGGTATAAGATGACTATATCGTCTAGTAAGGCATGTGCGGTAAGTGTGCTCCACGCAATTGAATGCTGTGAAAGCGGTGTAAAAATAAACGCATAGACAAAAGGCGGACGGAATGTGGTTAAATATGGAGCAGCCTGGTTCAACGCTCAATACAAACTTGGAATAGATTATAATGAAGATTTACTTTCAATCACTAGCTTCATTACTAAGTTTTCTTTTAAAGTAAATTTACATTTACTATCGAGAAACTCAGTAATGAGTTTCTTGATAGTAAATGTAACTCATTACTGAGTTTCTCGATTTTATTTTGCGAAAGTATAAAGTATTTCTGACGGTATTAAAAAGCAATTTCTTGCTTATAAAATATTTTATTACCAAAATTAAATTATACTTTCAATGTTTAGTCAAAAAAAGTTTATTCAAAGTATTTTTTTTTTTTAGTTATTTTTATTTCTTTTTTATTATTTTTATTGAATGTGTTTACATCTATCTTTCTATTGAGATTTTTGAGATGCCCTTTGTTTATCATTTAGTTTTTAATACAACACAACATTACAACACTATTAATAAAAGTGTAATACAGAAAGCCTACTAGCTACTAATTAAGCTGGCTTTTCTTGGTAGAAAAAGCTATGCGAACCAGCAGTAGAGTTGACGATTCAAAAGCACTTGTTTACAAGTTTACTTAAATAAACAATATTTTGAATTTGAATAATATTCTCTGCATATCAGTGTGTACAATAAAGTAAAAAATATGATATAAAAGATTTACGATGAAAAACTTCTTGCAGTCAGATGCCCACTAGTACATAGTTGAGGGTAGATTAACATCCGAATAGAGATTCGGGTAGAGATTGATATGAATACTTGTGCTTTCACTATAACGATTGTTCAAGAGTATCAAGAGTGATATGATTCAAAACATACTTCCAGAGAAATGCTCTCCGGCGGTAAACTGTTTCCAGACAAACCACCTGTTTGAATTTGATCCCAACTCGATCGCACTTCGACAAAGTTTTCTTGATTTCTAGCCAACTTTTACTTGAGACTTATTGCTTACACTTCAATGTGTTTTCTCAAATAATATTTTTTTATGTTTCTCTAAGGAAAAACTATTTCTGTTCTGTTCTAATTCTTAATCCGGTATATAAGCTTCATTATCATTCTCATGCCCTTACCGACCCCACTTAATGTGGGAACTCTTAGTGGGGTCGCCACAACATGCCATTAACGTGTTGTCACATGATTTGGCTAGGTATTTTACGACCAGCTGCCTGCCTGACGTCAACTTACCTTAGTCGGCTTTTGCTACACTTCCGTAAAATAAGAGTGGTCTCTTCTCAGCCGGATATCGAACGGCAGGTCAACTTACCTTAGGCAAGACCTCGGTAAGAAATGTGGGTGGTCTATTCTACTCAGCCGGATACCACAATAATATAAGCTTCAATTGTACTCAATGTCCTCTACAATACATTACTCAAAGTGCTTCGCAAAATTGGTCCAAAGATATATTTTAAATGGATATATCGTATAAAGCGGTCTGCAACAAAAGTCAAGGTTAATCCTTGACCTGCTGGTTAGCGATGGTTGTACTCGTAGTAGCGATCAAAATCTACATGCTGGTGGCATAACAGCATATCTAATCGATTGTTATGGGAGAGACCTTTGCATGGCAAAGGTTGAAAATAAAAAAAAACATTTCTCAATCATCATTTTTGACGTAACAAGATTCTACGCTGCGGAATTCGCTTATTATATAAAATTATTATTTTCGAGTCCCCTTAAACCCTGTAGGGTTGCCATTTGGCCCAATATGAATAAGAGTTAAATAATTTCCACATTATTAAGTTCTGTGTAAAGACTAATATGTCTCGATTGAAACTGCATAGCACATTTTAAAATTTTCGACTGCCACACATAAAGCTAGCGAGGAGCGGATGGTTGCTAGCAGAACAGTAATTAACCAGCTTTTAATTAGTAAGGGCCTGTTTCACAAGTTACTGATAAATTGTCAGATAGTTAACCTACAAATAAACTAAGTAGCAGATAAATGTTTGTAAAAAAAGACTCTAAAAAGTGAAAAATTCAAAAATAAATATATCGCGGCCATTTTGAAATTGGTATTTGCTATCAAGCATATATACAAAATAACAGCCACATGATCTACCTGTTAACTTATTAGGGACTTTAAGTGCTGAATAAGCACTATCAGAAAAATGAGAAACGCAAAATTCCGAGATGTATGTAAGATATTTTCCAAATAACCTAACTGATAGGTTATTGGTAACTTGTGATATAGACCCTAAAATTTTTATTTAAAAACGAAAATAAAACAAAATATTTATAAATAGTTTTGTACACTTTTATTTATTCTAGTGCGCCTCGACGAGTGCTTAGCCAAATACGGTAACCCTAGCGTAGCCAGAACCGTTGCGGCTGGAATGACGTCGCCCGATGTTAATCTCCCGCGTAATTGTTACCGTTGATACGTCTCCCGGCGGCTTGTTAAACGAGCTGTTAACTTTATCCGTTAAGCTGCCGGCGGCGAGATACCGTGCGGTACGCGTTTAGCAAGAAAATAGATAGAGTATACGAGCGCCTTACGCAATTAGCAACGACACCACATATTTTAGATAATAATTAATTATTTAAGGAATTACTAGAGATATGGGTAGAAGATAGAAATTGAAAAATGACGTTGGATATTAGTTGAGCGCAATTAGAATCGTATTGTATGGACATTAAAAAGTAATATTATGTGTAACAGTGTGGTGAAAGAGAGAATGAGAAAGAAAGTGCGAGAGAGTGAGAGGTTTCCGATGAAAAAATGATAAAGCTTACATGTTCATAAGATTTTTCATAAGTTAGATTAAGGTTTTCGCTTAAGCTGCAGGGAGTTGCTACATTTAAGCGTCACTAATGTCCAAAAAGCGTCCTATATGACCCTAACGATCAAACAACACAGATACACGTAATACACACACACAGCGTCTACGCCGGCGAAGACAAGGTCCCAGATTGCTGACATCGGTTGGTCGTGGCTTCTTTCCACCCTTCCGTCGTCGTATTGACTAATCAAAGTAATACCATCAGCCCTTCACTACACGTCGTCCTAAGCCGTGGTCCGGCCTCACAGGAGACACCCTTAGGACGACGTTCCCCATAGCTAGTGGAGCTTCTGCTCTCTACTCTCCGCAATTCGCAACTTAGGTGACGCTGTAAAAGCCGTTAGGGCTAACAGCATATAGTCAATTCGAAAAAAAAGCGTCACTAATCGTAAATCGTACGTCAATTGGTTAAAGACTGAAAGAGATAGTTTTTCTTTGGAAACAAGATGGAAAATTGGTTGGTTAGTTATTATAAAGATGTTTCATATGTCAGATTAAGAGACTTCGTTCAAATTCTGCATCGTAAGTAGCATTGATAGCATAAGGTCACAGACCTGCATTATATCCTAATCCTTACATCCTCCTGACCTTATTCCACTCTCATTAAGGTCGGCACATCATATTATAAACATGTTGTCACGTGATTTGGCTACGTATTGTATGACCGGTCGCCTACCTGACGTCAACTTACCTAAATCGTATTTTATGACACCTCGGTAAGAAAGAAGGTAGTAGTCTTATCCTACTCAACCGGCGTTGGGTAAAATTACCTTAGTCGCCTTTTACGGCACCTCGGTAAAAAAATGAAAGTGATCTATTCTACTCCGCCGGGTATCACACAGCATACAGACCTGCATCATATTGGTACTAAATATATAACTTTTTAGTAGATCACGACACTAAGATGGTTCAGATAAATCAGTGTAATTAATTTTGTTGATTTCAAATATCTTAAAAAAAACTACAAGAAATAACTTTATGTTTTCAAAATTATGAACACTTCCAAGTTATATTAATTCTTTGTTTATACGAAAGTGTAATTAATCTCTCTTAATCAACGTTCAGATTGAGAACGAAGATTGTAAATTTGAGAAGCATTACTCGGCTAGACAACTTGGCAATAAAATATATTTTCTTTGTGATTAATAACAGATCATACAGCTTGACCTAGTGAGACAGACCTCAAGAATGTCATATAGAGTCGCTGGAACAACTTTTTTTGACAAGTTGATTTTTTTGGTTAAAAGTCACTTCACTTCATGACTGACTTGAAGGTAAGGGTATATATATATTAGTCTATATATACCCTTATATGGTATATATTAATTTCAATTTCATCCTGATTAACATTTTAAATCATATATTAAATATATCGTACATTATGTACAAAATTTCCCCAGAAATTATTGCTCGTACAATTTCAACGAAATTATTGTATTGCAAAAAATATCTAGTATTATTAATGTTAGAGGTGAGGTTTGCAAATACTTAACGGTCTTCAGCTTTGTAATGTGGAAATCCGTTACTAGTCTAACCTGAAAAGGTTGTGTTGTCCAAAATTCCACAATTTAATCCATAATCACTTGGTTTTAGTTTTATTTAGCACATAAAGAAATTAAAATAAAATAACTTACAAACAAACAACGTGGTCAAAGGGCAGCCACCTCAGAATAAGTTGCAGTATGTTATACAAAATACTGCAACGCTGATTTTCAGGTGGCATCCTAGGTGGATAGGGACTATCCTAATACTCTTACAGATACTATTATAGAGTAAGTGGTGTATATAAAGAAAGTTCAACTCACGGCTGGCGATCAATTCGGGCGCGACGAGCCCGTTCAAGTCCGGCTCCTCGCCGTACCAGAAGATCCAGAGCTCCTTAGAGGCGCGCAGGGAGAGCGGCGGCGGCGGCGGCGCTACCATGCCGAGGTCGACGTCGAGCGGCGGCGGCGCCGGCACGCGCCGCCACACGCACAGGATGTCGCCCGCGAGGCAGCGCGCGTAGCTGCTGATGACAGGGTCGGCGAGCGGCGCGGCGCCCTCCTCGCCGTCGCCGCCGCCGCCACCGCCGCCCCTCGTCTCCCCCCACACTAATTTACGCCATTTTATGCCATACAGCTCCGTCTGGAAAAAAAGGAGATTTGGGTCACTGATACTGTAGTACCATAGCATGCTACAGCTAACCGAAAGGTCACATAGTATTTATATAGCTGTATAACTTCAGAACAGCTTATGATTCGATCATCTGTTGCATTCAAAAATACCTATTTCCAACGAGTATGAAATAGATCTTTTTGTACAACAGTTGCATCAGCACAGAGTTTTAAGTCTTGAGTTTTATTACATCGATATATATTTTTTTAATTTTTAAGTTTTAGTTACATTTTCTTTGCGAGAACTTGTTATTGGCTTATTGTATTGGCCTATTCTTTTGTATATTTTTTTCATGATGATTTTTTAAATGATCCTGTCAAATAAAATTAAATATTGATTTTAGTTATTTTGTTACAAGATGTTAACTAATATTATGAATGAGAAAGTCTGTCTGTTTGATGCATCTAATGTCAGTAAAAGTATTTTTCGATTTAGCAACGTCTTAAAGTAACCATACATAGAATATGTATTGTATTTATACATACTAAAATTATAAACGCGAAATTTAAAACAATAAAAGCTTATACACCATAGCAACATATAGAATAAAAAATCGTTTTGGTTAGTACACAATTGAGAGTACTTTAACACCAAATTTGAGGGGAGCGAAAACTCGGGATACAGCTTTAAAATAAATGCAAGAGGTTAAATATACTAAAGTAAAATTTAAATAAATATAATAACTTATATGGAATGTCTCGTTTCCTCGTCCGTACAAGCTACGAAGTTGATTGCCTTGCCACTTACGTAAAGCGCGTGCACGTAACGTACTTTATATTAATCTTATAATAAAAAGTGAAAAGAACAGATCGTCTGCGCGACGAATTGACATTATAGAAGTTTTCATAGCCGTTTCATTTATAGTGTTCAATGTAGGTAGAGCTTGTGTGTATGATTTTTTTTATTATATCAAATGTCGTTTAAATTTAGAAGTGAAACTAGATATATCATAAATTAAATGATGACTTTTATTTAACACTGTATTTCAATTGATCAGTTATTTTTGTCACCAAATTTTATTTTTTGTCGCTCCTTTAAACCGTGCGCAGCGACAATGTGATGTACTTTATGCAATATAGAGTAAGAGTAGTAGAGTTAAATGAGTAGTGCATTAAAATAATATATTACTATATAAAAAATAATTTAGTACAGATTTTAAGTAAAAAATAAAATATGTACGTTCCTAATAGATACCGTGTGGTATTCGGCTGAATAGAATATACCACCCTCATTTCTACATAGGTATCGTAAAAGGCGACTCAGGTAAGTTAACCCACTGTGTAGCATCCGGTTGAGTAGAATAGGCCACCCTCTTTCTTACCTAGGTGTCGTAAAAGGCATCTAAGGTAAGTTGACCCATCTTGTGGTATCAGTTTGAATAGAATAGACTACTCTCTATCTTACAGAGGTGTCGTAAAAGGCGACTAAGGTAAGTCGATCCGCCGTGTCGTATCCGGCTGAGTAGAAAAGAGCACCCTCATTTCTTAGCGAGGTCTCATAAATTACGACCAAGGTAAGTTGACGTTAGACAGGCGGCCGGTCGTAAAAAACGTAGCCAAATCATATGACAACATGTTTACATGTTGTGCCGACTCCACTTGTAGTGGGATAAGGGCAGTTTTTTTTTTTTTCGGACATTAACTAAGGCTGTTAGCCGTGAAGGCTTTGACAGCGTCACCGAGAGAGTGGGCGAGCGCGGAAGCATCGCCGGGGGTTGAGGTGCTGGGAGAGCGGGTCTCGAGAGAGGCCCGCAACATCCTGGGAGCGTCGCCTTAAGGGTGCCTCCTGTGAGGCCGGACCTCGGCTTAAAACGACGCGTTGTGGAGGACTGTATCGGACTTGTGGTAAGGGCAGAGGAAGGATGATGGTAATAACCTAATAGATTCCGGAACAGTTGGACCGATTTTAATAAAATTGTAAGATAATCTTTAGATTGACTTAGCGGATAATCTTTTAAAGTTTGATAAAGAACTATTTGCTATTTTAAACTGTCAATGACAGTTTTTTTTTATAAGCTAAGTAGAAACCAGACTAGGGTTGCCACCTTTTTTTTGAACAAAAATAGTATTTTTCTTTTTAAATTAAAAAAATATAGTATTTTTTAAAAATTCAGGAAAAAAAATAGTACACATCTATTTTCAATTATTATTTATTTTTCCATGATTATTTATTATTACTTTTCGCTGGACAATGACAAAGGAGTTAGAGTTACTAACTGACTAAGCCTCGTAAATACATGAATGAGTTTCGTTCAAACATTCCCTATGCAGTGCTGTTCCATTCAGCGTTGATTAAAAAAAAGCGCGACAATTGAATAAGCGATAAAAAATATAGTATTTTTTTGCTATATTATTTTTTTATATTATATAGTACAATTGACTAAAATATAGTACGATACTATATAATATAGTACGGGTGGCAAACCTAAACCAGACTGAGCCACAGCAACATGTGACCGGACTACATCTAGTTCACAATTAAGGGTAGTCTAAATGTCACTGTTAACACTAGCTAGTAACATAAAAGACGTACAAGCTTACATTATTATAACACAGATGTGTAGCGACCTTGTGCATGCAAATGTTTAGCGTCAGGTCATAAACCCTGCTACCCGTTTGTTAGGAGACGATTCAAATAAAAAGGACTACGCGAACATGTACGGCTGGTCGTGTTAAATTAGTTCTTTTTTTTATAAAAGTTACTAAGAATTCGTTAGAAGTATTCGTTTAATTAAAGGTATTAATTGCGTCCTCTAAATTACAAATTCATAGAACTTAATTTTTACAGTATAAAAGAAAACCTTTTACTATTAACTGAGATGGAATATATATAATCTATATATCAAGGATTACATGTTTACGATGATTAGTAAGAGTGTTTTAGGTGTCACTAGGGTTGCCACTCGTAGTATATTATATAGTATCGTACTATAATTTAGTCAATTGTACTATATATTATAGAAATAATATAGGACGAAAAATACTATATTTTTATCTCTTAATTCAATGGTCGTGCTTTTTTTTTAAATTAGCTTTGAACGGAACGCAGCCACAGCGCTGCATATACAATTTTTGAACGAAACTCATTCATATACGTACGAGGCTTATTTAGTTGGTAACACTCACTAACTCCTCCCTCATTGTTAATTTATACTACCTGTATAACTGTGTATTAATTATTAACCATATTTTGTAATTAATACACATGTGGTATCCGGCGGAATAGAATAGTACCACCCTCATTTCTTACCGAGGTGTCGTAAAAGGCGACTAAGGTAAGTCGACCCGCCTTGTGGTATTCGGCTGAGTAGAATAGACCACCCTCATTTCTTACCGAGGTGTCGTAAAAGGCGACTAAGGTAAGTTGACCCACCGTGTGGTATCCGGTTTAGTAGAATAGACCAACCTCTTTCTTACCGAGGTGTCGTAAAATACGACAAAGGTAAGTTGACGTCAGGCAGGCGGCCGGTCGTAAAACACTGCCAAATCATGTGACAGCATGTTTGTAACATGTTGTGCCAACCCCACTTAGAGTGGGATAAGTGCAGGAAGATGATGATTTTATAATTAATACACAGTTTGTTTTGATCATGTATATTTACTTTTTTTCAAGTTGCAAGGACATACGAAAAAACTTATTTTAGAATAAGTTGTGTTAGTACAACATCTTTATAGATCATTTTCATATAGGAAATTAAAACATCAAAGTAAAAACTAGTCATCATCCTCCTGCCCTTATCCCACTCTAAGTGGGGTCAGCACAACATGTTATGAACATGTTGTTACATGATTTGGCTGCGTTTTTACGACCGGCCGCCTGCCTGACTTCAACTAACCTTAATCGCCTTTTACGACACCTCGGTAAGAAATGAGGTTGGTCTATTCTACTAAACCGGATATCACACGGTGGGTTAACTTACCTTAGTCGCCTTTACCGACACCTCGGTAACAAATGAGGTTGGTCTATTCTAAACAGTCGGATACCATACGGTGGGTCGTCTTACCTTAGTCGCCTTTTACGACACCTCGGTAAGAAATGAGGGTGGTACTATTCTATTCAGCCGGATATCACACAATTTTCCTGGTCTTACACTAAATCTTTGAGAACGAACAGAATCAGTTGCAACTGATAAAGATTGAGTTCTAATCAGAATATTTTCGGATCCGAACATTGGTCCTTGGAGCCGGATGTGTAGGATGTTTATGCCTGTATAGGTGATCGTTAAGCGGGCTTAAATATTAATAGCCGGCGGTGAGAGGGTCAACGTCTTGGTCCGGCCGCCACCATCTGCAGCGGAAGGGGTCCGCGGGAGCACCTGGCCGACGCGCGTGGGGTCGCGGCCGCCGGCGCGATAAGGGGAGACGGGTGCATCCAACGTTTGCCTCAATATTTTCATTTAAGCAACGTCTTAGAAAAATCATAATTGGATTATCTTTAATATTTAAATGAGTTAATCTTGTATGTATACATATCTTTTCTGATTCTCGGAAACGGGTCCAACGATTTTCCTGAAACTTTAGCATGTAGGGGATTTTGGGGGAGAAAAATCGAGCTAGTTTTATTTTAAAAAAAATAGTTTTTCTTGTTTATGGGCATCAAAAAATGGTAAAATTTAGAATTGAAAGTAAAGGATTTTTTTAGTTATCAAACGTAGGGGTTATTGGGGTAGCCGATGGATAATGGGAGGACCGAAAATGTTCAAATCCTGGGTTCGCACCTCACCCAGGTACTTTTGTATTTATAACGCTAGTTCGTATGCGCGTTTAATTACCTCTAAGACATAGATAGACAGACAGGCTTTCGCATCTATCATTTTAAAAATTGATAAGTATTCCCCGAAGGTTTGGTTTAAGTCATTCACAGCTACATTACATAGAGCGAAGGCTATATTAAAATTACATTTAAATTGTTTCACAATAAAGAAGTAAATATAATTATCAATATGCCTAAATGATTATGAATGAAGGACAATCATAAAACGAGATGTCAGATGAGAATTCCATACAGCTCTCGCGCGATACGACTTAAAATATGGCCGCATAACAATTAAGGCAAGTTTAAGTCTCAAAATTGTTAAGAACGTCAGCACGGTAATAACTATAACGGTTAGGTTAGCAAGAATGCGCGAGGCGTGCGCGCCGCCCGACGTTAGACGTCTGAGCGGAGCCGCTTTCTAGCGCGCGATGCGCTCGCGCGGTACACACTCACTTTCTACACTGTGATGACGTTGAACGTGCGTGCGTCTTTCAAAAGTTCGCTCTTTTTTCTGTTTGTCATTATGCTATCAGGGTCTTAAAGGTATCACGAGGGACTAGCGAGCACAGGAATCGGACGCCCAGTTAAAGTAGGTCCCCGAGGCCGACAAAACATCTGGTGCTCCCGATATATCGATTAACGCAGGGAGGGGCTACTGTTTACAGAAGCTCCGACATGGAGGTGACCCTCTCCGGAATATAGAACCAGCTCGCGGGGATGGGGGCAATGTGTACATTACCCTGTGCTTAAAACAAACTTAACCTGACAGTGCTCTACCACGCTGCTACCAATAGCAGCGTGTTGGACCACTGTCAGGTTTTTAGTCAATGACAGTCCGACATACCCGCCACTTGTCCCCGTTGGGCGGTGAAACTCTTAATGGATTCTCCTGACACAAAAAAAAAACAAAAAATTTGGTGCTTCGGATACATCGATTAGCGTAAGGCATGGCCGGTATTTACAGAGGCCCCGAACTGGAGGTGGCGCTCTCCTGGGTACAGAGCCAGCTGGCGGGGATGGAGGCAATATGTACAACCTTATCCTGTCCCTACCACTAGCAGCAGTGGTAGAGCATTGTCAGGTTTTTAGTCGGTGAGAGTCCGACATGGCCGCCGCACGTCCCTGTCAATCTGACCAATGGGTTTTCCTTACAAAAAAACGTGGTTGTCTGGATACATCGATTAGCGTAGGTCATAGCAACTATTTGGAGCGACCCTGACCGGTGGCGGTTTATAAAGTAGCTTACGTTAGGTTAGTACTAAGTTATGTTTATGTTCTTAGTTAGCCTACATGCATCTGCAGCGTGGTGGAGATCACGTTTTTAATCAGTGCAACATTACCGCTGCGCCATGATGGGTTTTGAATATACAAAAAAAGGGAATAGAATCTCTACCAGCTCAGGGACCGTATATTTAAATCGTGTAAAGCAAACGATTTATAAAATATTGTTCGCCGAATTTCTTGTCGGTCCTTCTCGGTAAGAGCAACGTTCGAAGCTAACAAAACAAAAAAGAATGACAGCGACTTTGCTTTAATCCGCAGTAAAACCTGTTTTAACGGTGGATAGCTCAATAATTTAATCATACCTTGTTTAAAAATGTAAAGTAACGGAATATAACTATTCCACAAGTGGACAAATTACTCAGAGAACCTCAGAGCAAAGATCTAACAAACTCTGTTTAGATTAGGCTAGGACAGTTCTACATATCCCAGAAAATCTCCAGATATATGAATTTTTTTTTAATTAAGGAGATTAGTCGATAGTCACACACGCACTCACACATGCGAAAAATATTTTAGGTTTATTTTTTATTCATCTTCCTGCTTGCTCCTCCTTGCCTCCCACTCTAAGTGGGGTCTGCACATGTTATAAACATGTTGCTCACGATTTGGCTAGATATTTTCTGACCGGCTGCCTGCCTGACGTCGTCATACAGTAGTCGCCTTTTACGACACCTCGGTAATAAATAAAGGTCGTCTATTCTACTATGCCGGATACCACACGGCGTGTATATAGATAATATTATAGTTAAATAATATCTGCGATTTCGATTGCATCAACTTAAGCGTTTAATTTATGATTTTATCCAATTCCTAGTAGAAACATGGTATTTTTAACACATATGTTACGCTTTATATATAAGTTTTAGTACCAAAATTCATCAATATATGTCCATCCGATCAGCCATAGAAGCGTAACAGACAGTCAGAAAAACAAGTATCCCAAGGCATAGAATTTCACCTACACACGTCTGGTATTTTAACGACTGACCTTGAGTGGTCGTTTTTTTATCAGCTATTTGTGAACCTCTAACAACTCACAGGTAAGATGTGATATGCTAAGTATGAAGAATGTTCACATTGAAGACGTAGAGGTCCCTTGATCCACATAACGATCCCAATAAGGGTTAGAAGGTCGATTTTTTGTTATACACTTGTATTTTGCTATTATATATATAGCACGTGCTAAGTGACCTTATTCAAAAAATCATTTTGTGGCAAATTGCAAGAAAGAGTAGCGTAGCGCCAATAAAACTCCTGATTGGTAAGAGACCCATAATTGAGAAGAGCAAGAAAACACTAGTTTTTTTAATAGTTCGTACTGTGATTTCATAGATGGCATTGAAATTATTGTTATAATGTAACTCAACCAGGCCAAATTTTGAATTAGGTCACTTTAATACTAAGCGAGCGATATGAACTAGTTGACCCCCGTGACACTAGCCAGGGCAAATAATCTGTTAATACGCATTAAGAGTAAGATATTTAAAAACATCTTTAGGTTTTTTTGTAACCTTCAAGTAACTCTTTAGAAAGCGGTAATATTTTAAAATATTTTTAAATTTAGAATGTCTAAAACATCGAATAGAATATTAATAAATTTTTATTCTAATTCAGTTTGCAGCAGTATATCGATTAATCAAAGGACCTACTTTTATTGTATAAAACAATGAACCGTGTAAATATTGTATAAAAATGTAGTAGCATATACACTTAAACATGTCGCCGATCAACTTTCGCGTTCAATCTAGGTATAATCCTAGCGAGAATAAACATATACACATAATCAAATTAACAGTTGACTGTAAACAATGTAGGTCCGTAAAGCGAGCATAACCGAGAACGGAAAAAACTGCATGTCCAAAAAAGTCGAACACCGCTAGCCGTGAGCGGGACGGGGCTAGCGCGCGCGAGCGAGACGGCGCGTCGCGAAAGTGAGAGGAAGCGAACGCGGAGCGGCAACGGCGCGCGGTTACGTTACTAGCGGGGTAAACAATCGAGGAGACGGCGTGCGCGTGCGCGGCCGGCGGCCCTGCACTTCGCTACTGCATTTTTGGACTGTGACGTCACAGCTGGGGGTCCGTTTTTTTATTTATAGGCATATTCTTTATTTGAAAAATTAATATTATAATTTTAATAATATGTTGATATTTTTAGATGCGTTGACGAGAAAACAGTTTATTAAAATAAATTAAACAATGAAATCAATTTTAGAACACAAATATAAAACAATCAATCAATTGAACAATAACGCACTAATAAAAATGATATTAAAAAAGCAATACCTAGTTTAAGTGTAAACTGGCCTGGAATATTATTTTTATAATTTTTAAAGAGCGTCTTAGGTAGGATAATTTTGTGTTTAGATTTTTTCTTATGGCTATTTATAATCAATTTTTGAACAATTTTTTCTAAACAAAAAATTAAAAATAAGACCATTTATTTTTATAAATAATATAATGTACTTTTTTTAAAATATCGTTAGATAAATAAATCTCGTAACGCCTGTAAATGTTCCAACACGCATTCAAAACATTGTAATTCTATCACTATCGCCGTACAACCATTATTACATTATTTTTTCAATAAAGTTTTCACACGTACGAAAAGCAATCGCACACGAAATCACGAAAACCATAATTTCCCTATCGGGCCGCGGTAACGCCGTGCGTGTCACGAACTCCGCACGTCGGCCACTTCCGCGAACGCCATCACTATGGATTGCGCGTATCATTTCACCCGCTATCGTTAAGGTCGCCACATATTTGGTACTTAACAAGATTGTTCCAATTGTATATTTATTTAATTTATGCAATTAGGCGTTACTTTACCGAATTTCACAATACAAAACTAACATCATCATCATCCTGCCCTTATCCCACTCTAAGTGGGGTGGGCACAACATGTTATAAACATGCTGTCACATGATTTGGCTGCGTTTTTACGACCGGCCGCCTGCCTGACGTCAACTTACGACGTATTTTACGACACCTCGGTAATGAGGGTGGATATTCAGCCGGATACCAAACGGCGAACAATACAAAAATTAACAATGATATTATTATGCGATTAGCATTATAGGACCACATTATAGGAGTAAATCACACAGTTTATAGTGTGTACAAAATATTGTTTGTGTGTTGTGCTTTATACGAACACTGCACTACAAATCATATTTTATGTTATAAAATTTACTAAAGAGTTTTATTTAGTTATTATTTTTAACAAGTTATATAGTGCTTTTTAGTGTTAAATGTTTTATATTTGTGTATATTTTGAAAACGTAAGTAGTGTTATATTTTGAAAAGAGCAAACGTTGAGTTTTATGTTGGCTCTTCAAGTTCGGTGCAATTTTCGAAACTATCAGTGTTTTGACGATTCAAAAGTACTTAATTACCAAGTTTATTTTTTTATTTTGATATTTGACATATTGTTTTTAACTGAATCAATATTTTAAAAAATATAGATTCTAATTAAAGCCCTAACTATCAAAACAGATGAATGTATGAACTTTAATTGTGTAAAATTAACACATTTTTTTATCATAAAACAAAATGTGTTCAAAAATAAACTATTTTATTAAATTTAATATACAAAAAGTTATCCTTACAGTCAGATACTATAATATGTATCATAGTTATTCTATTACCATGATAACTAATGCAAGCGAATCAATTAAGAAACATCGTTAATACGGCTTTACAGTGCTATTACAACGATAATCTAATTCCAATAATTGTATTAAGTGCTTCAACGTGAACTTTATCATGTTAAATACTACGCGAATCGTAGTAGAAACACACAGTTTACCGGCGCACCGCTCTAGAAAACTTTAAAGACTCGATTATATGAAGTTTACGCTGTGAGTTGATTCCAATTAGTCGCATGGGTAAAATCTACTCGGAAACATAATTTAATACAACAAATTTGCAAACTCTTTTGTCTTGTAAATATAAGTTATTTTTATTATATCTTTATTATACAAAAAAACATTTTTACATAAATATAAATGAACAGAAAAATATTATTATCTTTACAAATTTATGTTAACATAATTTAGACCTCTACGCCGTGTGGTATCCGGCTGAATAGAATAGTACCACCCTCATTTCTTACCGAGGTGTCGTAAAAGGCGACTAAGGTAAGTCGACCCGCCGTGTGGTATCCGGCTGAGTAGAATGGACCACCCTCATTTCTTACCGAGGTGTCGTAAAAGGCGACTAAGGTAAGTCGACCCGCCGTGTGGTATCCGGCTGAGTAGAATGGACCAACCTCATTTCTTACCGAGGTGTCGTAAAAGGCGACTAAGGTAAGTTGACCCACTGTGTGGTATCCGGTTTAGTAGAATAGACCACCCTCTTTCTTACCGAGGTGTCGTAAAATACGACACAGGTAAGGTGACGTCAGGCAGACAGCCGGTCGTAAAAACGCAGCCAAATCGTGTGACAGCAACATGTTGTGCCGACCCCACTTGGAGTGGGATAAGGGCAGGAAGATGATGATGATGATAATTTAGACCTCTGTTACCGAACTAGGTTTCCGTGTATCTCGGTATAAAGTTTGTAATAAAATTGATACACAAGACCATCATACTTCTTATCCCACTCTAAGTGGCACAACATGTATTAACCATATTGTGACATGATTTGGCTAGGCATTGTACGACCGGCCGCCTACTTAGCCTCAACTTACCTTAGTAAGATTTTACGACACCTCTGTAAGAAATGAGGATGGTCTATTCTAATCAGCCGGATACCACACAGACCAATAAATACATATCGATGAAAAAAATGAACATACATATATTATCTAATATTTAAAAAACGATTGATATGAATATAATAAATGTGACTCGGTAAATAATATTCGAAAAATTTAATTGAAACTGAAGCGCGACGTCCTACATTTCACCATATTATCGCACACAGTAACGTTAGTTATGCACTCCAATGTAACTTTTAAAATTAGTGTTTTTTATAGCAACACTACTGGTATTGAAATCGAACGGTATAGTGCGCGCCAGCTTAAGCATTTAAGTACCCTCAAATAATACTAAATAAGTTTTTTGCTGTTTTCGAAAGCAAAAATACCGTTATTTTTTATTAAAATAAATACCGTTATTTTTTATTTTTCTTGATAATCTGGCGTATAAGCTTTATTTTGCCAAATTTCAATTATAACGGTCCAGCGGATTAGTCGTTAAAGCGTAAGAAACAAATACATAGACAGACTTTCATACTTATAATTAGTATGGATAAAAAGCCATTAGTCGTGTCGTATCCGGCTGAGTAGAATTGACCACCCTCATTTCGTACCGAGGTGTCGTAACAGGTGACTAAGGTAAGTCGACCCGCCGTGTGGTATCCGATTGAGAAGAATAGACAACCCTCATTTCTTACCGCGGTGTCACAAAAGTTAAGTTAAAGGTAAGTTGACGTCAGGCAGGCGGCCAGTCCTAAAATACATAGCCAAATAATGTTACAACATGTTTATAACATGTTATGCCGACCTCACTTAGCGTGGCATAAGAGCAGGAGAATGAATGATGATATGTATAAAAAGCCGTATAAAAATAACGAGGAATGTCCACAGAATGTAGTGTTATTTGGTTACCTTACTGCTACTTTTTTTTTTAAGCAATAGTAGTTTCTAGTGATGAGAGATACCGGTTATTATCGCATATGCATTTTTACGATGAGCTCTGAGCGCCGGTACAGCTACTGCGCGGGCAGAAGCGATATACTGAATCAATGATCGCGATAAGGCATGTACGCGGTGTTGCAATCGGTATTGTATGTTGAATCTTGTTATCCAATGTTCTATTGTTCATATTCAACTTCTGTGCAAGGTTATGATGCTAGACAGTTTGATGATTTATTGCGTTGTACTCTACCTTGTCTATGTATTTATATGTGAAGAATTTTTCATCTACAAAAGTAATAATATATTGCGATTACTTAATCGCGGATTAGATTAAATTAATTTAATATTACTTTTCTATGGATCCACGCCGTGAGGTATCCGGCTGAGTAGAATAGACCATCCTCTTTCTTACCGAGGTATCGCTAAAGGCGATTAAAGTAAGTTGATGTCAGGCAGGCGGCCGATCGTAAAATACTTAGCCAAATAATGTTACAACATTTTTGAATTATTTGGAAATAGTCAACTTTAAGCATTTCAATAAAAATGATGTTTGATCACTACGCAAAAAAACGTTAAAAAACGACATTTGCTTTCTCTTTTTTTTCGATGGTAACATTTTAGATCATCTCTGGACAGTATAACTCTATACATTTACTTAAAGTAAACCTGTCATAGATAAAAAAAGGACACAGATACGACACAACGTTATAAGACGCAAGAAGCTTGTCCATAAACGTTCCGTGTAAATAACGTAAGTGGTATCAAACGTACTAGATATGAACAGATCCGTTACCGGAGTAGCGTGGGCGGTAACGTCTCACTGCTTACATCTTCTCTCTTTCCTTTACATACGTACAACAAGGTGTTAGACCGAGATGGGAATATACTCAATACCGTGAAGTGCAACCGTTTATCTGGGCATATAATAAAATGATAAAACAATTGCCCTGACCTGCGGCTTACAGATTATTGTGAGGACGATACTGATATTATTACAATTTTATAATCTATGGTCTGTAATATTTATGACAAGACTACAAACCTTGGATAAAGAATACACTGGATGCCGCCTTAGCTATTTTTGTGTGTCCGTTTTATGCTTGTGTGAACTTTTAGAACTGCATTAGTGTGCGTGATTAGGGAAGTACTTAGCTTATCGATAAACTAAACTAGGCGTCGATAATTATCGAAGCCTAGCTCAGGTACTGTAAAGTTAATATATAGTTGTAACCAACCTAGTTGGTTTACTGTTCAAAATAGATTTAAACATTTGAATAGATTGACATAATTTCCTGAGTGTACAGTCTGCAGTATAATGTCATGAATTATCCGATGCATATCTTTACTGCATATCTTACTGTGATGGGTGGTTCTCAAAAATGGTATCAGTCAATTGACTGTGAGCCTAGATTTACCAAAGAATCCTTTGAAGCGTTAAAAATAAAGTCGAAGGTGCAGCCCGTACTCGGTGCTTTATGTATAGATGAAATGTTAACATAAATGTTAGTGCTTCAGTGGCCAATTGAACAATATCATGATCCACATTATTCCCAACATTTACATATCCGTAAGACCGGTGACAGCTTTTATCCACTGTTCTCTTATATGTGGGCATTTAGGAAACCTAAGAAAATAATCTAAAATTAGAGAATTCGCATTTACTTGGCTAGTAAATATAACTTTGACTGATATTTATCGATACATAATAATTCGTTAGTGTGTACATCACTATGTAGGTAACACAATTCAATCGAATATTTAATGATTAATTTCTATGTTTTATCAGTATTCCACACTCGTGCCGGCTAGATAATATCAAACTGTACTGATACATTATAATCTGAAACGCTTTAACTGAATAAAACGCTTTAATTTAGCACGCAAATGAGAGTCAAAGATTTACTTATGAAATGGTAATTCCGTGTTTTTAACTCCTCCTTTCGTTGTTCTTGATGGACACGTTAAGGCAGCACACGACATATTCCACCTTTTTTGAAAAAATATATCGGTAACACTCGTATTTGCTTTAGATTTCAAGAAATAATCTTCAACAAACTCAATGTTATGGCCTCATTTGGTGTCACCAACTGGACACATTTTTAGCGACGTTGCCAAACTTCATCACAATCTCTTTCACTCTTATGTATAGTTCGCGATAAGAACAGAGACAAACGATAAATCGCTTACACACAGACGCAAGATCGGCAACGTCTTTTGGCGCCGTCCAGTATATACTACGTCCATGCTACAAACAGTTTTAAAAAAGTCTCCGACGCCACCAAACTTAAGAGATTCATCCGCTGGGTCATTCTAAACATTTTCTGATTTGTTTTCATTCGGTCTAGCCGTTTCAGATTCTAACTAGGAGTTACAGACAAACATTCATTTTCATTCGTTTATAAAAATAAATTTTTATATAATAATCTGAGGTTTTGTTTGTTGTATCTAATAAAAAATAATTTTATGATAACATGTTGCCATTTATTAATACCTGCCTAAAACCTTAGAATTGTAGCCAATTGTTTAATATTTAAAATGTAATATTATTAATTCATATTTTTTATTAGCTACAACAAACAAAACACTAATTATTTAAATTTTCCTACAAAACGGTCAACTACTAGTACATGGTCAATTACTAGTGCCCTTACCTTAAATCTTAAAAATCTACGATCGACAACCCTAGAAACAGAACCACTACATTACGGCTTTAATAGTAGAGTAGCAACTAATCATAACCAATGCGGTTTCCTAACAGACCAGTTTAAACTTGAAAATAATGGAAAATCATAAATTTCATCTCAAACCGGGAAACAAACTCAGATTTATCTAATGCGAAAGAAAAACCCCTGCGCCACAGAGGTCATTGTTATATTAACTATTTTTGTGTCTTTTTTTAATACAGGAAAAAACCCCTTATGGGTTATGTCTCCACTACGCTGCCGATGGCAAGGACAAGGTATCATTGTACATATTGGCCCCATCCCGCCGACAGCTCTGATCGCAGAGAACAAATACCTTCTCCTGGTAGGGGCCCCTCGAAAGAGAAGCCCCCTCCGCGAACCGGTGCACCGGGAGCACCAGATGCACCGACCGCCTCGGAGACCTGTAAGCCAGACGTCCGATATACTCCGTTCGGAACGTCCGAAGGGCCCCTGACAGGGCGGCAGACGATGGGCTTAGGCAAGTCGCTACCACCTGGACTCGCCAGCAGTAGATTGGATCCAGAACAAAAGTTCTCGGAACCGCTCCACCGCCCCCCTCCGCAGAGCACCGCAGGTTATTTTTTAAAGAGGTTTCTTCCTCGCAACTATTTTTGTGTCTGACATAGCTGTAATCTTACAGAACAATAACTGGAACCGAATAGAAGTTTTCAAGTTACAAAACTTCAGTAAGCAAATTGTAATACAATATATTATTTTCAAGGTCTCTTTGTTTTGTTATCAATATTATTCCGTAACGATTTACAAGAGATTCAATGTAATATTGAAACTAAAACAAGATAACGCGCGTTACATAACAACAATATATAGTAATACAGAAAATAATATACGAAACTACAAGTATTAGCTAAAGTTCGTTAATTCGTCAACATTGACTTCAGTACCGCGAAGAAAATATACATCACTCTAATACTTCGACAATTTCCATACTAAAAATCATATCGATGTGTAGTAAAGGAAGGACTAACAAACATACTTTCGCATATACATATAGTAGTCAAAGTATGTTAAATAACAGTATAATGTACACGTAACAAAAATATAAAGGAGTAAAATCACAGTTAAAAATAGAGGCACGGTTGATACAACAATCTTGGCTTGTAGGAGCGATACAAAGCGCACCAATAATTGTTATGCGTCGGACGCGTCTTGAGGCACGCGCTCGCCGATCGGTGAGGTCAAACCGGCTTAGGGTTGCCACTATCCTTGAAATTATATAATTATTCACTTAATTATATATCACCCCACCCGAAAAATAAAGTTACATGTTCTATGTTATAAACATATATATCATATACATATATACTTTCAGCTTCATACAAGACTGCGGTTTAATAAGGTAAAATTGAAAATGTTTAAAAGATTGACCGCATAGTTTCTTTCTGGTTCTTCTCGGTAAGAGCAACATCCCGAACGTTGTAGCTTCATCAATCATATTGATCCTTGACTATTCAAAAGTGCTTGAAAGAGCTTATTTGAATAAAGATATTTTGATTTGATTTGAAATACAATACTAGATGAAATTAAGGTCAGGATAGTAAATATATACCACTACAGGTCTATAAGGCTAAATTAATAAATGGTATTTTAAAAGCGGGATATAGGGCTCCCACCGACTTTCTATAATATGTATTGACACGTTACACATATCACCGCATCCGAAGAATATGTATATACATAGAACATGTAACTTTATTCTTCGTCCTAAGTTGTAATCATTTAAATGCCACGATTATATACAAGCAAAAGAAAACTTCATTACTATTGTGATCTTGATTTTTTATGGCTTTCAAGTGGATACTATCAATTTTAATTGGAAATAACCGTCTTAAAAGTTCTGACAATAAATTTATTATATTAAGTACGTACTTTTTTAGCAAATCTCGATTTATTAATCTTACGTGTATGCGTTAAGAGTACGAATAGTGCATTTTGCATAATGTCATTATTTAAATTTCATGTTATATAATTAGTTCTTATTTTAATCTACTTAATATTTGTGGTAAATTTGTGTACATTTTATCTTTTAGTATATATAATTTTTGTATCATTAGTACTCTACAGAATTTATATAGTGAATGACGTTTAGGCTAAAGTACCTGGTTGACCGAGCCTTGCTTAGTAATTTTTACAAAATAAATAAGAAGCTACGCTGACTTGACATTTAACGACAAAAAAGTGTTTTATATATTCAATGTAAATTTTAATATTTTTTAATGCCCAAAAACAGGAATAAAACTTTTTCTCTATTTTTTTTTAATAAAACCTAGCTAGATCGATCTCTTTTGCCCTAAACCTCCTGCATGCTGAATTTCAGGAAACACGTTGAAGCCGATTCCGAGATGAAAATATGTATATACACACACGAGTAACTCATTTAAATATTAAATCCATCGCGACAGCCCTATTACTCGCGAGGCTCGATCGCTGGCGGCGCGGCATCGGTGCGCGGCGCGCCACAACATTATTCCACTATTGTGAGCTTTTCATCGCATTCAAATAAACTGGACAGTGTTTATTTATGCCACTGATCCGCTCGATTGCCGGTGGGATTGATTGTTGGCTGTGATGGTTTATTTTCAAATGTGAATTACAATTTCAATTCTAATAACATCATTATTGCTACCGCAGAACATTTAAGTTTTTATCAATAACTAGATACGCGACGCGGTTTAGTTAAAAAACTTAAGTTGGTTATCCAATGATTAAAGGTCAACTTTGTAAAGATAATTTGAATTAATAAATTAATTAAAATAATTATAATGAATTATGATATTTATATTTCTAAATACGGGTAACTAATTCATTTTAAGTTATACTTCTTTTACTTGTTTATAGTTTGTCGTTTGTGTTTATTGTTTTATACTCAATTATTTACAGGAGTAACGCACGTTTATTTTAAAGATAAGTAATAAGATATTCTATTCAGACGGATACCGCAGTGCGGAAGTATATAAACGAGTTTTTTTTATATATAAATCGATAAATATTAAGTCTTTTCAATTAAGCTTATAATTAGTAACCGATCGGGGTCCGCCATTATTCTACGTGCAATATTTTGATTACAACGACACAACTATTGTGTCCTATTGTTCGCACGATATTATGATGTCGTAATCGAGTTGATTTAATAACTTAGCAATCGGGTCGTTCAACTTATACATACAAAGGCTCCAAATTACGACCAAAATTTGACATGGACACCAAACGCCAGTGTTAACTATAATACTCGTATCTTTGTTTTATCGAATGAAAGTGACGTATTAAAAATGTATCGTTATTTCCAAATCACACGATAAAATAATTTAATTAAAAAAAACACAAGATCTACATTCCGCTAAGTAATATAAAAATTAATAATTTATTCATACTTAGTAAAAGATATCAGGTCTAATAAGGAGCCCACGAAATTTTCTTTAAATATTAAGCGTTAATTTTTTTATTTTTTATAATTATATTACTTTTATATCCGCACTAGTTATTACGTAAAATCAAAATAGCGGTCATAGGTGGTGGTAGTAGGATGGTAAGCAATTTCATATTTAATTTTTTAAATTAAACTATCATGAGTAGTATTCATTGTTTACGTATAGAAACTGGATATACTCACGTCTTATTCTATCGGGTTAAACCGATTAGATACGGAGCTCAGTTTCCGGCCTATAAAAAGCTCATGATTAAGGGACCCGAATGGGCTCGAAACTAAAAGCTCTAACCCGATAAAATAAGACGTGAGTATAGCCGGTTTCTATACATAAATTACAATTTCATCCTTAATCACATATACTTGGAGCGCCAAGTTCAGAAGCTCGTCCAAGTTTGTTTCACAAAAACCAGGTTTGAAGGTTATATTTCATGAAAATCAAATCCATGCATTTTTCTTTAATTTTAAAATTACTGCGGTTTACCTTTTAAGTTGATATGACAATTTCAGGGGTGTGTGTATTAAGTTACTTACTTTGGGGACGGACGACCGTGTGTGTAAGTGTCCCATATATGTACAAAAATACAAAAATTAAAAAAAAATAATTTTAAATATCAAAAATGTAGCAAAGTGCAGAAATAAGCTTTGAACTCAGCATAATACTGTGTAGAAAGCACACAAGACTGAATTTCAGCTAAGGCTAAGATTAAAATACACTGTAATATTTATTTAATCTACGACATCACGTTACGAACTATTAAAATATCTGGAATTTTTTGCTATACCAAGTTATGGGTCTCTTTAACTAAGTAACTAACTGTAACTAGTAACTAAGTTTTATAGGCTAGGATTTATAGCAATTTACCACAAAACATTTTTTTTTTTTTTAATTAAGTCACTTTAATACTAAGCGTGCGACATATGCCAAAATCATTTCTGTAGGCTTCGATGTCGAATAATTATGAGGTTTCACCTATCACGGGCGTCAGAGTGAGAGAGAAAGAGATGGAAAGAGACAGGAAAAAAAACGTAAGAACGGCGCGAAACGATCACACCCCGTGCAAGGGTGAAGGGTACAGGGCACAAGCGCACTCCGCTACGGAACGCTAGCTAACGGTAAGAACAGGCGGCCGCGGTCAACGAACCGCCATGGATCTAGAATTTTGAGGATCTGCCCTAGATTTGTTTTTTTTTATGTTATTGCGTAAGCCGTCGCGTCCAAACTTCAATAGGATTGCGGATATGAGTTTTTGCACGTATCGCGGTGGTCAAATATAAAGTTACTGTTATATTCATTACAAGTTACGTGAAAAATAACTTACTCCTATACCAGATACATTCGAAACCGAATTACTTAAGATTAAGTAACTTAAGATTCTCTGGGATTAAGGCGCTGTAAAATAGCCTACTAATATTAGTACAATTCTTGAGGAAGGTTATTACAGGTGAGGTGGTTACAGGTTGGGTCATTTACAGGCTGTAAGATAAGAGGAGGTTATGGAGCGACATATAAGCTTCTATTTATCTTAGAATTCCTCCGGGGTCAGGATTAAAACTTAAAAGTCTTTATGCTAAATTGATTTTGACGCGGGCCAAGCCGCGAACACGACTAGTATGGGAGAAAAAATCTTGTTTGTTCTTCAGGTACATAAAAAAACATTTTGTCTTATTGGGACTATTTTAGCATTTTAATTGACGTTTTTCCTTTGGGCAATAGGAAAACCAATCATCATCCGCCTGTCCTTATTTATCCCACTCTATGTGGGGTTGGCACAACATCTGTTACACATATGATATGATTTGGCTAGGGATTTTACGACCAGCCGCTTGCCTGACCTCAACTTATCTTAGTCTCCTTTGTTAGGGATTATGGCAATGCTGCCAATTAATGTATTATTAGTTTCAGTTTGCGTTTTCGAACAGCAAAAGAGGCCGGGAATCATTTTGAAAGGTGAGGTTTCGGGCGTGTTAAAAGTTAGTTTTCGTTTGACCGTGGACGGAAAAACAGTGAATAGTCATTAAATACTAAAATATTATTTATTATTTGTCGCAAACTAACACTTTTTACTACATCTTGGTAAGGAATGAGGTCTATTCTAATTAACCGAATACCACACGCGGGAAAATAGCAATATAGTAAATTATTTAGATATATTTATTAAGTAGTTTATAATTATTATATATTCATTTACTTAAGTTACGGCAAATGAAATTGCAGGTACAACAATTAATTATCTTTTACAGCATTACAAACATAGTTTATTTGACGAACGCCCTGCATTACATTAGGACGGATTCAAACTCTAGAACTCTAGATAAATCATAGAGGAAAGTAAATATCTGTGTGACATAATGTGAGCCCCGATTGAAGGGATGCTAGGCATTGTTCCAACTACAAAGACTACATATTGCTGCACGGCTTTTATGAATACAAAGGACTGTGGGAATGTTTCTCCGGTGAAAAAAAATACTGATACCAGAAAAAGATCGTTCACATGAAAGTATAAAAATTCTATCGTGATAATGTAAAATTGAGGATCTAGAAAATAGTGCTCTACTATCAATAATAAACAGATAATTTGCGACTTATGTGTTTTTTAATTATATTTAGGCATACTAAAGAGACATTTTCCGTACAGGTAGGACTAAATTGGCAATACTAATACTCGTCTATCATCTAATTCTGTCTATCGGAATGTCAGTTACGCTATCACGGCTACTCCGCTGGACCAATATAAGTGAAATTTGGCACAATTAATGCTTATAAACAGAGTTAATTCATAGACAAAAAACCAGCTTTTTTTCGGGAACTGCGAATGTTACATTGAGTTTTTAGAGGTATTTAAACGCTTAAGGTCGCATAAATGAAGTAGCTGATATTAAATAATATTATAATTAATTTTAATACAGAGCTTTTATTTTAAATGTAAATCTAACAACTTTTATTTAATAGTCTTAGTGTTGCCACAATTTTAATGATATGACACATAATTATAAGTACTTAGTAAAGTAAATGTCACATGTAAAGTGTTTAATTATAGACCCGTCCTTTACTTGAGGTCAGGCGAAAAGGCCGTATAGGTGATTTTCAAAGAATTTTCTATTTGAATGCCTTAGACGTATTACGATTGCTGTTATTGCTCTATTGAACAAATCTCTTCTATAAAAATTATAACAATATTTTGAACTCAAGCAAATTAGCGAATTTGTTCTTGATCGACATTATGAGTGAAATAGATGATGCAAGTAACGCTGTTGAAACTTCAGTACCGATTTAAAGTATAAAAAAGTCAGTCTTGAGCCATACACATCCTCCTGCCCTTATCTCACTCTAAGTGGGGTCGGCACAACATGTTATAAACATGTCACATGATTTGGCTACGTTGTTACGACCGGCCGCGTGCCTGATGTCAACTTACGTGAGTCGTCTTTTGTAACACCTCGGTAGGAAATGAGTAAAAGTATACACACAGACTCGAAGATCCACCAAATTGTATTAAAAATGTTACCTCTCGGCGGAAATCGAACCCGCGACCCCAGAAGCTGAAGGCATGGTGTCTAACACCTGCGACAACAGGCTAGTCAAAAAGCTATATATAGCATTGTTATTATCAAAGTGACAAAATTCGATGAAATTATTAAGTTTAGTTCTATCTTAGCACTAGAAAAACGTGAGTAAACCTTTCATTTTGATCTAGAGCAACTACTAGACCAACTTCCCTCAAATGAGGATGGTAAACAATGGACAACATGTTTATAACGTTGTACTGACCCCACTTAGAGTGGAATAAGGACAGGAGGATGATGACTTTAAGTCATCGTAATCAGACATTTAAAATATACACACAAACAGTATTTTAATACGGCAGTCGCGTAAAAATTTTCCACTTATTACTCGTTACAAGTATGCTAATTTGGTTTTATATGTTTTTTAACTAACTTGAATCGTATTTCTTTTCTGTGCAAAATTTGTAATCTATTTTTAATGCACTTTTTCAGATCCAGTTAATTTAAATAATGGGCATTTAAATAAATTCGTTATCCTAAATGCAATTTACTCTTCCTTTTAGTCATATACTGCAAGAATACAAGTTCAAGGTATTAAACCATTTGAAGGCGAAATTCCTCGACGTTAGAAGAACACATCATAACTTTAGCGAAATTTTTGCACCTGCCTATAGCGTCTTGTGAACAACAATAATTTCCCAAAAGTAATAATAAAATTATTTTGCTATTACCCGCAATGAAGAAAAATAGAAAAAATATATAACGCTAAATGTAGAGTGGACAATCGGTTATCATACCTGATACATGCAGGATTCGTAAAACCACATGCACAAACCTCCACCACCGTCATCACAATACACAAGCACTACATACGTTCACTATCAAACTCAACAATCGTTTCGCCCCGTAACCGAAGCATCATCAGGAGATAGACTCCACGACCAAAATCGCAAAGCGAAGCAATACCCAAATAAGTTCCCCTGAAGTTGAATGGGGCATTTGGGGACACATATTGTTCATGAGACCTGTCGTCACATCATCCATCCTACATTCATTCTATTGGTATCCGGGTGAGTGAGTGAGGTCCTTGGATCCGATCCGCCGCACGCGAGCGGGGCGAAGACGACACGCCGAAGCCCGTATGCCGCCCTAACGGCGACCTCTGGGCGTTTCGAACGGGGTTTATCGGACGCCCATCTGAAAAGGTCCCCGAGGCGGTCGATGCATCTGGTGCTCCCGATGCATCGATGACCAGAGGGAGGGGCCACTTTTAGAGTGGCCTCGACCCAGAGGTGGCGCACTCACGGGTTCAGAGTTGCTGCTGGTGGGGATAGGGCAATGTGTCCAATGGTACCCTGTCCCCGCCATCAGCAGCGTGGTGGAGCACTGTCAGGTTTTTAGTCGGTGCGAGTCTGACATATCCACCGCTCGTCCTTGTCAGTGACGACCTATAATGGGTTTTCATGTTATTAAAAAAAAGGACGATGATGAATATTTCTTTTTAACTGTTTTTAACAAAACTATTGAATCAATTTTCTTGTTGAGCGCATCGAAGCCTTTATGGTGACACTAAAATTTCATGTCATGCACCATTTAGTAAATGGTACACGGCAAGATTTTAACAATCGCAACTTTTTTTACTAAGACAAATTTATCTCCGAGCTTACCGTCATAGATATATACCAAGTTTAATATTAAAGTGACCGAATTCAAAATTAGTCTTACTTAAGTCAGATTTGTAATTCTTATTTCAATGCCATTGATGACATCACTCTGTGACCTTAAAAAAGCTAGTTTTTTATGCACTTTGAAATTATGGGTCACTTTGACTCTCACCAGTTTTTTAGACGCTACGCTATGCTTCATTACAATTTGCCAGAAATACAACTTTTTTTTTAAATTCTTTCACTTTAATAATAAGGGTGCGATAGAGTCAGTGTAGAGTTGTCTCAAGTTGCGAAATAGTAAGGCTACTCTTGTTACAAACCGGACCGACTGGAAAACTTCGCTCTCTATGTACGGATGGTTGTTAGCCTTGATGTTGAGCCTAGTTTCAATAATCACGATTGGTACAAGCGGGTTGGTGATTGAAGTATTTCTTATTCCTACACTGATATGTATCATGAGTCTCAATTTAAAAAAAAAATCATTTTTAGGCCAAAATCGGTCATCAGAGCCTTGTTCTAACTGTCGACCATGCGAATGCGTATTACGACTTAGACCGGCATTAAAAACGTGGTAAGTAGTATTAAAAAATACATTTGCTTTCATTTCCGTTTCTATTAAGTAAAAATTTGCTATTAGAACTTCTGCGATATACACACTGCGGTATACACATTTCGCATTCTCAACGAAGCTTCTATGCTCGCCTGGTCTACTACATTATAGTTAACAACCAAAGTTTAGTAATACAAAAAGACCGTGACAGTGTAGTAGTAATTAATGTTTAGATTCCGGCTATACTCACGTCTAATTTTATCGGATGATCCCGTCGCGATAACGCCGCGTAAAGAGCTCATGAATAAAAGCCCGTATGGGCTTGAAACTAGTCGGGCTCATCTGATAAAATAAGACGTGAGTATAGCCGGAATATAAACATTAATTATGAATACCACTTACGATAGTTTAAATTCAAAAAAGTGTAGTAGTAGGTATAAGTTTTATAGATATGTAAACATACGGGTCAGCGATACGTCTAAATGTTTATTCGCTCACGGCCGGCTTAGTTTTTGTATCCGTATAGACAAAATCGGTTTCAATCACTAGGCCGAAAAAGCTTAATTTTTTTTAACTACGGGCACGAGCTTTTATCTTTTTTATAACAAACAAAGCTAATAAGAAAAAAAAGCGATAGTGACGAACGTTAAGTCCACAGTTTCTTCAAGAAAAATAACATTTTAATAATTAAGAGAAACAAAATACAATCTAAAACAAAGTGAAACCAAAAGTGCCGTGACCAAGAAGTTGTACGTCAGGTTGTTTAACGGTTTTTTCGTGAAATCAGAACGGAAAATCATGCCTTACCAGTTTCATTATGATTGTACATTAATATGAACAAAGTACGCGTCACGAGTGCAGCGAAATAATTTTCCTTAAACGTAATAAATATGTGATTACTTTGAATGGGAAATTAACTGATTAATAAGTTGCGCACGTAGCAAAATTCCCGAATGAAATGAGTAATAAGGATAACTTATAGGCGTTACTTTTCATTTCATAGTACAAAAGTCATCATCATCTCCTGCCCTTATCCAACTCTAAGAGGGGTCGGCACAACATGTTATAAACACGCTGTCACATGATTTGGCTGCGTTTTTACAACTAGCCGCCAGCCTGACGTCAATTTACCTTTGTCGTATTTTACGACACCTCGGTACGAAAGAGGGTGGTCTATTCTACTAAACCGAATACCACACGGTGGGTCAACTTACCTTAGTCACCTTTTACGACACCTCGATAAGAAATGAGGGTGGTCTATTGTACTCAGCCGGATACCACACGGCGGGTCGACTTACCTTAGTCGCCTTTTAAGACACCTCGGTAAGAAATGAGGGTGGTACTATTCTATTCAGCCGGATACCACACGGCGTTTCATAGTACAAAAGTATTTTCGTGATACACCATAATTCTTTCGTTACTTTTCATAGTACAAAAGTAACGAAAGAATTATGGTATATCACGAAATTTATCAGCAAATTCAAAATCTTTTACACAGCACGTCCGTTTAAATAACCATGTTGTTTCGAACGTATCTCAATGTTATATCGCATTTGCCTATATTTAAACGACACATGTTACAAAAATCCATGGTGATTAGTTGCATTTGCGTGACCCAGAATTGCTCGATAATTTTTTAACAATGCAAAAAAATTAATAAAAAAGCGCCGGTAACGTATGGAACTCGATCCCGTATTTTGAACTTTTTTGGTCCGCCGTTACACATTAGGCTATCACAGCATTTCCTTTGACAGCTAAAATATCATTTGCATTCAATTGTAAATTAGCAATGCTCGGAAACAGGGATAAAACGAGACTTTCTTAAAATAAAACCTAGCTAAATCGATTAACTCCAAAACAACCTATGTGCTGAACACACACACTCGCACATACGCACGCGCGCGCACACACACACACACACACACAAAATTTAACTCATGTAATTTTATTATTTTGAAGTTAAATTACATCATCATTTTCTTGCCCTTATCCCACTCTTAAGTAGGGTCGGCACAACATGTTTTTCTCTTCCATTCTCACCTATCATTAGTCAACTCACCAAACAAATACGAATCAACGAGTTCATTGGGTGCAATCTTCGACATAGATCGCACACAGAAACGAGTCCGCAACTTAGCGACTGCAGTGGGGAAGGGGGGCTACATTGAGTGAAAGCGTTTTAAATTTAATCGCATGCCCACAGTCTGACGCCGCATTCGGCCGGGTTACAGACGCTATATCGAGAGGCCATTGTTTACAAGCAAACGCATAATACCAAAATTGCGCAACTGCATTGACTCGATAACGGTAATCTTGCACTCAATTCTAGAGCGCAACGGAACTTTGTAAAGTCCCTTAGTCCCGTATTACAATGACGCCACCGAAGCTATAAAAATTGACTAACAGCTATGTTGTAAAATGTATATTGTACCCGCGATGTCATTGGCGTCAACTTAACACTTAATTTTATACTTGCGATGTTTTTCAGTTCATTAAGGAAAAACAGTTTTTTTACATATATCTAAGTCTCTACCTAGTCGTATTACTTTTTTATAATTTTCGTCTCGGTAAGAGCAAACTACGATAATTCAAAATGTTTGACACCGTAATCGAAGCGAACTATTGTAGAGTTTGTGGTAGTGACTGCAGTGCTTGTATATAATTGTGTTATTGGTTGCAGGTAGTTCATGAGTTTTTACTAATTCTGCATGTATCGGTATGAGAACGAATAGTACACTCTACATTTAGCATTACATATATTTTCTTTTATCGCGGATTATAGCAAAATAATATTTTCATTAGTTATGTATTATGGACCTCCGCAAAGTAACGCCTAATTATTGTCATAATAATTGCAAACGAACACACTTACCTAGTGTAGACCGAGTTCATCGAAGGAAAAATAATATCTCCAAAGAGACTTCGGATTAAAAAATTAAATAAAAATGATGAATAACTTTTCAAAATTCTCACCAAGATGCAAAATATCCGATCATCAATCAAAACCACAGCATCATCGGGAACCGTGACCCCCATTACGCTCGTCCTTTTCCCCTTACATTGTCATGAGTAACGCATACCGGGTCAAGGTTCTGTTTGGATAACTCTCGAGGAAAATACCTACCGCTTTATACGTTATGCAAACACTTTCGGTTTCGGCGGCTCATTATATTTTTATTCACACTTTTTCCGTATATTTTAACGACGATGTGAATTATGTCGCTTATAAATTTACTAATTTGAAAGGATATTGCAATTGACATAATTATTATCCATATTAATGTTTATAAATGCGACAGTTTGTCTGGTTGTTTAACCTTATTTTAACGTCCTACTTTTTTCGGACTGGCTCTTACGTCGTCGAGCGGGACAGGCGTGCGCAAAAGCTTCGCTGAAGCTGTACTAGCATCCGAGATCGTCATCCTAAGGGGGGGCTCCTGTAAGGCCAAACCATTGCTTTGGGCGAGTTGTCGTGCAAGTATTGTCGTCTTAAGGGCGCTTCGTGGCGGCCAGGATACGGCTTATACCAACGGGTAATGGAAAAAGGGTGGTTACGACTGTGTTTAATCAAGCCATGGGAAAAGTGAGTAGAAATCACGACTGACTGACATAAAAAAACATAGGACTCTACGCCAGCGGAGACGGTGTGTGTTCGTGTATCTAAAAAATGTATAGAAACCCATTTATATTAAAAAAAAGACTAAACGAAATCCATTACGAATTTAATAAAAGGCGTTATTCTAGGTTAAGACGTTGTATGTTTAAAATTTTCGTATAGCAAAATTTCGTACGGTTCCGTTTAAAAAGTTTGGCGCTAAAGCGGTATAAAGACAGACATAGAAAACTAAAGAAAAAATCATATTTGACAAAAGTAATAATAAAATTATTTTGCTATAATCCGCGATGAAAATTCATTCATTTCATTCATTCAAAAAATTCATCGCGGATTATAGCAAAATAATTTTATTATTACTTTTGTATTATGGATCTCCGCAAAGTAACGCCTAATTCTATAAATTAATCATATTTGACGAAAATAATAACGAATTTTCTATTGATAAAAGGTGTTATGTCAGGTTAAGACATAAATATTACCGAAATTTTGGCATTAAAGCGGTACATACTCAACTTTAGCTTTTTATAATATTGGTTAGATTATCATTTGGACATATAGAACATTCCGCGTTATTATACCAAGCAGTATAGAAAAATTACGGCAGCGCTAAAGTATTCTACAACTGTTTGAATAGGGAAAAGCAAATTAAGGCCTATGCCCTATATATCTATAGATAGAGACGATATCTCAATACCAAACCCGCAGTAGATGTATAAAGGCGGAAAACATAGCTTAAGAACCGTTCTAATGGGAGTTAATCACTGTTATGAAGAAACATTCAGTCAATCATTACATTGAGAACGTAGAAACATTACGTTGATAATTGTCCAGAGGTGGTAATTACCGCCGTACGGGATCAGCTAGAGTACCCATGCCGCGGTCACTGATATGTAGGTCAAGATGACAGAAGAAACAGTTTCCTTCGCGTTCCCGCCGGGCATCTCGTTTCCTAACCCTGACCTGTTATCTTAATTAAATTTACTGCGATACCATCACTTATTCATATAAGTAGCTGCTATTAGGTCACTCGGGCAGCTTGTCTTTAAACGACCATTATAATTTACAGAATTAGGCGTAACTTAGCGGAGGTCCATAATTTAGACTGATTGGCTGGAAGAGATTCCGATTCCGGAATAAGCCCACTATTGTAAATTATGTTGTTTTTTATTTGAATTAATGCAATAAATATATTACTTTGCTAAAAGAAAATATATGTTATGCTTAATATAGCTTTACAATTTATTTATAGTATCTGGTAGACAGTGCCTTGCTCGGTAATTTTATTCAAAATATAAAAAGAAACTTAAAAAAATAAATAATAGGGTAGGTGGGGCTCGATCCTAGGTATTTTCATTTCTCGAGACCACCCGTTCCCAATAGTGTTTTATATATACAATAAATTAAAAGTAAATTTTAGTATTTTTTTAATGGCCAAAAATAGGGATAAAACGGTTTTTTTTTTAAATAAAAACTAGCTAGATCCATTTTTCTCCCCCGAAACCTCAACATACAAGATTAGGTCATTTCAATATTAAAGATTTTAGCAGTTTTTTCAATGTCCGAAAAAAGGGTAAAACACCATTTATTTTTATATAAAACCTAGATCGATAAAATACGAAGCCAAAGTATGTGACAAAATGTTTATAATATGCTGTCCCGACCCCACTCAGGAGGAAAGGAAAATGATGATGACATGCGGGAAAATTCTTATCATCAGCTGATGATAATTCGGTTACGAGACGAATCGATTGTTGAGATAGTGGTAGTGGAGATGGCATAAAACATTGCATATTTTAGAACAGTTAAGATTGGATAAAAGATATCTTATACTCTGAGTGGGGTACAAGGGTGGGAAAGGGCGCGGAGGATAATGATACACTAGGTCTCGTTTTATCGCGCAAGTAGCGTGCAGTAGAATTGTCTTTATGATAGAGTGAAAGAACCTCTAAAAGGATTGTTGACAATAGTTACGAGTTGGTACGAAAGGACCGGATCTAGGTGAAGGACGCTCCCCACAATCTAAGTTATCAAGGACGGCCTCGGCACTGAATTCGCAACAGTGCCGCTATCAACGTAATTTATATTGTACTTTGTTTTGATAACAAGCGTTTGTTAAAATGCTGTTTTCGTATTGTAAGAGAGCACAATATATAAGTGTGTCAAATTCTTAACTTCTTTATCTAACAAAAGTTTAAGCTTGTTAATTTTTTTTGGAGAGGATAAGGAACTATGACCAAAGCTCGTCCGCTTCAATTTAAGCGTAAACTACCTTAAATTGTGTGTTATAAACATGTCAGATGATTTTACGGCCGCCTGTGTGACGTCAACTTACCTAAGTCGCCGTTTACGACTTCTCAGTAAGAAATGAGGGTGGTCTATTCTACTAAGCCGGATACCACACTCGGAATGTAAGCTTTAGTTTTACTAATTACTATTGTAGTAGCAATTTATCGGTGAAAGCGTATCAGACAGACAGACAAGTTTTCGCATTTATATTATTTGTATGGATTCTTCAGACACGGGTTTACCTACGATGTGATGCCTTCACCAGACAATGCGTGATAAATTTCATCAAAAGCGAGAATAACTTACCTTAATACAACCACAATAAATTTACGACAGTTTATTGAAGGGTTTACGGGTTCAAACCCGGATATACAACAATGAGTATAAAACAATAACACCTTATTGACAATAACAGTATATTTCGCATTTTTATATAAAGCAACAGTGAGAAAATTACTTTAGTATGTAATATGAGTAACTCACCAACCCAAATCGGATCAGCGTGGTGGGCCTTTAACTCTTATCCTTTCTCTTAAAAAAAATGGTGGTTATGCAATATCGTTAACAAGTTTACTATCAATTTCCGTCAATCATACGCACATAACCGCTTATCGTATGTTTTGTTACATTTGGTGAGACGGCGGCATCGTAAGACGAGGTGATAATAGCACCAATACTGTTATCAATGCGATAAATTGAAACTTTGCTTTAATCATATACATTTTCACAATGTTCTTATAAATGGTCAACTTCATCTATATTTATACTTATTACTAGCAATCGCCATATGCTCCGCCCGCGTGGAAATATTAGAACCGTAATAAAGTCATTCGAAAACCATAAAATGGTTAAAGTGGGTTAACCTCAACCGCTAGACATATGCTGTTGCGGACTTTTATTTAGAACTTTTAAAGGGGAACAATTTTGTAATATATATTTTTTAATACCTTTCACCGTTTACTCAACGCACGCAGTTTTAAATTTTGCCGTTTTAGTACTATTTGCTCCTCTCCTATACATCTTAACGTGATGTTATATAGCCTATAGCCTTCCTCGATAAATGGACTATCTTACACTGAAATATCATTGGTACAAAACCCGGGCCCCAATGAGTTCTTTTTCTTTTTCTGTTATAAGACTTATGTGTTAAATTTGATAATTGCAATTTATCGCACGCTTTTCGGTGAAGGAAAACATCCTGCAGAAACCTGCATATCTCTAGACAATTCTGGGAATACGTGTAACCTACCAATCCGCATTGGAGCAACGTGATATGTCTTAGCTCCACCGACCCTTCTCTCCAAAAACATTATTTTAATAGAAATTATGCGAGTATGGTGGACCGCTTGTTGTCAGTTCCCATCTGGTATAGATAGAATATCAACACGGTATCAAGGTTCGCGGCCGGCGGTGGTTTAGGTGGTTTTACTTATCATTGCGGAGTATTCACTAGACTTACCTACTACCACTCGTTTCAACTATGGCAACAATCGATCTAGCTAGGTTTCATTTTAAAAAAAAGTAGTGACAAAAAAAAAGTAGTCATACTACTACTACTTTATACTACTTTCGGGAATTGAAAAATTGCTAAAATGTAGAATTGAATGCAAATGATATTTTAGCTGTCAAACATATGTAATCCCGAATCGGTAACGGGCGGACTAAAAAAAGTTTAAAGCCCGGGTTTCTAGTCCCACGTCGCTTTCAGTCTTTTTTTTAATTGCATTATTTTTGTAAATCTAAAAAAATTACCGAGCAAGGCTCGGTCTCCCAGGATCTTATTCATCATTCTCCTACCCTTATCCCACTCTAAGTGGGGTCGGCACAATACGTCTTCTTTTTCCATTCTCCTCTATCATTCGTCAAATCTGGTGCCACTCCTCTAACATGCATATCATTTTTCACACAATCCATCCATCTTTTTTTTCGGCCTTCCCCTAGCCATACATCCATCCACATTCATATTTAAAAGTCTTTTAGTCCCAGGTTCCTATTATTAAAAATAAAAAATAACAATATAGTATTATATCGTACGTTTAATACATACATAGAATTTACATAACACTAAAGATAACTAATGCAAATGATGTTAAATTAAATATTTAAACTATTAAGGATTAGTCGGATACAAAAAAAAGGCATAAATTAAGAGTTTTGGATTAACAAGAATATATTAAGAAGTTCACATAGCTAATACAAATTCAACCTTAATACCTGCACTTTACGAATACTTTTCGTATACCCGAGTCATAGACTGGTATGAAACGAAAGTTCCAGGCCTTAAGAGATTTAATAAATATTTAATACTCCATGATATTTATTAAATACTTGGAATAGGGAAATGAAAATTAATAGTAACAGCCTGTTACTATTAATTTTTAATTAACAATGTATTCTGTAAACTATAATAACCTGTGATAGTTCAACGGTTAAGCCGCTCTTTGCATGGGGTCACGGGTTCAAACCCCAGGTAGGCACCAATGATCATACTGCTCTCACTTACAGACCTGCCTACGGCTTCTCTACTCTAGTATAATAACATTATAAACAATAGCCAAGTTGACAGCTAATTTTGCTTAGAAAAGACGATTTATAATATTCGTTTGGTTATCGTGATTACCTTTCTTACCGACTTGTCGTAAAATATGACAAAGGTACGTTGACGTCAAGCAGACAGCCGGTAATAAAATACGTAGCCAATTCATGTAACATGCTTATAGCATGTTGCGCCGACCCCACTTATAGTGGGATAAGGGCAGGAGGTTAATGAGGTTGATGATGGTTATTATATATACTGACTTGACCTTTTCATTCTGTCGGAACGTTAAAGACGATTTTTATCTGATAAAGCAAATAGACGGCGTCAATGCTAAAATTAGCTAACTCGCCGGTACGCAAAGATAGCGTGAAATTTACGTGGAACTATTACGTTAATCGTTTCCCGCTAACATCAATGTAAAGCTAAAATCAACACTGACAGCGTGCTGAGATACCAAACAACGAATTTTCGCACACGACGTCTGTACGTCAACTGATAAGAACAGTTTATCTTTGCTCGCAGGTAATCAACGCTGACAGTGAATGCCAAGGCGTATCTATACTATTATAGTTCGAAATAGGGATGTGACTTGGAGTAGAAAAAATCGATTAATATATAATCGATTTTAATCCCTTTAAAAATAATCGATTTTTTTAAATCGATTTTTGCCCACTATTTCAAACGTTTTCTTTTTTAATATACTACTAAGAAATACTAACTACTAAGTAAGTAACGGCCTATTGCTATCCCACTGCTGGGCATAGGCCTCTTCTCTCCGTTTTTTTTTTTGGAGAGAAGGATTGGAGCTAAGACCTACCACGCTGCTCCAATGCGGATTGGTAGGTTACACATATCCCCAGAATTCTCTAGAGATATGCAGGTTTCCTCACGATGTTTTCCTTCACCAAAAAGCGTGTGATAAATTGCAATTATCAATTAGACACATAAGTTTTACTAGAAAACTCATTGGTGCCTGCCCGGGGTTTGAACCCTAGACCTCCTCGAAAGAGGCGCACGGTGATACCGCTGGGCTACCACAGCTTTTGATTAATAATAAGATTAATATATAATCGATTTTAATCCCTTTAAAAATAATCGATTTTTTCCCCACTATTTCAAAAATTTTCTTTTTTTATATACTACTAAAAAATACTAACTACTACTAAGAATTAATATCAGATGCGCTGTTTGTGAAATTGGATAAAAACGTGTAGTTTGGATAAATTGGTTTCATCCAAGAATGCATACCTCATCTTAAAAAACAAGAAAAAGAGCAAAAAAGAAAATGGGATAAATAAAAATAATGAAATAAAAAATAAGAATAATGAATTGATGAAATAATAATCGATTATTTTTAAAAATCGATCATTTTACTATCTATCTACTACAATACTATCCTTTACAAGTATAATTAAATAATTTCAAAAATATTAATTCAAATTATATGTAAATATAATTTGAATTAATATTTTTGAAATTATTGCAAAATTAAAACAAACACGCACGAAATATTATGAGAAGGGAATTCGAAAACAGAATAATTCATAGAAACGCTAGCCGTGAGGTATCCGGCAGAGTAGAATAGATCACATTCTTACCGAGGTGTCGTAAAATACGACTAAAGTAAGGTGACGTCAAGCAGGCGACCGGTTTTAAAATACGTTGGGTCTACTTGTATATAATAGGTTTTCATTTGAAAGATACCCAAAACACTACATTTGATGGTCATTCTAGATCGCTAAGCGATTCCATTGAGGAGAAAATTGAGCTGCGCTCGTTTGTACGGACATAAAGGGTAAGTTGGGGACGGGTAGCATGAATAACTGAGCAAATTCGGACGGTCAGCTCACAATACCGCCGTGTCGGCGTCGGGAAGCGTTCCAGGGTAAATATTTAATCACCAGAAACCACCACATTTTCTGTATCCAAAGTTAGTATTATAGAATAGAAATATACGCCATAATCCTAATCCTATCCTACTAATATTATAAATGCGAAAGTTTGTGAGTATATGTTTGTTCTTTCACGGCATATCCGCGTAACCAATATCGATGAAATCTGGCACAATTATCCCTTATATACCGGGATAACATATAGGCTATAGAAATCCTGGTATTACTACAGGAATAGGATGATACTGAAAAGCGCCATCTATTATCAACCTATCACCCAACTGTCCACGCGAACGAACTCGCGGGTAAAAGCTAGTCGTATATATATCACCTTCGCTTCCTAATAAATAAATAAAAAGTGAATGCTCATAACCGTTTTTTTGTCTGTATGTTATACATTCAAAATCAATTATTTTCTATATAAATTTTGTCTTTACCTTAACTGCAATATTATTTCATTTATTCCAAACAGATTAATAAAAAAAATTATACAATTAAATACGTAATCATCAGTAACATATTTACTGTATAAGAATTTTATAAAAAAAATGTTTAATAAATACTAGCACACATTAGATAATTATACTTTCAATTTAAAACAGGCTAACTATCTGGGATTTCAAATAAATGTCTTTTCATTTTTCAGGACTTTTATACAATTAGCACATGTCAATCCTATAGCCCCTTTACTTAAACCTATACAATTTATATACACCTTATAATCTATCTATATTTTAAACTATTTATGGAAAAAAATATAGCATTTTAGCTCAATCAGAGTTGGGATCTGATAAAAAATATTTTATCACAGAAATTTAATCTAATATCATAATCGCAATCAAAACCACTATCCGTCACGTTCATCCGCAATAAACAAAGCGAATGTTTGTCTGTGATTTAATTGCGGAAGAAATAGCGGGCCAATTATAATGTGAATACTTTCACGTATAAACGTTAGGTTGCTAGTTTTTTTATTTCTATAGCTTTCGATTTGATATTATAAATGTGAAAGTCCGTCTGTCTATTACGCTTTGATCACTAATCCAATGGACCGATATTGATGAAATTTTGCACAATTAAAGCTTAGCAACTGGTTTACCGAGCCTTGCTGTTTATTTTTTTACAAAATAAAAAAAGAAAGAAAAAAACTTAAAAAGAAATAATAATTGTGTAGGTACGGCTCGATATCGGTATTTTCATTTCTGGAGGCCACCCATCCCCCGAATAAGCTACGCTGACTTGACAATTTACGGCAAAAATAGTGTTTTATATATTCAATGTAAATTTTAGTATTTTTTTAATGCCCAAAAACAGGGATAAAACGATTTTTTTTTAAATAAAACCTAGCTAGATCGGTTTTTCTCCCCTAAAAGTCTTACAACACAAGTCTTATACAAGATCAAGATTGCTTGGCCTTATTAATATATTAAATTTATATATATATATATATATATATATGTAAATAGATTATGTAAAATAAAATAAAGATTATCTCATTCAAATAATAAAGATACACCTGTGTAACATATAGGCTTTTCTACACAACAAAACGCTTATTATTTAAAATTTCATACAAAACGGTCAACTACTAGTGCATGGTCAATTATTAGTGCTTATGTTATATGTATATAATTCTTTTTTTTTATATTATCTCAAGGTTTATAACAGAACAAACTGCACAAAGGGAAAGATAATCCCTTTAAGAAATTAAATTCAAGATTTATATTCATGCAAAACAAAAGCTCGACAGCCAATCCAACAAGTTAACATACCAGAATTAATCATTAAATTACTTAAAGTTTAACTAATGTGGGTGTAAATACCGAAACAACTTTCGGAAGTTTTTTTAATGACTTGACAGTCACTTTGATTTATCACGTGACAAGTTATAATAAATATATAAATAAATAAATATATGGGACACTTACACACACGGTCGCCCGTCCCCAAAGTAAGTAACTTAATACTTGTGTTATGGTAGACAGACAACTGGTGAATATATACTTATATATTTTTAAATACATACATAAATACAAATATACACCCAGGCTCAAAGACCAACAAATTCATTTATAGAAAATGTTGGCCCTCGGCGGGAATCGAACCCGCGACCCGCGGAGCTGAAGGCAGGGTCACTACCCACTGCTCCAACGGGCCAGTCAAATTTAATTTAACTTTATGATAATTCAATTACCATAAAGTTTGCTTCACTGATATCAATTAATCACTGATTATATCTGTTTGAATTATAAATTAACACCAACAATTTTCTGTTTTCGGTATATGTAAAACTTTTCCATTGCTTAAAAGGATTTTAAGTAAGATAGAAAAGACTTGAAGATATATCACATTAGCATTTAAGTGACCAAATTCAAAAAGTTATTTTTTGACAAATTGCAGTAAAGCATAGCATTGCACCTCCAAATCTTGTGAGTGTTAAAAAGACCCATAACTTAGAGCAAGAAAACACTAGTTTTTTTAATAGTTCATAGTATGATGTCATAGGTTGCATCAAAATAAGAATTACAATCAATCAATCAAAAAATAAAATTATTACAATTACTCAGCCTAATTTGAATCAGGTCAGTTTAATACTAAGCATGTGATCTTTTCTATTGTTTGAACTTTTTTAAGGTTTTAAAATACAATATCTTTTGCATTATATTGCTATTACAAAGCTTTGTAGAAATATATTGTTCCCATCATTACTACAAATTACAATTTACTTTTTTATAACAAACAACTTTATTATTAAGAAAGATATCTTAAGCCTATCGCTAAGATATCTTTTACGTTGTTACTCACAAAGCTTTCGAGTAGTATTTTAAATATTACTAGTTAAGCTTTAAACTTATAATCTTTTTCACTAATTATTATATGATATCTATAGTTAAAAGAAAGGTATTTAATCAAGTTATCTTTTTGAATGTTTGTAAAAATGATTTCAATTAAGATGTCTTATTTATTGTTACTAGAAAAACTCTCTTACTCCAATAAGATTCCAATATTATTAGAATAAGACAATTTCTGTTATAACTATAATTACATAGTGAATTTTAATAAAACATATGTTTTCTATTGAAATCTCATCTAACTCATAGAACTGTTGTTAAGTGTTATGCACTGGACACTGCCTGTTCAATAAATACCTATTCCTTATAGGTGTGACAGCCAAACATGCAGGGGATACAAGGGGGAATAAGAAACGCTATCCCACGTCACGTTGTACGTCGGGCAGGGCTCTCGGCTTCTGGCATTTTCACCCCCTATTTTCAGTGATTCTCTGTGCTGAGTCTTGTGTGCCACAGACGAGAAACATCGATCCTGTGCCCAAACTCGTCATAGATGTGGGTTACGGAATACTGTGTACCAATTTAAGCGAACAGGCAGGGTGGGGGTGGACGTATCCAATCGCGGAAGCCACCACCCTTGACCTGGATGAGTTTGGCCAAATGGGGCGTTTCTCAGCAGTGGGCCGAATAAAAATACAGTAGCGACCCACTTAAAAACGAAAAAAAAATCTGGGGTGACGGGTTCGCTATTTGACACGTTCACCGCCTTTTGGAAGGAGTTAGTTTGGCTGGCATAACCCTTCACTCTTACGCACAATGGTCGCCTTACGAGTGACTAATTGCGGAAAACAGCCCGCAACAAGAAGAAAAAGAGGTGTCATTCGTGTTCACTGTTTAAAGTTTGGATGGACAAAAATGCTTAAATGGTCGATTGGGGTAACCAAACTTGATTATGTCCGAAACGAATATGTTCGTAACAGCTTTAAGGTGGCCCCGATCTACATACTTACAGAAAGGCGTTTGGAATGGTACGGACACGTGATGCGTCGAGATGAACATCATATATTCATAAGGGCATTGAGCCTATCGGTGGTCAAGAGGGACAGAGGAAGGCCCAAATTAACTTGTTCCTTGTCCTTGCGCTAATTAAATTCATTTATTTATTTTAATTCATTCATTCTCTGTCGCGAAGCTATATTGGCGATCAGATTATACAAATAGAGCTAAAGATCGTTCGATGATGTGTTGGCGACCTTGCTCATACCAAGACAAGGACTCGGATTTTAATATGGAAACCCATGGTGTATGACCAAGAGATTAAAATAAAATACTTTAAAATATGACCCGAATATCTATAAAAACTATATATAACCTGTACAAGACAGTAACGACTGAATGTAAATAGTATTAAGAATTATATTTTTAAAAGAGCAACCGCCGAGTTTCTTGCTGGCTCTTCTCGGTAGGAACAGCTTTCCAAACCAGCAGTAGAATTCAAAAGCACTTGTTTACAAGTTTATTTGATTAAAGAATATTTTGAATTTCAATTTGAATTTATGATAGATCATTATGGCGCGACATAATTAGATCCGACCCTACCTAAAGTGGGAACGAGCCAAGAGAAAGAAGAAAGATTTAGACATATCCGAGATCGGTGAATTGTGAATTAAATAAATACGGCCACTGTCGCTATTGGATCGTAATAAAAATCATTGTATAAACGAGAGGTCACGCGCATGCGACTCGGGCGGAGGCTGCAGCTGGGAAAGTATTACCGCCATTCATACTGCAGTTGAATGGGCGTAAGGCGCTACACTACGCCCGCCGCCTGACCTCGGCTGTCACTACCACGTCTTAGTTCGTGATCGAGAACGTCTTCATGAAGCCCTACGTTAGATTTATGCAAATGTATCCACTTTACTCCACACCACAACAAAATCGTGACACAAATCTTGTCACGATAGATATAATCAAACGTCCTTAAACTTGGTGCCGCGTGGTATTCAGCTGGAATAATAGACCGCCCCTTATTTCTTACCGTGGTGTCGTATAAAGCGACTAAGGTAAGTTGAACCGCCGTGTAGTATCCGTTTGAGTAGAATAGACCACCCTCTTTCTTACCGAGGTGCCGTATAAGGCGACTAAGGTAAGTTGTCTTGCCGTATAGTATCCGGCTGAGTAGAATAGACCACCTTCATTCCTTACCGAGGTGTTGTAAAAGGCGACTAAGGTAAGTTGAACCACCGTGTGGTATCCGGCTGAGTAGAATAGACCATCCTTATTTTCTTATCAAGGTGTTGTAAAGGCGACTAAGGTAAGTTGACCCACCGTGTGGTATCCGGCTGAGTAGAATAGACCACTCTCTTACTTAATGAGGTGTCATAAAAGGCGACTAAGGTAAGTTGACCCGACGTGTAGTATCCGGCTGAGTAGAATAGACCATCCTCATTTCTTACCGAAGTATTGTATAAGGCGACTAAGGTAAGTTGATGTAAGGCAGGCGGTCGGCCGTAAAATACGTAGCCAAATCATGTGACAAAATCTTATAAAGTCGTGATCCATATTACAGTATCGGTTTCGCTTTATGAATGTAAGATTTGTAAGAAATCACAGTATAAATAGTATTAAGAAATCAAATAATCGCATATCCATTTAAGCAATCAATTGGCATCTGAATGTGACCAAATGAGACGCAATATAAAGTTTTTAACGTCGAATTCTTGAAATAAAAAGATAACGCGCGCCCGCGGACTCCAATGAAGGAAAAGCGAGGTTTACGGCCATTCATAATCATTTGAATGAGTGCAAATCGCCCGCGCAACACCGCAATTGACTGGCACGTCAGCCACTTAATTCGTCGACGTTGAGAAAAAAAAAATTTGTAAAAAGTAACCGATATCTTTGCTTCTTGCTTTGCTATTTACCTGATTTAAATACTAGCTGTGTCCCACGGTTTCACTCGTTATGATATACAAGTAAATGGGTCGAAATATCGACCGATAAAATGAACTTAATGCATCCGAAATTCGAATATTGTTAATTATATTTTAAGAACCAATAATTGTTGAAAATCGGTGTAAAAGTTACGTATGGTTATAGACAATAATGGATGTTTTTTTATTAACTTAGTTTGTGACCGTATATTTTAGGGGCATAAAAAGTCGAGTATAATATATCAACGCCGTAGGAGCGATTTATAGAATTAGGCGTTACTTTGCGGAGGTCCATAATACAAAAGTAATGAGAATATTATTTTGCTATATCGCGTTTATCGTGGATTATAGCAAAATAATATTCTCATTACTTTTGCCGTAGGAGCGCTTACGCGATACACATATACGCAACTGCAATATCGCAGAGCTTTGCGATTTTGTCATGGAGTCTATCCTGAAGATGCTTCGGTTACGGGGCGAAACAATTGTTGAGATTGTGGTGGCGGCTAGTGCATGAGTTTTTACAAAATTTGCATTTATCAGGTATGAGAACGAATAGTACACTCTACATTTCGCATGACATATATTTTCTTTTATCGCGGACTATAGCAAAATAATATTTTCATTAGTTTTGGAAAAGTTTTCATAAAAGTGCGAGACAAGATCTTGAAAGGTAGCACAGCTGGTTTTGTGCTTCGCTTATTAAAAATATGCATTTAAACTCTTATTACTTCGTAAACTAAAATATTATATGATCCGTTTGTTATAAGATTTTTACTTGTACTTGCGCTCTGTTTGTGCCTTGTTCACCATAAATTGGCAAATACCAATATGAATTTAATTCAGGTGATTGGAATCATGACGGTGATTCAGTGTTAGTTTTCGCAACCACAAAACCCAACTTAGCTATTACGATATAGATACGTATTTGTTTTCTCGTTAAAGACGCGCGAAAACGTCGTTCTTTTATCTCTGTCGCACATGAGATGACGCGCCGCGAGCGAGCGAGAGGGAGCGAAGTCATTACGGTCCATATTATGAGTGCATCAATATTACAGAACTACGGTTACATCCATGCATGTTAATTTAATGCAGAATTACTTCGTACTTTAAAACGGTTATTACCAGCTAGTAGGTATTCTATTGCACAATTGCAATAGAATTGCCATTGAATTCTGTATATAATGAAGAATTTCGCTCACTAAGCTAAGCGAAGGTCAACAAACAACCTATTTTAAAACGCGTAATATTGAAATACCACAAAAAAGTGGGTCTATAAGCTAACAATTGGAACCAGTTTAAATATCGAAACATAATAAAATGTTGTATGGAAAATTATAAAATCAGTTTGTCTGCTTGGAAATAGTTTGATTCCTTAAAACAAATCCCCGAAAACATTGTACTGCATTTTGTTTTTAAAATCAAGTTATGAACGATCTTAAGTGTATTGAACCCGGCGCAATGTCAGCCTAGTAGGTCGATGCGTCACCGTCCCACGATCGGGCGTTGTAAACGAAAGCATTCCTCACAACAAAAGGAGCTCTGTCCGCGAACGTCGCATAAATAATTAGACAATAAGCAGGCAGGGCAAGAAATCAGTAATTTGTATCGCGGCGAGATAGGCGGAGCGTCGAGGGAGACGGGCGCAGGCGGCAGGCGCGCGCTGCGCACGGAGATGTGGCAACGCGTCAGGTGGAAATGGCGCCGGGCTGCTCTCCGCGAGGACGACCGACCGCCCCCACCGTCCCCACACCCCGACTCGCGGCCCCCCGGTCTCCTCGCCATGCACCCGCCGCTAATCCTCAACCGAACACAATCTGATAAAATTCGCGCCAGCTACGAATGTTACGCAAAGCGACTCCACACTACAACACCACGATAATGAATGACCGGACTGTTTTTTTATACATAAACATTAACACTATCATGTTTTATGTCGCAGTATTGAACCGAGCGCAGCTGTAAGAATGCAAGTAATAAGAAAGTTATTTCCTCGACCTGGCGAAACTAGTCTCGCGAACGCATTACGGTCCGCGTTACGGCCAGGTGAATTCAAAATGACCTCTATGGGCCTGTGGCTTTTTGTGGCCTCGCTCACTAAATACGATGACATTTTGTGGGTTAGCAACACGACATGATTTTACTGCTTGGAGTACGATGCCAGGATGACTAACCGTCGAGCGTCATGAACGAAATAAGCATGGATTCTTCCATACAAAGTATTTAACGCAATTGATCGATTCCATTGCTGTATATCATTAAGGTGAATTTTGTTTAACAGCAGCGCGTAACGATAATTGGACCGTTTGGACATCATAGATTTATTGTTGACTTACAGTAAAACGTTAAATACAATCGCATGAAACAAAAGCACACAACATCATTATCACGACAATCATGATGATTTCGAAAGAAAAGTACCTACGAGTTCTTTCATCAATGTAAAAGTGACTTACCAAGGCGAAGAAGTTTGTGTGGCAATCCTCGAGACTTGCACCGTTTGTTTGGTGATTTTGATGCGTCATGGTAGTCCGGGGCACTTCATTTTCATTTCACAACACTAAAAACTGATTCAATCTTAAAGAAACCACTCAAAATCTTAAAATCATCACCGACATTTAGTGAAGTTTTCACCTTTCAATGGCGACTGGAAAATGGCGGATAGGAAACAACAACCCAAGCCGATGGTGGCGCACGGAACGGCTAACGGGGGAACTAATTTCGTCCAGAAACTTTGCTACGTTCTGTTTTACGTGATCGATATTACAGGTGAATAAATATATTTTATAAATCTTTTTTTATTGTTAAGTTTAAATAAAATACACTTACCGTTCTTAAGTAATATCTATTTTTTAAATTTGAATTGATTTTATATATAACAGGATTTTTGAAGAGATATAATAATTATTTAACGAATATTTTGATGACCACATATGCTTGGAAAGAAACTGCATCTGTTGTGATTTATTATGACTTTTGTCAAGGCTGACAGCAAAAAATTGTGAAATCTTTATAAAACAGATCTATTCTAGATATAAATTGCCTTATTATAACTATCGGAGAGTTATTATTTAATTAAATAATGTTAAGAAATCTGTTACTAACAACAACATGCAAAAATTTTCAGGTTATGATTCTGAATCAATTTAGAATATGTGCTTACTTATTACTATGGACAATTAAAAGAATTAGATCATTTTATACAATTTCAGATAATATCGATTAGAAACAAACAAATAAAGTTGCCCAAAATAGATAAGAAATTAAAAGCGGCAGCTGAGTCACTTGCAGCTAGAGGGTAAAATCAATCTTATTATATTATATATGGAGAACACAATCATAACACTACTTAATATACGGGCCTCCCTCGGCAGGATTCGGCAGAATATCAGCGTTGCTGGTATTTTTTACCTCCAACACTAAGCTGAGCGAGAATTTTTTGTTGTTTAATGCTTCTCTCTGTGTGTAAATTGTTTATTTTGTGTTGTGTGAATGAATAAAGCTATTCTATTCTATTTTGTATTAGTTACGGTAGTTGAAGTGTCTTTTCAAAACACTTTTTAATTTATAGCCACTTTAGTAGTGGCTATAAATTAAATAAAAAAGATCGCTGTTAAACATTTATCATACAATGAAATGTCGTATAAATTTCAGATTTCTTCGCCCAAATAAGCCATGGGATCCCCCAACAGATATAGACGAAACAATACTGAAGATATGTTCAGATAATGGCCTCTCACCAGATGCAGAATTAGATACACTTGAACTTAAATATACTGTGTTGAAATCATGTTATGAAAAAACAGGTCACAGTGTCCCTAACTCTTTATTGCATACCATTGAGACTGTTGGTAAGGAAAGCTGTTTATCTTAGACTAGTCCATCATTCTCCTGTCCTTATCCCACTCTAAGTGGGGTTGGTATTACATGTTTTGCGCTTACATTCTGTCCTGTCATTCATCAACTCTGACACTACTCCTTGTATATGCATTTCATACTTTACACAATATAAATATCTCTTTTTCGGCTTCCAACTAGTCACTAGTCACACTAGCTATAGTTTAAATATTATAAAAAGTAAATAGGTTCCATATAGCAACTAAGTTATAAATGAAAATTTTGCCTTTTGACAAAATCAATTAATTGTTATTGCAGTGTATGCAGGTTGAAACGTGTGTAACGTACTTTGTACAATAATATACAAGACACATATATGTAATACATATGTGAACATAGTCACACTAACTCACACTAGTACATACATGGTCTCATGATGCATTATGACTATCACGTGAGCGCTTGGTGAAAGCGGTTGTGAAGTGATATGTTGTTACTTGTTTGTGTGTGCTTAAGCCTTTGCTATATTCATACAAGATTGGTTTATAAGCACAACAGTTATAATTAATTGTTATATTTATATAAACACATACTCCTAAACTTAAAAATTATAGCTAAGACCCTTGACTGACTAATAAAGTTTGGCAAGTGCGTTTTGGTTAAGTGCTTGATTGATTTTAGGACTGTGTTATTGACAGTGAAATGGTGGTTCAAAAGGATTGTAAAGGTTTTACTAGGTTAATATTGTAAATATTCTAAATGTTAACCTAGTAAAAGGATAATATTTTATTTTGGTTTCACCATAGTCTGTTTTCACATTGTTATTTCTTTAACTGGGTTTGCATATCGTTAATGGTCATAGACACTAGTAATATTCAGTACTTGTTTAGACATAATGGTCAGTGTTGTAAAGACTGTCGGAAGAATGTTTTTATGTGGTTCTTTTATATTTAAATTTTAAAATCTAAAAAATAAAATTGTGTCTTTATACTCTAAACCTTATGGATATTTGTTTTTCGCTATTTATCCAATACACACACAAAAGTAATGATAAAATTATTTTGCTATAATCTGTGATGAAGTAAAATAGCAAAAATATGTAATCCTAAATGTGGAGTGGACAATCCCACCTTTATTATACAACCTTATTAAGTAAGCAACTATTTAACAAAGCGATTAAATACTGCAATAAGTAAAGAATATAATAAGGAATATGTGTTTTATTCTAAGCTGATATTAATATTTCTACATATTTCCAGGCGATTTAAGGGACTTTTATGAAACCCCAGTTGATACCAAGACACCATTCGATAGCTTAAAAAAGATGGATTTACCAAAGAATTTACATGTCCAAGAAGATTATGTTCGTTTTCACCCTGGTAAGCACTAAGCAATGACATGTAATTTACAAATTGTGTTTGAAAAAACTGTTTTTGAATTTCTAAAATTAAATGAAATAAGGGTCTATTATGAAATATTATGTTAAGTTCTAAGAATGCTTTTTAAATATCTGTAAAACAAAATATTTGACTGGCCTGTTGGCACACTGGTTAGTGACTCTGGTACCGACTTTAGGGTATTAATTAAACACAATCCTATCCTAATATTAATAATATTATAATAATATAAACTAATATTATAAATGCAAAAGTTTGTGAGTATGTATGTTTGTTACTGTTTTATAGCGAATCTGGTGAACCAATATTGATGAAATTAGGTACAATTATTCCAAATACACTGGAATAACATATAGGCTATAGAAATACTGTTAATTGTAAAGGAATAGGATGACATAAAAAAGCGCCATCTCTTATCGACCTTATCACACGACAACAATCCACGCGAACGAAGTCGCAGGTAAAAGCTAGTACTGCTATAAAATTCATCAATAATTCATATTTGTTTCAGATAAAGATACCCTGTTCAATGGGAAATCTGTATTCCCTAAAAGTTCCACAATTGTGACTGGTCTAAAAACTAGAAAGAAGTATGAAGGTTACAACGCTAAAAGATCTTGGCCTTAATTTTTCTAACATGTATTTTTATATGTAATTATTCAGTAGGTTATAAACAGTTTAGAACAGTAATAAAGGTTTAACAAATTATAAAACGTTTTATTGTTTTATTAAACCCTTACACAATACTGAATTTACCAACGGACTGAAGTTTGACCCTTGTCTTTATCACAGGAGGAAATCTTCTAAAAGATACCAGAGTTCCTAGGGGTGAGACTGGGTTATGTGTGATTCCTACCTAATATAACCCCGTTGATTGGATCTTCCTTCATTTTAGTTGAGTAGGAACTGTGTGTGAGTGACGACGAAGGATCTTCTCAATGCCCGAAGGCAATTGGGGTACGGGCCTCGAGGCGAACCTCTTACCCGGGCTGTTCCTCGCAGGCTTGAGCCTGGATTTTGTTTAGGCCTTATGGCCAGGGCTCTCGCGTGTTGGCTGGAGCCTAGGGGATATCCATGTATGAGGAGGACCTCTGCAGGTCATTAAAAACCCGGGTATAATCCGGGGAGAAATGGTTTTCTCTTCACGTGGTATCTTCTGAGCGGTGGGGGTGTCGAGTTCATGGAGAGTCAATCCGTGATATTGTCATGTGTGTGAGAGTGTAGTGAGAGGAAACTGTTTTACGTCACGTCTAAGAGATGTCACTGCAACATTACCGTGATAACCGCCAGTAGGTGGCATTGTACTGAATTCTTATAATGACCTATTTGACCAAGCTTTGTTCCGTACTTTTTTTAAAAAAATAATGAAGATACAATTTGAAAAAAAAAGCAATAGAATTCAAATGGTTATATATAAACGCGATTCGGGTAGTCTGAATTAAGAGCCCGGCCACTCCCAACCGAGCTGTAAAGACTTTATGAATGACAGCGAAGGTAATGACCATTTGTTTTCTAATAACAACATCATACATCTAGTAAGCACCTCGATAAAACCCCCTTTTTTGTTGCGTGTTCAGAGACGGCGCTCGCCCCCCCCCCCCCTGAGTTAACGTCCACACTCGCAGAGACCCGGGATCTATGACGATGAGCACATGTGCCTCTAGTGCCGTGCACATCGTGCTCTTTCGGGCACCATATGTCCTCAGCATGCCATAATCTGCGATAAATAAAATATATATATGTGTAGTGCTAAATGTAGAGTGTACTATTCGTTCTCATACTTGATACATGCAGAATTTATAAAAACTCATGCACTACCCGTCACCAATAACATAATAATACACAAGCACTGCACACATTCACCACCATAATCTCAACAATATTTCGCCCCGTAACCGAAGCAGCGTCAGGAGATAGAGCAAAAGAGACAGCAAAATAATATTTTTAATTACTTTTGAATTAGATAACCATAACTTATTTCTAAATATGTTGTATTTTTTTTCCCGATGCGTTTTAGTTTAGTAAGCGAGTATGTTTATTTTCTCGAAGTCTTCCCTTCTTTTAAAAAAGGTATTAAATGGGAAAAACCTATTCTTTCTTAACCAGGTTTCGCTCATTATTATAACTCATATATGATCTGAACGTAAAAATTAATGTTCGTTTCTTTGTATCAACGGGAGAAACGGAAAAACTTAGTGATAATAAAAAATAATACAAACATTTATGTAGCCTTCCAGGCCGCTTAGGAGTTGGTAATACATTCGCCTTAAGCTTCATTGTAGTATCTAATGAAATATTTATATTAGAACTCATTTTTATTGTGATTTGAGTTTTCCTATACAATTTCTTTTACTATGTACATCTTGGATAAAGAATACACACGTCCATGATGTACATATTCGTAGTTAACGTTTAAAATTGTTTGTGATATTTTGTCAGGAATAGGCAGTAATTTAATCTGTAATAAACTTCAAAGGGCTAACTGTCAAATAAACTTCAACGTTGACATCTAACGACGTTTCTGTTTTTGACATTGACATTCTTGTGCAGTGATTTACATAGGTTAATTTTTAGGATTTAACTTTAAAGAAAATGTATTTAAAGTACCCCATTAAGTTAAATTAGAGGAACGGTCGCAATAAAAAAATGAATATAGCTCTGATACTTTGTTTTATTTTCGCTGTAACATACTCGTGTGTTTCGTGGTGAGTCGATGTTTGCATACAATGTTTGTTTTGTTCTATAGAAATATTGCCGGGACTGATAATATCGTATAATACCTTTGCATTAAAAGATTGAATAATTTTTAAAAGTATAAAAACTTATATGAAGTTAGATTTTCTCAAAAATTGTAATGACTAGGGACTTTCTAATTAGACTTATTATGAAGGCTGTGGGAAGTAACCTTGAGTTAAGGGATTTATTGCATGTTTTAAAATAAATATGTAGTTTTATAAAATTATCATGGAATAATTTGAAAGATAATTTTATTGAATGTGTCGTAATTATGAAGATCTGTATTGTATAAATGAAATGTAACAAAAAATTATACAAATACAGTTTTAGAATAAGACATGAGTATAGCCGGTTTCGATACATTAACTATGAATACTTCTCACGATAGTTGAAAATTAAAAAATACAATTTTGTGCGTTCAGTTATTAAATTACTTAAAATAGATATATTTATACAAAAATTCTTTACTAATATTTTAGGTTATTTCCTGCTTTGCTATCATGGCTATTTAAGCGAAAATATCACATAAAACTAAAGATCGGTAGGATAGCTGTACCAAAATTAATTCTAAAAGATGTGAGCCTAGCAAAAGATGGATATTCTATAGTGAGTATTATTTATAAATAAATAACATACTTTCTACAAACTTTTATATATAGCACTTTAAAACATTGTTGCACAAAATATTGTTTAGGTAAAATAAGTTCACTAGTACATAAGAAACCTTCTTCATCTTCCTGCCACTATCCCACTCTTAAGTGGGGTCGGCACAACATGTTTGAACTGTTGTCCTATGATTTGGCTACATATTTTAAGACCAGTCGCCTGCCGGACATCAACTTACTTTAGTCGCCTTTTACGACACCTCAGTAAGAAATTAGGATGGTCTATTCTACTCAGCTCGATACCACACGTTGGTAGTATATAAGAAACCATAGATTACAAATACTTTCTCTCTCATTAGAAAAATGAAAGAAATATTTAGCATCTAATAACTCTAATGAAAATATGATTTATTAGTTCAATAAAAATTTATGTACAAAACATAAAATAAAATTATTTTATGAAAAATTAGTCATATTATTTTTAATAATAAATTTTTCTGAATGTTTTCAGCATATTAATGAGGTGTCATTCAAAAGTAGCTTATTTAATTCGGAAATCAATAAAGTTCTGTCTGTTGTGATGAAGACCGTGGAGGTCACAAATAACACAGAAGAGAGGAGGAGCGCTGTTGTAGAAACTATTTTAAAACCGTTGCTGTCTAAACAAAACTCGAACGTCAGGCCAGAAAGTGATGATGAAGCTACTAAAAGGAGGAATCTAGGTAGCTCAACTTCCTTGAGGAAACAGGAATATTTGGATTTCCGGAATAAGAAACTTCCACCGAGCCTTGTTATGTTTGCACAGGTACGTCAGCTGTGAAGGAATTTAATTCACCTAAGCAAGTATATTTGGGACTGGCCTATTGGGGTTGGTAGCAGTGACATTGCCTTCCACTCGAGGGATTGTGGTTATTATTCCTGCTGAGGGCCAATTTACTAAACACAATTTACAACATTAATATTGTAATTACATTGCGCTTTATTTTAAATCTGCGATAAAGTAAATATATATAATGCTAATTGTAGAGTGGACTACCTGTTTTCATACCTGATACATGCCAGAAGAGAACAATGCACAAACCTCCACTGCTACCACAATACACAAGCACTACACATGTTCACTATCACAAACTCGGCAATTGAAGCATCATTAGACAGACTCTACGAGAAAATCGCAAAGCATCACCCAAAAAATCATATTTATATACTAACATTTGATTCAAAAAGCACCACCGCCCCTAAATTTATTGTCAGGGATATTTCTCGTTTTATCAAAGCATAGTTTGATAAGTTTGAAAATAACCCAACGTACATCTATACTAATATTAGAAAAAGGAAAAATTTGTATGTATGTTTGTAATGTTTTCACACAAAAACTACTAGACTGATTTCAAAAATTCTTTCACTATTAAAAAGCTGCATCTTTACTGAGCAACATAGATTACATTACATTTTCAAATAAATACGGATCCGTTATAAAAATGTAAAGCAGCGAAGCTTTGCGATTTTGTCCTGGAGTCTATCTCCTGACGATGCTTCGGTTACGGGGCGAAACAATTGTTGAGATTGTGGTGGTGAATGTGTGTGGTGCTTGTGTATTGTTGTGTCATTGGTGTCGGGTAGTGCATGAGTTTTTACAAATTCTTCATGTATCAGGTATGAGAACGAATAGTACACTGTACATTTAGCATTACATATATTTTATTTTGACGAGGATTATAGCAAAATAATATTCTCATTACTTTTGTATTATGGACCTCCGCAAAGTAATGCCTAATTCTATAAATTAGTGAAATATATATTAAAATAGCTCAGTTATGGGAGACTTCCAAAATTGGACCTAACTGTTACAAAAAACCCTTACACATCAAAAGATTCTTAATTTCAATGTCAATTTCAGTTCATGGGTGTGCACATATTCGACGCAACAGTGACTATAACTAATGGCAATAATAACTCCTGCCGTCTGCATGCATCTGCATCGGAAGTGCATGCGGACGGCGCGGCTGGAGGCCCTGCACGTGCTCTGGTGTTCTCTGCTAATATCGTGGACGCGAGGGTCAAAATGGTGATGAATAATAAATCCTTAGTGGATGGATCTTGTACTGTCCTTATAGAGGGAACTGTGAAAGCTGAAGGGCCGCTGAATGTGGAGGTTAGTAATATTACCATGTATAGTAAGTATCTATATAACCATAGACAGCTTTGATCTGTTTTTTTCATAAGCTGTGCTGTGCTCGCCCCTGCGGTTTCAGTGTCACAAAGATTTTCCCGCCTATTACGCCGTTTTCGTTATTGGCGACTTGTTTTATTATAAGTACTAGCAATCACCAGCGGCTTCGCCCGCGTGGAAAGATTAAAACCGTAATATAGTATTTTGATAACCATAAAAATGGTAAAATTGGGTTAACTTTAAAAGCTAGACATATGCTGTCGTGGACTTTTATTTAGAACTTTTAGGGGAACAATTTGGTAATACATGATTTTTAATATGTAATAGCGTTTGCTCAGCGCACGCAAGGAAAGCTTTAAATTTCGCCTAAATTTCTCTCCTATAATTCTGAGCGTGATGTTATATGGCCTATAGCCTTCCTCAATAAATGGACTATCTTACACTGAGAGAAATTTTGAAATCGGTCCAGTAGTTCCTGAGATAAGCGCGCTCAAACAATCAATAAAACAAACTCTTCAGCTTAGTACAGATATAGAGGAATTGCTTGTTTAAAGGTATAAGATATACGAGTCAAGATACATAAATGACGATAGGCGAGGCGCATACTCTGAAAAACCATTAATAGTACGCCAGTGGATATATCGAAGTTTTGTCTACAGACACTGTTGATAGATTGACAAAGAACGTTAAAAAAGATTGTTAATACCATTCAAGTGGAAAACGTGGTGATTTGGTCCACCTTATTTGGTTAACTTTAGGGTATATCCTTCGAATTGCTGATATTTAAATGATTTTTTATAAATTTGTTTCAGAAAATTCATACTGTGATAACTAAACCCACAATATGTGTTCAGGATGAGGTTTATACATTTTTACAGAAAAATAAAAAGCGGAAAAGTACATCAGTTGGATATTTTGAGGAGGATCAATATAGTACGCTTTTGCCAAGGCTCTCGCCAGCCATACCAAAGGTAGTTTAAAGTAGATTAAATGAGCGTTTGGGTCCTAAGGTTCTGTAAGGAATGGTGACCTCGCACCGGAAAACACAGCATTGGTTGTTCCCCTACGAGGTGGACTGACGAGCCGCTGGATTCAAGTGGCACAACATCGTGGGGTGTTGAGATCCCTTAAGGAGACCTATGTCCAGCTGGGGACGGCTAATTGATAATCGCAATTTATCACACGCTATTGGGTGAAGGATAACATTGTGAGGAAACCTGCATATCTCTAGAGAATTTTAGGGATATGTGTAACCCACTAATCCGCATTGCGGCAGCGTCTTAGCTCCGATTTTTCGCTTCAAAAACGATGAGGGAGACTTTTACTCTATGCTATCCAGTGGGATAGTAACAGGCCTATACTACTTATAACTTTACTATGTTGCACTGTTGTTTTGTAGGAAATAATTCTCAAAAACATTTAAGTGGTTTCTATTTACAGATATTCAGTCTGAAAGTGGATGAAACAAAAATTACTTTCGTTGAGAACTTCACAAATACCAACTTCGAAACAACTGTATATAGCTTACAGGTAAAGAGTTTTTAGGTTATAATTTTCAAGTATATTACCAAAATTTCGAAATATTCTCTTCACAGTCTGGAATTGGGGCTTTAACAATTCACTGGTATTTCTTTTTTGTTTAAAGGAAAAGAGTTTTTTCTCGATATTGCAGAAAATTTAAAAGCGTTTTTTTTTTGAAATTATCGTGGTATCTCTCTCCTGATGATGGTTTCGATAATGATAATTGATTATGGTTATTGGACGAAACGAAGACTTTTAGACTTTTTAAGACAAGACTTATAGACTAAACCTTTCAGACTAGACTTTTTTTAGACTAGTCTACTTTAGACAAGACTTTTAGACTACACGTTTTAGACAAGCCTTTTTTTACACTACACTTTTTTAGTCTAGTCTAGTCTATTTTAGACAAGACTTAGACTAGACTTTTTAGTCAAGACGCATTTAGACAAGACTTTTTTAGGCTAGAATTTTTTTAGACAAGACACGTTCGACAAGACACTTTTAGGCAAGACTGTTGACTTCGATTGGTTGTTTGTAGTTTTGTAATAACTAACTATTCTTCCAGGTGAACTCCCGGTTCAGTGCGGCGTCAGTAGTGGTCGGCACCGCTGGTGCTCAAGTGGTCGGGCTCCCCCAGGTGTATGTGGCTTTCCAGATGGACCGCGTGCAGCTGATAGCGCGGGATGACACTCTGATGTTCCTTAAAATGCTCAAACTAGATGCCAAGGTTGGAAACTTTCTTTTGGCACAAAATAAACTAAATAACAAGAATTGGTCAAGATTAGAGATGAAATTCATCATTCTCCTGTCCTTATACCACTCGAAGTGGGGTTGGCATGACATGTAATAAACATTTTACGACCGGCCGCTTGTCTGCCATCAACTTACCTTAGTCGCCTTTTACGACGCCTCGGTAAGAAATGAGGGTGGTCTATTCTACTCAGCCGGATACCACACAGCGTATATCCAAAGGTGAATATAAAAATGTTAATATCATAATTATAACAATATATGAACGATTTTACGGTTTTAATCTTTCCATGCGGGCGGAGCCGCTGGCGATTGCTAGTAGATAATATATTGCCACCAATTTACAATTTGCCAACTATAATCTTGAAGAGGTAGCGTTAACTTAAGTTTTAACTTTGATCTTTAAGCTTGCTTAAGTAACTTTAAGTTTGCGTATGTGCGTATTCGAGTACGTACTATTTGTTATAAATAATAAATAAATAAATATATGGGACACTTACACACACGGTCATCCGTCCCCAAAGTAAGTAACTTAATAATTGTGTTATGGGTGACAGACAACTGGTGAATATATATACTTACATATTTTTAAATACATACTTAAATACAAATATACACCCAGGCTCAAAGACCAACAAATTCATTTATTGAAAATGTTGGCCCTCGGCGGGAATCGAACCCGCGACCCGTGGTGCCGAAGGCAGGGTCACTACCCACTGCACCAACGAGCCAGTCTGTTATCGGTGTCCTTTGCGTTATTTAAATAGTGCTTTACAACAGCAATCAACGTGATTTCGTCATTTTCTAGTTGGAGAAGGGCGTCCTCAACTTGTACTTAATAATAAGCACTCTCAGTTTGGCGTACAACCACAGCAACGCCTTCGGCTGGTTCACCGCTTGGCAGAGGATGAAGAAAACTGTACCCCTTCAACTTACAGATACACCTGAAAGAAGTAAGTATATTACATTTACATTTATTAGCTGTGAATTATACGATATAAGCGTATTGAATAAATAGTTATTATACTAAAGTCCCCTACTTTAGTCAGTCAGCCAGTCCTTTCCCCTAGCCGGTCTAAAATGTGTCCATCGAAAAAAAGTGAGGCTTACTATGTGTCTTTCCTTTTTGCGCACTATTCGATATAGTTATTAGTTCAAACAACTTCCTTTTGCATAAAGAAAGGATAAATATTGTGAAAATATACTAAAAAATGATCGTATCGAATAAAATAAGAATGCACCATTAATGTGTCTCTGCGCATTTCTTATTAGACGAAGATACGTATGGGTCTCTCATCTTCCTTTTTAATTAACTGTTGGAGACTCGCACTCTACTCTATTACTAATAACTCTTTGGTAATCATGCCATTTATTAAAACCCCACAGAATGGGACCCAAACTCGTGGTGGGCCCGTATAGCTTGCAGCTGCGCGGTGCAAGGCTGCGCTGAGTTGCATGGAGTTGTTCTGCGGGCTGTACGCTCCAGCGCGCCCGAGCACGCTGCCACTGCGCTCTCGGCTGGTTGCGGTGGTCTGAAGGTCAAGTTGGATCAACTCTTGGATACAAGAGGTATTCTATATAAACATTTTTTTATGTATAAAAGTTAGAGATGTGAAATAAAAATCGATTATTATAAAAATCGATTCGATGGAAAAAGTCTTTTTTAATAATCGATTATAATCATCTGTTATTATTTCTTGGTAGTTGTCCACTTTAATAAGCTTTTATTCTAATTAATTATTGATATTAAAAAAGGCAACTTTTCATATAGTCAGAAAAAAATCGATTATAAATAATAGATTATCTTGTACCGAAAAAACATTTTTTTAATCGATTATTTTGAAAGGGAATAAAATAGATTATTTATTAATCGATTTTTTCTACTTGTTGTCAGGTCCATAATAAAAGTGCATGTTAAAAAGCGCTGGTTATCACTACATATTATAAAACAAAGTCGCATTCTTTGTCCATATATCCCTATGTACGCATAAAATTTTAATACTATGCAACAGATAATTAATAAATAGAGTGATTCCAGAGGAAGGTTTGTACGTATAATAACAGCAATACGGAGTAGAGAAATACTGTAATTTTTGAGGTTTCTGTAAATAATTACATTTTTTTTTCGCTTACATTGCAAACGCAGGCTAAACCCTACGAGATTTATCAAAATGATGTACTAAGTATTTGTACACCTTGAAAAGGTCTACAGAAAAGTCCGCGATGGTATATGTCTATCTCTTATGGATAACTCACAATAGCATTTTTTGTCATTTACTTTTACGAAAAATAATGCCTTATATTCAAAACAATTTTTATACAATAAAGCATTAATCCTTATCCAATTAAGTACCTTAAATAAATAGTTGATTTAATATAGATCAATATGGCCGTTTACAGCATGTAATTTAAGTGAACATTTTCGGAGATATTACAGATTTAAAATGACGTCAGGACGCCTTGCTTCAGCCTTTAGCACTTCGAATCTTTTAAGAGTTTGTTTAAAGACATTCTGTAATTAATTGTAAAAATAAAATACATAGGTAAAATGTAAAAGTAAATAAGTAAAAATGTACTATATGAGTTTAGATATTCCAAAGATAGCAGGAAACCGTCTTGGTATAGGGACAGGAAATTGTTTTTCTTCAAATTTAACGCTTGCGGGCCACGGGCAGTAATGAATAAATCAAAACTACTGGATCGATTTTAATCATTTTTTTTTACACTGACTGGCTTGGGATATATATTTTATACCCGTGCGAAGAAAGGGCAGGCCGCTAGTAATAAATATATTAAAATAAATCTTATTTTTGTACTTATCAAATCTGCAAAGTAACGCCTACTTCTGTAAGTTATTTAAATTGTTGCAAATATTTACACCTTTAAAATCTATTGTCTTATTGGCTATTTTAATATAATATTTTAGCGTCCGCTCACACAATATTTGTGTGATGCTATTGCCGAAAGTTACTTGTAGCACTCTCAAACAAAATGTAAACTAGTATGGATACTGCTCTTGGCTTGTATTTACCATTACCTCTTCGATTTTCGGCGTTTATTGTTATATTGACATTAAGCAAAATACTAATATTTCAACATACATACTTGTTTGTTCGTCATGTGTATTTCTAAGTATAAATATTTTCATTAATTTAGCGCTTTTTTCTCTTAGACACCTTTGTTTTCTCTTGTGTTTGTTACTAGAGCAACTCGATGGCCTTGAATGAAGTTCCTGCATTGATCAAATCTTATTTCTTATTTGATCACGTAGAATTACTTAGAGCTTTATCCATCGTTTTCTGTATAAAACTTGGATTCTCAGCTTTTTTAGAAAGTCGGTCACAAGCAATTAGGTTTTGGATCCATAAATGGCCCACGACACGTAAGAATTTTTTGTGAAAATTTAGCAGCAGAATTGGATTTGAAAATTTATTTATTATTATAAATTGATATTGGGGTTGAACGATTTAGGAGTATATTTTGAATATTTTTACTGAAAATGTTTACACATTAAATCTACCAATGTTCACACAATTTTATTGTATGGTTGCAGAAGAGCCGTACAAATGGGCTTTTGCGCAACTCGTGGTAGGATCAAGGCATTGGAGTGCGGAACTACTAGGTGATGGTGGTTGGGTGAGATGCGGTCCCATCAGTAGGAGCGGTAGCGGCAGAGAACCACCGCCGCGGCGGCACCATTCTTGGGGTTCGGCTTTACTTGCTGTTGCGCTCGTCAAATGGGGCTCACATGGACCTAGAGATTCCAAGGTATAAGCATATTTTAACGGCCATAAATAAAAATCAAAGTACATTCCACTTTAATACCGAAAGCGGTATTAAATGGAATGTACTCTGATTTCATTGTCAGCGATAATTTGAGCTGTGCGATAATAATATGGGTATTTATTTTCTTTTTCAAGAAGTGATAGATTACTGACTTGGATATTAGTATCAAAATATTATAAAGATGGTGAGCTGTGGTCGCTAATATAAATAAATGAGTAATTGAGTCTAAATACGTGCTATTGTACACTTAGAATATACTTCCGGTGACTGGCAGATTGCTTGCCATACAAATTCTGTAGCAAAACCTTGAATAGCAAAACTATTGAAATATAGGTTCTTTCTATAAAACGTATGCATATAGAATATCTATTCTAAAAGTTAGTATCTACATAGTACAATTAACGAAATGAAAGTAAAAAGTAATTGAAAGATCTTTAGTAAGCCTATTAATTTTTTTTTCCCCAGTTTTGAGTGAGTTGTTTAAGTTAACACGGGGTTGTTTAAGTGGCTTACTGGTGAGAAACGCCCCACTCGGCCAAACTCATCCAGGTCAAGGGTGGCGGCTTGCTTCCGCTGTTGGATACTTCCACCGCCACCCTACCTGTGAAAGTCTATTCATTGGGTCCAATTTGTTCATTACAGATTTCTGTTACTTCTGTTACAGATCGAAGCAATGATGGATTGCCTTCGTCTAGAATGGAGTAACGCAATCGCGGAGACGATAATATCATTTGTCGATTGCCTGAACGAATACAAACCAACCTCAAAGTCGGCTTCTCAAGAAATGGTATCCGAATCGCCTTGTAGTATTGCAGTAAATGTAGCGCTATCTCACATCAATACGTTTTTGATTATTAACGATAAGATATGCCTCATGATGAGAGTTGACGCTGTGACGCTGGAGAAGACCAGGGTTAAGTCTGGCGCGTTGGTGTCTGGGTTGAAGATGGTGGAAATGGTTCCTTATCAAGGTAAGACCGAAACCAATACATTATTATATTGATGATCATGTCATTGATACTGTTTCCTCAGTAAGCTGTGCTTGAGTAAGTTTGGGTTCAAGATTAAATGTAAGTTAAGGACTACAAGTAAAACACCATTTAATTGTACGCAAAAGCACAGTGCGACTACAGAAATGTATTCTATGGCATAGGTTCATTTAAGACCTTTGTTGGGTGCTAGAGACCTAGGTTGCTGATTCAATCCTGAATGTTGGGTTCTAGAAAAATCAGACTCCCCGTTAGGGAAGGTTGAAGTAGGAAGAGGTGTCTAACGTATCTGCCTGCTTTTGTGGGGAATTCGGTTCGATTTTTTACTTAAAAGAATCTCAAATGTGTCAGTTCTATGGGATCTGCTGGAGTATGGATGGTAAAGGTAATGCACGGATGATGGTATTTGGATATAAATAATGAATTATTTTCCTATAACTTAGCAAAAGAATTAATTGATTTCTGTATTACGGAACTTAGTAAAGTAAAGCCTAATTTTGTTGATATAAAATAAAGAAATTGTAATATTCGTTTATATTTAAAAAAAAATTGTTTAATACACAAACAATCTCATAAAGAATGAAATGTTTAAGATTCGAAAAGTGATTTAATTTTTATTATACTTGAATTGTATTGCTGTTTATTTGTGATATTATGCATTTGTCTGCAGGAAATGTCCACTGTCAAAGATCTGATGAAATATCTAATGCGTTTTTCCACGTGAAACTTGCCAGACTCGAGCACGTGCCGGCTAAAGAAAGAAACTCAGTATTATTGGATTTTCAGTTCCTCGAAAATGTGTTCATTGAATGGAGTGCCAACTTGCATTTAAAAATATTGAACTTTGTTAGAGCAGTAGGAAGTTTCAGAGAACAGTTGAAACTGAAAAGGGAAATTAATAGTGATGTAAATATAAATAATAATATCAAGAGAGCTATAGATTGGCGGGTGTCTTTCAAAAACGAAACGAATCTCAGTCTTATATTGTCAAAAGAAAATAACATGCTGTTTACAACGGGTGAGTATTCAAAATTACTAAACTTACTTACGAAATTTGACCATGGCCCAGTTTGGGATAAAATAAAAATTATAAAACCCTTTTATTAAGATTGATGACACACAAATTTCTACCAAAGTTGACTTTTCCGTAATAGCGAATTCTGATTAAATTGTTTTTGCTGTGATGTAATTACTATCCAACATCAGAAGGTAAACTCCTCTTTTTATCACTGCAATATGGTAAGGTAGAATAGGCTCCTTCAGTTGAGGACCAAAACAATCATTGAGAGGGTTTTTTGTACTATATACTATACTATTCCTGTGACAATGGTTAGTATTTTTTTGTATATTATTTTCTTTAGATTATTTTTACTTTCAAGTATATATTAAGCTTTTTGTGAGTAAGATCTTATGTGAAATTTATTTATTTAAATAATAATACTATCTAAATATGGTATTTTTGAATTAGGTCACTTTAATTGTAAGCGTACACTATGTACTCAAATATAGGGTATAATATATATCTGTATTAATTACATAAATGTACGGTAATGGGTTATGCTGAGTTTATTATATTATACTAGTTTCTGTCCTCACGCCGTGTGGTATCCGGCTGAATAGAATAGTACCACCCTCTTTTCTTACCGAGGTGTCGTAAAAGGCGACTAAGGTAAGTTGACCCACCGTGTGGTATCCGGTTGAGTAAAATAGACCACCCTCTTTCTTACCGAGGAGTCGTAAAATACGACTAAGGTATGTTGACGTCAGGCAGGCGGCCGGTCGTAAAATACGTAGCCAAATCATATGACATGTTTGTAACATGTTGTGCCGACCCCACTTAGAGTGGGATAAGGGCAGGAGGATGAGGATGATATTTACTAAATATTAATACTATCTAAATATGGTAGATTTGTTTTTTTTTGTCTTATTTGAATGAAATTTAATTCTTCCTAGATGACATGACCATAGCATATGACCATGAAACGGGATTATCGATAGTATGGAGTCTATTGAAGATGGTGTTGAATGACGATGAAATTATTAACATGGAGGGGTACGCCATGGAGCGGGCGGTCGATGACCCCGATATAAGAGTTGAAAGGAAAGCAAGCGAAGGATTCGTTCTCGCGTGGAACAAGGTTTGGTAAGTTTTAATTTGAGTTACATCGAAATGCATTTATTTATATGGATATGTTGTTCTTAAACTGTAGAAAAGAGTATTACTCGTAACCTAACTTATAAGAGAAGCCGTATGGTATCCGCCTAAGTAGACAAGATCACACTTATTTCTTACCGAGCTGTCGTGAAAGGCGACTAAGTTAAGTTGACCCGCCGTGTAGTATCTGGCTGAGTAGAATAGACCATCCTTATTGCTTACTGAGATGTCGTAAGAGTTTACTAAGGTAAGTTGATGTCATGCAGACGGCTGGCCAAATCATGTGACAACATGTTTATAATATGTTGTGTTGACTCCACTTAGAGTGGGATATTGGCAGGGGAAAGATAATCTATATTAAAATAATAGGTCGTCTATGTTTACAAAAACAATATTTATTTAGTGAGTTAGTTATAATTATTATTATTAATTAACGACTTAAAATTTTAACTAAAAATTCTACATAGACGAGGTACGATTGTATTATTCTCGGGAATGAGCGACAGTTTTCTATAAAAGTAAAAGGTCACATCTTTGTATTCGCTTAAAAAAATTCCTCTCAAAGGTTAAATGGTTAGCAAACAGCCATCCTATAGTATTTGCCGCATTTAGGTCAAGGCATTGTTTCTTTTTAAAAGAACTCATCCTTTTTTTATTTGTTATTTTGCAAAAATGTATGACCCTAAATTAGAAATTAGAAATTATTTATTTGCTCAAAACAGTTTTGGTAAACACTATTTAACGAAAGCTTATTATCTAGTTTACATTCTAAAAGTCACCACTAGCAACCAAACTAAGCCTAGCTTGTTTTCTTGGTTACTAGTGCCTTCCATTGGCATACATACCTAAAACGTGTATAAACAAAACATAAAATAATGTGCCTGAAGTATGAAATTCTGTCTAACGGTAAGTACATTAAATTCGTTAAAACGTTTATGTGTAGGGTATCGATAAGGTAAACGAAGACTAACTTTTATTAGAGCCCTTTGTGCACGCTCCAGTGGCAGGAGATATGTTTTGGGGGCGCCTCCCCATGACGTAATGCCGTAATTTTTCAGAGACTGGCAGAGCGCAAGATATACTATTCTTATAGTTTTCCGATCCGCAGAATCTCGCAAACTCTTAAAGACAAATATTAGCTTACGAATACGTTGTGTCAATACTTTAAGGTTTAATGGTTAAATGATAACGTCACTGTTAAAACCATTCTTAAAAGTGAACTTGCCTGCGCTTTTTGTGAACTTGCCTGCGCTTTTTGTGAATTTCAGGTCAGTAAATATCGGTTTGGTCCGTGTCATATTCCCATACAAGCACCGTTGGGCGGAAGCTGTACAGGGTGACTTTGTCTCTCTCTTCAAATGGATCAAAATTATGCACGGCATCAAAAAGAAGCCTTTCACATCAGAAAGTCCATTACCCAGTGATTTACACATAAAGGTAAAGTTTTGATATCGATTATACATGGTACCAAATACTAAAAATGTCACTGCGTGATCAAATATTGTAAAAAAAAAAGACTATGGACATAGTGCTAATGCGATCTATGGGACGCTGAAACAAAATAGAAAACTTGGCAATATCAATCAATGGTGAGATCAGTCAATGAATCATAGTTATTTATTCGAATATTCAAATTATTTAAACATTATTAAAAAATATTCTTCTTCTTCCTGCCCTTATCCCACTCTAAGTTAGGTCGGCACAACATATTGCCACATGATTTGGCTTCGTATTTTACGATCGGCGACTGCCTGATATCAACTCAACTTAGTCATATTTTACGACACTTCGGTAAGAAATGAGGGTGGTACTATTATATTCAGCCGGATACTACACGGTGGGTCAACTTACCTTAGTCGCCTTTTACGACACCTCGGTAAGAAATGAGAGTGGTAATATCCTATTCAGCTGAATAGCACACGGCGTAATTATTAAACAATATTAAAATTCGAAAAAAAAAACATTCCTTAGGACCACCGTCATCACCGTAGTTTGTGGCGCCCAACATGGGGCAATAAGTTGCGAAGGTAAAGTGCTGATAGGCGGGCAAGTTTGAAAACCTCTTGTATGTTAAATATATAAGGTTTTGGAATAGTAGAATCGAAGGTGCAGTGGTGGTAAGCCCTAGGTAAACAGAAGACGTCAATACACCGCAGAAAGCCATGTCATTGATATAAGGCGTAGGATATATCGTGGAAGTTTCGCGAAAAAATCCCATCTCACTATCTTAATACTAAGAATATCTAATAACCAAATAATTATTTTATTTACAGATTGATGAAATAATTATAGAAATGAGTGACGATCCGTTTGAAGTTAAACTTAGAGACAACTACGAACTGTTAGAAGACGAATACAAAGAGAGTGAGAAACGTCGGATAATGTTGGATGCTAAGGTTGGTATTACGTAATAGTTTTTCAGTTCATAGATAATCAGTTTATTGAACAAAATGTGTAATAACATAAGAAACGATGCTAATATTATAAAATTAATAAATAACCTCATATTGCCTCACTAACTTGATCATTGTCTGTTTAAAGTTCGTCATCCATAAATCATATATTAATCGTGGACGGACTAAGGAACGCAATTCTGGTCGTTGCACCGATAATACGGCTTGTTAAGTGTCAATGGTACGAAGGGTCATACATCCAAATTCTCTAGAAATAATATCAGATAAATCTTGATATTAGGGATCAATGCAAGTTTCCCATTTAAAATAGATTATTATCTCTTGAAGTTATAGATTTACGGATCATTTAAAGAAAATTACGTGGTCGTTTAGGTCCAAGAGCTATGCAAACCCCATCTGTTTCTACCGGCGGGTAAGGTTGAGGAATTATACGCGGCGTTGCGCCAAAAGGACGTGCAGATCTACGTACAAAGATGCAGGGCCGCGCCGCCGCCGCGCACCCGCCTCGTCGCTTGCTGCTTGTCAGCGCTGCGTATCATCTCGCTAGCAGATCCCAGTATACACGGGGCCCATAATGCAACCGATCGGCTTCGCGAGATTGACTTCGATAGGTGAGTGAGAGTGTGTGAAATTTGTGAGGGAAAGAGAAAGAGAAATTATTTTCTACGCCAGTGCAGTTAACTTAAGACGGTTAAACTACATGTATTTGCTGAAGTATCATTTCAATTCTTGGCTATAGTAACTTTAGTGACGCACATTATAAAATTTTTGGTTAACGTATATACATAAATGTTATTAACGTTTTACATTAAAAGAATAAAGAAAACACTATGAAAAGCGATTTTACTTAGCATTGCATTTTTTAAATCTTCTATATCAATTTGCTATCCTGTGGCAAAAAGAGATTTAAATATGGATGTGGATGAAAAAAAGATGATGGATCGTGTGAGGAATGATATGCATATGAAAAGTGTTGACGAATGATAGAGGAGAATGGGAGATGAAAGCATATTTTGCCGACACCACTTAGAGTGGAATAAGGGAAAAAAATGATGAGGATTAATTTGATATCTTGTTTTTAGTCCATGGCCGGAAGATGGTATCGAGTTTACGACATTGTGGTGTCGGTCAGTCAGCGTCAGCTGTGCGCTGTGGCAGCTGCGGTTGCGCGATTTCCCACAGCCTCTCCTCAGTATGAGCGAACTGCGTCTTTGGGGGACACTGATGGCTGCTGAGGAACAGCCGCCAGCGAGGGGTATGCTAAATTTTCATCGATATTTATGAAATAAAAGTGCGTCTTGGCGATATGTGGCGCCAAATTGAGCTTTGTTCCCAAGAAAATCTACGGGAATTCTTATCCGATATATAACCTTAGTTTGTGTCCTTTGCCATGAAAGCATGTTGGTTATGCTTTGTGTATGTATGTCTGTTATATTTTATGTATATTTGTTTGATATTAAATAAATAGATAAAATTCACATTAACTTTAGTCCCAAATTTGTATTACGTGAAATATTTTGTGTGAATTATTTGTTATAAGTTTTAGAGAATTCGGTGATAAAACCATGGGTTCAGCTTTAGTTTTAATCTGTTACAGCGGTCAGAACCGTGGTTATCGAGCAAGGCGAACCGTGGGGCAAGTTTGAACTCGAGAGAAGTATGATGCCTCTCAAATGGTATTACGACCTTTGCTGCGAAATGACGGAATACAGTTACGCGTTTGGACCTTGTTGGGAGCCTGTTATCGCACATTGTAATCTAGGTATATCATTTATATTAAGTCTAGATTTGATCTTATCTAGGCTTATAAAGCATCAATATAGTTTTTTTATCTTGTTATATTTTTCTTAGTCGTGCGATCTTCATAGAGTGGTTGTGGTAATATCTCAGTCTATTCTTGCGTCATTTCACACTTCGCCATGACATCTTATATTTGGTGAGAGCAATCACTTACACAAGAATTAGTCTACTACTAGTAAGTAGTAGTAAGTAAGTAACGGCCTGGTACTATCCCACTGCTGGGCATAGGCCTCTTCTCTCTGTTTTTTTTTTTTTTGGAGAGAAGGATTGGAGCTAAGACCTACCACGCTGCTCCAATGCGGATTGGTAGGTTAGTCTACTACTAACTAAATAATAATTAAAACCGAGCCCAGAAGGTCTGAGAGCGGAACATCTTAATTTTCTCAATATTATACTCCTATTAATTCACTATTCATTTTCACCTTGACTAACTAATATCGACTCAAAAACTTACTTTTGCTAGAAATTATATTCACGACGACAATCGACAGACTAGCTCTCATTTCGTCAAGTTTCAGTATTTAAGGCAATCCCCACTGAAATAAAAAGTCCATACTCTCGCTATTAATCACTCAAGAACCCCGCTTCCAGTATTAACAATAGTACAGACAGTCATTTGATTATTTCCTATTCCTACATTTTTAGTGTTTGTTACACAACAAATTATTAAATCCTATTTTTAATTCACAGCTTTCGATCAAGTGTCCCGTCCATCATTGGATCCTTCAGCCCCTCTTGCGTGGTGGGATAAAGTGAGGCTCCTGTTTCACGGGCGCTTAACCGTGAATTGCTCCAAGTTTACTTGCTTACTGCACGTGTCTTTGGACCCTTACAATACCACCGAAGAAATGGAGGTCACTTGGAGTGACCTTGTCCTAGACTGGACTAATGGTAAGAGATTGTTGAAGTGTAACAATAGTTGTTCTTTCCTAAAGTAATTTCCGATACTTTTGACTGACTTGTGATGAACTTATTAGTATAATTATTAGAATAACTATAAGCTAAAAGAATATCTTAATGATTAGTTAACAATTTTTTTGTTGAAAATTTCGGAAAAGTTGTCAGAATTCAGAGGTACTATGAGACAATTCGAAATCCAATAGATTTCTTATTTATTTAGTAAGATGTGCCAACAGTATTATTAACATACATTTTTGTTTTTTTACATGTAATTAATACAGCTTAATCTTAATATACTATTACAGGCATATACAACATTCAAAAATGGTAAAAATAATCATTGGTTACGGTACACACTAAAAGTAAAATTTTAAAATATTTGTGAACTATAACTGAAAAGTAAAAAATAATAAATATAATAATAATAAACAAAGTACTACAAAAAATAACAAAAATTTTAAAAATGTTAATACAAAATTGAATGAACTTTATTCTTATAACTATAATAGGAATTCATTCCGATTTTCAGTTATATTATCTTCTGTATTTTAACAACCGTTTGCTTTATATGTCCTTTACAGGTAAGCTCGGTTTTCTGGGTGAACTAAAGGTATTCGTGCGTACAGCTAGCAAATATGACGATTGCCGGGTCCTGCGGGTGCCCATGTTGAGACTTGCAGTTAAGCTGGGCTGGCAGTGCGTGGGGGACGCGCGCGACCACCACGCGGTAGCGCCCTGCGCACCCACTCGCCTACCGGAGTATTCCAGCAACCAGGTCACTATACCTCATTTTACCGGACTGTGGGAAGCAGTAGTGTTATTATTTACTTCATAAATCAAATTCTGGGTTATGGGTTTCAGGATTCCCGGAAAAATTACAATATATTATTTTTATTATTAGCGTTATTATTGGCATTATTAGCGTAGTTCTGCGTTTTTATACTTAAGTCGTTACGGGCTAAATTTTTTTGGCTTTGGTAATATACCTTCAATTGTATATCAAATACGCATTGCTTAACTTTTGCGTTGTTCTGTTTCTATTCACGGTATAAATTGTTAGTATTATTAAGATTTTATCAACATATTTATTATTATTATTGGCATTATTAGCGTAGTTCTGCGTTTTTATACTTAAGTCGTTACGGGCTAAATTTTTTTGGCTTTGGTAATATACCTTCAATTGTATATCAAATACGCATTGCTTAACTTTTGCGTTGTTCTGTTTCTATTCACGGTATAAATTGTTAGTATTATTAAGATTTTATCAACATATTTATTATTCGGCATGTCAGCAGAATATAGACTTCATATTCTTGATTTACGAAAATAGCAGTTAATGACTTGTATTGAATCCAAACTGCCATTTGTTTAATTATAAAAGTTTTACTTTGTTTTCTACAGGAACACGACTCGTATAGGGCTTTTCGCTCACAAGGTCTTGATCTGCATTTGAGTATGGACACGAAACCCATAGATGGGGACGGTCCAGTCCTTCTTTTATATGGAAGCACATTGAGGTATAAACAACAAAAAATAAAATTTAATAATAGTTGTAATAGAAATATTTATTTTTTTATTTTTAATTTAAAACAGACATCTTATCCATATATAATGTTAGTAATATTACTTAATGACTATGTTAGTACTTAATAACTAAAAATGTCCTCTGATGAGTTTTCACACCAGAGGACTGTCATACCTATTAGCTATATCGTTCAGAATACGGTTACTGCTACCACGCTACCTGTCTAACAGAGAGGCTGTCTTTTTCCGAAACACAGCATCGAATCCATTGGTTGGCACTTCAGCAAACATTGTCGAAGCACTATACTCGTAATAACGTGGCAGCCGTAACAGTATTCTGAACGCATTATTATATTGGGTGCGGGTGGTATCTTCTTCGGAATCTTCTTAAATTCCCGTGAAATACTACTTTGAATAAATTAAATTCTCGTTCACAGATGGTTTGAAAGCCTTAAACTCATTCTATCGGGCACGACGCGTCCGACGCGGCGCGGTCGCGTGTTCCGGAACATGCGTCCGCGCAAACCGCAGCTCTCCAGACACTATCGGAATGTCAGCGTCTCTTTGACTTTACACAACTTGCAGGTGCGTTTTCTTTTTTCAGTCATATCTTAACCTTCTTGTCAAGCTGTCTTTTTACGTTGAAGCACTGAAAAGACGGGATCAAAAGATCATTATATCATAGGAGATGTTAAGGTTTTTCTTTTTTAATAATATTTAAATGAATATTTATTGAAAATTATTAAATTTCTTACCGAGGTGTCGTAAAATACGACAGAGGTAAGTTGATGTCAGGCAGGCGGCCGGTCGTAAAAACGCAGCCAAATCATGTGACAGCATGTTTATAACATGTTGTGCCGACCCCACTTAAAGTGGGATAAGGGCAGGAAGATGATGATTTATGTAAATTATGGAACTGTATGTTCCGGATATACTCAGGAAGGCTTAAGATTGGTCTGATTATTTTATTGCTTATACAGGTTGTTTTGTTACTTTTGAGTTTGTTATGCGGTCTGCTGTGCGTGCCAGGAACATAATGTATGTTTTGCACCTACTCGTTTAAGATTACCTTAACAACAGTAACTGTAGTAGTAACTAGTAGTTAGAGAAGAGAGAAAAACACATTATTATTGCATTATTGAGGGTATTATAAACGGTTATGTTGGTATAACTAGTAGATTTATATGTAATTGAAATTCTAGGTATTCTACTGGTCCTCATCGTCAATGCAGCGTGGTATCGAGATGCTGGGCGTGCGCGTCACGTGCGGCTCGCGGCATCGCCTCTCGCTCGTTCAGGGCTCGGACTCGTTGATACGACGGGCTCGTGCGGTGTGGGCCACACTCTATATGAACTGCGATCTCAACGACGCAGAAATTTGGCTTAAGACGCCTGCACAACGGGAATCTTACGAGGATAAAGATAACGATGAGGTTTGTATTGCATATTCGAAAATTTTAACGTGTTACACTCATACAAATGTTGTTTTTATATCATAAAGAGTTAGATCTAAAACATCTCTTGTAGGGAGATTGTTCACACAGCGTAATACCGGCGAAGACTAGCTCCCAGTTTCTTGGCACCTTGTTCCTTCTAAGGCACCCTTAGAATGACGTTGCCCGTTGCTAATAAAGCTTTTGTGCTTGCCCTTCCTGCTCAGTGACGTAGTAAACGTCATTAAGATTAAAGGCAGTTCGAAAAAAGGAATATTGTTACATTTGTAAAACTACGATGAAACTAGATTAAGCAAAGCTGTCAAGAAAACAGTGAAAAACTTATGGCCCAACATGAAGATATTAGAAGAATGGTTGTTAGAATTGACTTACGATCCATTTGGCTCTAACAGGCGTTCTCAACAATACAAGAGTCCGATATACCTGATGTACTTGTACTATAAACTGCCCATATTAAGGTTTATCGGATTTTCCGATATAGCTACGTATATATCTAGAATTCTTAATTGTCAGCTGTACCTAAAGCATTATAATGCGCGCACACAGAGACAAATGGAGAGGCGCATACGCACGCACGCCCGTATTTATTCTACCCATATAGGACCATATTCTGTCCATAAATTTCATACCAATTTGTGAACGAAATAAATAGAATTTTTTTTAATTTATAGAATTCGTCGTTACTTTGCTGAGGTCCATAATACAAAAGTAATGAGAATATTATTTTGCTATAATCCACGATAACAGAAAATATATGCTAAATGTAGTGTACTACCTACCTAAATGTAGAGTATACTACCTACCTACCTACCGTTCTCATACCTGATACATGCAGAATTTGTAAGAACTTATACACTACCCGACACCGATGACACATCAATACACCAGAACTGCACACATTCACCACCACAATCTCAACAATTGTTTCGCCCCGTAACCTTAGCATCGTCAGGAGATAGACGATTAGTGCACTCTACATTTAGCATTACATATATTTTCTTTTAACGGGGATAATAGCAAAATAATATTCTCATTTTTTTTTGTAAAGTTCATTTTGAGTTTACCTGATCCGTGCAGAGCTCGATGCTCCTGCCGGCCGCCATGGAGAAGTGCTACTGCCTGTCGGTGCGGCGCGTGTCGTACGGGCGCGAGGCGGGCGGCGGCGCCACGCCCGCGCCCACGCACCGCCTGGCCGTGCACGACCTGCGCGGCGCCTGGACCAAGCTCAACCGGGACCTGGCCTTCGCGCTCATCGACACCTACATCAAGACGCAGGTGGGGAATCTTTTTTTTGTTAGGATAAAACTAGCGTTTTGCAAGCGAATGATATCTTTAATATTTAAATAAGTTAATTTTGTATGTATATGTATCTATGTATATATAATATATATTTTCCTGAAATTCAGCATGTAGGGGGTTTTGGGGGAGAAAAATCGATCTAGCTAGGCTTAAATCCGTTTAATCCCTGTTTTTGGACATTAAAAAGTACTAAAATTTATATTGAATATTATTTTTGCCATAAACTGTCAAGTCAGCGTAGCTTATTCGGGGAACGGGCATAGTCGAGAAATGTAAGAACCTAGGTTGGATCCCAACTACCTAATTATTTCTTTACACCTTTTTTAATTTTATTATTTTGTAATAAATTACCGAGCAAGTCTCGTTCAACCAGGTACTAAATATAAATCGGCCTATCCGAAAAATCAAATCACAATTCCTATGCTTATACATGGGGGATGTAACTTTGTTCTTCCTGTGGGACAATTAGGCACATTCCCAAAGTAAGTAACTTAAAATTTTTATTATATTCAAATCCAAATTCAATTTATTCATTATTCAAATAAACTTGTAAACAAGTGGTTTTGAATCGTCAACTCTACTGCTGCTATAGAGGATAAACAACTGGTAAATATATACATGAATAATTTTAAATACATAATACACTCAGACTTGAAGAACCAAAAAATTGTTTATAGAAAATTTTGGCACTAGGCGGGAATCGAACCCAACTGCGCCATCGGGCCAGGATGATGTATCCCAGGTGGACTACGCTTGTCCATGTGGTCGCCATTCACTATTTATACCTTATAATAATTTACTACGGACAGTATATCGCTCTTCTAATTAAATTAAGCTTATTATTAATAATCGTTGATAAATTTTCAGCAACTGAAAAAGAATCTGTCAACGAAAGCATTAAAAGAAGAGGAGAAGCCAACCACATCTCCAAAGCACCGGGAAGCTGATGTGGTTTCACCACCTCCAGCCCCGACTCAAGTAAGGAAGTGATTTATCGACCTCGATAACTAATAGCATAGCTACAATTTATATCGTGCAACTTTTAGGCCACTAAAGTTGTAACTTCAGATTGTTAGTGCAAAAGTTGTAGATGTCATTTCGTGTTGTTAGGTGTAAATTTATTATTTTAAGTATTTTATGCTTCGAATGCTTTTAATTTTATTTTTGTTATACTTTTTATTTTAAAAGTTTTAAATTGATTGATATATTGAACTACGAAACTTATTGACATTTTTATTTGCTACACTGTAATTAGTCGATGTAATTAAATTATTAAGATATTGATAAGGTACTATGCACGCACGGACGCCAACGTCTTACTGACTCAAAATTTCTATAATTTAAAAAGTATGGAGTAAAATGCTAACGTAGGTCACGTATATATGAGCCTGTACTACATAATTGAAGGTAATCAGGCAAAAATTCTTCATGAGATCGTATGGTATAGAGATCCCATGAAGAATTTTTACCTGATGAGAGATCTAGCCAGCACTGGACATCCATCGGTTGACAAAGAAGGTAAAAATTGATCCCAAGGAAGTCTCTGATACATTAATGTACAATAACGATGGTTATAGTCGACCCGCCGTGTGATTATCCGGCTGCGTAGAATAGACCAACCTCATTTCTTACCGAGTCCTGTCGTACCTGTCGTAAAAGGCGACTAAGGTAAGTTGTACCCACCATGTGGTAACCGGTTTAGTAGAATAGACCACCCTCTTTATTACCGCGGTGTCGTAAAATACGACTGAGGTATTTGACGTCAGGCAGGCGGCCGATCGTAACGCAGCCAAATCATATGACAACATGTTGTGCCGACCCCACTTAGAGTGGGATAAGGGCAGGAAGATGATGAACGATGGTTATCTTCGCGTAGGGTTGCAGCGGTGGCGCTGGCGGTGCGCACATGCTGGCCGCATTGGTGGCGGAGGCGGGCGAGGCGGGCGGCGACGCACCCGTAGTGTTCAGCGACGAGCTTGCGGGCGCGGAGGCGGACGCGCCGCCCGCACACCCCTCGCACGCACACCTCAGACACGTGCTCGACGACGACAACTCGCACACCGCCTGCCTCAGTATGTGCTTTAACTAAAACACAAATATATCTGTAACAAGCAACAAAAGCCACATACAAACTCGGTTGCACGATCGGTTGCGGAAATATAATCATTCAACTGGTATAGTTATTAATCCTGCACGTGCTCAAACTTCCCGTCAGCCAAATAACTCCGTTACGTCACAGAGGACGCATTTAACGCGGCCAAGAAAACTTTTACATTTACGTTACAAATTACATTTTGATCAAAGGTCTCTAATTGGTAATAAATCATTATATTTAGTATAAATTTAGAGCCTTTTTAAATTTATATAATAATGAATTATTCCCAATTAGACCATGACACGACTTAGTTGCAATATTTTGTAACTGTAAATTTGCCATTTTGTTTATGTGAGTATTTCAATTTTTTTTTAATATACATATTAAGAATTAAAATATATCGGATGATTTATATATTTTGCTTTTACTTTTTCTGGTACAATTTACAATTATTATGTTTGATTAAATAGATGTCATTAGGGAGCGAATAGCCCCTTTCTCCCATTGCCCTTGCTTGCTTCGTTTTGTAATTCTTTAATATACAAATCCAGATATCTTATTAGGTATTATTGAAAGTGTTCCGTTGTGTACCATCAGTCGAGCTGGTGAACTCGCAAGTGGTGCTGAAGGGCTGCGAGACGCGCGGGTACGTGATCCTGTGCGCGGCGCGCGCGGAGGTGCGGCAGCGGGTGCGGCGCGCGCCCGCAGCCACGGCGTGGAGCGGCGCGCTGTCCGCCATGCAGTACTACGCCACCGTCAGCGCGGCCGATCGCGACCAGCTCGACGGTACCAACTTGTTTTTCCACGCTTCTTAATCATACCATCGACCACATGTAACCAGCCTTAGTTTTGCACCAATTTTGCATCTAACCCAATCGTACTATCTCGGTAAAGTAACTTTTGCCTGTAACTTAAGTAACTGTAAGTAACTGACTGGCCCGTTGGCGTAGTGGGTAGTGACCCTGCCTTCTGCTCCGTGGGTCGCGGGTTCGATTCCCGCCGAGGGCCAACATTTTCTATAAAAATGAATTTGTTGGTCTTTGAGCCTGGGTGTATATTTGTATTTAAGTATGTAAAAATTATATATGTATATATTCACCAGTTGTCTGTCACCCATGACACAAGTATTAAGTTACTTACTTTGGGGATGGACTACCGTGTGTGTAAGTGTCCCATATATATATATATATATTTTGCCCCACGGACCAGTTTTACAAACACCCAGTTGTAGGATCTCGTTATAGTACGTTACCAACCGAAGCCAATTACGGCAGTGTTATGCACCAGTTGCATGTAAGCATCTCAGTTGTAGGATCTCGTTTACTTAACCTACCGAGCCTATAATCACGTTCATGCATAACACAGTTATAAACACAGGTAGTGTACTCTACTTTCAGCATTACACTGATTTTCTCGCGGGGTATAGCAAAATATCATAATCTTTACTTTTGTAGTAATTTGTTAATCGTTTCCAATTGTATGAAGTCGGTAGTACTACTTATTATAGTACCTTACCAACCGACCCTACAATCGCAGCAATGTTATGAATGAATTCTGCATGCATAACACAGATATGAACGCAGGTAGTACACTCTACTTTTAGTATTACACAGATTTTCTATCGGGTTATAGCAAAATAATATAATCTTTACTTTTGTAGTATATAATATTTATAGTTAAGAACTCGCTTGTACTACTTATTTTTTACAATTTGAATGGACCGGCGACTCGACGAAAGCAGTCAACTATAATTGCATCTCCAATGATCTCAAATGTCGATTGTTATTACAACTTATGTCACTTGGTAATCTAGATCAATATAACTACATTAAAAACAGTAATAAGAGAACCCTCGATCTTTTTTTATCTAATATTTCTAATCTTAAATTAATCCCGGCTATATCTCTTAGTAAAGAAGATAAACATCATCCCCCGTTTGAAGTAGACCTTAAATTTAAATTTAATAGTTATTTAACAAATAATAAACCTCACCATATTTTGGATTACAGGAAATGTAATGTTAACTTAATTAAGGAACAGTTAAATAATATTGATTGGAATAACTTATTGAGCGATGCAAATGATGTTAATTATCTTCTTGATATATTTTATGACAAGTTATTTGTGGTTATAAAGAACAATACACCATATAAAAAACATCGCAAAAACAAATTTCCGGCATGGTACAGTAGACCATTAATTAGATGTTTAAATGAAAAACGTAAATTCCACTCGAGGTACAAAATGTATAGTAATCCGAGAGATTATGATTCATTTTCCCTGTTGAGAGCAAGAGCTCAAAGATTGTTAAAGGAGTGTTACATTTCTTATATTTCGAACGTAGAAAAGTCACTCTCATCATGCAATAACAAACTGTTCTGGAATTTTGTAAAAAGTAAAAGGAAATGTAATTCATTGCCGCAAACTTTAACTTATGATAATAGGACTAGCTCAAATGGTTTTGAAATTTGCCAACTATTTTCAGACTATTTCTCATCAGTATATGTTTCAAGCAATAACAAGTCTAATCTTTCTTCAAGCATAGACACTTCCAATAAACAAATTTTTACATTAAATAGATTGACTTTGTCTGAGAAAGAAGTACTATCGAAAATAAAAAACCTGGATCCTAAAAAAGGACCAGGCCCTGATGGCATACCCCCGATTTTCATCAAACTTTGCAGTAATGAACTCGCATATCCTTTAATGCTAATTTTTAATAAATCCTTAGCCACTGGGTGCTTTCCTGAGCTGTGGAAAATTGCCCACGTTTTACCAATTTTTAAAGCCGGTATGAGATCTGAATGCAGTAATTACCGCCCGATTTGTATCCTTAATTGTTTTGCTAAACTATTTGAAAGTATCGTTTATGATTTTATCTATTATATATTTAAACCGCTAATATCCCCCCAGCAACATGGCTTTGTTAAGAATAAGTCCACTGTCACAAATCTTTCTGAATATGTTAATTTCTTAGCGAATAGTATTGATAATAAGAAACAAGTTGACGTAATATATGCTGATTTCCAAAAAGCCTTCGATAGAGTCAATCATTACATACTTTTCCAAAAACTTGAAAGTTACGGGGTACATGGCGATTTATTAAGATGGATAAAATCTTATATTATGAATAGATCGCAAATTGTTACAATTAATGGTTTTTATTCTACGCCTATTAAAGTTACATCCGGAGTTCCCCAGGGCTCGCATCTGGGTCCACTGCTCTTTTTGATATTTATCAACGATATCAATTTAGTGATAAAAAATAAATTTCTCCTTTATGCTGATGACCTCAAAATATTTCGTTGTATCCATAACACTCACGACTGCGAAACTCTACAAGCAGATATGAATTCTGTAAACATATGGTGTAAACAGAATGATATGTTCTTAAACGTAAATAAATGTTTTGTGATTTCCTATACAAAAAAAATAAATAAAATTCGTTTCGAATATTCCCTGGATAAAAATAAACTTTCACAAAAGAGCACTATTAAGGATCTAGGTATATGGTTTGATGAATCTCTTTCATTTAAGGAACATATTAATAGTATTATTAATAAAGCAAATAAAATAATGGGTTTTATTCTGCGAATTTCCAAGGGCTTTAAAAGTCCACATAGTCTTTTGCACTTGTACAAAACTTTAGTACGTAATATTCTGGAATATGGATCAGTTATTTGGTCTCCGTATCAAATAACTTATTCAAATACTATTGAATCAGTACAGAGACGATTTTTGCGAATTTTGATGTCCAAATTTCATAAAAACTGTCACTTTTTACCCTATAAAAATAGACTAGATCACTTCAGTTTAGAACCACTTTCCACGCGACGTAAGCTATTTGATACACTTTTTCTGTACAAAATAATAAATAATCACGTAGACTCATCGCTATTATCTTTTATAAATCTAAATTGCAACATTCCTAAACGTTCAATCTGCTCTTATAACGTATTTAAAACTAACCGCTGTCGCACTAATATTGCATATTACTCATGTCTAAATCGCATTTGTCGCCAATATAACCTGCTAAATAATAAAAACCGTAATATTAATATATTTAATTCTAGGATAAACTGCTTCCGTCGTGACGCTCTGGAGTTTTTACGGAAAGATCTTAAATTAAAATAATAATAACGGTTGGTTATAACGACAAGGATGTATTGGTTATTATTTTAATATATGTTTTCTTCTTCTCCTCTTCTTTTTAACACTATAAATTTTAAATAGTTCAGTTTTTTTTTATATGTATTATTAATTTTATTTTTATTTTTGGTTTGTTGTGTTTGGTGTTAAACTGCTTTATTATTTGTCATATTTGTTTGTAAATCAATTGTACACGCCTGTTATGATGTTTATGCTATGTGTCTTATTGTATAAGTGTTTCTTTTACGTTTAATTACCTTAATGCATAAATGTTGTTGGCTTGTCAAATAAAATAAAATAAAATAAAAATAAAATTACTAATACTTTACAGAGAATATCCAATGGGTGTCAGTGGAGGAGATCGAGGAGCGGTGGCAGGGTGCGGAGATCAGCACGCTGCCCGACGTGCCGCGGCTGGTGGGCAGCGGCCACTCGGCCGGCGGCGTCATCGGCCGCACCGTGGGACCTTCGGCCGATGCTGGCCTGGCTCAGGTGAGACTGGGCCTGTTTACAGAGTATTCGTTATCAGGGACTCTGTGCCCGAGGGCCTGGCATGTTCTAAGGCGATCTGGGTCTACGACGAATAGACTTCGGGGCTTGTTGACAGAGTAATCAGGGACTCTGTGACCAAGTGCCTGGCATGCTCTAAGACGGTCTAGATATACCGAGTATAGACTTAACAATGCCTAGATAAAGTTACCTTCCAACCTTCCATGACCTTCCACGAGCGCGTACGCGTAGTCTGCAATAAGACTGCGTATGTTATAGGACGTATTTATCCGATATTATGCAAGAAAAGTAAAATCTCACTCTGCAACAAAGTGACATTACAAAACTTGCATAAGACCAATCATGTTCTATGCGAGCGTTGCGATCGCGTACGCTCCAGAGACTGCAGAACTAATTTATGCGTACAGCCACTGGTTGTCCGTGGTTCATGCGGAACGTTAACCTATAGAGACCTCGACCTCCCTACCATTACTCACGTCTTTAAACGTTTTTCGAAGTCTTACTTCGAGAAATCTGAGGTACACCCGAACCCTCTCATTTAAGTTGCTTACACCTAAATTCCATTTAAATCTGACCATAGGCGTCCAAAAAAAATACCACTAAGATAAAATTATTAATATATTACTTTTGTTAGCTCCAACGTATAGTGTCGCGGTGTGCTTGCGAGTTCTATTACGTGTCACATGAGGACAGTGAAGCGGGCGGGGGCGGCGCCGCGGGCTGGGAGGCGGCCCCGGAGCCCTACGACTCCTTCACGCTGATGCACCACGATCTGGACGTCTGCACCAACTCCCTGCAGGTCTGTCCATCAACAATGTATACCCTCATTAAACATTTGAACACTTGAAGTAAATAAGGCACTAAGTACCTAAAAATTGGTTCTAAAAGCCTATAAATATGTTAATACTGGAAAAAATCAAATGATATTTGTAACTGCTGTGTTGTAAATGGGTAATTGGCCATGTGGTATCTGGTTAAATAGAATAGAACACCCTGATTTCTTACCGAGGAGTCATAAAGGGCGACTAAGGTAAGGCAATTTGGTTCTTAAGGCCTTTTAGAACCAAATTGCATACTTAGTTCGAATTTTAATTTTTAGGTACTTAGTGCCTTATTTACTTCAAGTGTTCATTTGGTGGGATTGGGTATAAGATTCTATTATAAAATTCTGCTATCAATTTTAGCTTTGCAGTTCAAAAACACTTTTATAAAGAGACTTATACGGATAGCCTTCTATACTACTGAGGATTACCTAGATGATAAGAATGTGTGGATATAGCTCTCTCTGAACCTGTACAAGACAGTAATGACTTAATGTAACTAGTAATAAGAATTATATTTTAAAAGATATACCGTTTCTTGCTGGCTCTTCTCGGTTGGAACAGCTTTCCGAACCAGCAGTAGAGTTAAAAGTTGTCCGTACCCAAAGTAAGTAAACTTAATACTTGTGTTATGGGTGACTGACAACTGGTGAATATATACTTATATATTTTTTAAATACATACTTAAATACAAATATACACCCAGGCTCAAAGACCAACAAATTTATTTATAGAAAATGTTGGCACTCGGCGGGAATCGAACCCGCGATCCGCGGTGCTGAAGGCAGGGTCACTACCCACTGCTCCAACGGGCCAGTCAAAATTGGTATTAATTTGGTATAGTGTTTCCAAATTTCGCACGCATGTGCCAAAACTGACACTTAATACGTTAGAGCAACTGGCAATAACTCTATGATATCAGTACGCTATGCTGCTGGACGTGGTCAACAACGTAGTCTTGCACGTGGAGCCCGAACGCCGTCGCACCCTGGAGCGACGCGCACGGATGCGTTTCCAGCTGCAACTGCACCGCGACACCGACCCAAGGCACCTCATACACAAGCTGCAAACACAGGTAACCATCCCACAACGATCATCATCACTGAGAGCTCCTAAAGATAAATACCATAGTTATCTTGGATAGTTCAACTCAGTTGTGCGCGCGGCCATTTGTGTGCGTGCGCGTGCACTACTGAGTTAAACTATCTATAATGTTGCGTACTGAAGTTCGAAGCTTTGGATAAAAATACCTAGTGACTCTTTAAAACAACTTTATGCAGCTTTTCAGTACACAACTAGTACTTACAATCACTATGCAGTCTGTTGTCCAAATAAATACGTCGATTTCACTAAAAATTTACTTTTACTTTCGCTTATAGCGAAAGAAACATTTGAGAAGTTTCTGTTTCTAAATTACTCACGAGTCGTTAGCAGTGGCGGAGATTCGCAAACAATGTATAAGTTCAAGGCGCATAGCGTCAAGCGAACCTTGAACTCTATGACATATATATCACGAACTCTTTTTGCATGTTCGTAACAATATTATTAATTTTACTAAAACTTTGTCTGTGGACTAATATTGATTAAATCTGGCACAATTTGAAACTACGCATCTTTTATAATTATATTTTTTTATTTCCTATGTTAACTTAAAACCAAACCTCTTCTTTCACTGTGTTGTTTTCAAAACAAAACAAAACAAAACAAAACAAAACAAAACAAAACAAAACAAAACAAAACAAAACAAAACAAAACAAAACAAAACAAAACAAAACAAAACAAAACAAAACAAAACAAAACAAAACAAATCCAAATCCAAATCCAAATCCAAATCCAAATCCAAATCCAAATCCAAATCCAAATCCAAATCCAAATCCAAATCCAAATCCAAATCCAAATCCAAATCCAAATCCAAATCCAAATCCAAATCCAAATCCAAATCCAAATCCAAATCCAAATCCAAATCCAAATCCAAATCCAAATCCAAATCCAAATCCAAATCCAAATCCAAATCCAAATCCAAATCCAAATCCAAATCCAAATCCAAATCCAAATCCAAATCCAAATCCAAATCCAAATCCAAATCCAAATCCAAATCCAAATCCAAATCCAAATCCAAATCCAAATCCAAATCCAAATCCAAATCCAAATCCAAATCCAAATCCAAATCCAAATCCAAATCCAAATCCAAATCCAAATCCAAATCCAAATCCAAATCCAAATCCAAATCCAAATCCAAATCCAAATCCAAATCCAAATCCAAATCCAAATCCAAATCCAAATCCAAATCCAAATCCAAATCCAAATCCAAATCCAAAGCCAAAGCCAAATCCAAATCCAAATCCAAATCCAAATCCAAATCCAAGGGCAAAGTCAAATTCAAATTCAAATTCAAATTCAAATCCAAATCCAAATCCAAATCCAAATCCAAATCCAAATCCAAGGGCAAAGTCAAAGTCAAATTCAAATTCAAATAAACTTGTAAACAAGTGCTTTTGAATCGTCAACTCTACTTGCTGGTTCGGAAAGCTGTTCCTACCGAGAAGAGCCAGCAAGAAACTCGGCGGTTGCTCTTTTAAAAATATAATTCTTAATATTATTTACATTAAGTCGTTACTGTCTTGTACAGGTTCAAAGAGAGCTATATCCACACATTCTTATCTTCTAAATAATCTTCAAGAGTATAGTAGGCTTTCTGTATCAGCCTCTTTTTAACAGTGTTTTTAAACTGCTGTAATGGCAGTGATGAAATTGATTGCGGAATTTTATTATAGAATCTTATACCAAAACCCACAAACGAGTTACGCACTTTTGCAAGGCGCAAAGCAGGAACCGCAAGCTTATGTCGGTTCCTGCTTTGTCTATTGTACACATCACCTATCGTTTTATAATTCTTTATATTTTTATGTACATAAATTAAATTGCTTAAAATATACTGTGAAGCAAATGTAAGAATACCTGTTTCCTTAAACTTCTCTCGCAGGGAATCACGCGGTTTTAAATTATAAATGCCACGTATAGCTCTCTTTTGTAAAACAAAAATTTTTTCACTATCCGCGCATTTACCCCATAGCAATATTCCATAGGACATAATGCTATGGAAGTAGGCAAAATAAACAAGTTTTGCTGTTTCAACATCTGTTAATTGTCTTATCTTTCGAACAGCGTAGGCCGCTGAACTCAGTTTCCCTGCAAGAGTTGTTACCTGTGTGCTCCATTGGAGTTTTGTATCCAGGGATACTCCCAAAAATACAGTTGAATTATCTGTTTTTAGTGGTATATTATTTAAAGAGAGCCTATTTGCTGTTTTTGCAGCATTAGGTAATGCAAATTCTATACATTTAGTTTTATTTGAGTTCAGTACCAAATTGTTTAGCCTGAACCAATGAGCTACTTGCGTTAAACCCCTGTTTACTTCGTCAAAATTATCGTCATTTCTATTAACTTTAAAAATTAATGATGTATCATCTGCAAACAGTACAATATCGCAAATATTGTGAATAAAATATGGCAAATCATTTATATAAACTAAAAACAGAAACGGACCAAGGATTGATCCTTGAGGCACACCCATAACTAAAGCCGTTCTGGATGACTGCACATCATTAATGCACACTCTTTGAATCCGGCTGTGAAGATACGATGCAACGAGACGAAGTGCATTGTCTTTAATGCCATAATAGCCAAGCTTTAGCAATAAAATTTCGTGTTGAACGCAATCAAATGCTTTGGACAAGTCACAAAATACCCCTATGGCATTTTGTGAGTTCTCCCACGCATCGTAGACATGCTTTAACAACTTCACACCCGCATCCGTTGTAGACCGACCCTTAGTAAACCCATACTGCTCAGGATGAAGTAAATTATTTAAATTAAAATGCTGGAGCAGCTGCTTTAGAATGATTTTCTCAAAAATCTTGCTTAGAGTTGGCAAGACCGAAATGGGCCTATAGTTCTGAGGGTCGCTCTTATCGCCGGACTTAAAAAGGGGGATCAATTTACTATGTTTCATTAAATTGGGAAATATCCCTGTGTCTACAGATTTGTTAAAGATCTTGGCCATAATCGGGGCGATAATATCAATAATATTATTGATTAATTTTACGGACATTCCCCACAGATCAGTTGTTTTTTTAATATTTAATGTTTTAAAAGTTTTGACGATATCGTATGGGGAAATGTGTTCAAATTTAAAATTAACACTGCACTTCGTGACGCTGTCCTTCAAAACATTTAAAGCTTCCATTGGGGATGAGTTTATTGAGCTAGTGATAGAAATGGGTATGTTCTGAAAGAAATGCTCAAATGCACTAGCTACTGCTGTATCAGAATTGATAAGTTCATTCCCAATTTTAAGCTCTATGGCAGAATTATGCATTTTACGTCTACCTGTTTCGTCTCCAATAACATTCCAGGTTGTTTTTATTTTATTTTTAGAATTAATTATTTTACTTTTAATATGAAGAGATTTGGCCTGTGTGCAGACACTTCTAAACGTTTTTGAATATTTTTTACATATTCAAGAAAAGTGGGGGACTGATTATATTGTTTTTCTGCATACAGATCAAATAACTTATTCCTACTCTTATAGATGCCATTAGTGGCCCATTCGCTAAACCTAAGATTTTTGAAAACTTTTTTTTCTATAATATTAAAAGTCTTATTAAACTCACAACCGATCATTCCAAAGAGGGCATTAAAAAGTTCATCTGAGCTACCGCGACTTTTGTCGAATTGCAATATCTTTGATGATATTTTTGATTGAAATCGCTTTATTTTATTCGAAGTGAAAGGCCTGTACTTGATATAATCATTTTTTTACTGCATATAGTTAGGGACAGATATAATTTGCCCACTATGGTCAGACTTTAAGCGACTTATTAAAGATTTTTCTAAGGTATTACGACTGTAGTTAGTGAAAATATTATCAATACCGGTAGCCGAAGTTGCAGTTATCCTGGTAGGTTCGTTAAATACATTGATCATATCAAAACATTGAAATAAATTAAGTAACCTACAACGATTACAGGTATCCACTAAGATGTCAACATATTAAAACTTGTTTTGAAGATTTAGAAATCTTAATCAAATAATATATAGTCACTGGAGGGTGGGCGGTACACAGAAACTATAATATAGCGCTCTAACTCCACACAAGACAGCTCAATGGTACGTTCAACAGAAAGACCGACAATATCATTTCGTTCTTTACAATGTACTTTAGAATGAGTTAATATTAGAGATCCCCCACGCTGGACGGTCTTCCTCAAGAACGCACTGGACACTTTATAATTTTTAATATTTAATAAGAAATTAGAACTGTTTAGCCAATGCTCAGTTATACATAAAATATCAATACTAAATTTATTCATAAACAGTTCTATTTCAAATTCCTTGCCAGATAGACCTTACAGATTCTGGTGTACAATATTCAAGTTACAAGGTCTATCTATTGTCTTATTATCTAGTTTAAAGTATCATTTTCTGTACCTAAAATGTTACTTGAAATACTATTAGTACTACTACTAGTACACATGTCAATATATGAATAATTAGTACTTAATTAAAACAAAACAAAACGAAACGAAACGAAACGAAACGAAACGAAACAATTGAAAACAAAACAAAACAAATGAAAACAAAACAAAACAAATGAAAACAAAACAAAACAAATGTAAACAAAACAAAACAAAACAAATCAAAACAAAACAAAACAAAACAAAACAAAACAAAACAAAACAAAACAAAACAAAACAAAACAAAACAAAACAAAACAAAACAAAACAAAACAAAACAAAACAAAACAAAACAAAACAAAACAAAACAAAACAAAACAAAACAAAACAAAACAAAACAAAACAAAACAAAACAAAACAAAACAAAACAAAACAAAACAAAACAAAACAAAACAAAACAAAACAAAACAAAACAAATGAAAACAAAACAAAACAAATGAAAACAAAACAAAACAAATGAAAACAAAACAAAACAAATGAAAACAAAACAAAACAAATGAAAACAAAACAAAACAAATGAAAACAAAACAAAACAAATGAAAACAAAACAAAACAAATGAAAACAAAACAAAACAAATGAAAACAAAACAAAACAAATGAAAACAAAACAAAACAAATGAAAACAAAACAAAACAAATGAAAACAAAACAAAACAAATGAAAACAAAACAAAACAAATGAAAGCAAAACAAAACAAATGAAAACAAAACAAAACAAATGAAAACAAAACAAATGAAAACAAAACAAAACTAATTAAAAAAATCAAATAAAAAAAACTTCCTCCCCGGCGGGGAGTCGAACCCCGGTCTCCCGCGTGACAGGCGGGGATACTTACCACTATACTACCGAGGATGTATTAAAGTTTGCCAAATAGTGAAACATATTGAATTTGAATTTTGCAAAGTAGTATTTAGATCTTTATAAGATTTTATCGCCTTATTTCAGGCATTACAACGATACAAATACACTAAGTCACAATTGTTTTCCATTATACTATCTTAATATTTAAATGAGTTAATCTTGTATATATATATATATTTTCCGAATCTCGGAAACGGCTCCAACGATTTTCCTGAAATTCAGCATGTAGGAGGTTTTGGGGGAGAAAAATTGATTTAACTAGGTTTTATGTAAAAAAAAAATTGTTTTATCCCTGTTTTTGGGCATATAAAACACTTAACATATATATTGAATTGAATTTTCGCCATCAACTGTCAAGTCGGCGTAGCTTTTTCGGGTAAAGGGCAGCCTCGAGAAATGTGAATTCCAAGGATCGATCTCCAATTAAATAATTGTTTTCTCTTTTTTTTAAGTTTTTTATTTTTTTTTGTAAAAAATTCCCGAGCAAAGCTCGGTCACCCAGATAGTAATAGTTAATAGGCTATTTTCTATAGGTTAGGGAATCACTAGCGAGACTTCGTCGTTTAGAAAAGGAGTATTACCTGAAGAATCGCTCGATCAACGGCAATGATGCAGTTGCTTTGGCAGAGCTGAAAGCGCTTGATGATCAGGTAAATTACTGGGAATAACATTTCGTCCCATCCTAAGTTACTAAGAGCCGAATGTTAGCTATATCCACGCGTTCTTATCATCTATGTAATTCTCAATTGTTTAGTAGATTTTCTGTATCAGCCTACATTTAGTAGTTTTTTTTTATTTTATTCTGCTGTAAAGACAGCATAGTATTACATAGTATCTTATACCCAAACCCACAAAATTTTTGCATAGCGCAAAGCAAATCAAGATTATGTTGGTTCCTACTTTATCTATTATATTTTTATGTACAAAAATTAAATTGCTTATAATATGCTGTGAACGCCGTGTGGTATCCGGCTGAATAGAATAGTACCACCCTCATTTCTTACTGAGGTGTCGTAAAAGGCGACTAAGGTATGTCGACCCGCCGTGTGGTATCCGGCTGAATAAAATTGACCAACCTCATTTCTTACCGAGGTGTCGTAAAAGGCGACTAAGGTAAGTGGACCCACCGTGTGGTATCCGGTTGAGTAAAATAGACCACCCTCTTTCTTACCGAGGTGTCGTAAAATACGACTAAGGTAAGTTGACGTCAGGCAGGCGGCCGGTAGAAAAACCCTCGTATGGCTCTTCTATAAAAAATATTTCAATATCAAATTTTATTTCCTGTGTCGTGTTACGTTGTGTAGGTGAACGTGTGGTATCCGGCTGAGTAGAATCGACCACCCTCTTTCTTACCGAGGTACCGTAAGATACCGTTTTTACGACCGGCCGCCTGCCTGACGTCAACTTACCTCAGTCGTATTTTACGACACCTCGGTAAGAAATGAGGGTGGTCTATTCTACTAAACCGGATACCACTCGGTGAGTCAACTTACCTTAGTCGCCATTACTAGCCACTGCACCAACGAGCCAGTCTAAGTATTAAGTTACTTAATTTGGGGACGGACGATCGTGTATGTAAGTGTCCCATATAGTATATTATATTATTATATATATTATACTCTAGGTGGGCTCGGCACAATATGTTATAAACATGCTGTCACATGATTTGGCTGAGATTTTATTAAAGTGAGATAAGGGCAGGAGAATGATGATGATTTTTTATTTTTTTATTTTAAAGATATACCTACAGCTATCATAACAATAAATTACTAATTTAGATAAACAATTGGACAGGGACCGTTACAATCACTTATTAAAAATAGGCCATGTAAAAAGATTAATATTAATAATACAGTTATTACAAGGTAACAATATAATTTTAAGCGTTACTAAGCTCAAACCCACTGTTTCACACAAGGAATAGCTAACAAACAAAAAAAAAACAATTTAATTCCAAGTATGCAAAAGAAGTTGTTGGAGAAAATATCTAACAGTAAATTAATTAAAATTAACGAAGTAGAAGTTTGAAAAAAAAAAACAATACAAATTATATAGAAATATTTTTGAATACTTGCCAAAAAACCAAATGAGATAATGTTATGTTGTGTTAGGTGAATGAATGTAAGGAGGCGGCGTGGTCGCTCGGCGAGGAGTTGGACGCAATGGTGCGCGCGTGGCGCGAGGTGCGCTGCGTGGCCGCGCCGCCCGCACCGCGCGCGCACCACGCGCCGCCGCACCGCTACAACGAGATCTGCTTCAAGTCCGCCCGCTGGCGGCTGACGGACGCCGACGGCCAGCTCGGCATAGCGGACTTACTGCTGACCAACTTCTTGTGAGTCATTTACATAAACATAGAGAAGAAATATCTATGGTACTCTTTACAATATACCAATTCGCTGGCAACAGTAAGTCAAGTACCTACGTGTCACCTTTGAACCTTCCATGACCTTCCACGAGCACATACGCATAGTCTGTAATAGGGCTGCGTATGTCAAAATCAAGATAAACTTTTATTCAAATAAGCTCATTCAAGCACGTTTGAATCGTCAATGATCAATATGATTAATGAAGCTACATCTGGTTCGGAATGTTGCTCTTACCGAGAATTAGAGTGAAACTCGGCGCTAAATCTTTTAAACATTTTCAATTTTACATTTTTAAACCACAGTCTTGTATGAAGCTGTAAGGATTTTCAAATCCAGGAATTCTTATTATCTAAATAATCTTCAATTTTCTAATATGCTTGACGTATAAGCATACGAGGTGTGTTCAAAAAGTATCGCGAATTTTGTGTATTTTCAAAAATTATTTATTTATTCGTAAATATCTATTTTGGCCCCTTCAAAGTAATCCCTCTGGGATATTATACACTTGTGCCAACGTTTTTACAAATCTTCGAAGCACTTCAAAAAATCATTTTTTTGTATCTTGTTCAGCTCCTCCTTCGATGCCGTCTTTATCTCGTCAATCGTGGCGTACTGACGTCCTTTCATGGGCCTCTTCAGTTTCGGGAACAAGAAAAAGTCACAGGGGGCCAGATCTGGGGAATACGGTGGCTGCGGTATCATTGGTCTGTTGTTTTTGGCCAAGAAGTCGCGTACAAGCAGCGATGTGTGAACAGGGGCGTTATCGAGGTGCAAAAGCCAATTTTTGTTTTTCCACAAATTATCGATTAAAATCGAATGGCACGAGCCAATCAATATGCCTAGGTTCTCGGCAATTTCTCTATCGATGATTCGAAGATTGGTCAATACCATTTTCTTCAATTCATCAATTTTTTCGTCTGGTGTTGAAGTGCTCGGGCGTCCGGCACGCTCTTCGTCATTCACATCTTCTCGGCCTTTTAAAAACATTTTGTACCACCGATAAACGTTGCTTTTGTCCAAAGTAGCTTCTCCATATGCCACAGACCACACTCGGAATGCATCCGCGCACTTAATTTCGTTTTTCACACAAAAATCGATACAGGTTCCTTGTTCTATTTTTTGAATAGGTAAAAATCGAAGACGAACCAAAACACGTGCAAGCAAAGCAGCTGTCAACAATTAACCGAACATTCAAAATGGCCCAACTTGTCAGCATAAGTGAGAGACATATGTTCCAACATAACGCCACAAAAAAAACCAAAATTGGAATATATGTAACTCGCGAAAATTCAAAATTCGCGATACTTTTTGAACACACCTCGTATATCTTTATTGTATTATTTTTATTTTCTAGTTTAGTGCTTTTCGATTATTGAGTAAGAAGGAATCATGTTTCATAAAATTTTCGCTCTTATCCCTGAATATTTTGTTGAAATATAATATAAACATGAGTTTATGTTTTTTGTTATTTCACCTCAGATACACTAAAACGTCGCGGTCCGACGACACAGTGGAGCACCAACTGGAGGTGGGCTACGTGCGAGTCACCAACCTGCTGCCGAACGAACCATTCCCTGAGGTTAATTATATCTATACTAATATTATAAATGAGAAAGTCTAGTATTATATGCGTTTACGGCTAATCTGCTGGAGTAATGGCTATAAAATTTTGTTTAGTTCCAAGCTTATATACCGATTTAACATATAAAAAAAAATACAGATTTTCCTTTGATTTTAAAAAATATAACACAATTAATAATGTAGTATTTTTGTGAACACTAAAAGACAGTATATTATTGAGAGTTTTTCAAAGCTTACGTCGCTGGTACAGCTCGGCAATAAGAATAATAAACTTGTACTTAAATATAGTCCCATGAGTACCAAAGTGCCGATACAAGTCAACACTAGTTCCCAAAGTGCCTTATTACCGATACAACCCAACACCAGTTCGCAAAACTCATCATGCTCTGTTCTACTGGGACCGATCTATCATCATCATATCATCACTGATCATCACCATCGCAGCAATATACCAAATACTGCTGCTGATAAACTTGACATAGTAGATATCACTGTCTCACATGATGAAAATCTCTAGAAAAATTAATTTTCTCTAAAAATATAAATTATCTAAATATTTAGTATATGAAATCATCGCCATGGAATATTGACTTAATGATTAATTGTTCCAATTGTTGTATCTGTAAACGGTCTTTTAAGAGCCTCGACCAAACATCTCAAGAGGCTCTCGCTTAGTTTTTGGATCAAGGGCAGGATACAGAAGGCAGTATTGCTATTTTTTTCATAATTTAAAAAAAAAATTATTTGATTATGTTAATTTTTTTGAAATTTACATAAATGAATAAATAAATTTACGGGTAAAGTAAATTACACCAAAAGTGATCAACTCACAATGTTGGTTTCCGTCAGGTGTTGGCACCGCAAGCCGCGTCAGGCCGGGCGCCAGTGGCTCGCCGCGCGGCTCTGCGCGTGTTCTGCCGCGACCGGCCGCCCGTAGGCGGTATTTCTGTCAAGGAACACTTCGAGGTCAACATAGTCCCCATTAGAATAGGTATATTTAAATTCAACATTTTTTAATTTCGATTTCGTTCGCAGAGTATCCTCTTGATGATGCTTCGGTTTTTCAAATTCAAAATATGCTTTATTCAAGTGTCAGTGATGAAGAAGCTACCACGATCGAAAGCTACTACTATCAAAAAGAACCAGCAAGAAACTCGGTGGATAATTATACAACAAAAACATAGTTCTAATTTGATTGATGGTTACAAGATAATCGTTGCAGCTGGATTCGTTTCTGGGCAAAACGATCGTCGAGATTTTGGTAGTGAGTGTGTGTATTGTTTGCGTGGAGTGTTGGTGTTGGTGGCGATTTGTGATACGTAAGGCGACTTGTTCTGCATGTATGGGGTATGTGATTGTTGCCTGCTGCGTATACTTAGCATTACATATATTGTCTTAACAAACGCGGATTACAGCAAAATAATTTTACTGTAATTTCTGTACACAATTTTTCTCTTTCAAGTCATCATCCCCCTGCCCTTATCCCACTCTAAGTGGGGTCGACACAACATGTTATAAACATGCTTGGCAATGTTTTTACGACGGGCCTCCTGCCTGGCGTCAATTTACCTCAGTTCTATTTTACTACTACTACTGCTACTGCTGTCTAACGACACTGATACACGTATATCTTTATTTGTGCTTGTTTCGATAGGTTTGACGAAGAAGTTCTTCAACACAATGCTGAAGTTCTGCTTCCCGGAGCGCGATCCCGACGCCATGGAAGAGGCTGATGAGGATGGGGAAGGCGCTTCCACCCTCCGCGCCGGCTCCAGCGCTTCCAAGAAGGTCAAGAAAAAGGGCAAGGATTCCAACTCCAACTTCTACGTTAAGAGGGACAAGAAGGATAAAGATGATGTTGAGAAAATGAAGGTAGTTAATAATAAGTTACATAGCGGGCTTGTATCAATTTTAGCCATATCATTACAGCAATCAGTATAAAAGAGAAAGCATGTTTCTATGTTCTTTATAAACTCCGAAATGGCGTAATATATGTATAATGGAATCAATACTAATATATAAAGTTGCAGAGTTTGTTTGTTTGTTTGTTTGATTGTTAGAACGCGCTAATCTCAGGAACTACTGGAATAATATGAAAAATTCTTTCAGTATAAAATAGTCCATTTATCGAGGAAGGTTAAGATGAATAGGAGAGGACCAGCGATAAAAAATATTACGAAAACGGCAAATTTTAAAGCTTTCCTTGTGTGTGCTAAGTAAATGGTGAAAGTTATTAAAAAATCATGTAGTACAATATTGATCCCCTATAAAAATTCTAAATAAAACTCCGCGACAGAATATGTCTAGCTCTTAAGGTAAACCCACTTTTAACTTGTTATGGTTATCAAAATACTATATTACGGAGCCGCTGGCGATCGCTAGGAATATATAAAAAATATTGTTTGTCTGTATGTCCTTTAAGGACTCTGAAAGGGATGGATAGATTCGGACAATCTTTAAATTTACTCATCGTATAATTCTGTTCCGAAAGTAAGGTACGCGATTCAAATCCACTTGTTTACAAGTTTACTTGAATTAACCATATCTTGAATTTGAATAAAAAACTTAAAATCTGTATTCTTTTTTGAATTGACAGATACACAGACGCGGCGGGGATTTAGTTTTTAGTATATTTTAGATACTAAAAAAATTTGCGAAAAAATTTAACAAAAAGAAACAAAACTATTCGTACTAAGTTTTCTGAGTTGTGCGTGCGTGTGTGTGTGTGTGTTTGCGTGCGTGCTTGCGTGCGTGCGTGCGTGCGTACGTGCGTGTTTTTGCGTGTATGTAAAAATTATTGAAAAGAAGTAAATGAAGTCATGCTTAAACTAATGATCACATTTGTTAACTTCAAATAGGAGCGTGCCGAGAAGAACAAGCTGTTCATATACATAAAGATACCGGAAGTGCCGGTGCGAGTCTCGTACAAGGGCAGCAAGGAGAAGAACCTGGAGGACGTGCGCGACCTGCCGCTGGTGCTGCCCACGCTGGAGTACCACAACGTGACCTGGACCTGGCTGGACCTGCTGCTGGCCACCAAGAGCGACACCAGGAGGTGATATATTGTTCACTGGACTGTCGGCGCAGTTGGCAGTGACCCTGCCTTTGGGTCCGGGGGGTTCACGTATTCGATTGCAGCAAAAAGCCAACATTTTCTGAATACAATTTATTGGTTCTTCGAACCGGGGTGTATTTATGTTTTTAAGTATATATCCTCCTGCCCTTATCCCACTCAAAGTGGGGTTGGCACAACATGCTACAAACATGCCGTAACATGATTTGGCTGCGTTTTTACGACCGACCGCTTGCCTGACGTCAACTTACCCAAGTCGTTTTTTACGACACCTCGCTACGAAGGAGGTTGGTCTATTCTACTAAACCGGATACCATACGGTGGGTCAACTTACCTTAGTCGCCCTTTACGACGCTTCGTTAAGAAATGAGGGTGGTCTATTCTACTCAGCCGGAGACCACAACGCGGGTCGATTTACCTTAGTCACCTTTTACGACGCCTCGGTAAGAAATGAGGGTGGTCTATTCTACTAAACCGGATACCACACGGCGGGTCGACTTACCTTAGTGCCTTTTACGACACCTCGGTTAGAAATGAGGGTGGTCTATTCTAATCAGCCGGACACCACACGGCGTTAGAAATAGACTCTTAAACTGAAAGAATTTTTCAAATCGATCCAGTAGTTCCTGGGATTAGCGCGTCCAAGCAAGCAAACAAACTCTTCAGCTTTATATATTATTATAGATGTATACGTTTGTTGTCAGGGTGATAGTGTCTCAAGCCATCAGGCAGAAGCTGCAGCTCCACAGGCGCGCGGCCGCAGCGCCCGAGCCGCTTGAGGAGGATAAAGCGAGGTTATTGCTCGGCGACCGCACTGTAAGTTATGCTAGTCGACACATATAGTACACTACGGCACATTATAATACACTAGGACGTTATAATACATTACGGAACACTATAATACAATAGGACACTATAATACATTACATAACACTATAATACACTAGGAAACTAAAATACATTACGGAACACTATAATACAATAGGACACTATAATACATTACAGCAGCCTATAATACACTAGGACACTATAATACATTACGGCACACTATAATACACTAGGAAACTATAATACATTACGGCAGCCTATAATACACTAGGACACTATAATACATTACGGAACACTATAATACACAAGGACACTATAATACATTACGGAACACTATAATACACTAGGAAACTATAATACATTACGGCAGCCTATTATACACTAGGATACTATAATACATTACGGAACACTATAATACACTAGGATACTATAATACATTACGGAACACTATAATACACAAGGACACTATAATACATTACGGAACACTATAATACACTAGGACACTATAATACATTACGGAACACTATAATACACAAGGACACTATAATACATTACGGAACACTATAATACACTAGGACACTATAATACATTACATAACACTATAATACACTAAGACACAATAATACATTACGGAACACTATAATACATTAAATAACACTATAATACACTAGGACACTATAATACATTACATAACACTATAATACACTAGGACACTAATATATTACAGCACACTATAATACACTAGGACACTATAATACATTACATAACACTATAATACACTAGGACACTATAATACATTACATAACACTATAATACACTAGGACACTAATATATTACAGCACACTATAATACACTAGGACATTCAAACATATTACGGAACACTATAATACACTAGGACAAGATAATACATTACGGCACACTATAATACGCTATAATACATTATGGTACACCATAATACACTGGGGCACTAAAATACATTACGGAACACTATTTTATACTAGGACACTATAATACATTACCGCACACTATTATACTACACTAGGACACAACAATACATCACAGAACACTATAATGCACTACGGTTCACTATAAAACATAACGGCACATTATAATACACTCCGGCATAGTATAATACACTACAGCACTTATAATACCTTGCGATACAGTATAAGATACAACGGCACAGTATATTATACAACGGCACGCTACAATACGCTACGACACACTACATCATCTTCCTGCCCTTATCCCACTCTAAGTGGGGTCGGCACAACATGTTACAAACATGCTGTCATATGATTTGGCTGTGTTTTTACGACCGGCCGCCTGCCTGACGTCAACTTACCTCTGTCGTACTTTACGACACCTCGGTAAGAAAGAGGGTGGTCTATTCTACTAAACCGGATACCACACGGTGGGTCAACTTGCCTTAGTCGCCTTTTACGATACCTCGGTAAGAAATGAGGTTGGTCTATTCTACTCAGCCGGATACCACACGGCGGGTCGACTTACCTTAGTCGCCTTTTACGACACCTCGGTAAGAAATGAGGGTGGTACTATTCTACTCAGCCGGATACCACACGGCGGGTCGACTTACCTTAGTCGCCTTTTACGACACCTCGGTAAGAAATGAGGTTGGTCTATTCTACTCAGCCGGATACCACACGGCGGGTCGACTTACCTTAGTCGCCTTTTACGACACCTCGGTAAGAAATGAGGGTGGTACTATTCTATTCAGCCGGATACCACACGGCGAACGCTACGACACACTACGGCTCAATATAATAAGCTACGACACATTAAAAATTACGGCACACTATTGAAGGCTACGACAATAATACACCGTGGAACATTATAATACGCTACGACACATCATTACATCCGGCTGAGTAGAATAGACCAACCTCATTTCTTACCGAGGTGTCGTAAAAGGCGACTAAGGAAAGTTGACCCTCCGTGTGGTATCCGGTTAAGTAGAATAGACTAACTTCTTTCTTACTGCAATGTCATAAAATACGACTAACGTAAGTTGACGTAAGGCAGGCGGCCGGTCGTAAAAACGCAGTCAATTCATGTGACAGCATGTTTATAATATGTTGTGCCGAACCCACTTAGAGTGGGATAAGGGCAGGAGGATGATGATGACATCATTACGGCACACTATCCAAGGCTTTGATATACAATAATGCATTGCGGTTCACTATAATACACTATAGTACACATTATAGTACATTAAGGCACACTATATATAACACATGTGGCAAAATACAACGAATGAACTGAAACATTTATACACTTCGTTAGAAAACTTTGCTACAGAATACAATACACTGTAGCTAATATTATAATTTACTGCCTAACACTATAATATTTGAATAGAATAAAAATTTTAAAAATCAAAATATTTTTATAAGTATAAAATTCTATACTTACGTCATTTTTTCCTTGAGTAAATGTTTTAAAAATTATTCTTAATCATATATTAGGACAGGTAAAAAAAACGTAAAAATTACAAAAAGTTTACTTAGGTACTGCTTATTTTTATATGTGTATCAGAATAATTATATATCTAAAAGAAAATTTAATAATAGTTGAATGGGTACTAAAACATTCACACCGTGTGGTATTCAGCTGAATAGAATAGTACCACCCTCTTTTCTTACCGAGGTGTCGTAAAAGGCGACTAAGGTAAGACGACCCGCTGTGTGGTATCCGGCTAAGTAGAATAGACCCACCTCATTTCTTACCGAGGTGTCGTAAAAGGCGACTAAGGTAAGACGACCCGCTGTGTGGTATCCGGCTGAGTAGAATAGACCGACCTTATTTCTTACCGAGGTGTCGTAAAAGGCGACTAAGGTAAGTTGACCCACCGTGTGGTATCCGGTTTAATAGAATAGACCACCCGCTTTCTTACCGAGGTGTCGTGAAATACGACAGAGGTAAGTTGACGTCAGGCAGGCGGCCGGTCGTAAAAACGCTGCGAAATCATGAGACAGCATGTTTGTAACATGTTGAGACGACCCCATTTAGGGTGGGATAAGGGCAGGAAGATGATGGGTACTAAAACATTCGTCGAATACATTTTTAATTTTATTTTAGGTGGCAGAAAACAAACCGCAAAAGAAGAGCACACCGAGCGTATTTAAGTTTTCCAAATCATAGCCTAAGCTTAAAATGTTCAGCGATCAATCGAAACTGAACATTAATAAGAATTGATAATTTGTCGCACAAGGGCAGGTTTACATTGAGTCAGTTATCGTGGTCAGTACAAAAAAAGATAATTGGGCTCCATATTAGAGTAACCATCTATTACCATATATAGTAAGTAAAAAAGTAAGTAACGGCCTGTTACTATCCCACTGCTGAGAATAGGCCTCTTCTCTCCGTTTTGGGAGAGAAGGAGTGGAGCTAAGACCTACCACGCTGCTCCAATGCGGATTGGTAGGTTACACATACCTCCAGAATTCTCTAGAGATATGCAGGTTTCCTCACGATGTTTTCCTTCACCTTACCATATATACCGGAAATAAATGATGTGGATACAATCATTTATTTAATTCTTTATTTGCTTGCTAGTTAATGTAAAATAGTATGTAATTTGACCATTTGAACATACATACGAAGAAAATCTCACAATTGCAATAGCCTATGGAAAACAATATATTAAAAAAGTTACGTCAACTTACCTCTGTCGTATTTTACGACACCTCGGTAAGAAAGAGGGTGGTCTATTCTACTTAACCGGATACTACACGGTGAGTCAACTTACCATAGTCGCCTTTTAAGACACTTCGGTAAGACATGAGGGTGGAATACCACTCAGCCGGATACCACATATTAATTAAGTTAATATTATATATTAATATCTCATATATTAAATATTTCAATAATTTAAATCACAGTATAGGCAATAATTGGAATTCACGTTATGTCACCGTTCAACATACAAAAAAATCTAATTTAATCAATATTAAATTAATTAAATTCATTTTCTAAATGTGTCACTTTTATTGATCTTGCTGTTCAGTAGTTCCGACAAAAGATTAGTTGCACTGCCGATTGACACTGCGTAAATTAATTCACTATAAAGCTTCTGATTAGCTCACGATGCGAGTGTCACAGATAGGTAAGTGAATGAAACGGAAGTCAAGGTTATATGTAAAAAAAATCGTAAAATTGATTATTGTAAACATCGCCCAACTGGTCATTAACCAGAGATGGAAAACTTACTCAATATAAACCTGCCTTAAAGTTGCATGTTCCCTACAATAGTAAAAACAACGAAATTTTGTAATGTTCATTCCAAATTATTGTAATCTGTAGGCATTTACTGCGAGGCTGATAAAATTAATGTTTATTGAACAAACAATAAGTTAGAGCTTAGCTAATTTACAACTTGTTTGATCCTACACCGCGTGTACCAAACTAAATGTACATAAATATATTTGTTATTATTTATTTTTAAAATAATTATTAAGTTTAATACCATTTTTTAATGTTTGCACAAACCAACCGATGGATAATTTTTTTATACATGTTCTAGTGAAGGCAATGCACACAGAATACGTTCTACCAAATAATAGTAACACCAACAACACAATAATAGACAAGGACAGCACACATTTACTACCGCAATCTCAGCATCAGTTTGCATGTATTGGGTATGAGAATAGAGAGTAAATTATACATTTAGCATTAAATATTGCATTCGGAATAAAATTTAATGAGTCGAAACTAGCGTTAATTCGCAATTCATTTGAACTCGGAGATGTGAATTCAATCGGAAGCTCCGACATTTTGGAATCATAGTCCAAACTCCGTACATTTTTATTTTTCTCAAACTTAATGTCCATAGATAATGGTCAACATGATTCAAATTTAAATTTAAAATATTCTTTATTCAAGTAAACTTAAAAACAAGTGCTTTTGACTATCCCGTTGGCGCAGTGGCTAGTGAACCTGCCTTCAGCTTTGCGGGTCGCGGATTCGATTCCCGCCGAGAGCCAATATATTCTAAAAGTTAAACAATTTGTTGGTTCCTAGAGCATAAGTGTATATTTGTATTTAAGGATATCATCATCCTCCTGCCCTTATCCCACTCTAAGTGGAGTCAGCACAACATGTTATGAACTTGTTGTTACATGATTTGGCTGCGTTTTTACGACCGACCGCCTGCCTGACATCAACTTACCTTAGTCGCCTTTTACGACACCTCGGTAAGAAATGAGGTTGGTCTATTCTACTAAGCCGGATACCACACGGTGGGTCAACTTACCTTAGTCGCCTTTTACGACACCTCGGTAAGAAATGAGGTTGGTCTATTCTACTAAGCCGGATACCACGCGGCGGGTCGTCTTACTTTAGTCGCCTTTCACGACACCTCGGTAAGAAATGAGGGTGGTACTATTCTATTCAGCCGGATACCACACGGCGTTTAAGGATGTATATTTCAAATTATATATAAGTATATATTCACCAGTTGTCTGTCACCCATAATACAAGTATTAAGTTACTTATTTTGGGGACGGACGTGTGTGTAAGTGTCCCATATATTTATTTTTCTATTTATAGTGTCAAGTCAACACTTTTCAATGACTTGAGTCTTCACAATGCATACTATTTAATTTTTGTTATATCAAGCAGTATTCTGTGTGCATTAGCTGTACCAATGTAATATACTTTATACATAAGCTTGTAATATATTTGTATAAATTATATAACCTAAATATGTGTACTTTGATGTTAATGATTAAAGTAATTATTAAGAATCAGTGAATTCAAGTTTTTCGTAGAATGCAAACATGGTTAGAAATCTTGCGTATTAATTGAGAATATCTCTCTATATAGCATTACTATATGAATGCTATATCAGTTTAAGACTGTGCGACTCTTTCAATGGCAATGACACAGGCACCAGTGAGTTTTTCTATTAAAACTTATGTGCCTAATTAATATTTGCAATTTGTCACACGCTTTATGGTGAAGGAAAAAATCCTTAGAAATATTGCATATCTCTAAAGAATTCTGGGATATATTTACCTATCTGCATTTAAAACTGTTCTCTAATAAGGGAGATTGTAGGATAAGCAAGAGGCAGATACGTTAAAGATATTTATATGTGAAATGCGAATAGATAACAGGCAAACGTAAATCTGTAATAATATACGTTAGGCGTTACTTTGCTAAAGTACATAATACAGAAGTAATGAAAATATTATTTTACTATAATCCGCGATAGAAGATAATATATTTAAGTCATCATCATCCTCCTGCCCTTATCCCACTCTAAGTGGGGTCGGCACAACATGTTATAAACATGGTGTTACATGATTTGGCTGCGTTTTTATGACCGGCCGCATGCCTGACGTCAACTTACCTTAGTCGCCTATTACGACACCTAGGTAAGAAATGAGGTTGGTCTATTCTACTCGGCCGGATACCACACGGCGGGTCTACTTACCTTAGTCGCCTTTTACGACACCTCGGTAAGAAATGAGGGTGGCACTATTCTATTTAGTCTGATAACACACGGCGGAAAAAGGAAAATAGGATATTTAATTTGGGTAAAAAGTTTGCGATTTTTTCGTGGAGTCTATTTCCTGACGATTCTTCGGCTACGGAGCGATTGTTAAGACTGTGGTGTTGAATGTGTGCAGTGCTTGTGTATTGTTGTGTTATTAGTGGCGGGTAGTGCATGAGTTTTCACGAATTCTGTATCACAGTACACTATACATTTAGCATTTCATATATTTTCCTTTATCGCGGATTATAGCAAAATAATATTTTAGTTACTTTTCTATATGTGTAACGAAAAAAATTTGACAATATTGTATTTTTGTCTGCAATGTATAAATAGCAAGTATAAATGGCTATTGTGATTAAATCGTGGCAAAATAAAAAATTAAGCTAACATTATTTATTTTAGTTTAAAGTAAGATATTTTAATAAGATATATCGAGTTATTCAATAATTTATGTATTAATCAAATATTTTATACATGTTTATTAATAAATAGTTTGTATATTTAATGTTTGAATGGATTTTATTTTTTATCTGTAATTTAGATTCTGTATTGTTCTTTTTTGTTTAAACACGATTCAAACTCCACTCTTACAATGAAATCAAGTTATACTACCTCGCTTTCTTTAGAATTTTAAGTTAGCTTTGGGAAAAAATATGAAATTTTCTTAAAACCTAATCCATTTCTATATTCAAAGCATACTCCTTAAATTTATATAACACACTACGCAAGATTATATATCCTCCTGCTCTTATCCCACTCTTAAGCGGGGTCGGCATAACATTATTAAACATGTTGCAACATGATTTGGCTGCGTTTTTACGACTGGCCGATTGCCTGACGTCAACTTACCTTAGTCGCCTTTTACGACACATCGGTAAGAAATGAGGGTGGTACTATTCTGATTAGCCGGATACCACACGGCTAACACTACGCAAGATTATCTATAAAAAATTGGAAGAGATCTTGGAAATATAATTTTTCAATAGTTCGGAGCGTGATGTCATATTCATGTCATTGCAATGTATCCAACTCAATTAAGTCCGATTTTGAATTCGGTCACTTTAATACTAAGCGTGCGGTATTTTTTTAATTTTTCTTTATTCGAACACCAATAATGCACTTAGATTAAACTCAAACATAAACAATATTGTATCCTGCTACAAGTAAATCATTACAGATGTGCAAAACACGCATACTTTGGGGCTACGGGCAATTTCAACAAAGACCAAATATTTTAATTTATATATATTCTCCTGCCCTTATCCCACTCGAAGTGGGGTCGGCAAAACATGTTATAAACATGTTGTAACATGATTTGGCTGCGTTTTACGACCGGCCGCCTGCCTGACGTCAACTTACCTTAGTCGGATTTTACGACACCTCCATTTTTACTTATTTACTTTTACATTTTCCCTATGTATTTTATTTTTACAATTAATTACAGAATGTCTTTAAACAAACTCTTGAAAGAGCGACATAGCTGCTAAAGTCGAAGTGTCATAGGTCGAAGCGCGGCCTCCTCGCGGGATTTTAAATCTGTAATATCTCTGAAAATGTTCACTTAAATTACATGCTGTAATGGGCAATATTGATCTATATTAAATCAACAATTTATTTAAGGTACTCAATTGGATAAGGATTAATGCTGTATTGTATAAAAATTGCTTTGAACATAAGGCATCATTTTTCGTAAAAAGTAAATAAAAAAACTGCTATTGTGGGTTATCCATAAGAGATAGATATACCATCGCGGACTTTTCTGTAGACCTTTTCAAGATGTACAAATACTTAGTACATTATTTTGATAAATCTCGTAGGGTTTAGCCTGCGTTTGCAATGTAAGCGGAAAAAAATGTAATTATTTACAGAAACCTCAAAAATTACAGTATTTCTCTACTCCGTATTGAATGTTATTATACGTACAAACCTTCCTCTGGAATCACTCTATCTATTAAAAAAAACCGCATCAAAATCTGTTGCGTAGTTTTAAAGTTTTATGCGTACATAGGGATATAGGGACTTTGTTTTATAATATGTAGTGATATCGGTGGATGTTCTTGTTAATATATACAAAATATAAAGCATAATTCAATGGCTGTGTACATGAACAATATCAAAGAACAATCAAATTGGTGATTCCACGAATATAAGTGGATTTAGTTATTTAGTGGTCATACTCCGGCCGAAGTGTGGTGTGGACGCCATAACCTAAGAAAAAGACTCCCGAGTTAAAAGGTCAGTCCTTGATTATTCGGGGTGGAGAAATAGCCGGTTGTCTGCCTATCCTACCAATGCTCACCAACTGCAGCTATCGAAGGCACGCATAGGCGCGAACAAGTTTATTATATTGACATATCAAAATAAAAATCAAATTAAAATCAAAATAATCTTTATTCAAATAAGCTCTTACAAGCACTTTTGAATCGTCAAGGATCAATATGATTAATGAAGCTACAACTTGTTCGGAATGTTGCTCTTACCGAGAAGAACCAGAAAGAAACTCTGCGGTCAATATTTTAAACATTTTCAATTTTACATAATGAAACCGCAGTCCTGTATGAAGCTGAAAATATTTTCAAATCCAGCCTTTTTTATCATCCAAATAATCTTCAATTTTGTAATATGCTTTACGCACAAGTACATCTCCTATACTTGACTTAAACCTTTCTGTAGACTGGTCTAATATGGATTGCGGAATTTTGTTGTAGAAGCGAATACCGAGACCATCGAATGAGTTGCTAACTCTGCTAATTCACCTTTCAAATGTGCACGTAATACTTTAATGAGAGGTCATCTTATCACAGTTTGACTCAATAAAAGACGTCACCGTTAACCCGTAAATCCACTATAATATATCTTCCAAGAAAAACGCGCGAAACATTTTCCGACAATTTCCTACGGGTTACCTCATTCGCGGCCTTCAGTGTTGCGCCGACTGCCGAGTGGAGAGTACGTGTCGCCCGCGACTATCGACCACGAACACGTAAAGTCGAAACGATCATGAGGACGAATTATATAATTTATTTAAATAAGTAAAGTGTTTGTAAAGTTTATATTTGTGTAGTGTTGTGACTTATTTACTATGGCGTTGTTTTTGTGGGTTTTCTTGTGCTCCTGGGGAGGTATCCTAGGTTTCAATGTGGACATCCCTTCAAGGGTGGTTTATACGGGAAACTATAAATCTATGTTTGGATTTACTGTGCAGTCGCATGTCGATGGCGATAATAAGATGTAAGTATTTTTCTATAACTACTGCTAAGTCTTATATATAAGATTCTCGTGACATGTTATTTATCATTCTCTGATTTTTATGAAAATTTATATGCATATTCAGTAGGTCTGAGGATATTTATAAAGTGTAAAGTTAAGTGATAAAGGTTGTCCACATCTAATATATTTTTTTAACAAAACTTTTTCCGTAAGTATATAAGAAACTATGAAACTTTTTGAGTTTTCTTAAATTTAATTTTAGCTGCCAACAATTTGTTTCAAGCCATCTGAACAATAGGATCGTAAATTTAAAGTTTTTGAATAAAAAACGTTTAAAAGGTATAATGATTCATTGTACGCTGTTCTTGCAAACAACGAAACCAAAATGCATGTTTGAGTACATAAATCCTTGAGATTATATTTTTATGCTTTACGTTCGGTGTAAATGGTAATTCTGGAGGTTGCGCGGACGAGGTGCGGAGGCTGCGAGTCAGTTTTATCTTATGACATCATCGTTCAACAGATTCGTAAGTGCGATGTTTAGCGCGATCACAATTGATTTGCGGTATATTACGATAATAACCGCGAGTGTTCAGTGGTTGAGTATTTTATTTTAATCCAAAGCACACTCAGGTTTGAATTTTGGATAAATAAAGTGCAAATATTAATCGTCTCTATTATTTTATATGCTACTTTGCTTAATACTTACTAACCTAAAAATTAATGTGAATATTGATTAGCATCATCATCTAATCCTCCTGCCCTTATCTCTAAGTAGGGTTGTCGCAACATGTTACAAACATGTTGTCACATGATTGGGCTGCGTATTTTACGACCGCCTGCCTGACGTCAACTTACCAGTTTTAGAAGATAATATAGTAATCTTTACTTAGAGGACGGATTGGTTATCGAAGTCTTGTCCCTTTTATACGTATACATAACACTGCTTTTCGTAAACATGCGTAAATCCAGTCAAAATATTGTCAATTGTTACATCGCAATTATCGGTTACCTATGCCTCATCAGTTCTTAACAGGTGATTATTGCAATTAGTAAATAGACATAACATAGACATAGAGATAGACGGAAGGAAGGAGTTTTCCCCTAACAACATTTTACTAATAAGGCAATGCGACTAGAAAACAGTGAAAGGTAGGTACTGAAAACAATCTTATTAAAATTGGAATGAAATGATGATATTCTCTAATTAATTTAAAAAGCCAAAAAAAATTGCTATTCTCGCAAGATAACCCTACAAGTTTATCGAAATCTTTGAAATTACGCCTTGAGGAATTTTAAATATCAATTTATACACAATTTTTTATTATTGCCTGTCTGGATTTAAACCCCCGACCTTTCTGATAAGCGTCACGTGGGCTCATCGTTGGAATATCACGACTCCAAGTAACAAGTAAATTTAGAGATAATAAGGTGATAAATTATTCATTACTGTGTGCTCGTGGCGGAAATAATGACAAGTGAATATATGAAAAGATAACTGCGTTATTAATTATAACAAAACTGGCAGACTTGGCTACACGTTGCTGAGTATATCTCAAATATTTCCAGTACAAAAATGGCAGCGTTTTTGGTTAAAGCTCCTAAGCGGGTTATTTAAAGTCAAAATATTTTTAATTCAAGTAAACTTGTAAACAAGTGCTTTTGAATCGTCAACTCTACTGCTGGTTCGGAAAGCTGTTCCTACCGAGAAGAGCAAGCAAGAAACTCGGCGGTTGCTCCTTACAAAAAAATATTTAGAACAGTTAGGTACATTTAGTGATTACTATCTTGTTACAGGGTGGAACATAGAATGTAGGTATATCCACGCATTCTTATCATCTAAGTAATCCTCAACAGTATAGTAGGCTTTCTGTATCAGCCTCTAATTAACAGTGTTTTTAAACTGCTGTAATGGTAAAGCTAAAATTGATTGCGGGATTTTATTATAGAATCTTATACCCAAACGTACAAACGACTTACGTACTTTTACAAGGCGCAAAGTAAGAGCCGCAAGCTTATGTTGGTGCCTAGTTTTTAATTTAAATACTGTGAAGCAAAAACCTATTTCCTTAAACTTATCTGGCAGGGAATCAAGCGGACATGGTTAACTTAAAAAATTAACCATTTTAAACCGTTGTTATTAAATTTTCATCAATTATTGTCATATTTCAACTATTTAAACAAAACCTTAGTTTAGTGAAAACTACTATAAAATATGTCCAATATGTCCAAACAGAAAGGAAGACGAAAAAAAACTGATCCAGTATTGAATGTCGAAAGAATCGACATCATATGACAATTTTTTTATTGAAATGAATTAACGTGAATGAAAAACGATTGTATATTTGATAACAGTAATTTAAAATCCGAGAAATCGATGATTAAATTGATTGTGAAAATGTCAAGTGAACCGGTATAATCGCGAATGTGTTGTCATTAATATTTGATGACGCAATATGATTGGATAACAGAGCTTAAAGATTGTTTGTCGATTTTTAAAATATCTGAAGTTGATATTTATAACCTATTTACTTACAATATAGTTTACACTCTGGTCCAAAAAATTTTTAACAAAAATAATAGAATAAAAAATTAAAAGTTTTGGAATGAAATTATTACGCCGTGTGGTATGCGGCTGAGTAGAATAGACCAACCTCATTTCTTACCGAGGTGTCGTAAAAGGCGACTAAGGTAAGCTGACCCACCATGTGGTACCCGGTTTAGTAGAATAGACCACCCTCTTTCTTACCGAGGTGTCGTAAAATACGACTGAGGTAAGTTGACGTCAGGCGGGTGGCCGGTTATAAAAACGCAGCCAAATCATGTGACAGCATGTTTATAACATGTGCCGACCCCACTTACAGTAGGATAAGAATAGGAAGATGGTGATGTTATAAATATAATAAACCTATATTTTTTATCGTTGAGCGTGTACTCGCCAATAAACTTAAACTAGTTTGGCGTGATAATTAGTTTTGTAAGAAAATGTAAAACTGTGAAAAAAAATTTAAAGATTTTGTTGTAATAATATGCTTACAAATAAATAAATGAGTGCGAGTCCATATGAGATATGTCTAATTGAGTCCATAGATGTCCATGGATGACAGCGTATTTCACGTATGAACGATCAAAGACGCACGTCTGGTGGAACATCTCAATCTGCGAGGAATCAAAATAACGCTCGCATGTTTACAAATCCATACTTAATTTTATAAATGTGAATGTTTGTTACGGCTAAGTTAGGTACTAAATAATCTTTAATATTTAAATGGGTTACCGAACCTTGCTCGGTAATTTTTTTTTTACAAAATAAATAAGAAACGTATAAACGCCGTGTGGTATCCGGCTGAATAGAATAGTACCACCCTTCGTTTCTTACCGAGGTGTCGTAAAAGGCGACTAAGGTAAGTCGACCCGCCATGTAGTATACGGCTGAGTAGAATGGACCAACCTCATTTATTACCGAGGTGTCGTAAAATACGACAGAGGTTAGTTATGTCAGGCAGGTGGCCGGTCGTAAAAACGCAGCCAAATCAGAGTGGGATAGGGGCAGGAAGATGAAATAAAAAAACTTAAAAAAAAATTGGTAGGTATTTTCATTTCTCGACCACCCGTTCCTCGAAAAAGTTACGCTGGCTTGACAATTTACGACAAAAATAGTGTTTTATATATTCAATGTAAATGTATTTTTTTAATGCCCAAAAATGGGGGAAAAAAGAGCTAGATCGAGAGAGAATCTAGTTAGATCGATTTTTCTCCCCCAAAACCCCCTGCATGCTGCAATATATATATATGTATATTATCTAAATTTCGGAAACGGCTCCAACGATTATCATGAAACTTAGTATGTAGCGTGTTTTAGTCCAAATTTATCGAAAGAAAAACAGATTTTTTCCATTCCATGTATTAGTCCATTATTGACTGGCCCATTGGCGCAGTGGGTAGTGATCCTGCGTTTAGCTCCGCGGGTCGCGGATTCGATTCCCGCCGAGGGCCAACATTTTCTATAAATGAATTTGTTGGTCTTTATTTATGTTTAAGTATGTATTTAAAAAATATATAAGTATATATTCACTACTTGTCTGTCCATAACAAAAGTATTAAGTTACTTACTTTGGGGACGGACGACCGTGTGTGTAAGTGTCCCATATACATATTTATTTTTTATTATCAAACTTCAATTTTACCAAACTTTATTAACATTCGCTTATGCGGTTTAGCCGGAATACCATCACATACAGATTTTTATTTTCATAAAATAGGTATGAATTTATATTGCTAAAGGTGTACCGCTGCAAAATATTAGGTGAGTTTCCCACGACGGCCTCGCATAGCAAAATGTCACAGCGACTTTTGGGAGCAGGTTCGACGAACCCGTGAACTCTGCGCCAAATAGATATAATAAAACTGATTAAACAGTAAGGAGCTATACTGTACCGACGTTGCATGTTTGCATACTAAACAGGCCCGATGTAATATGAAATAATGAATGGGTACTATTGTCTTTTGAGCCACCGTATTAGAGCGACGGCGAACGATTGAAAGCGACCCGTGTCACATCAGTTTACAAGATTTGAAGAACACGTTGATTTATATTGAACTCCGCCGTGTGGTATCCGGCTGAAGAGAATAGTATCACCCTCTTTTCTTACCGAGGTGTCGTAAAAGGCGATTAAAATAAGTCTTCCCGCCGTGTGGTATCCGGCTGAGTAGAATAGACCACCCTTATGTCTTACCGAGATGTCGTAAAAGGCGACTAAGCTAAGTTGACTCAACGTGTGGTATCCGGTTAAGTAGAATAGACCACCCTCTTTCTTATCGAGGTGTCGTAAAATACGACTAAGATAAGTTGACGTTAGGCAGGCGGCCGGTATTAAAATACGCAGCCAAATAATGTGACAACATGTTTATAACATGTTGTGCCGACCCCACTTAGGGTGGGATTAGGGCAGGAAAATGATGTTGATTTATATTGAACTATAAACCCCCGCGTGGAAAGATTAAAACCGTAATATAGTATTTTGATAACCACAAAAATGGTTAAAGTGGGTTAACCTTAAAACCTAGACATGCTGTCGCAGACTTTTATTTAGCACTTTTAGAGGGGAATAATTCTGTAATACCTGATTTTTGAATAACATTCACCGTTTACTTAGCGCATGCAACGAAAGCTTTAAATTTCGCCGTTGGAATTTCGCCATATTTTATACTGCTGCTCCTCTCCTATTCAACTTAGCTTGATGTTATATAGCCTATAGCCGTCCTCGATAAATGGACTATCAAATCTCAAAGAATTTTTGAAATTGGTCCAGTAGTTCTTGAGATTCTCGCGCTTAAACAAACAACCAAACTCTCCAGATTATATTAACTCTCCATATTAGATTAGCACAGCGTATAGGTTACAAGTTCCAACCCGTTCACCTCTACATTCTTCCTCATGAAGAATAAATAAGTACCAGGTTAATAATTTCCATTCTTTACTCTTTTTTTGTCAAACCGATGTCAGTCTGAGTTTGTCCGCTATCACCTAATTGTTTGTGATGACAGAAGAAGGTGTAGTTATCTCTTGACGGTTTTTATGCATCGTATTTGAAAGTAAAGCGTCTGGTTTGACTTTTTGTGCATGAAACAAACATTTTGATACAAATAAACATTTTTTAGAAAACTTCTGACATTGGTGCAATTGGCTTCTAAAATAGGACTTGTTTGTAATAATAAATGATATTGTATCAAAAAATCTACATAAAAAAATGTAATACATCCTGTCTGCATTGTATATTTCTTAGTTATTTACTTTTCTGGTATTTTTTTATTGAATGAATTCACCAATTTTCAATTTTGTTTCTTAACTTGTTAACAGATTTCATGAAAATTCAATTTCATTTAGCAATAATTAAAAACGTTAACATTTCGCGGCGCATTTTTACAAAAGACAACGCACAAGGAACTTAGATCTGTTTTCTTAATGTTCCAGTATAAATATTTGAGAACAATATACAAGTTGTAACTTAAAGTAAGAATAAGCTTGATATGCATGTATTTTGTTCCTATTCCCGTAAGAAAAACTGTTTGTCCTAATTTTTTTTTATTATATATCCAATAAGCTTCAATAGTACCTTCATCAAAAATGCTCCAGGATTAGTTATGACAGACCAATATCAATAAAATTTTGCACAATTATTCTTTATACACCGGGATAACATAAAGGCAGAAATCCTGTTAATTCTACAGGAATAGGATGACATTGAAAAGCGTCTATTATCAACCTATCACGCGACTACGGTCCACGCAAACGAAGTTGCGAGTAAAAGCTAGTTTATTATTTTCAAATGTTAAAAAACACTAAGTCACGACTTTCTGCTGGTTTACAATAAATTGGTGCATAAGGTGGTCCCTTTTTGCTGTAACAAATTACGAACTGTTTCGTGGAAGCGTTAACATATGTATTTAAGTATTTCCCTTGACACTCCGAGCCCCAGACAATAGCCGCAAAAATTTCAATTCTGGAACCGGAAACATGGCCGCGTCACATGCAGTGCACATGCGCGCGCGCCGACCAACTCCCTTTTTAACTTTTTTCACTTAATTCACTCGTGAACGGCTATTTATGTTTGTAGGGGTGAGACGTCTCCGTTGATTTATTATTGGTTTCGTTTACACGGGGTATTTAAATTATTAAAACCATGGGATACCATCGCTAGGACGACTCAAGAACAAATACAAACTATGCATCGGTTACGTCAAATTTCTTACATTTAGTTTTGTCCTAACGTTATTAGTCTACCTTAGCAGTCGTCAATGATGAATCAGTAAGACAGAATTTACTGACACCTAATGATAACAACCGGAAATGTATTAAAGGTGAAAATTATCCTTTAACACACCTAGAAGATTGATTTTTATTTATTTCTTTGTATACATATAGTAAGAAAAGAGAAAGAAAAAGTAAAAAAAAGTACATGTATTAAGGCGGACTTATCCCTAAAAGGGATCTCTTCCAGACAACCTTTAAGTAAAAGAAGGAATAATAATAATAATATACCTTCAGTAAATTTCATGTTAGCTAAAAAATATACATCATTTCTAATCTAGACTGTGAATACATAATAGAAAGTAATACTAAAATACTTTGCTATAATACGCGAAAAAGTATATAGAAAATATATATAATGCTAAATGTAGAGTGGATTATTCGTTTCCATACACGATACACTCAGGAATCGTAAAAACACATGCACAAACCTCCACCACAATACACAAGCACTGCCCACTTTCACTATCACAAACTAGCTAGCAATCTTAGTGCTTGTTGTAGAGAAGAGAATATATCAGCTCGGAATCCATGTTCTCTTGCTAGTAGTAAAGCGTAAGTGGTATTATTGTCCAATTTGGTCACATTAATAAAAAACCTCACCTAAATAGTAATGGTCAACGTATGGACACTATAAAATTAAAATCAAGCCGATCGGAATCTTAAACGTCTGGTGACCCTAATAGCAAGTACCATTTGAATGCGTCGACATGTCATTAGCCGACGCAGTGCGCTATGGACTAAGTCCGTGCTATTAATGGTGAGATAAGTAATGACTTGGGACGTTTACAGCTGCGGCCGGATGGGATTTTTATCGATCATTTATTGACGTCGAGCTGTCCAAATGTGGGTTTAGGAGTGTTTTGTGATTTATGCGCGGTTTAATTTGTTCTTCAGATGTAGAGCTTGTTGACTGCCTACCGATGTTTGCTCTTAAGCCGCAATCCTTTTAGTATTATAAAGACGAAAGATTTTGGATGCGTGCCTCTGTGTGTGTGAGTGTGTGTGTGTGTGCGAGTGTGTATGTATTTCGTAAAACCCCACCATCCATCTTCCACACCAGAGGCTGCAGGCAGTCGGTCTGGATCGCCACGTTACTACGTTAAGTCGTAATTGTTGTTGTCAAGGCCAAAGCAATAGGGAACTCAACGTTCATGGGTGGAACAGTTGTCCCGACCCAGTGTGTCGTTACTGCGTTTTCGAGCACAGTAGGAGATTGATAAAAGCTCTCATTATCAGCCCACTTTAGTCCATTGCTGGACATAGGCCTCTCCAATTACTCGCCACTAAGCCCGATCCTGGGCTTTCGGCTACCATCCACTGACCGCTGTCCTACGTATATCGTCACTCCATCGAGTCTCAGGGTGTCCTACACTACGTTTACAGATTCGCGGTCTCCACTCCAGAACACGTCTACTCTAACGGTCATCGGTTCTGCGACAGATATTGCCGGCCCATTGCCACTTTAGCTTGCTTATGCGCTGAGCTATGTCGGTGAACCCTAGTTCTCTCACGGATTACTTCGTTGTGAATTAGATGCCTTAGACAAACCCCGAGCATAGCTGTTCAATAGCCCGCTGAGCGATTTTAAGCTCGATAATCTTTAATATTTAAATGAGTTAATATAGTATGTATATATATATTTTCGGAATCTCGGAAACGCCTCCAACGATTTTCCTGAAATTCAGCATGTAGGGGCTTTGGGGGATAAAAATCATTCTAGATAAGTTTTATTTCAAAAAAATGTCGTTTTTTCCCTGTTTTTGAAATTTACGTTGAATACGATCACAATTTTTCGCTGTCAAACGTAAAGTCATGGTAGTTCATTTGGGGAACGGGCGGTCTAGAGAGGTGAAAATATCTAGGCTTGGCGCCCACCTGCCCTATTATTTTTTATTTTTTTTCTATTATTTTTTTTTTAAATTTTCGGTTACCCAGGTACTAACTCTATATAAAACAAAGTTAAATTAATTTTATACAGTAACGCTATCAAGGAATTCGGCAGTTGCAAATAAAGAGGTATTCTTTAAATAGCTCTTATCAGGATCTACTTGTGAGGAGGGTGCATATTTCCCAGATAACCCACGTCGTTATCTCCCGCAGTATCATTAAAATATTACCGTGTCAAGTGATTAATGCTTTCTTGAATTTTGGTACGGCAACACAAAAAGTACAAGTTAATTAATGTTCATTTACGACGTTGTTATTAACTGATTATACTGCATCCATCATATTATCAGTCTTTTGACAGCTCACGCTCATTAAGTTTTGTATTGCTTACGTACAAATATCATACAAATAATATTTGTACTTTATGGATGGGTACCGCCCACTTAGTGATGTCACACATAATGGTTACTACGATTATGCCACAGATTAAAAATAATCGGTAGAAATCGATGTTACGAGTATTAAAAGACATTTAATAACATTATATAAAGTTTTACTTTCTTCTTAGTTAATACATGAATACAAATAAAACAATCAGGATATTTTAATTTATTTTATTAGCACGAGTCGTCGGAATGATACACACTGATAGACACTAGACTCCTCCGATGAGGAGTCTTCAGTAGCAGTTATTATTAGCTCTTGTGTAGATAATATATTATCAAACGCAATATCACGTTCCCAATCAGAGAATATTACTCTTTTAGTTCTTTCCACCACACTTGCCCAGTTCTCGGCCGTTACGTGGGTGCAAGCATTTTTTAGCAATTGCAACATTTTATTCGCTGTGAATGGGGGGCTTGTATTGCATCTCGCAGCATGCCCTTTTACTTGTGCCCATATAAGTTCTATTGCGTTGTACTGGCAGTGGTATGGAGGAATCCGAAGAACAGTATGGCCATATTCTGCTGCCATTTCATTGATTACATAGCGTTTTGCTCTCTTTTTGGTTTTTAATATTTTTATTAATTCAACTTTTAACATTGAGTCGTCCACATTTTCTCCATTGTCCCGAAGCCAATTAATTATTTCATGCTTTTTATTAGCCTGTGTTGGCATTTTGTCAATTTGACGGGAGTGGTAGGGCGCATTATCAATAAAAATTATTGATGGTTCTTCCAATGAAATGAGCATTTTTTTGAACCACTCTTCATACACATTTGCATTCATCTCTTCGTGGTAGGCATTTGATTTCTTCGATTTAAATGCCAACAGTGCGTCTTGTACAAATCCTTTTGCTGTACCTGCATGGCAAATGATTAGGCGCTCACCTTTTCCCATTGGTACTGAGGAAGTGGAATCAGCAGTATCATCAGTCCAGAAACGAGATAGTGTGTGGTTAGCGTTGAGCCATGTTTCATCCGTGAAAACAATATTTGCCCAATCTTGTATTTTCTTTGCCTCTCTTAAAAAATCACAACGTGCTATAGCTATATCTGTGCGTTCCATTAATAATTTTCTTTTATTTAACTTTTTATATGAAAAGCCAATTGTGTTCAAAACTTTGACCAAAGAAGATTTTTCACCATGAAATAGACCACTTCTTTTCAAAGAAACAATAAGTTTTCTCAAAGTTGGAATTTCTTTTCTCAAGTAGTAATCATATACATGACGACGAATAGCGTCAGCGTCAAAGTCATCAACAGCTGTCACCTTATGAGCCCGGCGCTTTCTTTTTGGTGTAGATGGTTTGTTTTGCTCCAAGCCGCTCCTGCCGTAGGCATCAGTAGTGATTTTAGTCACAGTTGATAGACTGATCCCCAACGCGGCTGCAACACGGTTTCGGACTTGCGTGATAGGTATAAGAGGTCCGCCATTTTGATTTTCTTGCTCAAAATACTCATGAAGTTTTAACACTAACTGTCTCGAGTGTGCTTTCAACACACGTCCTTTCGGCATTTTCACGATCAATTAATATAAGTTTCACAAAAGTTTTTCCGAGGAATAAAGCTACTTAACTCAAGGTGTAACAGATGCGAGAGAACACTCAGCGAACGTAAATGCGTGTGACTATCACGGGCGTTGCGTTGAGAGTGACAGATCACGTCAAAATGGCGGCCGAGCGGAAGGTCTGTTGATGTTGCCAGTTGATGTATAATATATTTTTTATGATTATAATAAATACACACGGATTAACATTTATTTTCAAAAAACTAAGGCAATATTAAATCAAAATGTTGATTTCTATATCTGTTATTAGTTTACGTAGGTTATCATTAATCGAATTACTTAGGTACGTAATTCGATTAATGATAGTAGGTACTATAATCGGAATGGTATCGCATACGAGAATCTTTAGGACATCACTAAATATGTAAATCGTCAATCTGTCAAAAGATGGTTAATATAATGGACAGTGTATACGTTCTGAACCAGTTTCAGTATGATTCGTGTTGTTACGTGATAATTTTATACCGATTCGATATAAACATTTTTGACTTTGCTAGTGAATTGAAAATTTAATTATTGAATGGAAATATTCCTATTACCTATATCATCATTCTCTTGCCCTTATCCCAAGCTCAGTGGGGTCGGCACAACATGTTATAAACTTGTTGTCACATGATTTGGCTAGGTATTTTACGATCGGCCGCCTGCTGGACAGCCTGTGGTGTGCTATCTGACTGAGTAGAATAGATCATTCTCATTTCTTACCGAGGTGTCGTAAAATACGATCCGTAACGAAACTTACCGTCAGACAGGCGACCTGTCGTAGAATACGTAGCCGAAACACATTTAAACATGTTTAAAACATGTTGTGCCTATACCTCTTAGAGTGGGATAAGGGCAGTAGAATGATGATGTTTGGGCTATATATGTAACAGCGATCGTCAGCGGCTCCGCCCGCGTGTAAAGATTAAAACCGTAATATAGTATTTTGATAACCATAAAAATGGTTACAGTGGGTTAACTTTAAAAGTTAGACATATGCTGTCGCAGACTTTTATTTAGAACTTTTAGAGAGGAACAATTTTGTACTACATAATTTTTTAATAACTTTCGCCGTTTACTTAGCGCACGCGAATAGAAATATTTTTTATTGGTGCTCCTCTTCTAACTGCTTTCAAACAATCAAACAAACTCTTCAGCTTTATGTATTATAGATATATATAAAATTAATTAATTAAACTTTTCCCTCTGGAACGGAAAATTTACATAATACGTTAAATAAGTAACTTTTTCATGCACTATAAAATGTTACTTACCACTAGTTAATGAGAATATTAAAAAAAAGGTACGGTTCTAATTTCCCCGTACCCACGCTGCTAGGCGCCTAGGTACGCGAGCACCGTCGCGGACGCATATCCATGACCCCATTACTAATATGGCGCTGACTGGCGCACGAATAAATTCACTTAAAAAAAAAGTGGTACAACTTTAAACGATCAATACTTAAATCTATACTAATATATAAAGCTGAAGAGTTCGTTTGCTGGATTGCTTGTTTGAACACGCTAATCTCAGGAACTAGTGGACCGAATTGAAATTTCTTTGACTGTAAGGACTATTTATCGAGGAAGGCTATGTACTATATATAGCCTATATAACATCATGCTTAGATGAATAGGAGAGGAGCAGCAATAAAAATATGGCGAAAACGGCAAAATTTAAAGCTTTCCTTGCGTGCGCTACGTAAACGGTGAATGTTATTCAAAAATCATGTATTACAAAGTTGTTCCCCTCTAATAGTTCTAAATAAAAGTCGACAGCATATGTCTAGCTTTTAAGTTTAACTTTACTTTAACCATTTTTATGGTTATCAAAATCCTGTATAAGGGTTTTAATCTTTCCACGCGGGCGAAGGCGCTGGCGATTGCTAGTAAAATATAAAAGCTGGTTTCTCTTTAGGGAAACTTTTAATTAAATACACTGATTACAGGCAAAGTCGCAAGCGCAGATAGTAAATTATAAAAGTTATAATTATATCTAGAATGTACGTTGGAGTTCTTATAATTTATCTGCATATATTTAGTAGCTCAATTTATTTAACAATTGCATATTCAAGTTCAAAGTCACACCTCGTTTATTCAGTTAATTGGGACAACAAGCGCTTGCCTGTTAAAGTATTCATCGACCTTTATGAACATTTTAGAATTATGTCATCGTATGTATTAATTTTTAGCAGATTATATTATGTTTTATTATACTATAAAACTATATTTAAGCGAAACATGTATAATATGTTTAATAACAAGGTTAACTGTCTGCGTCTATTTTTTGGAAAAAATGGTTGCAAAGGATTGAAACAGCGGATTGGTAGGTTACACATATCCCTAAAATTCTATACACATGCATTTCCATGATATTTTCCTTCAATTAAACATATAATTTTTAATAGAAATTCATTGACGGCTGCCCGGGGTTTTGAACCCGTGAACTCGAAAGAGTCACACGGAGTCACCGCTGCACTATCACAGCTTAGGTTAAGTTACAATAAATCGTCGGAATTTTTTGAATTCATAATTTGTGTTAAATATGAAATTGTTATTTTATCTTATTTCTTAACTTTGGGTACAGTAACATTAATACACGTCAAATTTGATAAACGCTAATTGACCTCTATACACGTCGACAAAAAGTATTCGTAACACGTAAGTCTTTATTGAATTCAAATTCAAAATATTCTTTATTCAAATAAACTTATATACAAGTGCTTTTGAATCGTCAACTCTACTGCTGGTTCGGAAAGCTGTGAATAATGTAATGTGTAATGTGAAAGCTGAATAATGTGCTTATAGGGCTGAAGCTTATACTAATTTTCTTCAAGCTACGATAATGCGCCGAATAACTTTAAATTTTTGGAATGAAAGCGCTCTACGTTAGTTCTTTTAGTGTATGAAAGCAGAACGTCTTTAATCGTAATTTATTTTGTATGCAAATATGTCATACAACAAACATTTAAAAACCTATGCGCCGCTCAAAGTGTTAAGTTGTTATTCAAACAATAAATAAAGTGATTATATAAAATTGGTTTGTAATAACCTACAATAGTTGATTTAATACTATATCGGCATTGTAATTAGAAAATCTACGCGATTTTCCTTATACTTTACAATGTAATTAATATGACAAATGCCAACGTAATAAATCGCAAAGATAAAATCATAAAAATACAAGCGATTACAGGCATATTGCACTGATACTTTATTTATATGATCAATTTGTCATTTAGAATAAGCAGTGTTGTAGGTAGACTGGTGTTTTCGAGTAAACAAAAAATAAAGTGTAATTTTACCTATTAGAATGTACAAAAAAAAATACTGTCTCACGAAACGAAAGTATGTTTATTTCTTCAAACTTCTAACAAACGGATACGATTTATGCTTTCACGACAAAATGGCTGGAACTGTATTGAAGAAATTTAGTACAATTAAAGCTCATAAATCGGGTTAACATATAGATTAAGAATTTGCGTTTTGCCACTTCGGAAAAGAAGAGAAATAAAACAATACAAAAATCTTTTTTGAATTTAAACTATCGTGAGTGGTATTCATAATTAATGTATAGAAACCGGCTATACTCACGTCTTATCCCGCCGCAATAACGCCGCGTAAAGAGCTCATGAATAAGAGCCCCGTATGGGCTTGAAACTAGTCGGGCTCATCCGATAAAATAAGATGTGAGTATAGCCGGTTTCTATACATTATTTAGTACAAAAATCCATCCAGTAGATTATGAGAAAATAACATTTTTGGGGCAGCTTTTGGGGACTTTGTGTTTTAATATATATGAATATCACTCACAATACTTCAAAAGTTGCTTTAACCTAATAACCTAAATACATATTCCCTCACATATTTCCAGAATCGGGATTACATTGCAATGTTTCCAAGAAAAATAATGTAACAACAAATCTTTTATTACGGTCAGTGTCAGTCCACAATACGTAATTTTCCCTCGGCCATCGGTTGGAGTACTAAAATTCTCCGAACGCTTACGCAAATCAGTCTCTCCGTGACCTAAATGCGCGCGCGCAAGATTAAGCTGTGCATGATATCATTGCAAGGTGATTCTGGTTACTGTCTTTATGAATAACAATAATAAGCTCAAGTAAGCATAACTCGATATTCAAGTTTCGGAATTCAAATTATGTTTCATTCAAGTAAACTTGTAAAACAGAGATCTCGTCAACTCTACTCCTGGTTCGGAAAACTGTTCCTACCGAGAAAGGCCAGCAAGAAACTCGAAGGTTGTTCTTTTCAAAATTCTTATAACTAGTCATTACAGGATTACTTGTTCAGGATCGAACAGTAGCTATATCCACGCATTCTTATCATCTTAAAAGCTTTTGTTTATAATTAATATAATGAAATATCTGAATGACCGAGCCTTGCACGGTAATTTTGTACAAAATAAAAAAAAGAAGCTTCAAACAAAAAGGAAAAAACAATAGGGTAGGTGGGGCTCGATCCTACGTATTTTCATTCTCGCGACCACCCGTTCCCCGAAGAAGTTACGCTGACTTGACAGTTAATGGCAAAAATTAAATTCAATATAAATTTTACTATTTGTTAATGCCCAAAAAATACTAATACAGCGATAAAATAATTTTTTTAAATAAAACCTAACTAGATCGATTTTTCTCCCCCAAAACCCCTAAATGCTGAATTTCAATCGTTGGAAAATCGTTGGAGCCGTTTCCCAGATTCAGAAATATATATAAGTATATATGTACAAGATTAACACATTACCGTTTTATCATCTCTGTTAAATGCCTCTTCAGGTGACAAGAGGGCTGGCTTAGAATCAGCTTAGCGATTCAGCGCGGAAACGCTGCCAGTATTCTTTGGACCATTCCACTTGAGCTTAATAACTTGTCCATTTTTGTTGTAAATAAAGAAAAGATTAACTCATTTAAATATTAATCAGAGATAATTAATGCGTTTTAAAGTTATATTTTTTGTAATCAGCTATTTAACTAAAACAATTGTTATATCCAAAGCAAATGTTCAAAGAACGCCACAACAATTCTGTGCATTATCGTAACCAGCCACCGGGCGTCGTTCGCTGATAAGGCCGTTTATCTCCGTTTGACCAAAACAAACGAGCGGCCGGTGCTGAGGTGACAGACCGGCCACTCGGCCATGGCTCCTATTCGACTAAATTAATATTCCGATAAAACTATTTCTGATACATAAACTTAGAATTTTAAAACGTGACCTCAAAAACTCGTAATTTGTAAGTCGATTCGTAAATCTTGTATTTACAGCGAATAACTGTTTAGTTAAGGCTTTCCCAAAGTGGATCATCAAGTGAGTGAAAATTAAAAATGAATCTCTATTAATTAACACAAGCTCCCATTTGAAACTTTTAAGGTTACTGTATATCATCAATATCATCAGCCGTTATCCCACTCCAAATGTGGTCGGCATAACATGTTACAAACATGTTGTTACATGATTTGGCTACGTATGTTACCGCCTGCCTGACGTCAAACTGACCTTAGTCGTATTTTAAGGCAAGTGGTAAGAAAGAGGGTGGTCTTTTCTACTTCACCGGATACCACACAGCGGGTCGACTTAACTCAGTCGCCTTTTACGACACCTCGGTAAGAAATGTGGGTGGTTCTATTCTATACAGCCGGATACCACACGGCGATTTTAAGGTTACTGTATAAGTTATGATAAATGTACTAACTTGTTATGAGATTGACTAATATTTTGTAGGACGGACGGACAGCAGTTCATTTTGGAAAGGGGTGTCTTATACAAAATAATTTGGAAACTGCTGGTTAAGTCAAATCGATATATTTCATTATTCTTTCATTCCTTTTAAATGCCATATGAGTAATACGTAATGCAAACAAGAAATGTAACGATTTCGCAATATTGCCCTAAATAATATTACTTTCACCAAGTTTGGACTGTAAATATATTACTGAAATCATGCTATGACTGTTAAAAGTGAATGTAATTTTTTTAAAGAGCGAACTTAATTTTTTAAAGAGAGAACTACACTATTAAGAATTGGAATGGCAACTTAAAGGAAAATATTTGTTTAAATAAGCTTCTAGAAGTTTATTTGAATCGTTAACTCAATTGCTGGTCTGGGTAATTGCTCTGAATTAAAAACCTAGCAAAGGCAAAAGGTAATGAATTTATTATATCACTCACTATCGCTCCCTTTAAGCACTTACAAGCTTCATCCGCGACTACGCATGATTCCATTTAAATAATATATAACACTAAAAAAAAACCTGCTTCCAAGAAGAAAAGATTTTTTATCCAATATTTAGAACAATATTTTTTATGAACTTAAGGAAAATAAACTAATAACCAACTGCCCCTTAATTTAGGGTTTAAAATAATAATGTATGTTTTCTATGAAAATAGTTAAGGTGTTATCGTTACCAACCCCTCTCTCTTGTTTTTACTGTGATTTAATTTTGCTGGCTCTCATTTCAAAAATCGATAATTCAATCGATAATTTTAGTAGCGATCAACGCTGCTAAAGTTATCGATTAAAATTAAAATAAATTTTGATTGCTAGCTATACCTAGCAAGAGCTGCCCAGGAGACGTTAGTTAATTTAAGTAAATAACGGAATATCGTTTAGAGGTTATAGTGACTGTCGGTGAGTCAAGGTGAGGAAGGTGAGCGAGTGCGTAATGCCCGCTGACGACCGTCATCGGTTCTTTGTCATCGCTGAATCACGAAATGGTTGAGAAAATTAGTAATTTGCTTCGATTTGAGCAACATTATTTGTATCGATGGCATCAAATACTAGGTACTAAATTTATACTGTTTAGAATAGATTAGAAATATACTTTATTGTACACCATAATCCATAATTGACTTGGCGCAGTGGGTAGTGACTCTGCCTTCAGCTTCACGGGTTGCGGGTTCGATTCCCGCCGGCGGCCAACATTTTCTATAAATGAATTTGATGGTCTTTGAGCCTGAGTGTATATTTGTATTTAAATATGTATTTAAAAAAATATGTAAGTATATATTCACCAGTTGTCTGTCACCCATAACACAAGTATTTACTTACTTTGGGGACGGACGACCGTGTGTGTAAGTGTCCCATATATTTATTATTATTAAACATGTTGTGCTCCCACTTAGACTGGGATAAGGGCAGATAGATAATGATATATACTTGCATACATACTGCATGCAAGTGTAACTAACTGCATGCAAGTATGTATGTAACGGGTAACATACCCCTTTGAACTCAATTTTGACCAACTTTTAATTTACAAATTTCATTCAAACTTGTGTTATAAAAGCGTGTTTTTTAGTTTATTGTAACTACATTACCACGGGATGTTTGCGTAAGCCCGTTTCGCACTTAACGAAACTTAAATATTCGCAGACCACAACGCATATCCGTTTCCAATAGCAACAGATATCCCATATCCAATATCCGATGGTGTTTTATAAACAATACGTCGGACATGTTTTACGTAGACAGTAAGGTGACCATATATTTATATTTACATATAATATGGATTAGTTACGCCGTGTGGTATCCGGCTGAGTAGAATAGGTCAACCTTATTTCTTACCAAGGTGTCGTAAAAGGCGACTAAGGTAAGTTGACCCACCGTGTGGTATCTGGTTTAGTAGAATAGACCACCCTCTTTCTTATTGAGGTGTCGTAAAATACGACTGAGGTAAGTTGACGTCAGGCAGGCGGCCGGTCGTAAAGACGCAGTCAAATTATGTCACAGTTTGTTTATAACATGTTCTGCTGACCCCGATTAGAGTGGGATAAGGGCAGGAAGATATTATGGATTAGTTATTCTTATTAAAAATCGCTTTGTATTCACGAGGTGTCGTAAAAGGCGACTAACGTAAGTTGATGTCAGGCAGATGAACGGTCGTAAAATAACAAGCCGCCAGCCGATGAACAAACAAATTGCAGTTTAGAAAATGTTGGCCCTCCGCGGGAATCGAACCTATTACCAGCCACTACTAATACAGCGTCCCTGCTAGCTGCAGCAACGGGCCAGTCGAAACCATTGTCCGCATGTTTGGACTGTTTTTATTTAAAATATTGCAATTCTTTAAGAAGGTTTATGTTGTTATGTTATCTTTAAATACATTTTCCGGAACGGTTATATTTGATAGAACTTTCACTTGAAAATAGGGAAGGTTGTGAAGCACCATAAACATAATTTATAGACGTAACGCCTACTTTGCGGAATTCAGTGGTACAAAACAACATATTGCACCTTTTTGGCATTGCGCAACATATACACTTTTTATCCTAGAATACTCGCGGGATCGATTTAAATTGGACCATTTTGTGGTACACACTCAATACACACAGCGTCTTCGCCGGCGAAGACGAGTTCCCAGATTTCTGACGTCGGTTGGTTGTGGCTTCTTGCCACCCTTCCGTCGTCGTATTGACTAATCAAAGTCATACCATCAGCCCTTCACTACACGTCCTAAGCCGTGGTCCGGCCTCACAGGAGGTACCCTTAGGACGACGTTCCTCGACGCTAGTAGAGCTTCTGCGCCCTACTCTCTGCATTTCGCAACCTCGGCGATGCTTCTGCGCTCGCCCGTCCCGCCTGATGACGCTGTAAAAGCCGCTAGGTCTAACAGCATACAGTCAATTCGAAAAAAAGGTACACACTGATTTTTACGCGGATGATGCCAAAGGCACTGGTTAAATTCCGAACCAGTTGTAGATTCATTACTCATATTGATCCTTGACGATTCAAATGTGCTTGAAATAACTTATTTGAATAAAGATCATTTTGATTTGATTTGAAATTACAAAAATACTTTATGTCAAGTAAAAAAAGATAGAAACCCTATTAACCAGATGGCGCCTGAGTGCGCTATCAGTATGCGTGCACGCACGTCAAGTCGCCGCGGATGTGACGTGACGGAAACGCCATAAATTGAAAATTAATTGTTATTTAAACACATTCATCCGTTAAGAATGCACCCTAATGGCTTAGTTTCTTTCTATTATCGTTGTACGGTGATAATAACAGTTATGTTTTCGGTTTCGTTGAACAGTTAATGCGCTTGTTGTGCGTTTCGATGCTTTGGCTACGTTAAATATTAAAAGTACGTCGTGTGGTGTCCGGCTGAGTAGAATAGACCAGGGCTTCTTAAACTGTGGGTCGCGACCCCCAAGGGGGCTATTGAAAGCACAGGGCGTCGCAAAGATACCATACTTTTCAATCATTATTGATACAACTACATGGCTCTGCAGCTGTCCTTTAAAGAACTTTTCTAACAAAGATTTATTAATATTTCTCCTCCTAAGTTCCTTCATTACCCCTTTTCATTATATTAAATTAAATATATTTAATTAAATTTATAATTGGTTAGTTCACAATTATAAATAAAATTTTAAAATTAGTATACACACTACGTACAAATATAAATACAAATAAAATCATACAAAATACTATTGTAGTTTTATTATAACTGTTTTTTGAAATAAGTGGCAATGCAAAACTGTTATTTACATTGTAAAATAGTGCGATATTACATCTACATCTACGGTTAATATATATTTCATTATATGGAGGAGGGTGTCGTTTAAAATTTCCTAAGCTTGAAGGGGGTCGCTATATAAAAAAGTTTAAGAAGCCCTGGAATAGACCACCCCCATTGCTCACCGAGTGGCGATCCCTTAAGGAGACCTATGTTCAGCAGTGGACGTCCACCGGTTGAGAAAGAAGAAGAAGAAGAAGGGCAAGTGGATAACGATGATAAAAATACACTCCAATATCGACGATAAAGAAAATATATCTTCCTGTCCTTATCCCATTCTGAATTGGGTCGGCACATGTGTTTCTCTTCCACTCCGTCCTATCATTCGTCAACTCTGACGCCACTCCTTTTATATGCATGTGCTTCTCACAATCCAACCATCTCTTTTAAGGCCTCCCTCTCGGCACATATCCATCCATATTGTAATGATTCAATAAAGAAAAGCGGATTTTATTTAAACTATAACCTATAAATTACTATAAGAAGGGATGATATTTCTTCCTTTATACTTATTCAATTAATAAAAAGCAATTATCCCAAAGTCAACTCATTTACCTACTCTCTTTCAACAACGCCATGGTTCAAAATTACGGCCACTTTTTTTAAGTACACTGTAATCTTTGACTTTTTCTTTCATATTAATGACCAACTCTATGAAGGAGGTTGTATTAGAAACATACTGTAACATTACGTTGACAACCGGCAAACGGAAACCCCGAGTCAAAGATTCATCGCCATAAAGTCGCCTTGCCCGTGACCATAAAAGGCATTTTTTACCTTCACGAGGCAATGTACACGTAACTTGCATAACATTCCTATTTTTAGCCTTAAATACTTTAATTATAGTTATACGTAAAGCATATCTTTGTTAAGACGAATATGAAATATGTACTTGGTTTCTTCTTAGTTTCGATAGATGGCGTTAGTTTAATTATATTATGTACTTTTTAAAAATGCCGTGTGGTATACGGCTGAGTAGTAGGAATGTAAAAAAATAATCGTTTTTTTAAATAATCGATTATTTTTTCGTCAAAAAACGATTTTTTAAAATAGATTATTTTAATTATCCTCTTTCTCTTTTTTACTCTCCTTATTTACTCTTTTTATTCGTTTCATCCATTGTTGGATGAAACGAATAAAAAAACGAATAAATGGTAATATATCGTCAATTATTTAAGATCTTTTTTGTGTTTCCTAAGTTTTTTAGGTGTACATATTAGCCGAAACATACGCATTTATGATATTAATATAGATTTTGTCGTTTTATAACCTCTTGACGATCAATATTATCAGTTTACACACCCTTGCATACTTTAAGAAAATAAACCTAACTCATATCTAGTCCAATAACATCGAAAATTACAAACAGTATTAACATACCGCAATGATAAATTAACTTGTAATTGAAAATAGGTCGTAGAGTTCCTAACCTAGCATTTATCAGCTATAATAAACTTGTACTTAATACGTTATAATTAAAATGTTTGAACTGTTAGAATTATCAGTAATGTATGGTGCAATTAATTATGTTATTATTTAAACATCACAAATACCGCGATTCGTTGTTTATTAACCGCGTCACCGCACTTCAAGGAAATTCGTAGTATCTAACGTCTTAGAAAACACCGATAATAACTAACTAAGAAACGGAAAGGAGTGCGTGTCCGTTGTGTTGTATCCAGCTGAGTAGAATATACCACTTTCATTTCTTACCGAGGTGTTGTAAAGGCGACTAAGGTAAGTTGATCCTATTGAAGGTAAGTTGATCCTAAAGTAAGTTGATCCTATGAGAAGTATTCGGCTGGCTAGAATATACGTCCCCTTTCTTACCGAGGTGTTGTAAAAGCGACTAAGGTAAGTTGACCCATCGTGTGGTATCCGACTATACCACGGTATATACAATAGAATATTCCACCCTTTTCTTAACGAGGTATCATAATAGGCGACTAAGGTGAGTTGACGTCAGGCAGGCGGCCGGTCGTAAAATACCTAGCCAAAACACATTTAAACATGTTTAAATCATGCTATGCCGATCTCTTTTAGAGTGGGATAAGGGCAAGAGAATGTTGATTAGCGGGCTATAAAGGTAATACTAGCTTTTACCCGCAACTTCGTTTGCGTGTTGTCGTGTGATAGGTTGATAATAGATGGCGCCAAATCATGTAACAACACGTTTATTACATATTTTGCCGACCCCACTTAGTATGGGATAAAGTTACGAGAATGATTATGATGACCACAAATCGATCCGTTGCTAAATTTAGAGACAGACAAAAATTTTTTTCGCATATTATGTTTCATTACGTAGTATTGTAAAAAATATGAAAAAAACGACGAATAAAAATGTTCTAAGAGAACATAAAACATTTTTATTCGTCCATTAAAGGTCCGAGAAAAATAAACATATGGGGGGATACTTTGACACACGGTTGTCCGTCCCAAAGTAAGTAATTTACGTCCCTCGGCGGGAATTGAACCCCCGACCCGCGGAGCTGTAGGCAGGATCACTACCCACTACGCCAACGGGCCAGTCAAAGATTGATTGCAACTCAAGAAAAATATAGTTTGCAATAGGTACAACTTGTTAAAACTGCAATAGGTGTCTATTTATATAAAACTTGCTAAAACAAAGAAACACTGAGGTCAATCACGTTTCATAAATGACTAATTTCTTAAAACCCGTCTTTAAATTGGTGACGAAATAAAAATGACTAATAGTGTTGCAAGAAAACTTTGACGAACAACAGTATAGTGTTGTCATAGGTTAATTACATTTTCCCTAATAGGTGGGGGGAGGTGGTGGGATAAAATCAAAGGCTACGAGTTTTTTCTTAAACTTATGTGCTTAATTGATTTTGGTATCAAGCTGAATAGAAAAGACCACCCTCATTTCTTACTGATTTGTCGTAAAAGGCGACTAAGATGACCCGCCGGTAGTATTCAGGTATATAAGGTGACCTGGGCTTACGGCCCAAATACCGACACCTTTGGGTCACCTAGGTGACCTCGGCCGTAGGCCGGAACACATACCGGGCTTAAGTGCCTGCGAGGAGATGCCCGGGTAGTGAGGATTTCCTCGAGGCCCGTACCCCACCTACCTCCTCACAAGGAGAGTATGTGAGAAGACCCTGCTGCTGTAGTATTCAGTTGAGTAGAATAGACCCCCTTAATTTCTTACCGAGGTGTCGTTAAAGGCGACTAAGATAACTTGACGTCAAGCAGGCGGTCGGTCATAAAATAACTAGCCAAATCATGTTTAAAACGTGCCGACCCCACTTAGAGTGGGAGAAGGGCAAGAGGATCATGATGTGTTTTATTGATAAGATTATAATTATAGCTGTAATTATAATATTATAATATATTATAATTCATCATGAATTTTTCGAAAAATGAAAACGATAAATGAAAAACGTCGTGAGTAATCCCGAAGTTTTCTGAAAATAGAAGTCCATTGATTTTGATGATATCTATAAATTTTCCAAATATTTATTAAATAGTATGAAAAATGTTTTAAATAATAAAGGAAATTTGATGGAAGAAAATTGTATTAGCCGTGTGGTATCCGGCTAAGTAGAATAGTACCACCCTCATTTCTTACCGAGGTGTCGTAAAAGGCGACTAAGGTAAGTCGACCCGCCGTGTGGTATCCGGCTGAGTAGAATAGACGAACCTCATTTCTTACCGAGATGTCGTAAAAGGCGACTAAGGTAGGTTGACTCACTGTGTGGTATCCGGTTTAGTAGAATAGACCACCCTCCTTCTTACCGAGGTGTCGTAAAATACGACTATGGTAAATTGACGTCAGGGAGGCGGCCGGTCGTAAAAACGCAGCCAAATCATGTTACAGCATATTTATAACATGTTGTGCCGACCCCACTTAGAGTGCGATATTGGCAGGAGGATATAGGATGGAAGAAAATTGTATACAGGGTTAACATATACGATAAAGGAATTACCGAATCCTTTAGGAAAATGATATAAAAAACAATATTTTGTTACTTAAGCACTTAAGTGACGTGAACGCTTTCATATTTAGTAAGAAAAAATTTATTTTTACTCAACGAATCACCGAAATATGCTTTGTATATTTTAGCATGATATTGGATATTGAATTTTTCCGAACAGCTCATGTATGTAAATAAAATATCACCATTTGCCTTAAAACTAAGTGATTTAATATTTTCATTGCATCACATCGATGCGTAGGAATAAGTCGCTTATTGCGGCGATCACGTGGGCGGTGACGTAACGTCCATTCAAGGCTCATTCGACACCTCTCTATAGACAACTTGTCAGATATTTGACTGACTTGATATAAACGATACATGTTCAACGGATGGTAGGTAATTGATGTGGCAAACGGTAGTAGCTATAGTATTTTTATCTGATATTGCTACGTCACTCGGCTTCTATCAAAACACTAAGATCAGTATATTTTGCCGTGTGTCACTCAAGAATTTTATACTGTATACAATCCTGGGGTAGTGCCAGTAAAACAAATATGATTCAATTAGAAAGAGCCCAACGATGGGTCCTAAAAACGATGTTAAAAAAGCCTTTCAAATATCCCACGAATTTACTTTATCAGCATTGTAGTGTGTTAAACGTGCATCAGCTATATATTTTAAAACTAGCTCTTAAAGTACATCACAGAAGCATCATAGATGCGGACTATATGTAAAGGGAAGAACACGGATGTTCTGCTGACATGAATATCTATCTAGGAGCATCTCCGGCGATGCGAGTAGTAGAGGGTTTGTGATATGACTGACAACTGACAAGTCATGTTAGGTTAGGTAAGTCTCCCTGAAGTGTGCACCATGTACCTGTAATCATAAAGTAACAGGGAGATAGAGAGCGGGATAGAGTAAGAGAGCGTGAGAGAGGGATATAATAACAGAGAGAGATCGCGGGAAAAAGTGAAATATCGGGCAGAGTGCGTGAGCTGGAGAGCAAGAACGGGGGAGACGAAGATTACGAGATAGAGACAGAGAGACAGCGCGCGCAGAAAACAGAGACACACAATCGTTACGCTCCTCTTTAAAGACAGAGAGAGAGACAGCGGGCGCGGAAGACAGAGATACAATCGTTACTTTAATCTCTCAAAAATGTATTGGGATATATGTTGAAGTATTCTGCATAGGCCCCCGAGTTCTTTGAAGCGAGAAAATACATAACACAAGGCTTAGTGTACGAGTATGTCTAAATCTTCGTTTCATTAATCTTTACAATAAAGTAATTTATTAGAAAGGAATCAAGTGTTTAAGGCATATAAGATAGATGAATTGATTGAAATGTATTCAGTAGTGTGTCCATCCCGGACATAGGTCGATCATTTTATTTATGTACATTAGATATTATGTAGTTTTTTATTGTATGAAATTTTGTCAATATGCATTGTAATTAAGCTTCTCGTGCGGAGACCTCTTAATTATTATTCAAATAGATAATAATTTTTGTCCTATCCTTTGTTTTTCGAAATTCCGTGATGTTTGCGTCGATTTTATAAATTACTAGCCATACCAGCAACTGCGCCTGTGTGGAAATCAGTCACGAGATTTTCATATTTTAATTTAGATAAAACAGTAATAAGCTATTAACCTGAACCTTCCGGAAGAATTGCACTATCTTTTAGCAAAAACCGTATAATAATCAATTCAGTTGATTTTAAGAAAATTCACATACAGACAGACAGCTTTTGGGTACTTTGTTTTCTAATAAGTATAGATAGAAGATTAGAAATAATATGTAGTTTTATTATTCTATAAAATTTTGTAAATAAGCAGTGTAATAGAACTTGTTCGCGTCTCGACCTCTATCATTTTATTCAACTAGATAATAATTTATAGAAGCAGGCTTGACTTTGCGGAATTCCATAAATTCATTACAATTTTGTTCGTGGAGCCTATCCTCCTGGTGATGCTTTGGTTTCGGGGCGAAAATATTGTGGTAGTGAGTGTGTGTAGTGCTTGTATTGGTGTTGGCGGCGTTTTGTGATACGTGTGGTTACTTGTCCTGCATGTATGGTATATGATTCATTCATATTCATACACTTAGCATTACATATACTCTCTTACCAAACGCGGATTATACCAAAATAATTTTCTTGTAACTTCTGTAGATAATAATTATTAAAAATCTTATGTTTTACGAAATTCTGTTAAGTTTCCTTCGGTTTTATAAACCGTACAGGTGAGTTGAGCTGCCTTTATCCATCAACACTTAGGCCGCGTTGTTTACAATGCCGCGGCGGTGACGGCAGGCCAGCCATATGGCGTTATGACAAGCGCGTGGGCAAACCGATATACCTACTTCTGTGATCATACACTATAATGTATGATTATTGCTTACATTACGTCACGTTTGAGAGGTAAATTTTATATAATGCATTCTGACTCATAAACCTATATTGGCCAAGTTTGTTGAATATCTAGAAAACTTAGATGAATGAAGTAAGAAAAATGGCGTCTTAATGACTAACCAGGTATTTTTAGCCCATTTTAGTATTAGGTATTGTATGCTTTATGTAAAATGAAGTCAAAGGAACGCTCAATTAATGATTAGGGCTTTTGGTATAGTTTTATGTACCCATATAGAGAAATCCAAAAATATGCGTCATTTTCTAATTTCGGGGTCTCCGTGCTTATTTTTAATGCCCTTAGGTATACAACTTATATTAAAACAGCATAAATCTCGACCCCTAACTGATAATGACTTTTGTTTCTTAAACCTTGACGAAACTGTGAGATTAAGATATGAAGATTTACCAGGATTTTTCTTTAAATCGTTATATGAATTGTAAATAACAATAAAGTAGGAAAGCATTATATAAAAACGGGGTTTAGAATCTACAAACTCTTCCAGCTGAGTAGAATAGACCCTCATTTCTTACCGATATTTTGAAAGGCGACTCAGGTAAGTTGACGTCAGGCACGCGACCGGTCCTAAAATACGTGCGTTAAATAGTAAGTAACGACATGTTTAAAACATGTTATACCGACCCCACTTAGTGTGGGATAAGGGCAGGAGAATGATGAGTATATACAAACTCTTTAAAATTCAAAATATTCTTTATTCAAATAAACTTGTAAACAAGTGCTTTTGAATCGTCAACTCTACTGCTGGTTCGGAAAGCTGTTCCTACCGAGAAGAGCCAGCAAGAAACTCGGCGGTTGCTCTTTTAAAAATATAATTCTTATTACTATTTACATTAAGTCGTTACTGTCTTGTACAGGTTCAAAGAGAGCTATATCCACACATTCTTATCTTCCAAATAATCTTCAAGAGTATAGTAGGCTTTCTGTATCAGCCTCTTTTTAACAGTGTTTTTAAACTGATGTAATGGCAAAGCTGAAATTGATTGCGGAATTTTATTATAGAATCTTATACCCAAACCCACAAACGAATTACGTACTTTGTATCATGTACTATAACCATTCATTATGGAGTAAACTTTCCATAACTAAACATATATGACAGCAGTCATATACGCGTCTACGTGAAAAATCTCCATCTATCACTCCTCTATCTTTCACTTCGCTATCTGTCTGTCACTTACCATTAAAAACACTTTAAGTGACAGACAATTTCACTGTGTGCTTGTTACATGTGTTTTTATATCAATGACAGATGTTGGGCTTAGGCTATATTAGTTATCGCTAGCGATTAAAGATGCTTTGCTTATAATTTTTACGTTATTGCACACTCTACTGTATGCCAAATAAAACCACCAATTTTTTTAAGCGATGGGAAAATGAGTAGATTAGTCACTTTAGGCAACATCATCCGATGATATGCGGCTGAGCAGAATAGACCCTCATTTATTACCGGTGTTTCCTTAAGGGCGGCTAAGGTAAGTTGACGTCAGGTCGTAAAATAACTAGACAAACCTGTAACAGCATGTTCAAAATATGTTTGCCGACGCCACTTAGCGTGGGATAAGAGCAGAAAAATGATGATGTTATATAAACTTCAAAATAATAAATATCATTAATATTTCTCCATTGGACAGCTGTGAAAGTGTTATAGACGGAAAGATTTTTCCATTTATAATAATAGTCCTAAATTATTTGTACGAGTAGATCAATAATCGTATTAAATATGTATATGATAATATTAAATCATGCGTGAAAGGTAGCCATGTCATAGCGTATTGCAGGATTGTCGCTTACAGCCCTACCATTTTTCCGTCCCAGACGCATCGCAAATCGCTGCCTATTGTATCCATAGCCTAAAGCTTAACTAATATTTCTTGATGGTAAGTGATGATGCAAAAACGAAATGTTTTAGAGAGGTATAACAGTAGTATATCGAAGGCGACCTACATTATCTTTTACTTATCTAAAAGTTAATTTGATGCGACGGGCGTCGTGTTCGTTGTCTCGTCGAGTGGAGTGTTCTAACGCGTCTATCACGTTTCATCATGGTTAATATGCGAGACGGGATCGCTAAGTTCAGTTAGCATATTCGCATGCTACCGTCCCGGTGGTCTGCCGTTGAAATTTGACGCCGTATTTTACCCGTTTACGGTTCATTTGACCGTAGTCAGCGGTCTAAGGGTCTATAAAATGTAAAACACAGCCTTTGAGAACTAAGAATAATAATGTTTCGGCAATTATTTTTAAAATCGGTTCCAAACCACAACAATTAAGAGAAGAAAATACAGAAAAAACTGCCTTTACCAGTAGTGCATTTGCGTAACCTTTCTAAGCTTTCAAAGATATTAGAATGTGACCAATATTTTCATTATAATTTACTTAAGGATGGACTTAAGGCCTCTAATAAATCCTTAGTGTCGTTTGTTGTTTGAGTAACTTAGAGTTGCGATGGAGCGAGCTATGCTCGGAGTAACTCTACGTCATCAAATCATAAATGAGGAGATCTGTAGAAGAATCGACCGATATAGCTTAGGGTGTCGTAAAAGTGAAGTGGCGACGGGCGGGGCACATAGTGCAGAGAACCGATGGGTGTTGGGGTCTGAATTTTTGGACGACCACAAAAAGGTTACGTGGATTCAAGATGAAATAGAAGACGGATAGGCAATTTTATTGTTAGGTTAGGTTAGGCTCATCTAGGAGTTCTTTGTTATTTGTGGCAACTTTGTCTTAAAAGGTGATATTTTGAAGATGCACAAATTAAAACAGGATACAGTAAAATTAAGTCCCAAGGTCAATATACGTGAACTTTTACTCCATAATAGACAATATTTGTTTTTCAAGCTTTTAATAGAAATTACAATGTAACCAACATTTTTGTAATCCTTTTTTTGAGCATCGACAATTTTATTATTAGATATGGTGCTCAGTTTTTGCAACTATTCAAAAAGTTTAAAAGAGGCTGAAATGAAAACAGATTATTGGGTAAATTTATGTCCGAAAATTTAAATAATCTATTAATATTAGAAGACCAACTAATTATTAATCTTTTCAGCTAATTTAATAATGATTTCCTTTTTTTGATTGATGATTGATGATTTGTTTTATTATGTTAACCAAATAGTACTGCGATTTTGCAATGTTTTGCTATACTGTGATTTTTGTTTTGCGGTAACTTTGCAACTCTGTAAGCTTTAAAAATGTATCTATCTTTACCTCTTTATGATATTTCTGTCAGTAATGCGAGAGTTTTAGCTCTATACTACTGTAGTGTAGATATTTATAATAATAAACAGTGAGCTCGGCAGCAACGCGGTGTGGTAATTTTAACCTATTACGTTATCAGAGTGTTGTTTAATGTCGTTATTGTAAACAAGCTGAGATAAGCCAGAGGAAGTCGCTCATATTCTTGCAACCTCAGAATGTTATATTACTTTACTGTTTTTAAGACGAGGTCATTTTCCGTAAAGAATTCAATCAATTAGCGTATCGGAATGGTTAGGGTAACGGACTTGCGATCGAGAGGTCATTTGTTCGAATCCCGGCTATACTACTGACGTGAACCCACTTCTAACACAAGCATTTAGCTTAAATGTAGGAATAACGTAGGGTAGGTTACAAAGGTTACGAAGTATGTAGGGCGTCCACCGTCTCGCTGGACCGACGATATCCGGAAGGTTGTCGGGGCCAGGTGGATGCCCATTGCGGAGAACCGGGATGTCTGGCGCAGACATGGGGAGGCCTATGTCCAGCAGTGGACTGCGATAGGCTGATAGATGGAAGGATGGAGGAATTACTTTACAAGTTACAAGTTTACTAGTAATTTGTAACCGAAATTGTTAGTAGCCTTTAAAAATATATATTTTTTCACTTACTTAAAGTAATGATCTTTTAGTGTCCCACTCCTGGACATAATCTTCCTCTCTCAGTTTTTTCGAGAGTATGGTTGGAGCTAAAACCCACCACGCTGCTAAAATACGGATTAGTTAGTTACACATATCCCTAGAATATTCCAGATATATACAGATTTCTTCACCGAAAAGCATGTTATAAATTGCCATTATCAATTAGATATACATGTTTTAACAAAACACATTGATGAGTGGCTTTAGCTTGAACCCGTGATCCGCTTGGCTATTGGCTGGGCTATTGCACCCTAATTCATAAAATATATTCAAAATCCTAAGTATTAAGTCGATAATCCGACAAAACGCAAACCGTTAACGAGCAAACCCCAGTCGTAACGCTATATTTAAGCCGCGCGCACACCGTGGAAGCAGCCGCGAAGGAAGTGAAACGTTCGGTTATTTTTACACTACGTGCGTCACATTTTAAGTAACTTCATCAGTTAATATCAAAAGGGCCGGTATTAGTAATCTCCCACTCATCTAACGCGCTTTACATCCAATATCTTTACCTGAGAAAGGGCCGGTATTAGTAATCTCCCTCTTAACTGCGCTTTACTTTCAATATCTTTATCTGAGAATTAGAAAAAGAATAGACGGAGCTGAAATAATAATCATACAACTCTTCTATGTCCAGCCGTGGGACAGAAACAGACAGACAGACATAAATTTTAAAACTAGGTACAATTATTTATGATGATATTTGGATATAAGAGTTGTGAAGAACATTTTACGAATAGATAAAGCTTGATATTTAATAAATAAAATGAATTAGTTTTTGTGAGTTAACCATAAGAGATAGAGACATGCTGTCGCGGACTTTTTTGTAGTGTTTTCGTTGATCTAGAATTCTCTAGTACATTAATTTAGTGTATCTCTATTGGTTTACGCGGAGCACGCGAGTAAATATCCCAGCAGGCGATTTTTTTTCAACTGTACGACATCTTTACAAAATTTACTTAAAACCGTAATGTGCTAATAACCTAACTCTTTTGGAAGAATTCCGCTACATTTTAGTAAAAACCGTACTAAAATCGGTCATACAGACAGACAGTTTTTGAGGACTTTTATTCCTTTTACTTACACCTGTCAATACTTATATGTATAGTACAGTATTATAAGGTCGCGTGCGGCCCACGCCTTGTATATAAAAGAACAGAAACACCTGCGCTCGAGTTGAAGACTTTGATGCCGAGTTCTGATAAATCGATAGAATAACATTGTGGGATTGAATGCTTTAATCCAACGGGATAAGGATTAAAATTCTGTGCGGTTATTATGAGGTTGATGTGCGGATGGAAGGCGGGCACGCGCGGGGTACTGGGACAGGTGGCGAGTGATTTAATTAGAGGAAGAGGAACTTTGGCCGTGCGTGCCGGTAACCCTTCCTGTTTGGGGAGGTAGGGTTGAAAAGGGTTTGTATTTAATTGATGGTTTGGATTTGATTTATGACTAGCCGTGTGGTATCCGGTGGTAGAATAGACCACCCTCATTTCTTACCGAGGTGTCGTTAGAGGCGACTAAGGTAAGTTGACCCAACGTGTGGTATCCGGTTGAGTAGAGGAAAATTACATTATAAATAGTTAGTCTTTCGTTACGTAACTGTAATATTGTAATATTGTGTATGAACAAAATAAATAATAATATAATTTACAACACTTCATATCAATATTATAAATGTGAAAGTCTGTCAATCTGTCTTTACACTTTCAGAGCGTATGCGCTGGAGCAATAATGATGAAATTTAGTACAATTGAAGCCTATATATCGGTCGTAAATTGTCAAATTAAGTAAAATTTTAATCACTAAAAGTGATTTTTTTAAAAATACTGCTTTTGCGTTTAATATATTCATCGTTGCTGGTCTTATCAGGCGGATGATATAACTAGGTAACCGTGGTTTTTCCTTCGAAAAAAGCTTCGGGAGAAGGCGCGGGTATGGCTTGTATTAAACATTATTTTTTGGGTATCGGTTTAATGAGCGTAAAGTGATATTCAATTTACAAACTGATAAAGGCTTAATTAAGTTAATATGAAGTCACAAGGTGCCGCGTACGGGTGGTCGCCGCACCGTCAACCTACAATAAACAACCGCCGCGGATGCGTTGGCCGTCATAAATTTACATACTTCAGTGCTGTAAGCGCTTTGCATTATACGGTATAATTTAGAAAAGCTCTAGTATGCTTTTCGTCGATTTCGAAAATGAAATTTAAAGAAGACGACGCTGCTCAAGTCAGTTTTTGACTGTGGATTTTATTATAACAAAAATTATCAATGGACATTGTGTGCTGCGTTAAAGAAGAGGATGGCCCTTACACAGATATGCGATAGCAACAAATCGCTATATTTTTCTTTTTCTTTATATTTCCCCGTATTCTCTTTCTTCTTCGATTCTTGTCCTTTTCCTTCTGTTACTCAAAGGTTGACTGGAAGAAATCCCTTTTCGGGATAAGTCCGCCTTTATACATTTGCTTTTTTACTTTTTCTTTCTCCTTTCTAACTATATGTATAAAATGAAATAAATAAAATAAGTCTATAATCTCACAGTCAGCGATCTGCTCTCGAAGCCACAAGTCTTTGGCAAGGTACTTTTCTAATTCGAAATTTTCATCAGTACTAGAATATATATAAGCTGTGATGGCCTAGCGGTGCGTCCTTGTGAATCTCTAGAGATGATCATGGGTTCAAACCCGGGCAGACACCAATGAGTTTTTCTATTAAAACTTATGTGTCTAATTTAAATTGCAATTTATCACACTTTTTTCGGTGAAGGAAATAATCGTGAGGAAACCTGCATATCTCTAGAGAATCCTACGGATATGTGTAACCTACCAATCCGCATTGGAGCAGCGTGGTAGGTCTTAGCTCCAATCCTTCTCTCCAAAAATGGAGAGAGGAGGCCTATGCCCAGCAGTGGGATAGTAACAGGCCGTTACTTACTTACTAGAATATGAGAATATAGATTATTTTTACCGTACCGTTTATATCTTAAACTCAAAGCATTTTCTTTAGTTGAGAGGTTGACTTTCGGGCAGATACTGAATAGCAGAAAATTACTACTTTCACCCAGATTTGTAATCTACAGTCACCATCTTGCGTTAGTAGCCATCATTGGCATTGTTTTTTTACACTTCGAAAACTTTGATTAGTACTAGAATATGCTAATGATATCTGTTAAGTTGTGTGTTTATGAATGGTATTCCCATTTCAAGGGCACTTTCGTTTCCAACAGAACTGGGCCACGCTAACTCCCACGCATTCGACGATACGTGCCTGTGCGTAGGGCGGACTACTTGATTGTGTCGAAATCGAGACAATACTTTCGAAATACGAAATACGTCACGTATTTTAATGTGCAAAAATTATATAATAATAATAAACAATAATAATAATAAACATTTATTTCTGTTTAGTACAAAGAAAAACTATAAACTAAAATAAAAAAAATAGGAGTCTATATAAATGTACAAAGCAGAAAAAAGGATGCGTCTCAGCCTTTTGCTGCAATAATATGATTATTGCAGCACTGATTTCCAGACGCACCCTAAGAGTGACGTCCCGGACTTGTCCGTTAGGCACTCGTAAAACAAAAAAAAAACAAGAAATACAATTAACAATAGGTTATTCTTATAAATACCTCATTTTAAATACACACCAGTCTTAATAGTATTAACAATAATATCAATCACACTTTTGTATCATTTTTATTTTTTTAAGCATATACCAACAGCCCTCGTGTACTTGTCTTAATTGGCACAACTGCGAGTAAGTAAAATATTTATTAGTTATTTATACCTTTTTTTTGTTTTTCAAGAAAATAGTTTTTGAGTTTGAACTTGAAACTATTCCGGCCTTTAAGATTTCGCACTGGAGGAGGGACGGTGTTCCAAATCTTACTCGCAGCGTAGCTGAAGCTACCACGAAATGCTGCTGTCCTATGCCGCGGCACGGATATACGGCGTGCAGATTCTCTTACGCTATATTTGCCATGCTCATGAGTCCATTTTATTTTGGAATAAAGATATATTTGGAGGAAAGATATATATAATAAGAATGTGCTGTAAATTATATTGCCTGAGTAAATATGAAACTATAATTTTTTGTTTCTATATCTTAATCGTATTTATTTATATCTTATCGCGGATTTTATAAGGCTATATAAAGTAACATTAATATTATTTCTGCTTCTTTTGGAATTATTATTCTTTTTATACATTTATGAAGTAAGGTGAGTTTTTTTTTATTTCCACCTAAAATCTATCTTAAATTTCTTACACGCTTGGACTTATAAATCATGCCCACGTAGAATGGCCCCAAGAATGCTGGCAGCGTTTCTGCTGCTGATTCTTTGTGCGAAAAAGGAGCCAACCCTGTTGTCATCTGAGGCACTTAACTGAGACGCTAAAGTTAAAAGGCGTCACAAACGAGCCCCTATTTCCTACGTGCCACGTGATCATCGCGTTGTCAGTATATCCGGTATTAAGAACCAAAGAGATGATTATTGACTACTCCCGTTTATTTACCAATAATATCATACATATCATACTTCACACAATCCATCCATGTCTTTTTTGACCTTCCTCTAGTTATATATCATGAAGCCGAACGATATCATTATATACGATACATTAATAAAAGCTTGTTACAAATAAGGTTTAAGGCATAGAGATGTTTCTTCTATATTTATAAGGAAAGGTCCATTGATATCCATAAAGATGGTACGCTTATCAGTAGATACAATGAAATATACAGACATTAGCACGTATTGAATGTTGTTTCAGTGATTACCTCACCTTGGATGTGTTCCCATTGTAATGGTAGCAGCTGTTAAAATAACATTCATTTTCTTATTAATACAGTATAAATGTAAATTTATTCGACCACTGTGTGGTATCCGGCTGAATAGAATAGTACCACCCTCATTTCTTACCGAGGTAGCGTAAAAGGCGACTAAGGTAAGTCGACCCGCCGTGTGGGATCCGGCTGAGTAGAATAGACCACCCTCATTTCTTACCGAGGTAGCGTAAAAGGCGACTAAGGTAAGTCGACCCGCCGTGTGGTATCCGGTTTAGTACAATAGACCACCCTCTTGCTTATCGAGGTGTCGTTAAATACGACTGAGGCAAGTTGACGTCAGGCAGGTGGCCGGTCGTAAAAACGCAGCCAAATCATGTGACAGCATGTTTATAACATGTTGTGCCGACCCCACTAGAGTGGGATAAGGGCAGGAAGATGATGAAATGTAAATTTAAATTCGAATTCATATTCAAAATATTCTTCATTTAAATTAAATTGTGAAAGGTTTTCAATCATCAACTCTATGCCCAGTTCAGAAAATTGCTCTTAACGGGAAGATTCTGCAAAAAACAATGCAGTTAATGTATAGAACCAGCAATACTGTGGTCTTATTCTATCGGGTTAGCCCGATTAGCCCGTTATCGCGGCAAGAACTATGGGTATAACGTGAGTATAGCCGGTTCTGTAAGCTGTGGTAGCCCAGCGGTAGCACCGTGCGACTCTTTCGAGAAGGTCACGGGTTCGAACCCGGGCAGACACCAATGAGTTTTTCTGTTAAAACTTATGTGTCTAATTGATTGTAATTTATCACTCGCTTTTCGGTGAAGGAAAAACATCGTGAGGAAACCTGCATATCTCTAGAGAATTCTGGAGATATGTGTAACCTACTAATCCGCATTGGAGCAGCGTGGTAGGTCTTAGCTCCAATCGTTTTGTCCAAAAACGGAGAGGAGAGGCCTATTCCCAGCAGTGGAAGAGTAACAGGCCGCTACTTACTTACTATTGCCGGTTCTATACAGTAACTATGAATACTACTCACAATAGTTTAAATTCAATAACAATGCAGTTGCTCTTTTAAAATTGTAAGGTGTGTTATTGTCCCATTTATTTATTTATTATTATTCCTTATTCCTATTACAACTGCACAACAATGGTTCTATGGATAAATTGGTCCTAAGGTAATAAATGATCTGTTATGTCACGTTGAATAGGGAAATTATAAAAAAATTGGTTGTCACAGTTCGCGTGCGAGCCGCCATTCTCACGAGTGGACGCTTATTACCCTTGCAATCTTCTCATTGAGACAATCAGCGGCCACGGCGCACCCTACACCGCCATGCGGGCACTCCTTCATTCTCTGTAGTTTGGACTGCTAGCAAACCCCTGGTTGTCAAAATATTTACGAATCTAATTTGTTTTGGTTTAACGGCGTTTTGGTTTAATTGGTTAAAAGCCTCTAGCTAATAGTCCCTTTAGACATATTCCAGAGAGAAAAACTGGTAAAAGGAGAATAGGAAATATTAAACGTTTATTTTAGCTTGTAAATTGCACGTGTCATTTCGTATTTGAGAAAATAATTCTAGGAATTGCGAAACCCTTTTAAGATATCATAATTAAACATTCTCAAAAGAAACCTAACAAAAGCTGCAATCTCGATCGAAGTGCCTGTCTTGGGGACACCTGGAAAAAACAAAGAGCATGTGTTCCTTTACAGTGATTTATTATGGCTTCATCAAATTGGCATACAATGTTCAACCAAATATTTGCCGCCTCCAAATCTTAGGCACCTATACATAGATGTGTATCTCTGGATAATTTCTGGGGTATGTGTTATCAACTTCGTCGACATAAGCTCCAATCCTTCGCTCCAAAACGAATAGGAGGCCTTTAATTAGCAAAGGAATAAAGCCACTTTGTAGCCGGGCATATTCCCAAAACACTGTGTAACTAAACTTTGTATATTGGCAGGTAGATAGATTGGTTATCTTCAACAATATATATTGCTAGACCCTTGACTCGTTAAGACCCTTAAACGGTTGAGCTATGGAAAGATAGACCGGAGCAACCTACATTCTTATTAGGTAAATATACCCAAATCCTTCTTTTCTTTTTGCCTTGTCATGCCTAGTACCAAAGGGAATTCACAGGGTACAATTAGTATTTAATTACCTTCAATAGTTGTAGTAAACTCGGATGGTTACTTCGAATATCCTGTTACTTTATAGGAAATACGGAGAACATAATAGCCGATGAATCAAATTCGTGCGCGTAACTCATTGCTTACTAAGAAAACAATGAACCGCACGTAACCAAATGGCGAGTCGTTTCGTCAGACCGTCTGTGCGGCCGATGATAATAACTGGGAACAATTAGCAGGACAAATTGAGGACTATATCTAACGACCTTAATGGGGAGTGACGTGAGTCGTTATGGCCGAAATCGAGCCTAGTTATGAATGCTCTATGAGTGTGCGGCAAAAGAACATACGATATGTTATTCACAACAATCTTACGCTTATTGCTGAGTTAGTAAACGCACATAGTACAAAAATTGGATAGGTGTTGGGGTCTTCCATTACTCTCTTTACGCTTTTTCAAAGTCTTACTTGAGTAGTGGCACATGTTTTTCTCCTCTATTCTCTCTTCTATGAACGGGAATTAGGTGCGCTCCCAAAACTCTTCCGTTTTATCAAGAAGAAAGAAGAATGCACACTATGCATAGCTGACTGCTAAATATCACTAGTACGAGAGACATTTAAAGAAGAAGATTATTCTTCTATCATTCGTCAACTATAGCGCTACTTCTTTTATATACATGTCATACTTCACACAATCCCACCATTTTTTTTTTAGGCCCCCATCCATTCATTCATACAGCCCTAAACATGTATTAAAGTTAGGATTATTTACGCATAATTTGTCCACATTCTCCTATCCTTATCTACCATAGGGTCTGGTGGGGTCGGCACAACATGTTTTTCTCTTTCATTCTCTTCTATCATTCTTTAACTTTGAAGCTACTCCTTATGCATGTAATATTTCACACAATCTAACGATCTCTACTCGGCCTCTTTCTAGTAACATCCATCCATAGTCATATTTTACAAACTCGCTTGGTCACATGATTTTTGACCAACTACATATAACTGTCATAACATATTGCCACAAGGCAGCTGGAAAATGCGAAGAAATAATAAGCGTTAAGGTATTTTGGTATTGGAAAAGCGACCATGCAACGGAAAACGCAGTGCTCCTAAGGCATATATCCATCCACATTCTTTGCTACAGATTTAAACACGTATCAAATGTGACACTAATTGCACGTATAAAGATTATAGTGTATGTTTGCACGTTACATAGTTGCTATCTACGGTGTTTGCACCAACTCTGTCGCAACACTGACGCACAATACTGACGTGGTAATCACTGCGGTTGGGTAACGCGTTATCCGGGTCACTTGTCTTACGTCCACTACCGCAAATATAGTCCTTGATCTATCTATTAAATTCGATGTTTCAATTACAAAATACATTAATGAACTCCCTTTAAAGCATTTTTTACCCTTATTATGACAGAACGTCTAATTATTTGAATTTGCTGCTAACAGAATTGTAATCTCTAGCTGACAGAAATCATCATCCACCTGCCCGTATCCCACTTTAAGTGGGGTCGGTATAATATGTTATAAACACGTTGTGCGGTTTGAGATATCTTTATTTCTCATTATTAGGCTATGTATTTTACGAGCGGCCGCCTGCTTGACATCAACTTACTTTATTCGTCTTTTACGACATCTCGGTAAGAAATGAGTTATGCTCGGAGTATCTCTACGTGATCAAATCTTAAATGAGGAGATCCGTAGAAGTACCAGAGTTTCCAATATAGCTCAGCGTGTAGCGAAGCTAAAGTGGCGATGCGCGGGGCACATAGTGCAGAGAACCGATGGGCGTTGGGGTCTCAAGGTGTTGGAATGGCGACTCCGCATCGGAAAACGCAATGTCGGTAGAACCCCACGAGATGTCGTGGGGAGCCACTGGGAGCGGCACAAGATCGTGGTATGTGGAGATCCCATGAAGAGACCTTTGTCCAACAGTGGACGTCCATCGGTTGACAAAAAAGAAGAAGAAATATACAGGAAAAATATATGTAATTGTTATCATTTTGTACACAATTCTCATTTTCTACGTACCTAGCTAAGGTGAGGCTCAAAATAGTCCCCTCTTCCGGTGCCAGAAATATCTTTGTCGCCTCCCGACGCGTGCCCTATTCATAGACTTATGGCTTCCCTACACAAGGGTTTAATTACCGTATAAATAAGGACATTTCGTCTTTAAGGATAAAGCACTCATCGTTATATAGATCCAGGGTTGCTCAAGAGCAAATACTCCCTTCATTCTTTTGTGTTTGCCCTTTTTTTCGAAATTAATTCGCATCTAATGTCAATCTCAAGTCTGATTGTAACTTTGAGATTTGAATCGCTCTTTTTTATATGGCCACCCTTATTGGTTTTTTTGGGGATTTGTTTTTATTTGCATTTGCATATACTACACTAAAAAAACGGATATGGAGGTGGAAAAATGGAAATGGACCTAGCCTGTTCCTGGGAAATTTAAATTTAAAATATTTAAGCTAACTTGCAAACAAGTGCTTTTGAATCGTTAACTTTACTGCTGTTGGCCACTGGTGCTAGCAAGGAACTCGGGAATTGAACTTTTCAGAACATAATTCTTATATCTACTTACATTACGTTACAATCTTGTTAGAAGTCGAGGAGTACCTATATCCATGCATTTTTATCATCTTAATAATCATCAAGAGTTTTGTAGACTTTCGTATCAGCCATTGATTAGTAATTTCATTATAGAATCTTATGCCCAAACTCAAAAACGACTTACATACTTTTTAATATTGTAAATAATGTTATAATAATTGTGGGATGTGGTGTCCTGATGAGTAGAATAGACCACTCTCTTTCTTATCGAGGTGTCGTAAAAGGCGACTAGGCAGGCGGCTGGCCGTAAAAAAGGTACGTAGCCAAATCATGTGACAACATATTTACATCATGTTGTGCCGACCCCACTTAAAGTAGGATAAGTGCAGGAGAATAATGATAATAATAATAGTGGGAAGCTGCGCGTATGAACATCAACAGTAGCTACATCCGCGCATTTTATCATTTATCCTCAAGAGTATATATAGTATAGTAAGGCTTTCCGTATCAGCCTTTTAATGGTTATTTTAAACTGCTGTGATGTTAAGACTGTTCATCGTATATCAAATCTCACCCACTTATTCCAGAACTAACCGCTAACGTTAATGTATCTAACGACCAGCTCAGAAACGGTGAAATGAATAAGGTCAAACAATCTCAGTGAGCTGGCGCGGCGCCAGTACGCAAATAGCGCGGGGTTCATACCCTGCGCGCGAGCTCGCCAAATTGTATTTCTATATATCTGACTCACATCGACACCGTTGAAATATATACATAGACATGACAATTGATGGACGTATGATTTGATTGAATGATTTGATGAACAGTGAGTGTAATCTGTGTGAAAGAAAGGAAAGAAAGACAAAACATTTATTTCTACTTCCTGTGGTACACAGCACACTTATATAATAACCTAATACAAACATTAATACCTTAAAACTTTAAGGAATCTAATAGTAATTAATATAAAGAGGAAAATGGCAAAGAGCTCGGTATGAATTGCGTGACAAAGTGTGCTTAGTGAGAGTTCCTTTAACTTAGTCGATCGCGTCACAGCGTCATACAAATTGGCGTTAAGCTAACGAGATCTACTGGGTTTAAAAAAAACTATGCACACAGATTACGAATTTGCCTCAAAAGACTTATTGTAACATTTATAGAATTAGGCATTCATTTGACCTTTAATGAAATCCACGTAATCGAGAAATGAGCATTTTTAATTAAAGTGCTTTTAAAAGCTATTTTATACCCTTCTATCTATCTATCTAATTGCGGGGACGCCTGTCGTTGCAGGACGGGTGGTCAGCTCCTATACTGGACTATTCCACCCATTTCCCCATGTTGGGACACGGGTTTCACTGCTGTCCCGACAGTGTCACCTGCTTCAACCTACCTGTTGCTTTTACAAACCTGATAATATCCTTGAAGGGGATATTTGTTAGGTTCTCAACTTCAATTTCATCCTTACCTAGTATCTCCCATCTTACCAGCGAGTACATAGGGCACTCAGCCATAAGGTGAAGACTTGTTTCTTCCTCTCCACACTCTGGGCACGTTGCGTCTTCTTTTATTCTCATTATTGACAGGTGTCTGTTTAACAGGCAGTGCCCAGTAGTAATGCCTGTTACAATTGCCACGTTTTCCCTGCTGTGAGACATTAGCTTTTTTGTTTTCTTTGTGTCGAAAGATTTGAGGAACACTTGATTGCCTGAACGTTGTGTTTCTCCATCTTTTACTCGATTCAAATTCTATTCTTTTATCTATCACGCGCTTTATTATAGTGTTTGCAATTGGAAGAAAAGGTTCTGGGCCTATAAATGCCTGGCTGGCTCCTTTTCCGCCAATTTATCAGCTTTTTCATTGCCTGCATGGCCATGGTATCCTGGAACCCATGCAATCGTAACTTCTCCAAAGTCAGCTAGTTCATTCAGTACTCGTTTACATTCTTTCACGATAGCTGAAGTTGTTTCTATACGGTCGAGTGCTTTTAATGCAGCTTGACTATACCCTTTTATACCCTTGCGAATGCCTGAAATTTATTTCGATATTTTTCCTAAATTACTAAGTCTCATACTCTAGACAGGGGTTTTAAACTAGGGTTTCGCGGAAACCTAAGATTCCTTGAAAGATTGACAGGGCTTCCGCAACTGATCTGATTCAAAACGCATATACATAAAAATGTATTAAAAGAACTTTCTCTTGAACAACTTCATGATTTAATAAATAATTTACAAGAATATTTATAAAATGTTTAAGAAAAAAAATTAAAACTCGTTTTTTCTACGTAACTACTATATTTAAATGTTTGTAGTAAAATTGAACAAATATTTGAGTAGAAAAAAATGTGACAAACTATTTTTTTTATGAGGTTCAGGAGGAGAAACATGGGGTACCTTCACAAAACCATGGGCTTGCAGGGTGCCTAGAAGTATAAAAGGTTGAAGACCCGTGGTCTAAGAGATTAGAACTTAGCAAGCGGAAAATGAAATAAATATTCGTATCAGCTGTTTTGCTTGTTATCGCATCGCTGATGCTATTATCATCTGCCCTCCTGCAAAATTTCGCATTACTGGAAAAATTAACCTCTGTCTAGCCGTTGATGTTTATGATTTAGGATAACAATACTTAGGGCCTGTTACACAAGTTAGCAATAAATTGTCAGTTAGCTTATTCGAAACATATCTGACACCTAGCTCGAAAATTTGCGTTTCTCAGGTTTCTGATAAGCTTATTCAGCATTTAAAGTCCCTAATAAGTTTACAGGTAGATCATGTGGCTGTTATTTTTTTTTTGTCTGCTGGATAGCAAATACCTATTTCAAAAAGGCCACAGTTTTATTTTAATTTTTCACTTTTTAGAGTCTTTTTTTTAGAGACATTTATCTGCTACTTAGTGTATTTGTCGGTTAACTATCCGACACTTAATCAGTAACTTGTGAAACAAGTCCTAAATAGGCACATAATGAACTAACTGACATGTAGTAAAATGACTTTATTCCTTACAGGATCCTGGTGGGAGCACCAGAAGATGACCCCAGGTTCAGCTTCGACGTGCAGAGGCCAGGCTCTGTATTCCGCTGCCAGCCCATGAGGCAAAGCAACCCGATTGACAGCAACCAGCCGTTCCAGAACTGTCAGGTCATGCGATTTGACAAGAATCCAAGTAAGTTGTGTAATTTAAGTTGCTTCTTTAAAAAAGATAAAAAAGTAAAAGTCTCTGTTAATAATTTAGCCACGATGTAGTCCACGTTATACAAAAGAGCGAATAACGTGTGTTACATTTGGCGTGCCGTGTCGCGCATGTCGGGAGCCCGCGTGACGGCCGCGCGCACGCGCATCTGATTTATACCACTGCAACCGCGCTGCTGCTTTGTTCTGGCTAGAACAGGGATCGCCAACACTTTCCATTTGCGGATTTCCAGTTACATAAAAAATATCTTAAGTGAAGACACTCTCTTTGAAATTCATGCACCATGATATCACCAACGAATAAAATAAAATCTTGCTACTATACGTATAATAACCCTTTCTGCCAAAAAGAATACCAAACCAATGTATATCAATAACGCTTAAATAATGTTTTATTATAAATACTCTTTCAATGGATGACATAAACTCATAAAAATTCTTACAAAAACCCTTTGTATCAATAATCATTCAAATCCAATGGATCCATTGATACCACTAGCTTATAAAAATACACTTATTATAAGAATCTTTCTTTTTAAAGGGTTTGCAAACCCTATAGGAATAGAATCATTCATGGAATAATGCTGAAATAATTTGCGTAAAATATTGGTATTCTTTCCCTAATAAATATTACCGTTACATTTTTTATTGTGAATTTTTATAATATGGAAAATTTTGCATTAGATTTTTATAATATGGAGTCTTAAAAGGTTGCCAGCCCCTGGGCTACACGGACGCCATATAATATGTCAGAGGATAATGCAACGCGAAATGCTTGCTACTCTTTATTATGACAAACCATCTTTAACATATTTTACAGAGGTCTAGCTGACCGACCTTGCTTTGCACGGGTATAAGAGCATATTATGTCAAAATTTATTCTGCAGGGTCCATCTACACAACTTTATGTAATTTAATTTAGTTAAGCATACAACAGCCAATAGCTGTTCGAGGTTTAGGCGACAATATGATGGAAACAACTTCTTTAAGATCCTCTTTGACTATTGAAGGTTAACAGTCAGCTTCCCATAATTTTATTTTACTTAGCTTTCGACTAGGGAATATATAATCCGGTGGTCTCCTGTTACCTACTGTACTAAACCTTTAAGGGGTTACTTATTCATCAAGGCCGCTGCCTGCCTTGTCCAATTCATCCTGAGTTCGGTTGGATATAAATGTTTATACCGCTACAGATTTGTCTCCATAGCCCTGTTGTCTAATAAGGGGGGGCATCATATGCAGGTGTGGTTGAAAGTTGCGGCCAGCTAGATGTTATTGCTGTTTTCCCCCATACATAGAAGCCACGACATCATATTATTGTTGTAGCTTACTTCTTCAAACCCTTCGGAACTCTTCATTATACTTCAAGAAAGCGAAATTACTTTGGAACCTGCTTATAATATTGATATCCATCCTACCCTTAGACTCTTAATACTAACCTCAGCATCTTTGCTGATATAGGCGAAGTTGAATAGGTGTGCTGAAATAGGTGTTCGAAGCTTTCCACTATGAATTCTACAGCAAGATGACAGTAGTTGTATCCTTACACGTTACCCTCAGCTTCTGAGACTTAGACATGACATGACATTAAGTCAGGAGAGCTTTCGCACTTTATTTACCGCCTTTCTCCCTCAGTAATGTATTTTCCTATCGTGGTGTCGTAATTTGGTTGGAATAGTCCGGAATAGGAGCTGACCATCCGGCCTGCACCGACAGGCGTCCCCGAAATTAGATCGTGGTGTCGTAAAAAGCGACTAAGGTAAATCGACCCGCTGTGTGATAAAAAGGTGTTGTAAAAGGTTGGTTAGGACTAAGGTAAGTTGGTCAACCGTGTGGTTGACCAACCTGTTAAGTAGAACTGACCACCCTTTTTCTTAGCGACGTGTCGTAAGATACGACTAAGGTAAGTTGATGTCAGGCAGGCAGGCGTTCGTAAAATACGCAGCCAAATCATGTGACAACATGTTTATAACATGTTGTGCCAACCAGTTAGAGTTGGATAAGGGCAGGAAGACGTAACTCCCTCGGCAATACACCTTATCCGTTGAAAAAGGCAAAGAAAACTCAAGAAATTAAGGTTTACAGCTATCTAAACTCTCGGCATCTAATAAAAGCGGTCATTCACTAATTCAGTCCAATTTTCATCGATACCATATTGTACTCTTCAAACAGTTTTGACGTGACAACGTCTTAAATTAGGTTGCGGCTTGGAGTCACTCATGAAAAAGTGTAACGCCCGCTCACGTCTGTTACGATGAATCACCGAACGAAAGAGAGGCCCGCCGGACTGACGAATGCCTTGCGTCTCTCTCCCACACAAACATGATTGGTCCGCTGCGCGCGCAGCACTAGAGAATTAGGCGCGTTGAAACGGTGCGTGCTTGTGTCTCTGGTAAACAAAATATATTTGTATAGTTAAAATTTGTGAAATTCTTATTTTCATTCAATTCCTTGTTCCTATTGTGCAATTTAATAATATTCATATCAATAAATATTCTACTGAGAAAAAGACGTTGCCACGTAAAATCTTTGCCCGTAAAAAGGACTTTACAGGCCTGATTCAATGCGCGTATTGAACTCAGCCGAACCTGCTGATAATTAAATAATAGTTGGTTTGTAATTAGCAAGTATGCGGATTAGTGGGCTGTGCACGCGTGGGCTAACGCAAACCTGCCCATGGTTTACCTGCTACTGATTACACAATTCAGTACTTGTTCTATGTATTATTCTTTATTACACCTGGTTTAATCTTTAATGTTTAAATGAGTTAATCTTCTATGTACCTATGTATATTTTTTGAATTTCGAAAACGGCTCCAACGATTTTTATGATAATCAGCATTGAGGGAGTTTTGGGGGGAAAAAAATCGATCGATCATGTTTTTAGGCATTGATAAAATGCTAAAATTGACATAGAATAGAAAAGATAACAGCTAAAATATGCTGTTAATTGTAGTAAGGTAGCTCAAATGAGCTACCTTACTACAATTAATCCTCTAATCTAGGTCTAAAGAGTGAAAATACCTAGAATCGGGCCCCTGCTGTCCAAATATTTTTTACTTTTTTTCAAGTTTCATCTTTTTTTTATTTTGTAAAAAATTACCGGTCACCTTTTTTTTATAACCTTTTATTTTGTCCTTAATGAGTTATATATATATATTTTTTTATAATTTTATTTATATATTTATTTATTTTATTTGTAGATTATTTAAATATTATAATTTCTATTTTAATTGTTATGATTAATTATTATGAAATTATATGTCAAAATATAATTATGTCAGTTTATGTTTATTTTAAGGATCTCTACTGAGTATAGGCCTCCTCCATTTTTTTCCAAACATCTCTAGCATCTGCAACATACATCCAGTTACTTCCAACAAGTTTTATATTTCATCTGACCAACGTTGTAGTGGTCTGCCCCTTTTTTCCGGTCACCTTAGTACTTCAAATATTATGTTCATATAAATACCACCCCAATTAGACCATCGTGGTATTTTTTAGCTCCAAACCATTGCTCCAATAGGAATGCCAATAGTGGAATAGTACACCAGGCTGGAACTTACCAACGACTTACTTAGTTATACATAATAGTACGAAACATCTATAGTCTGTGAGTTGAACCCACGAATGACGTCATACTAGAAAAATAGCGTTCGATAGAAGGAAGAATCCTACGAGGTGGACTGGTGACCTCAAAAAGGTTGCAGGATACCGTAGACAAAAGCGGACCTCAAAGGTTGTAGGAGTCCGCTGAATAAAAGCGGACGAACCTGTTCCATAGAAAAATCTCGGAGAGATCTATGACCATTGGTTGGGAACGAAGAACCGTCAACTATAAACCCTAGAAACTAACGAGATATAAGGTCAACGACCGATGTGAACGATTTGGACATTTTATCTTACTTATATATGAGCATTAAATATAAGCTTTATTTTTTGTTTCTACGCGTCAATCCATTTGTCAGATTACAATGTAAATATTGCAACATATGTAGACATTTGTTTAATTTTTTATCACGCCGTGTGGTCAATCTACTCGCAATTTTTTTTAATAAGCCTTGTGAATAACAAATTAGAATTACATTTGCTTTAATGAGACATCCAGAATATTATAAACTAGTCGTTGGAACAGCGTCAAAATATTCAAAATAGTTCAAAATATTCTTTATTCAAGTAAATTTGTTAAGTGCTTTTGAATCGTCGACTCTACTGTTGGTTTGAAAGCTGCTCCTACCACGAAGAGTAGAAACGGTTGCTCTTTTCGAAATATAATTCTTATAACACTTTATTAATGATACTATCTTGTACAAGGTCGAAGAGTTGCTGTATCTACGCGTTTTTATCATATATATCGGCGCAGTTCCATTAAAACACTCTTTTACATTCATATTTTATTTGTTAGGGCAGAGTAACGCCTTATACAATAGCATAAACGTAAATGATACCGGTCTTAGAGCAAGCAGTCTTAAATAATCAGCGATCAACAATCCCTCCATTGCCCCTATTACGTCACAATGGATTTAGCTACTTTTAAATTAATATAACAGATAAAAATCATTTTATATTATTATAATTAATTTTATACATTAATAATATTTATCATATAATATTTATAATTTATAACATATTTACTTTTATTTTATCATGTATGTGTGCCGCCCATACGGCCATACTGATTCAGCGCGCTCCCTGCGCTTATCAATTAATGTAATTATGCATAAATCAACAGTTTCACCCATCACGGGATCTAACAATTATATAAACATATGGCGTCACCCATCACGGGATCTAACAAACACAAACATATGGCGTCACCCATCACGGGTTCTAACAAACATATAAACATATGGCGTCACCCATCACGGGTTCTAACAAACATTACATCATCCGGCATCACCCACATGGGATCTAGCCAAAAACACGGCATCACCCAACACGGGATCTAGCCAAAATCACGGCATCACCCACCACGGGATCTAGCCAACCAAGACCGGGATAAAGGAGACGCATGGTGGCCAGCCAGCGTTTAAGGAAGGATGTGAGGATAGTGTAAACACAGTAGTAACAATAAAAGAAAACATTTGATACCAATCATTACTGATCCGCCCATACGGTCGTTTCATCGTCAAAAAAACGGGTCTGTCTGTGCGACTGGTGCCGATCGCAAAAAATCGTGACTAGCTATCTTCTCACTACAACCCCGTAAATTCACATTCTTTAATTTATAGCGGTCATTTGGTAGGACCTCTAAAATCTCCATAGGACCTTCAAATTTGCTGCCAAGCTTAGTAATGTGTCGTTCGTGACGACGCATGAGAACAAAATCGCCAACTTTAAATGGTTTTATTTTGGCTTTACCTTTATCAAACCTAACTTTATCATTAAGGGATCGCTCGTCCATCCTATCTTTACAGAGAGACCTTACCGATGCTAGGTCTTCGGTTGGTTTATCATCATCGATTTGTAACAGTTTAATCAGAGGCGGAGAACATTTTTTGCCAAATAACAACTCCATAGGCGCTTTGCCGGTACTTTTAGAAATTGTGCAATTTATGGCTAGTTGAAGATCCTGAATAGCGCTATCAAGCTAGTTTATCAAGTTCAATAACGGACATATTGTCTTTAATAATTTTCATGACCCGTTTTACCTGGCCGTTTGCCCTACTTGCACCTTTAGCAATTACATGATGTTCAATATTATATTCATTACAAAATTTCTTAAATTCTATAGAAGTTAAACTTTTATCTTGGTCTGAAATGAGACGAGATGGGGTACCGAATATAGTGATAACTTCACGAAATGATTTAATTGCGGATTGCGTAGTTCGGTCATTAGTATATACTAAATGGACATATTTTGTAAAACTGTCAATAAAAACAAAAGCATATTCAGCCTGATTACGCTTGCCGTTCATGCAACCGGTTATGTCGACATGGATTGTATGGAATGGGACAGCGATTTTATCAATAGGGTGTAGAGCGATTTGTCTTGCTCCCGATGTCCCTTTTCGGACCCTACAACTAACGCAGTTTTCTACGAATTTACGCACTAATTTTGACATATCAGGGAACCAATACTGCTCTCTTATTTTAGCTAATACCTTTTCCCAACTGAAGTGCTGCAGAGTATCATGATAATGACAAATGAGATTCCAACGATAGTTACGCGGTACAATGATGAGTTTACGGGTCTTGTAATCTATTTGGACTTTGCGCCTTAACAGTTTGTCTGATAAAATAACATAAGTATCGGCCAATGTCTGTGGAATTGAGTCTGAATTTAATTGGTCAACTATATTTTTTAACAGTGGATCTCGTTTTTGTTCTATTAAAAGCCAATTATGATCTAGAGTTGATGAATTTACGGTCAAATGAAGAGGTTTACAAATATAATTTTTTTGGACAAATGTTTGGTTTATAGGATTGCGGCTAAAAAAATCGGCATGAGTCAATCGATCACCTTTGCGGTACTCAACTTCAAACTGAAAGTTCTGAAGGAAAGCCCACCATCGGTGCACTCTAGGTGAAAGCTCTTTTTTATGTCGGGAGGCCTTAAGAGAGTTGCAGTCCGTTATCAATTTAAAAGGACGGCCATGCAAGAAATGCCGAAAATGTTTGATGGCTTTCACGGCGGCCAGTGTTTCCAGCTCATAAGAATGATATTTGCTTTCAACACTAGTCGTTCGCATACTAAAATAACCGATAACATGAGAGTTCATAGCCTTTTTTTGTATTAACACAGCGCCATAACCGAGGGAACTAGCGTCAGTGTGTAGTTCACAAGGCAATTGTGGGTCATAGATTGTAAGCAATGGAGAAGATGTGAGCCGATCAATTATTGCTTTGCGAGCTTTATCTTGTCTGTCTGTCCATTTCCAGGGAGTATTAGTTTTGGTCAGTTCATAAAGAGGAGCCATGATTTTTGAAAAATTGGGAACAAACTTCCTAAAGTACCCAGCAAGACCGTTAAACTGTCGGAGTTCCTTAACATTTTTCGGGATTTGAGTTTTAGATAAAGCGTCTATTTTCCGACGACTAGGTTTCACCGTACCGTTTTGAATAATGTTTCCTAAATACTCAACACTTGTCATGAGAAAGGAACATTTAGAAATGTTTAATGAGAATCCCGCATCCGTCAGTCTTTTTAGAACAAGATTTAAATTATTGATACCTTCATCAATTGTTGAAGACATAACCATAACGTCATCGATATAAACAAGGGCTATCTTGTCCTTATAATCTCCTAATGCTTTGTTAATCGCACGCTGGTAGACGGAAGGGGCATTGCAAAGGCCGAAAGGCATACGCAAATACTCATATTGACCATCCGGGGTCACAAAAGCAGTCTTTTCAATCGAATCTTTAGCTATCGGTATGCCATGGAACCCGGCGGCCATATCTAAGCAAGTAAAATAACGAGCCTTACCTAATTTATCTATTTGATCGGCAATGAGAGGTAATGGATAGTTGTCCCTAACAGTATTTGTATTTAGCTCCCTATAGTCTACGCACAATCGGTCAGAACCATTCTTCTTTTTTACTAAAAGAATAGGGCTACTAAAAGGAGAGGAACTATCCCGGATAATATTATTATCTTTCAAGTCTGTTATAATGGCCTTAACTTTTTCACGTTCCAAGGACGACAATCGGTAAGGTCGGCGCTGAACAATTCTATCTGGGTTTTTAAGTTTTATACTCAGTTCTCCAGTCTTGACTTCCGAGACACTGTTACCGATTGTAAAACTAGATTTATAATTATCGAGAATGTTATGCAATTTTTCTAATAAAATGGGGTCTTGAAGTTCACTGTTTATATCAAACTTATTATGATTGGTTATGGTAAAACATTCATTAATAACTAAATCGCGTGTAACTGATATACCCCTCTTACTAAAAGTAACACTAAGACCAGGAGTCCTCAAAACGTCATAACCAATGAGAATATCAAATTGAGTTTGAGTATCCCCGACAACATAAAATTCTACTTCAATGCAAACATTATCAACCTCAACCCTAGTGGTAATGCTCTGCGTAGAAACAACGGGGCAGCCTCCGATACCCAAAAACGCAATGTTAACAGTTTTTCTTTTACCAGGAATTGAGCCAGCTATTTTGTTTCGAATTAGAGAGCAGTCCGCGCCCGTATCAAATAAACAATGATAATATTTGTTATCTATTTTAACAGTGGTCGTACTACGGTCAGTAGTAGCACAAAAGTTTACAGACTGGTTACTGGTTTTCTTTAATTGCTCGTCATTTTGCTTTTTATAACAATTTTTCTCGATATGTCCCTTTTTATGGCAATAGTTACATTCTACGGATTTTAAACTAGATGAAGAACAGTTATTTTCAGGTCCAGGATCAGTACCAGTATTAACTTTGCACTGACGTGACAAATGACCAGTCTTATTACATTTGTAGCAAGTATTGGGTCTAGAAGACAGTTCGGTGACACGTGGTTTTTTATTTTGTCTATTATTAGCACTATCAGCGCTCTCGATCTTTCGTTTACGGTAAGTTTTTAACACAGACACTAAACTTGGCAATGAATCGGGCGTATTTCTTAATAGGTCAGATTTAACATAATCAGGATAAATACCTGTGATCAAAGCGTCAATAACCTCGGCATCCGTAGCTTCCGGTCTCACTCGTTTGAACAGCGTCCAGCCCGTCGTTGCATATTCCGCGTAGCTACTAGCTTGATCGGAGGTGTAGCTGCGCCACTTCTGCACATCATCAGAGTACCGGAACTCTTTCCCGAAGGTGCGAATGAGGTCATCTTTCACTTGTTCCCAAGTAGTGGACTGGAGAGACCACGTATCAGCCCATATCTTCGCTCTTCCTTTTAATTGAAGAATGGCTTTCATCCGTGCTTCTTGTTGTGGTATATGGAAAGCCTGAATTGTCTCGTCGACATTAGCACACCAATCTCGTATATCGTGTGAACGAACATCCGGGTCAAACGGTGGCAGATAGAAATTGCCACGGTCCCTCACTATCACTGGTGCAGCGTTAGCAGATAAAGCGGCGGTAACAGCACTTGTCGCCGCTTGTTTGGTGATGGAGGACATCAGACTCATCACTTCTTGCATAGTGAAAATTGGTTCGGTTCTTTTCTCAGACTGTGAGGCGCCTAAAATAGGTGATTCTGATCCCACCGCTGCTATCGGCGCAGTTCCATTAAAACACTCTTTTACATTCATATTTTATTTGTTAGGGCAGAGTAACGCCTTATACAATAGCATAAACGTAAATGATACCGGTCTTAGAGCAAGCAGTCTTAAATAATCAGCGATCAACAATCCCTCCATTGCCCCTATTACGTCACAATGGATTTAGCTACTTTTAAATTAATATAACAGATAAAAATCATTTTATATTATTATAATTAATTTTATACATTAATAATATTTATCATATAATATTTATAATTTATAACATATTTACTTTTATTTTATCATGTATGTGTGCCGCCCATATATACGTAATCCTCAAGAATATAGTACATACTTTTAGATGTAACGTGCAGAAGTAATAATAAAATTATTTTGTTATAATCCGCGATGAACCGCGGATTTCGCATAGCATCGCGGATTATAGCAAAATAATTTTAGTATTACTTTTGTATTATGGATCTCCGCAAAGTAACGCCTTCTTCTATAAATGATGTAACGTGCCTTAATTCCTTTTTTTTCCTATGTTAACCTGGTTTAGTGTTTTATTATGTTAAACTTAGTTTTTTCCTATGTTAACCTGGAGAAGACTATGTCCTATGTTAAAGAAAAAAAACTTTCATAATGATTTCCTAGATAGATTTTAGAGCTACCAGATTTGCGTGCCTTATCTTACTTAAGCTGTGTCTTTTACCATGACGTAACATAAGAATATATAAAAATCTGTTACCAATAAAATAAAAAAGGCACCCCATATTTAATCTAACCTTTCGCAAATACATTAGATTGTAATATGTCTAGATTCTAGACTCTAGAACGATTATTTCCTATCTATTTGTATGACATCGCGTATCTTATCGCTCTCCAAACAGCACTGTGAAGCTCTAAGCAAGCGAAAGTTTTATTACCGTAAGGGCAAGCCGATAAGTTAAATTATCGATATATTAGAGCCGGCAGCGATTGTATACAGAAGTCGGCGTCGATCACCACAATGTAGCTCGTGAAATAGTACCGACACTGATAACAATAGGGATGGCGCGTTTGAGTTATCGACTTTATTTTAGAACTAGTAATATCCCGCGATTTCACCCACGTACATACCGGGCAGTGGGAAGTCTACTAAGTCGAACTATAGATTTATTTTTATTAAATTTATCATCAATAGCTTATGCAGTGCCCTAATTTTTTAAACCTTATTAGATTTTTATTATGGATCCCTATTTTTAATGTATTATAGCCTATGTTGCTCAGTAAAGATGCAGCTTTGTAATGGTGAAAGAATTTTTGAGATCGGTCCAGTAGTTTTTGTGTGAAAACATTTCAAACATACATAAAAAATTTTCCTCTTTATAATATTAGTATAAATTGTATCTAGGTCAATATATAAAGTACAATATATCTTGATCAATGGAAAAAGATTGATTATTATTATGATCTGTAAAAAAATTGTTACAATTTTAATTGAAATATATATGCCACCCTCATTTCTTCATCAGTTTTAATATTGTAAACACAAATTTTATCATTTATAGAATTATTTAAGGAGGTCCATATGCATAATAATATTTATATAAATATATATTAATAAATAAATAAATATATATAAATAATATTTAAATATAAGCAATATAATATTTTTAAAAATTACATCGTATTCTATTTATAGTATATCTAAAAATAATTATATATTTAATTTAATAAATAATACGTTTACAAAACCAAATACATATAATGGTATAACTAGAATGTATATAAATGTATATATGCGTGTGCATCACTATTTATTTGCATGTTCATCTCATATCAGTATGTTATCTACATTGAACGTTTATCTTGTCTATGTTATACAATAGGACCGCCACCGAGTGTGTATGAACTGATGAAAACTTACAGATAATATCACTTATGGGCTGTAATAGTGGCACAACTAGAGTTGCCACCCGTACTATATTATATAGTATCGTACTATATTTTAGTCAATTGTCTATATTATAGAATAACAATATAGGACTAAAAATACTATATTTTATCGCTAATTTTACAGTCACGCTTTTTTTTTAATTCACTGTGAATGGAACGCACCCGCAGCGCTGCATACGCATTTTTTGAATGAAATTCATTCATGTACGTACGGGGTTTAGTTAGTTGGTAACACTTACGAACTCCTTTGTCATGGTCACTGTCAACGTCACTTTCTCAATTAATGTTACGCAAACGAACATTGAGGTTATTTTCGACTATTTATTATCGGATTAAAATTACTACAAAAACAGGAGAGTGATGATGCTCCTTGCACGCCTCCCAAGAAGAAAGAAAGAAAAGAAAAAGACTTCAAAAAAGCTCTTGGAAAAATAAATATTGATTGAAAATAGATGTGAACTATTTTTTTTCCTGAATTTCTCAAAAGTACTATATTTTTTTTTCAATTAAAAAAAAAAACTTATTTTCGTCAAAAAAAAGGCAACCCTAGACACAACTTAAAAAACACGTGTTTTGGTCTAGAATTATTCAATTTATAATTCTAAATCTTTAATATTTAAATAAGTTAATTTTGTATGTATATTTTCGGAATATCGGAAACGGCTCCAACGATTTTCCTGAATTTCAGCATATAGGGGATTTTTAGAAAAATCGATCTAGCTAGGTTTTGTTTATAAAAAAACTAGCAACCTGCTCCTGCTTCGCACGGGTATAAAATATATAGCCCATGTCACTCAGTGAAAAAAAAAATATTAAAATCGATCCAGTAGTTTTGATTTATTCATTACTGCCTGTGGCCCGCAAGAGTTAAATTTGGAGAAAAACAATTTCCCTCTCCGTATTCCAAGAAGATTTCCTGCTATCTTTGAATATCTAAATTCATATAGTACATATTTGCGTATTTATTTTAACATTTTTCCCTATGTATTTTATTTTTACAATTAATTACAGAATGTCTTTAAACAAACTCTTGAAAGAGCGACATCGCTGCTAAAGTCGAAGTGTTATAGGGCGAAGCGCGGCGTCCTCACGGCATTTTAAATCTGTAATATCTCCGAAAATATTCACTTAAATTACATGCTGTAAACGACCATATTGATCAATATTAAATAAACAATATATTTAAGGTTCTTAATTGGATGGAATTAATGGTGTATTGTATAAAAATTGCTTTGAACATAAGGCATCATTTTTCGTAAAAAGTAAATGACAAAAACTGCTATTGTGGGCTATCCATAAGAGATAGACATATACCATCTCGGACTTTTCTGTAGACCTTTTCAATGTGTACAAATACTTAGTACATTATTTTGATAAATCTCGTAGGGTTTAGCCTGCGTTTGCAATGTAAGCGGAAAAAAATGTAATTATTTACAGAAACCTCAAAAATTACGGTATTTCTTTACTCCGTATTGAATGTTATTATACGTACAAACCTTCCTCTGGAATAACTCTATCTATTAAAAAAAACCGCATCAAAATATGTTGCGTAGTTTTAAAGTTTTATGCGTACATACGGAAATATGGACTTTGTTTTATAATATGTAGTGATTATCACTACGTTTGGGCTTTAAAAATTCAAAAATTTATATTGAATATAAGACACTATTTTTGCCGCAAAACGTCAAGTCAGCGTAGCTTATTCGGGGAACGGGCAGTCTCGAGAAATGTAAATACCTAGGATCGATCCTAACTACGTTATTATTTTTTTTGAAGGTTTTTTTTTATTTTGTAACAAAAATTACCGAGCGAGGCTCGGGTAATCAGGTACTATTTTTTATTCAATTGTTAAGTAAATTTGTAAACAAGTGCTTTTGATCGTCAACTCTACTGCTGGTTCAGAAAGCCGTTTCTAGTGAGAAGAGCCAGCAAGAAACTCAGCGGTTGCTCTTATTAAAATATCATTCCAATAAGTAGTTATACTTCATCATTTCTATCTTGTCCATGGTCAAAGAAATAAATGTAAAATAAGTGACGGAAAAAAATATTATCGTTTATTTATCTTAACTCTATGCTCCGAAATCGAACAGCATTACTTCCGGAGCATCGCACTCTTATCACTAGGTCATCTCGCCCAATGTTAAACACAAGGCTGATCTCATGGTCGACGGTACACTTGAATCAAAAACGCATTAGGTTAAATTGATATGATGATTTTCTTCCTTCATGCACTTTGAGGACGTCCATTTGTCTTGTCATGATGCAAGGTTCATATAATCATTATGATTTACTTTTATATTTTTACTAATATCTCGAGAACTATCTTACAGCTATATAGATGTACTGTTTCTTAAAGTCAAATTCGACTTTTGATTATGTTTAATATTTAAATTAAACATAATCATAATATATATATATATATATATATATATATATATATATATATATATATATATATATATATATAATAACATTATATATATATATATATATATATATATATATATATATATATATATATATATATATATATATATATATATATATATATATATATATATATATATATATATATATATATATATTATTATTATTTCAGAATTTCGGAAACGGCTCCAACAATTTTCCTGAAATTCAGCATGTAGGGGTTTTGTGGGAGAAAAATCGATCGAGCTAGGTTTTATGTAAAAAAATCGTTTTTGGGCATTAAAAATACAAAAATTTATATTGAATTGAATTTTTGCCGTAAACTGTCAAGCCAGCGTAGTTTATTCGGGGAAAGAGCAGTATCAAGAAATGTAAATACCTAGGATCGATCCCAACTACCACATCATTTTTCTTTTTTATACCCAAACCCACAACTTTATGTTTATTTTGAATAGAAATACACAAAGCCTACTACATCTATGTAGTCCTCTACAGTAGTTGATTATGATAAGAATACGTGGATAGCTATAGCTACTCTTCGACCCCGTACAAGACAGTAATGTCTGTATGTAAGAAATTATAGGAATTATATTTTTAAATGAGCAACCACCGAGTTTCTTGCTGGCTCTTCTCGGTAGGAACAGCTTTCCGAACCAGCAGTAGAGTTGACGATTCAAAAGCACTTGTTTACAAGTTCAGGTAGAATATTTTGATTATAAATTTGAAACGGCCGGATTTTTCAAATAAAACTCTCACTTTATTGAGTGAAAGTTTCATTGTTAAATAGACCTAATATGCATATTTAAGTTCATCTTAAGTATGTATTATAGTTCTATTTATTTCCTCCCACACAAATAATTACCAGATCACTTACTTAGTGAGTTGGTAAATTGGTTATTAAATTCATTAACGTGGGTTCGATATTTTGGGTCGTGGGCGCAAGCGTAGGCAGGTTCGATTCCCAAGCCGTACCCTGTTGTCATTGACAACTATTTTAAAACAATTTTCTCACTTCACGCAACTGTTGTTTATTCGTTCATTAATTTGGTTAGAAGTGTTACATTTGTGGCATTCAAGAATATGAGTTTATCTTTGATCAAATTTATCTTAAATAGGTTAGAAGTACCTGGGTGACCGAGCCTTGCTCGGTAATTTTTCAAAAGATATAAAAAAAAGAAAAAAAAACTCCGGGTGACGTGTGGGAATCGATCCTAGGTTTTGAAATTTTTTGGTTGGCGCGTTACCATTAGGCTATCGCAGCTTTGCATTTGACAGCTCAAATATCTATTTTAGCCGTATTTTTAGTGATAAAAAAAGGGATAAAATGAGACATACGGAAGTGTATGCGAATGACCTTAATATCAGTTTAACTTTGATGAGGCTGTTTTTTACACTTTCAGCTGGACTGAAATTGATGAAGTTTGGCACAATTCAAGCTTATACACCGTAATATCGGATACTGTAGCATAGGATAAAAATTTAATATAGTACAGAAGAAATATAAATATAGTAGAATAGAGGGTATTTAAAACTCAAGTTCCCGTTTTTCTTTCGCCTCTTTGCTGCGCTAACTTAAACTCTTAAGTTGGAGCAAACGAAGTCACGCATACCATTTGGAAATAATAGGTATATTTTACAGTTTAACTATTATTACGAAAACGCGTTGACCGCTTAATGTTCGATGCTCGTGCAAATCGTGTCACGTGTACTCTAGGTGTCTAATGTGACACATCCGGTGTAAGTACTGATTTATTATTGTGTCACACTGAGAGCCTTATTATTATAGTTTTTTTTCATATTTTTATATATAAGCTTCAATTGTGGCAAATTTCATCGATATTGCTAGAACAGATTATCCGTAAAGAATTCTATTCCATTTAAATTAATCTATGGGACTATTCATAGACAAAACCACTATTCTTCGACTATTTTAAGTGATTTAGGGCTTATTTCACAAGTTACTGATAAAGTGTCGTATAGTTAACCGACAAATAAACTAAGTAGCAGATAAATGTCTCTAAAAAGATGGTCTAAAAAGTGAAAATTAAAAAAAATAAAATCGTGGCCATTTTGAAATAGGTATTTGTTATCCAGCGAGTAAACAAAATAACAGCCACATGATCTACCTGTTAACTTATTAGGCACTTTCAGTGCTGAATAAGCCTATCAGAAAACGCAAGCTGAGAAACGCAAAATTCAGAGATACGTGTCAGATATGTTCCGAATAAGCTAACTGACAGTTAAACAGCCCCTAATTCACATAGCACAATTAGTTTCCACTTATTACTAATACATAGACAGTTACGAGAGTGAATGAAGAACTCTTATAGCGAAAGTAATAATAAAATTATTTTGCTATAATCCGCGATAAAGTAAAATCGAAAATATATATAATGCTAAATGTAGAGTGGACAATCGGTTATCATACCTGATACATGCAGGAGTCGTAAAAAACACATGCACAAACCTCCACCACCGCCACCATGATACACAAGCACTATATACGTTCACTATCACAAACTCAACAATTGTTTCGCCCCGCAACCGAAGCATCATCAGGAGATAGACTCCACGACCGAAATCGCAAAGCGAAAGGCTTTGCGATTTTGGTCGTGGAGTCGGTTGCGGGGATTATAGCAAAATAATTTTATTATTACTTTTGTATTATGGATCTCCGCAAAGTAACGCCTAATTCTATAAACTCTTATAGCGCTTATTCGTCCGAAAATGCAGGTAGCTTAGTGTGGTACAGCTATAATGCATGTTATCATACCTGTTTCGCTTTATATTTAGATATGACGTTAACAAGTTCGTTCAATGGTTTCCGATTGGCACCGATGCGTTTCCGGTGTTTGTGAAACGAATTTGCCTTATAATTTTGCCGAATTAGTGCCTACTTACGATAAAAATGCAGCACGCGTGTTCTGAGTTGATAATTGTATTCACACGACATTAATTTTATGTACTTTTATGGATCTTTTCTCTCTCATCATCCTCCTGCCCTTATCTCACTGTAAGTGGGATAGGCACAACATGTTATTAACATGTTGCCACATGATTTGGCTAGGTGTTTTTCAATTGGCAGCCTGCCTGACGTCAATTTAACTTAGTCGTAATACAAAAGTAATGATAAAATTATTTTGCTTTAATCCGCGATGAAGTAAAATAGAAAATATATATAATGCTAAATGTAGAGTGGACAATTCGTCTCTACCACCTCTCACCACCACTCAATATCCACCACCGCTACAACAAAATCGCAATACCAAATCCCAATCTTTGCAATTTTGTCGTGGAGTCTATCTCCTGATGATGCTTCGGTTGCGGGGCGAAACGATTGTTGAGTTTGTGATGGTGAACGTGTGTAGTGCTTGTGTATTGTGATGGAGGTTTGTGCATGTGTTTTTACGACTCCTGCTTGTATCAGGTGTGAAAAGGATTGTCCACTCTACATTTAGCATTATATATATATATATATATATATATATATATATATATATATATATATATATATATATATATAATTTTACTATTACTTTTGTATTATAGATCTCCGCCAAGTAACGCTTAATTCTATAAATTATTTAACTTAGTCGTATTTTACCTGGGTAAGAAACTGGGTGGTCTATTCTACTCAACCGTATACCACACGGTGGATAGTACACATAACAGTTGTGAGTAAAATATCGCTAGTCTATCATCAGTTAAAAGTCTTCAAATCCCCTCAACAACAAATACTAATTATGTCTAAGCCTACCATCGTACATGCAACACGATCTTATTCGGCCCAATTGTGGTTAAATACAACGCCTCACATTACCTTCACTGTTTTTGTGAATGATTGCTAATTATTGTGTCAGATCAATATAGATATCTTTAATATTTAAATGAGTTAATCCTGTATATATAGAACTAGCAATTGCCAGCGGCTTCGCCTGCGTGGAAAGATTCAAACAGTAATATAGTCTTTTGATAACCATAAGAAATGGTTAAAGTGGGTTTACCTTAAAAGCTAGACATATGCTTTTGCGGACTTTTATTTAGAATTTTTTGAGGGCAACAATTTTGTAGTACATGAAATGCTGTTCGAGCCTTCGGAGATGTCGGAATGATGGCAGGTTACCAGACGGCTTGAAACTGGGAACGTTCTTTGGGCACGGGGACGGGCCCTAATGTGGGACGCAACATGCGTTGATACGTTAGCCTCGTCACATATCAGGAAAACAGCGTCAAGATTTGGAGCTGCGGTGGAAATGGCCGAATCCGACAAACGGTGGAAGTATGCATCTCTCATCGAAAGTTATATATTTTTGCAGTTTGCAGTTGAGACCCTAGGGCCATGGAGACAAAGTGCAAAAAAAAATAATCAGTTTTAACCGAGGTGTTAAAACTGATTATTATTTTCCCCCCTCCTTTTTCGCACAAAGAATCAGCTTAGCGATTTAGTGCGGAAACGCTGCCAGCATTCTTGGGACCATTCCAAGTGGGCATGATTTGTATAGTCCTAGCGTGTTAGTAATTTAAAAGGTATAACTTGTACATTTTTGTTGTAAATGTTTAATATATAAAAAGAATTTAATCAACCAACAGGATGGATTAACAAATTTATGAATACTCCAAAAACATGTTTTAACGAAACTAGTATTCGAATGATAATAAGTCAGACCGGTTGTGCTAGACAAAGCTGACATCATGGCGTTTGATAATATTGTAAATAATTCGCCAAGGTTTACACAAACCAGATAGATAACAATGTTTGACTGTCTAACAGTACGTCAGTGGTAGCTTCATTATAATTTGCATAAAGTTATTAACTAGATAAAATATAAACAACCGGGTCACATGACTCCAGTCAGTTCGTGACCACGGTGGATGCAACTCTGCCGAAACGTCGAACCTTATACAAAGGTAACGAGATTATCGCGATGTGACCCGGTTGTTTATATTTTAATTAGTATGAATCGCGAAAGTTTAAAATCTCTTATTAACTAGAGTAGAGAAGCCAAAAATTAAAATGTATTTCTTTGAAGGAGAAGCTAGAAGTAAAGTTTTAAATCCTTCTTGTTCTTCTTCTTTCTCAACCGATGAACGTCCATTGCTGGACATAGGTATCTTCATGGGATCTCTACCACACACGATCTTGTGCCGCTTGGACCCAGCGGTTCCCCGCGACCTTTTTGAGGTTGTCAGTCCATTTCGTGGGGGGGTCTGCCGACACTGCGTTTTCCGGTGCGGGGTCGCCATTCCAGCACCTTGAGACCCCAACGCCCATCGGTTCTCCGGACTTTAAATCCTACATGCACGTTTTAAATCCTTCTTCCTACTAATATGCGAAAGTTTGTCGTATGTTGTTACTCTTTCACGGCGAATCCGCTGAACCAATATTTATGAAATCTGCCACAACTATTAATTATACCCCGGGGTAACATATAGGCTATAGAAATCTTGTTAATTCTACAGGAATAGGATAACATTGAAAAGCGTCATCTATTATTAACCGATGGAGATATTTGCAGGGTTGGACAATAACAGAAGCTACTGGTTTATTCTAAAACTAAAGTCCACGCAAATGTAGCTGCCGTTAAAAGCTAGTACTACTAATATTATACATGCGAAAGTTTGTGAGTTTGGACGTATATTTGTTACTTTTTCACGGCGAATCCGCTGAACCAATATCGATAAAATTATTCCTCATACGCCGAAGTAACATATAGGCTATAGAAGGCCTGGTAATTTTACAGAATTAAGATGACAAAGAAAAGCGCCATCTATTATCAATCTTTCACGCGACAACAGTCCACGGAAACAAAGTTGCGGGTAAAATCCAGTTGGTTACAATATTGGAATCGCAAAATACTTCACCTCACCTCCGCCGCATTCGAAACGTATAATTTAAGATGCACAGACACAGTTCATCTTGTGTGTTTGTGTCGATGCACTGCTGTGTCCGAGTGTCTTGATTGGCCGCATTGAGACCGAGTTGAAAGCAACAACATTAACGCTTGGTGCGTTGATAAAGCATAAATCAATGGGCCGCATCGACGGTGTGTATGGTGACCATGTAATTCATACACTAATTTCTGTGATTTGACTGACCAGTAGACGCAGGTGGCAGTGTCCCCGTCTTCAGTTACGCGGGTCGCAGGTTCGATTTCCGCCAAAGGCCAACATTTACTAAATACTATTTAATGGTGCTTCAAGTCTAAATATGTATTTATTTAAAAAGTTGGTTACCTTAGGGACAGACTTACGTTTGAGTAATTGTCCCATATCTTTATTAAAAAATAAAGTAACGGCCTGTTACCCCTCTGCTAGGTATAGAACTCCTCTCTCTGTTTTTTGGGGATAACCGTTGGAGCTAATACCTACCACGGTCTTCTGTAGAGATATATAGGATTCCGTACGATGTTTTGCTTCATCGAAGAGCGTGTGATAAATTGTAATTATTAATTAGACACCTAAGTTACGTAAAAACTCATTGGTGCCTACCCAGGGGGGTTTGAACATGTGACCCTCTGTCGAGATTCACACGGTTTTACCGCTGGGCTAGGACAAACTATAAATATATTTATTATCAATCTACGCTATATAATGCAGTTTGGTAAAATGTATAAAGTAAGTAAAAGTTATTTAAAATCCTGAATATTATTTAATCAAATACGCTTTTTTCATAATTACAATAATCCCAACTTGTTATTGAAACTTGAAGCTTTTAAATGATACTTATTGACAGAAATACTTTAAATATATTATCCTTATAAAATTATTATTTAATGGCAGGACGAAAATAATGTTGTTGAATTGTGTTGTTTTTGATAATGATATAATTGTTTATGTGTTTCCTATAAAGTAATTCATGCCGTTTAATATAATTTTCGCCAAATAATTTATACAATTAGGCGAATTAGGCGGCGGAGATAGTGATAGTGGAGTATGAGATAGTGAACGTATGTAGTGCTTGTGTTTTTACGAATCCTGCATGTATCAAGTATGAAAACGGATTGTCCACTCTGCATGTGGCATTATATACATTTTCTACTTTACTTCATCGCGGATTATAGCAAATTAATTTTATTATTACTTTTGTATAATTTTCGCCATCAGCAAGTGTGGTCACCTCAGTCCATAGCGCCACATATTAGGGTCGACATTGATGTGCTCTTAGTCCTCCAGAAGCATCATTTATACGGTTTACATGCGCAAACGTAGGGTCAACGACCTCTTTACATATGTTGTTACAAGTGCACATTTGTCGGATACAGATTCTTTATAAGTATCGCACGAGTGACGTCTTTGTGTGGCTTGTTGGTTGATTACGTTATTAATTCGCATATATTAAATAACTCGAATAAATTACTTGATGCGAATAGAGTTGCAGATAGAAATATAGTACATGGAGACTCGTACAGATACTCGTAGAAATATAATTCTTACAATAAAGCATTTTAAGCTGTGAATCCTTGATAAGATAGCAAAAGATTCAAAGACAATCTTCGACCAGAATTTTCTGTACTCAAATAAACTTCGCGAAGTTATTCAAATGGAATTGAATTGAATATTGAATATTTAGAATTTGAATTTAGATTTAAATTTGAACAATTCAATATTTTAATAGCCTCTTAATAAAGTAATCTTCGTATGGATTGAGGAGGGATAAAAATCATGGGGTCAAAATGTGGATGGATATGTGATAAGAGGGAGGCCGAAAAAGAGATGCTTTGATTGTGTGAAGTATGACATGCATATAAACGGAGTAGCGACAGAGTTGACGAATCATAGGACGGAATGGAAGAGAAAAACATTTTTTTTTTTTTTTTATTATACAGGAAAAAACCCCTTATGGGTACCGCCGCCCGACGGGGACAGGCGGCGGTTATGTCGGACTCGCACCGACTAAAACGACCTGTGTGCTCCACCACGCTGCCAATGGCAAGGACAGGGTATCATTGTACATTTTGCCCCCATCCCGCCGACAGCTCTGATCCCAGAGAATAAACACCTCCAGGTAGGGGCCCCTCGAAAGAGAAGCCCCCCTCCGCTAACCGGTGCATCGGGAGCACCAGATGCACCGACCGCCTCGGGTACCTGTAAGCCAGGTGTCCGATGTACCCCGTTCGGAACACCCGAAGGTCCCCAGTTAGGGCGGCAGACGATGGGCTTGGGCGAGTCACTAACACCTGGACTCACCAGCAGCAGATTGGATCCAGAACAACAGTTCGTGGAACCGCCCCGCCGCCTCCCTCCGCCCCCCTCCGCAGAGCTAAAGGAGGCCATCGCTGCCCACGATCGCTCCCTGCCCACCGTGTTTGCTATGTCACGGTCGACAGGGAGAGATCGCGCCCCAAGTAGGGGCCCTTAACGCCTTGGTGGGCGTTTCCGCCCCCACCGGGTAATTTTTTATAGAGGTTTTCTTCCTCGCAACCCGAAGGTCCCCGTTCCCATTGCTGGGCTTCCGGGTTTCGCCGACGGTGGCCGTAACCATGTCCAGCCAGACTTAGAGTAAGCCCAACTGGACCCGTCGCTCATTAGGGACTTCACCCCAACCCCCCCGAAGTCCCCGGCCCGTCCAGATTGCCCTCTGCTAATCAGAGGGACAACTGGATTGGCCACCCCTCAGTGGTCCGTTCGCCAAGACTAAGCTTGCCCAGGGTGCGCCACGAGGAGGCCGACCACTTTGGCACCCCAGAGAAAAACATGTGCCGACCCCACTTAGAGTGGGATAAGGACAGGAAATGATATAAGCAAACTTTTATTGTTTTTACTGGCTACAATTATATCTAGGACCATTCAGCTTTCGTAGAGTAGGTTCTATACTTTATGAAATAGTAGCTTATACCCGCAACTTCGTTCCGTTGGACTGTTGTTGCGTAATACGTTCTAACACATGACACTTTTCTATTTCATCCTACTCCTGTAGAATTAACAGGATTACTATAGCTTATATGTTACCCCGGTGTATAAGGAATAATTGCACCAAATTGCCAAATTTCATCGATATTGGTTCAGCGGATTCGGCGTGAAAGAGTAACAAACATGCGTCCATAGTCACATTCTTTCGCATTTATAATTTTAGTAGGATGAACTATTGTTTTCACATGTTCTGTCTCATCTTTCACATGTTTTGCTACTTAGAGTGAGACAACGACAGAAGAATTCAAATGAGTAATTAATACATGGTTACCAATCCCATAAAATCGTATATTTGCCCAACATTTCTCAAACACACGTCACGTGCTAATAAATAAACAAGCCAATCCGACAACAGTCCGGCCAAATACTGCAGCGGTTGGCCAAATATTGGTGTTTGGTTGGGCCAAATTTGACCAAACCAGTTGTGAAGAGGCGTCGAGTGGTCAAAACAAACGTCACTTGAAACTGTACGTTCACCGATTCCCGCCAATATTTGACATGTAATTGAATAGAGGAAAGCAAAATAACCATAGAGTTATAACTGAATATTGTTTATGATGTTTTAAGGTCCGATAAGTTATCGAGTACTGAGTTCAATGAGGGGGCTACATCGAAAACAAACGTCTTATATTGTGGATACGAAGATATTTATTTTAATTTTTTTTAATAGGACCATAGGATATGGCAACACTATACTTGATTTACATTTTTTTTTATATATAATTAACAAAATAAATCTTAATTTATTTAAATACTATTACGAATATGCCTACATCATTCAGAAAAAAATTATACAGTGAAGTTAAACAAAAGGAACATTTATATTAGTAGTATAGTAAAATAAAACTGAAAATGGAAAAAAAATCTAAATTAAAGGTTTTTTCTTTAAGAAAGCCAAAGTCAGTTAAAGATGGTTAAATATATACTGCTAAAACTGTTTTTATTTATGTGTATCTAATAATATAAGTGGCTGCAATAGGGAAATGTTCTTTCTCAAAACAGATTCACATATAAAATTAAAATAAATCTATAATCGATAATTTTTATAAGATACAAATATGGCCAGAAATTATTACAATACTAAAAACCACAGACAAAGTCACGTGCAGAAGCTACTGTATCATTAAAAGAACAAAGAGTCATCTCATATACCTACTTGTGTTTCGAATAGAAAATAAAACCATAGACAAATTTATACATCGTGTTATTGTTTCTAAGGTAACAATGAATAGTACAATCAATCAGACAACATACGTGTATTCCTGTTTAAAATGCCACAAACAGTTCACCCAATAAACATATCTAGCTCGTTCACATTACGGCTCATGTTTCTCTAAAGTTAATTATCCGTATTGCCCTCAGTACAGGATCAATTAGCAACAAGTGGGGCGAAGTCGGGGCCAATTCGTTCAATTCGGAGTGCTTCAATTGAGACCAGATTGATGAGGTCCTACGTTAAATTGCTACTTGGGAATTGATTGTTTAATTTATTTGGAATTCTTAAAACATCACTGTTTATGATTTTGTTTATTTGATTAATGAGTATTAATGGTTACACTATTGCTATTATATTCTCAAATAAATTATTATACAAAAGCAATTAAACTATTAGTAATAGGTAATTAGTGGCACAGATTAATCTATTTAAAAAAATACTATCTCTTTAAAATGTATGTAATTTTCCACTACAATATCATTAGCGCAATTACTTATTAAATATTTTAAAAAGTGTCATGAAACAATTAGAAGAAATAAAATTGAATAAAAGTAGCGGCCTATTAAACTAAGATCTACCACGCTGTTCCAATGCGGATTGGTAGGTTACACATATCTCCAGAATTCTCTGGCGATTTGTAGGTTTCCTCGCGGTGTTGTCCTTCACGAAAAAGAGAGTGATAATTTGCAATTATCAATTAGACACATAAGTTTTAACAGAAAAACTCATTGGTGTCTACCCGGCTTCGAACCCGTGACCTCAGTAAGTTATAAGCAGTATCAGAAGGATAAGACAGCGTTAGGTGACCATCTCTCACTTACAGCAGTAAATAAATGGTAAATAAGGCAAGGGACGAAATGTCATTAAAATTTCGTACTATTACCCACTACCCAGGATTGTTCTTGGCATTAAGTTTTTGTTATTTTTTTCAAATTCAAGTTCAAAATATACCTTATTCAAATAAACTTGTAAACAAGTGCTTTTGAATCGTCAACTCCACTGCTGGTTTGGAAAGCTGTTCCTACCGAGAAGAGCCAGCAAGAAAATCGTCGGTTGCTCTTTTTAAAAAATAGAATTCTTAATGCTAGTTACATTTAATGTTTCTATCTTGTACAGGGTCGAACAATATTTATATCCACGCATTGTTATCGTCTAAATAATCCTCAACAGTATAGTAGGCTTTCTGTATCAGCCTCTACTTAATAGTGTTTTTAAACTGCTGTAATGGCAAAGTTAAAATTATTAGTTGAAGCATCAACATTCATTTTTGTCTGTATCAGCTTATGCCTTATGTATGCTATATTTATAATTTCTTAGTAATCATTTTATGACCTAAAACGTAAACACTGCGCGTGTGGTCTATATATGTTTATGCTGCGTAGGAAAAACTGCGGCCGTTGCCTTCATAATTTGCCACAGTTTTGATTAAGCAAATATTGATACGGGTAGAAATATTACACTTGTGACTGTATGGATACTAATCCTAATAATATTATAAAATCTGTCTGTCTGTTAAACTGTCATGGCTAATCCGCTAAATTAATGTTGATGAATTTTAGTATGATTAAAGCTTATACATTGAACTACCAGAAAGAATAAAAAGTATCCCCGAATTTCCTTTGGAAAATAAATGGAAGATTTTTTTTAAGAATAATAGTATTATTATTTTTTACAATAATCAATCAAAAAGCTGTTTTGTTTTATAAACTCCTGGTTTTTCGCTTTTTAGTGCTACTTGTTTTTTCTTAAATCTTCCTATTATTATTTTTTTGTTTTTTTATTGTGCCCGCTTCGCCCACGTGGATATCACTAAGTGGGGTCACAAAGTTTTTCCCGCGTAAATGCAATCTCGCCCGAATTCTAGGATAAAAAGCAGTTTATATGTTGCTCTACAATTTTCTGTATGAAAGTTGGGTCAAAATCGGTATATCTGTTCCGAAACTTTATACGTCCCTGAAGAAGTTTTTTTGGTAAAATACGCTATGAATTAAATATGCAAATATGTACGCAGTTCCCGCCGCGATAACCCGATAGAATAAGACGTGAGCCTATACATTAACTACAAATACGCTATTTTGAGAATCATACAGCTTATGGGACTAGATAAGTGCACAACGTTTGTATTAAATCTGCCCGCTTCATGTGGCTTAGAATTGAGCTCAAAGAAGGTTACATAAATACATACGAATACATACATAAAGATGAAACTAATGTAACAAGGCACACTATTGGAAGTAACAGTGCATGTTATAATTTTGTTTTACCAGTCAACTGTAGCATTTCAATGTTTTTACCTAATTATCCGTAGCAGGAGGGGTTCCACCCTCAATAACTTGGTTCTAAATACAAATACCAATCTTAGGCGGTAGTTTATAAATGTTAAATTCGATATCACGTTCATGGGGAATCACCTTTGGTTATTATTAACCAATTTTTATGTCTTTGCATAGATCGATACTTTAAAGTTGGTTTGTAGATGATTTATTTGAAAATTATATTAAAGTATTTAGGGATTTTAAATTTTCACATTTTCCTATCATAATTTAATTTGCTGTTGTCCGTTAAAACGAGTGTCAGTCACCTTGTTTTCAGCTCCATTGGTACGAGTTCGATTCCCGCCAAAGGCCAATATTTTCTACAAACAATGTGTCATTCATAACACAAGTATTAAGTTATTTTGGGGACGGACGACGATGTGTGTAATTGCCTCATATATTTATTTATTTTAAATTCCTGATATTTTGATTAATTCCAAAGTTAATGGTTAATTTATACATAATACATTACAGTTATACATATCCCAGAAATCCTCCCAGATATGCAAGATATTCAGGGATTTCTTTACCGTTAAAGAGCGTGATAAATTTGTAATATAATTTTTATAGCAATCTCATTGGCGCCTTCCCGTGATTTGAACCCGCGGCCTTTTAAGGATCAGACGTTCTCACCGTTTAACTATCCCGTCTTTACTTCGCATACACGTTTTTACTTCTAGAAAGTAAAAAAAAATTAAAACACAAAGTCGCATGTAAGTAGTAACTTATGCTATGACAAACATTAGGGGTTGTGTGTTTTTATTTTGATCGTCACGGAAGTAAAACTTTTTTTGGGATTTTGGTAAACGACATGACAGTTCCGGCTGGTTACGTGGGATTGCTTTTGGGGTGTCTACCCCTCAAAAAACACAAACCCCTTTAAAGCGTAGACATGCAATCCGCTGCAACTGTTTAGTGCGTTAATAATTTAGGGTAAATACAAATAAAATGGATTGTATTTTCGTGTCAAAAACAATAGAAAAGGATTCCTAGGGTTTGTAATTCTACTAAATAGAATAAAGGAAACTGACCCTTACTATCCTGGGCAACAGGCCTAGGGTCTCTATTTTGAGAAAGTTATTGAAGCTGAGAACAAACTGTTCAAATTTGAAATAGCAGATTACATGACTCAAGGAAATCTATAAAATAAGCATCTCTTCCTATGATATTCTTCTTATGACTTCTTTGATTTTTTGTTATGATGTCACCGTAGTAAACGATAGCGCCCCAGAATCATCATATTTATGAAGATGGGGTGTTTTTTTGGCATTTCATATTACCCATAAAATTAGCATTTTTAGCAACCTTCTACACTGGATTTAAATATAGCAGAATATTAACTACATAGTTTCATTAATATTAAAAACATTGCAAAAACAGACATATTTTGGTAACTATTATCATTTAATAGGTACTAAATAATCATAATACAAATATGTGATTTTCGCCTAGATTTGATCATAATGATCGAATACCATCTAACCGTTACATATTCTTAGTGACTTGTCCAAAGGTTAAATAAAAGAGCACCTAAGGTTAAAGTTTACTATCAAATTTTGCTGCGAGCCGAGCGTTTAGATTGAAATTCAAATTATTATTTATTCAAATAAACTTATTAACAAGTGCTTTTGAATCTTCAACTCTACTGCTGATTCGGGAAACTATTTCCTACCGAGAAGAGCCAGCAAGAAACTCGGCGGTCGCTCTTTTAAAATAGAATTCATTTAGTCATCAGTTGTACAGGTTCAAAAGTATCCACGTATTCTTATCATCTATATAATCCTCAACAGTGTTGGCTTTTTGTATCAGCCACTTTTAATAGATGTTTTAAGTTGCTGTAATGGCAAGGTTAAAATTGATTGCGGAATTTTATTTAAGAATCTTATACCCAAACCTACAAAGAGTTACGTACTTAAGGCCCAAAGCAGAAGCCATAAGTTTATTATAAAGAGAGATGAGCCAATATACTATGTATACTTAATGAGTATAACATACAGGATGTGTAAACTCGTCCACGATTATCAATTATGTACCATCAGATAAGTCGAGACTCGATTGGTGAACCATCTTATTAACGGTCATGATTGTAAGTAATTATTGTCTTAAAGGTTTCGAAACTCATGTCATAATGTAATGTCTCAATCTCGATAATAATTTATAACTGAAATTAAACATCTACAGGGTGGACTTTTTTGGTGACTATGTAATAAGCAGGTATTCGGTTCGAAGTTTCTTTATGCCTTCTTCTTCAGCCTTCTTTTTCTTTTTCCTTCTACTTCTTCCTTGAATGTTGCCGTTAAATTAGATCTTATAATAGTAAGCAATATTACTTGAATGAAGTACTCCAGCTTTAGACTTCTATTGGATTAAAAGTAAGCAATCGTCTAGCATGCTCTTTTAGAAAGGTTAAGAAAACAGCGTGGTGTAAATTCAATGATATAAAGAGTTAACGAGCAACGACAAAGGAGAATTATACGAAACTATATTAGGTTTCGTAAAATACGGCTAAGGTAAGTTGACGCCAGGCAAACGGCCGGTCGTAAAATACGTACCCATATCACCTTACAGCATGTTTATAGCATGTTGTTAGTATCGCAGTAGTACCAACCTATGAGAGGCGTACCAACATAATATCTGCAAATATCAGCGCTCACGTTCAGACAATGTAATAATAATAAAAATTCTTTATTGCATAAATATATGTACATGAATGCTGGTAAAACAAATTTTGTATCAGTATATTTAACCGATTAAGGAATGCAAAAATCTTTTATAGAATTAGGCGTTACTTTACGGAGATCCATAATACAAAAGTAGTAATAAAATTACTTTCCTTTTTTTTAATATAATCTGCGATTCATCGCGGATTATATTCATAGCGGATTATAGCAAAATAATTTTATTATTACTTTTGTTAATGTAAAAATCATTAATCCTGTTATGCAATAACACGAAAACTTTCTTCGTCCCTAAATAAACCACCATGTATACCCATTAGGAGAGCCGCATCATTGTACTCTTTTAATTTTCTACACGAAAGATAAAGACAGGAACAATAAAAGTGGACTATAATTTACAAGCGATCGTATAAGGTTTTCCATTAAAGGTTCGCGATAAAAATCAAGTTTCACAGTGAAGAGGTTTCGGGTGGTTGGACAAACATGGGGCGGAGCTAGCGGCATCAGATTTATTCGGCGCATTGAATTTTATTCAGCTCTCAGCGTATTTGTCAGTTGCCATATATGAACTGGTGAACGCCGTATTGGGGTTCGAGGAGACAGGCGTATAAGTATCGAGATGATGTACGCGATTTATTTGTAACTATATGATGAGGAGATTTAACAAAAGAAATAATAAAATTATTTTGCTATAATCCGCTAAGAAGTAAAATAGAAAATATATATAATGCTAAATGTAAGTGGACAATCGGTGATCATACCTGATACATGCAGGATTCGTAAATTTAGTCGTGGAGTCTATCTCCTGATGATGCTTCGGTTGCGGGGCGAAACGATTGTTGAGTTTGTGATAGTGAACGTATGTAGTGCTTGTGTATTGTGTTGGCGGTGGTGGAGGTATGTGCATGTGTTTTTACGAATCCTGCATGTATCAGGTATGATAACCGATTGTCCACTTACATTTAGCATTATATATATTTTCTATTTTACTTCTTCGCGGATTATAGCAAAATAATTTTATTATTACTTTTGTATTATGGATCTTCGCAAAGTAACGCCTAATTCTAGAAATTATTGATAAGGGGATTTGTTTCGACATATTATTTAGCTATTGCTCAAATTGAAATTCAAACTATTTTATTCAAGTGGACTGTTTTCAGTACTTTTGAATCGTCAAATGTTTTTTAAGAACTACCACTGATTAGAAAGTATGCTCCTACCGAGGAGAACCAGCAAGAAACTCGACGGAAACTTTTCAACAAAAAAAAATTGGATTTAATTGCTTTTTACTTTATTTTACCAAAATTAATTAATAGATTAAACAGTTACCCGTATTCTCTTTCTTCGTCAATTCTCGTCCTTTTCCTTCTATTACTTAAAGGTTGACTGGAAGAGATCCCTTGTAGGGTTATGTCCGCCTTTATAGATGACCTTTTTTAATTTTTCTTTCTTTTTTTTAATATATGTATAAAAATAAATAAATAAAATCTGACAAAATAGTGAGTACTTTTACTTTTATACACTTTAATTTTAGTCAAATCTAACTAAACCTACTACGAGTAAAAACAACTACAGTTTTCAATATAAATCTTAAATATTTACACTTAAACGATAACACAATCCCTAAATGCTTACAAGTTATTCCAAAATTAAAGTAACGCGCGCAAAAATACTACGAGAGGAAATCGAAAACAAAATCACAGCAACGCTATGCCACTTAGTTTGCTAGTTATGAATATTTATTTTTTATATGGCGTAAAAATAACAGTTAAAATATTCACTGACAACGCAGCATGTTTTCCCCATGACTCACTCAACAAAGCCGCAATGTTTGTACAAATGTTTGTACACATTTGTATCTGAAACCATTAGATGATAGCCAACTAGAACATATCCGCGATATGCTTAATGACTGTGACGTGTCACTTTAATGGGTCTCGTAACCTTAAGTGCAGTCAGACTTATTGAAGTGGTAATAAATTTTTTCTTTTTAATAGCAATACTATTTATCAATTGTTTATACTCAACTGCTGCTTTTTATTGTGTAAGGTTGGGTAAAACAAAGAAAATTAAGTCAAACATTAATTAGTAAGTAACGGCCTGTTACTAACCCACTGCTAGATTAGGCCTCCTCTCTCCGTTTTTAGAGAGAAGGCTTGGAGCCTACCACGCTACTCCAATGCGGATTGGAAGGCTACACATATCCTTAGGATTCTCTAGAGATATACAGGTTTCCTCACGATGTTTTCCTTCACCGAAAAGCGTGTTGTAAATTGCAATTATCAATTAGACACATAAGTTTTATAGAAAACTCACTGGTGTCCGGATTTGAACCCATGATCGTTTCTAGAGATTCTCACAGTGGCACTGCTGGGCTATCAAAGCTTCACGCACTTCAAAGACAAGCATTGATTGGGTTTATAAAAATTAAGAAAAAGGGGAAATAGGACGCTATGCCGCCAAAAACGGGATTATTTGTATCATTGGTAGATGTTCCACTATGAACATTGATATCTTTGAAATCCATTGAAGCGTTTCATCAACAGAAATCGATGTCCATCAATTTAGGGCTTAGACATAAAATAACTAACTTGTGTAACTTTTGAGTGCATACTTGTTTGGTTTTTGACTAAATAAGTATACTATAGTCTATCCCATTTTTCTAAAAACCATATAGATCGTATAGCAATAGAAAAAAACATACATAATCATAAATAACACAATTTTTTAATGATTTATTACTTATGTAACATATATCATGCTGTGGTTACCTAGAAGTGTACCTGTAAGAACAGTTACATTAAGTCATGTGAAATGTATATTATAAATATTGTTACCGTTTCTTATGTTGGTGATCCAAATAAATAAATGAATATGCAAGGATAATTTTGGTGTTTTTTGCAGGCAATAAATTGGACTCAGTCGGCCGACAAATCGACCAGAAGTCCAACCAATGGTTTGGAGCGACCCTAACGAGCACAGGCAGAAATGGACCGATTGTGGTAAGTGTTTATTTGCGACATGATTTTTAAAAGCTTCTATTTAACTTGCCGTGCAAAGGTTAAATCTTGCAAGTCGATGACGATCCTTGATTACGATAAGCATGACCTAATGCGGTTGCTACGAGTAGGATTGGCTCCAGACGACGGAACTCTTCAATGGTTAACTACTGTTAACCATGGGACATGAAGTGTTGTTAAATGTTTTTAAAATGTCTTGTATTACTGAACTCAAATCCTATAAATCCACAAATATAGATAAACAGAACAACCAATATACTTCATTATTGGGTTCGAATAATCCACAGATTTAGAGGGGTCCTAATGTGTTGGAGCGGCAACTACACATTATGTGTAGATTCCAATCGGACGACTTCTGATAGATCGCGTAGAGTTGGTCGATCTATAGCATAACTTGCACGAACAAGTGTAGAATTGCAAAGTGTTTGCTATTCCAAAGAATCGCTGTGATATCGTAAGATAATATTCATGATTATCGACTACACATGTGGAATCCGGCAGTAGAATAGATCAGCCTCTTTCTTACTGAAGTGTTGCAAAAGGCGACTAAAGTAAGTTGACGTCAGGAATACCTAGCTAAATCATGTGACAACATGTTTATAACATTACGGAGATGTCGCTGATGATTGTGAGTTTATTTGTCACTCGTTATATTACTATTATACGACACACACACACATAAGACACGTTGATCATTTATGTATATAAAACTCGCTCATTGAGGCGATGCCTTAGAGAATATGCAAGCTATATTGACTTACGTTGTAATAGAAGAAGCCCATATCACACGCTTAGTATTAAAGTGACCTAATTCAAAAAAGTTGTTCTGTGGCAAATTGCTATAAAGCGTATCGCCTACAAAACTCGTAAGTGTTAAAGATATGGGTCTCTTGGAACTTGGAAGAGCAAGAAAACACTTTTTTTTATTTATGATTCATTGAAATAACGATTACAATGTAATTTATAGAATTAGGCGTTACTTTGCGGAGATCCATAATACAAAAGTAATAATAAAATTATTTTGCTATAATCCACGAAGAATTTCTTCGCGGATTATAGCAAAATAATTTTATTATTACTTTTGGATTACAATGTATCTCAATTAGCCTAATTTTGAATTAGGTCACTTTAATACTAAGAGTGAGATATGTTCTCTTCCGACCAAATAACAGCGTTATGTGTTAAAATTACTTAATCTTTCCGCTTGATAGCTACTCAAGTAATACAAGTAACGATTTGTTTCTTTCTCGATAACGACCAAAACACATAAACCTTTTCCCAATTTTATTTCAAGTTTACGGTGTTAGTGTGTGCCGCGACCCCATAAAGAGCGATATGGTGACCTATAAAGTTTATGGGACGACTGGACTCACCCTTCCTGTTACACCCATCGTGAATCTCATAAGTAACATGTCACCTTAGACAATGGGTTTTTATTTGCAAAGTTTTACATTCAATATATTATATACGTCTCCGGCTAAATAGAATAGTACCACCCTCATTTCTTACCGAGGTGTCGTAAAAGGCGAATAAGGTAAGTTGACTCGCTGTGTGGTATCCGGTTTAGTAGAAGAGATTACCCTCAGTTGATGTCAGGCAGGCGGAGGGACGTAAAATACTTAGCCAAATCATATGACAACATGTTTATGTGTCTGCCTGGGATTTGAAGTCGTGACCCCTTTAAAGAGTATAACGGTCACCGCTGGGCTATCAGAGCACAAAATAACCTAATTCAAATTCAAAATATTCTTTATTCAAATAAACTTGTAAACAAGTGCTTTTGAATTGTCAACTCTACCGCTGGTTCGGAAAGCCGTTCCTACCGAGAAGAGCCAGCAAGAAACTCGGCGGTTGCTCTTTTAAAAATATAATTCTTATGACTAGTTACATGTAGTCATTACTGTCTTGTACAGGATCTAAGCAAGCTATATCCACACATTCTCATCTTCCAAGTAATCCTCAACAGTATAGTAGGCTTTCTGGATCAGCCTCTTTTTCTAGTCTATTCTACTAAACCGGATACCACACGGTGGGTCAACTTACCTTAGTCGCCTTTTACGACACCTCGGTAAGAAAAGAGGTTGGTCTATTCTACTCAGCCGGATACCAAACGGCGGGTCGACTTACCTTTGTCGCCTTTTACGACACCTCGGTAAGAAAAGAGGGTGGTACTATTCTATTCAGCCGGATACCACACGGCGTTGATGTACGATTTGTCATGACCATTAATTTTCCTGGCAAAAGGCTTGATATTTCCGAAGTGGGTCAGTGGGTTCGTGCGCTAACACCATCAGGTTGTACCCCATTTGTAACGGGGTTGCCGTTATAGGTCAGGAGACCCATCACCATGGGTCAGCGCCATTAGGTCAGCTCTTTACGATTGTGGACAGATTTGTTATCTGTGCCACGGGAAATTGACGTGGGAATTTCATTTTATGTTAGTTTACCTGGACTAAACTAAATGTAGTCTAAATTACGTTTTATTAAACAAGCTATAGCATTTTCATTCGCATAAACTTAATTAAAATACCTTCAGTTGTGTACTGTTATGTACTGTTTCTTTAAGTAAATATACTTTTAAGTGAATCAAATTAAAAAAAACAAAAATATCTTCATTCAAATAAGCTCTTTCAAGCACTTTTGAATCTTCAAGGATCAATATGATTAATGAAGCTACAACTGGTTCGGAACGTTGCTCTTATCGAGAAGAACCAGCAAGTAATTCGGCGGTCATCTTTTAAACATTTTCAATTTCACATTATTAAACCGGAGTTTTGTATGAAGCTGAAATTATTTTTAATTCCAGACATGTTTATCATCCAAATGATCTTTAATTTTGTAATATAAGCGTATAAGCATATCTCTTATACTTAATATAAAGCTTTCTGTAGACTGGTCTATAATCGAATGAAATGAAATATTAGTAAGTAAGTAAGTAACGGCCTGTTACTATCCCACTGCTGGGCATAGACCTCCTCTCTCCATTTTTGGAGAGAAGGGTTGGAGCTAAGACCTACCACGCTGCTCCAATGCGGATTGGTAGGTTACACATATCCCTAGAATTTTCTAGAGATATGCAGGTTTCCTCACGATGTTTTCCGTCACCGAAAAGCGTGTGATAAATTGCAATTATCAATTAAACACATAAGTTTTAATAGAAAAACTCATTGGTGTCTGCCCGGGTTTGAACCCATGATCGTCTCTAGAGATTCACACGGTCGCACCGCTAGGCCATCACAGCTTGAAATATTTAAATGTTCAATTTTATTTTAGAAAAAGTATTTTCACAAACACAAAAGACATAATATAAACTGAGATTTGGCTTTGTTAGTAATGGTTTACTGACCTGACGTGGCGCACTTGTTCAAAAAATAGGAGAAAACAACAAAATTATTGTTTTGTCTCTCTTGCACCTGTTTAGTTGTACCATATTTTTTGGTCAAGGTTAGAATGGCATGATAGGGTACGGTCATTGATCTCTCTAAATCGTATTTATTTATTTTTAAATTGCAAAATAATTCCCTTGTCTAAAATACTTAAATGAATTAACTAATAAATGTCATATGGTCGGTAACACCATGTATACACAATAACCTTATCTCGATTCTAAAAGTTACAGAATAAGGAAAACTAGATATTATGAAAATAGAATTCATTCGAACAGACCATGTTCCGCTTGCAATCCTCATTTTTTGCCGGTCCCGAGATCACACAGCAAACGCCTTCGTCGAAGCCTCCGAGATGCACTTTTTCCGCCCCACTCGAAGGAGACGGAATTTTTATTTAGGTATGCCGAATTAGTGCAAAAACGGACCGCTCTCAGGCCGGCGCAATTTGTTTAGCGTTTTGTTTTGTTTGCGAACGTGACCTATCCAGATGAATTGAATGAATTTTTGATTAATTCTGTTAGATACAGGCTGTTATGAACCTGTATGACAGGGAATTATATTATTAATTGTTGAGTAGCAGCTTATGTTTGATTTAGACGGGCAGCGATGAACGTCAGTTTAATACGTAATGTACTTGACTCAGTTATGCGTATGCATATTTGCGGATACAAAATTTATTCGGTGCAGAAGTATTTGGTTTTGTAAATAAAATCCAGTCATCATAAAAGAATTTGAACTGAAACTACTATTATCTATATAACACAAAAAATAAGAGAAATTACAAAAAATGACGGAGATAATTTCAAAATACTGGGTTCAATTGTGAATTGATTTAAATATGAGCTTAGTTTTTTGTCAATATGGCAATTTCTTATTGTCTATGTCTTTAAATACATTTATATATGATACATATATAGAGAACAATACTGAAAGGCTATATTATACTGTTGAGTATAATATGGATAATAAGAATGCATGGATATAGCTTCTCTTCGACTCTGTAATAGTGACTAAATGTAACTAGTTATAAGAGTTATATTTTAAAAGGAGCAACTCTTCTTGGTAGGAACAGCTTTCCGAACCTGCAGTAGTGGTGACGATTCAAAAGCACTTGTTTACAAGTTTACGTGAACTTAAGTGTACGTTAAGTGATCATGTAAATTTCCAATATAGTGAGAAAACTCTATGAACTTAAATTATACAAACTTCGAACTACTTCAAGCGCGAAATGTGGCTAAAAATGGGCACAAAGTGTCTGTATTCTTATATATTGGATCTAAAAGAATCAGCCTGTACATAAAAGTGCAATATCGTTTTAAAAATGTATTGATTTATAATTGCCCACCAGATAAGTCCCGGCTGGCGCTGGCGAGTGTGTTTTGCTCAATTGGTTATTTATAACAAATTGCTCGGATCCACGCTAAGAGCTCACTTTGCCCGATATGTAATTGTTATTCGTTTTATTAGGTGCGTATTGTGGAATGTTTTTGCCTCCTTTTATTGGATTACATTCCCACGACCGTGGAATCTAGTTAATTTGTCTTACGCCATATCAGGAGTTTCTCTTTCGGCGTTCGATTGGTGATGAAATGTTCTGTTTATATTTTAATATTAGTAACTATTTATGTAGCTGTACTTTAATTAGTTTTATCATTGCAATTGTCATCATCATTTTCATTTTTCATTTCCATCTTCGCTGTTATCGTTTAAGTGAACGATATCGTCATCGTTTTTTGGATTAGGAATACATTACTTTATTGTATCTTTGCTAGTTTACTCGGCGAGTAAAGCTCCCAGCAGCGAGTTTATTTACAACCGCGCGACATCTTTAGCAGAATTTATATCAAATTGCAATTAACCTAAACCTTCTGGAAGAATTGCAATATTTATTATTAAAAATAGTGCAAAAATCCATTCGGTAGATTTTGAGAAAATCGATACCATCACAGACAGCCAGTTTTTAGGGACTTTGTTTTATAATAAGTATACATATAAATATGGGACATTTCGTACCCTTGGCTTTTTTACCCCCAATTGCCCTTTTAAGTCGTGGAGCATATTGTTAGGTACAAAAAAATACTTTCATCTCTTTCCTTTTCAAATAAATTATAGTATTAGGCGTTATTTTGCGGAGATCTGTAATACAAAAGTAATAATAAAATTGTTTTGCTGCAATCCGAGATGAAGAAATAATAGAAATTATATATAATGCAAAATGTAGAGTGGATAATCCGTTTTCACATCTAATTTATTTATTTATTTATTTTTTTTTATACATATATAGAAAAGAGAAAGAAAAATTAAAAAAGAACATGTATAAAGGCGGACTTATCCCTAAAAGGGAACTCTTCCAGTCAACCTTTGAGTAACAGAAGGAAATGGACAAGAATTGAATAAGAAGGAGAGTTCGGGTCATATAGAGAAAACTACTTTATAATTTCATACATTCTTATCAGGTATGAAAACGGATTGTCCACTCTACATTTAGCACTATATATATTGTCTATGGATTATAGCGAAATAATTTTATTATTACTTTTGTCCTTTTCTTTTAAAAATGTTTATATTATTTCTTAAAACAGACACCTTAACACGATATATTACATGAAAGCGGTAATTCTCGGCGGCTATCGGACCGTGTATCAACTACAATTACAATTGCAAATATATATCCTGTGATAAATCGCAAGATATCGCCAAGTCCCTCACAGTTTGATGCTGGCTGCGTACGCATTTACTTAGTATATTGTAGCATAGACCTTAAAAAAATAGACGCGACATATATGGCGTTACGTGAAGTTTTTATAGTAATGGTGTTATAAAAGCTTTAATTATACAAAATAATCAATATAGACCTATCGAATCATAACAGACAGACATACATACATTCGCATTTATAATATTAGTAAAGATTTAAAGAGTTATTCGAAACTGTCTGATTTTATGAGTTGAATTTAGACGATTTAGTAAGATTTAAAAAAAAGTCATCATTCTCCTGCCCTAATCCCATTGTAAGTGGGGTGGGCACAACGTGTTACAAACACGTCGCCACGTGATTTAGCTAAGTATTTTACGATCAGCCGCCTGCCTGACGTGATCTTACCATAGTCGTATTATACGACACCTCGGTAAAAAAGGGGGTGGTCTATTCTATTCAACCGGATACCACAGGGCGGGTCGACTTACCTGAGCCACCTTTGCGACACCTCGGTAAGAACTGAGGGCGGTCAATTCCAGACTATCGCACGGCGGGACTTACAAAAAATAAGTTTCAGTCGTAAAAATGATCGTAATGAGGTAATCGCTAGTTTTAAATCTTTCGTCTATTCTAGTACATAACTAGATCTTTGGCACCTAGTTCTCCGTGCAATTGTTCAATCTATTGCCTAGGTTTTATACCCAGGCGTTTTCTATATAGGGCTGCGTTGATTGATGCGGCGATATCCCCCTATTTCTAAGTATTATTTTCATTGTTTACTTTGCTCCGGTATCGAGTTTCGGATTAGTTCGCGGTAAACACCTTTAGTATTTGGAATTCACCTTGCTTTGTTTGGATTTTACTTTTGTCTCCGTTCTGGTAATTGAAGTAAGATTTATATTACAATTTTCAATACAGATTTAGAATTATAATTTGATTAAATTTTAATTAATTTAAAGATTCAACAGGAAATTTTGAAAATTCTGGTAATTACCAGAAATTGTGACACTACAGTCTAGTATTTCCAGCTACACTTAAGCCTACCAGCTACACACAGCTTAAGATGTGTAGTGGATTTAAGTTCGATATTTTTTTCTTTAGTATACAACTCGTAATTCTAAACTAATTCTGGTCTAAAGGGAGAAGTGGTCTTTGCCTTTTATAGTAAAAGTACCTGATTGACTTACAAAGCTTTGCTCGCTAATAATTAGAAAAAAAAAACAATAAAAAAATGTAGGTGAAATTAAGGAAATTATATATAATTAGCTCATTTAAATATTTGATGTGTTTTTTTCGTATTACAAGATGTATTTACAAATATAAAAATCTCTATTCCCTTGGTCATCACGTCACACGTAAACGGATGGGACAATTTCGCTATTTTTTTTTTTTGTTGTGGGAATCAAGATAAAAGAAAATCTAGATTTTCGTCTTTAATTAATTTACATATGCACCTGACTATTAAATTTCTATTCGCCGTGGGCAGGACCGCGAGGTGCACCTTATTTCAGCTTTCGTCTATAATCTACATATCATCTTACTATTAACTTCCTAATCTCCACGGGCCGCGGGTTGCTTATTTCAGCTTTATTTCAAAAAGTTGTTTTAATTATTAATTGTCCGGTAAGATCGTAATACATTATAAAACATTCCAACCGCAACATGCCATATTAAGCGCGCGTCGCCAACAAGAACTCTGTCTGACAAATCACCGGACAATTTACGAGAATTTACTTCTACAAAAACCACCCTATCGGACGACGTTTGAATTATTTCGCGCCGTGATTAAGTCTAGAAAGAAAATCAATTGCTTATGAATCACTAGATTTTACCTTGCTTCGTTTGCGTGAACTGTTGTCGCAATAATAGATGGAGCTTTTCATTGACATCCTTTTCCTGTAGAATTAAAAGGATTTCTATTAGCCTATATGCTATTCTGGTATATAAGGATTAATTGTGCCAAATTTCATCGATATTGGTTTAGTGGATTCGCCGTGAAAGAGTACGTAACAAACATACATCCATACTCACAAACTATCCTACTAATATGGCACATTGGGTAGTGACCCTGCCCTCAGCTCCGTGGGTCACGAGTTCGATTCCCGTCGAGGGCCAACATTTTCTATAAATGAAGTCGTTGATCTTTGAGTCTGGGTGTATATTTGTATTAAGTATTTAAAAATTATATAAGTATATATTCACCAGCTGTCTGCCTACCATAACACAAGTATTAAGTTACTTACTTTGGGGACGGACTATCGTGTGTGTAAGTGTCCCATATATATTTATTTATATATTTAACGCCCAGACGCTTTTACTGGTACATGTTATTTTTACGGTGAAATTTCTACAAACTTTTTTTCATCCGCAACCTAAATTTTTAATCGCCGCGCGAAACAATTCCGTCGGAATCCGGCAGGCGAGGTATTTAAGCAAACAAATTGTCCGGTGATTTGTCAGACGAATTCTTAACTTCTTGTCGCGCGGCGCGCCTAATATGGCCTCGTGTGGTTGACGGCTCCGCGCGTCGGATTTGGAGGTGGCCCTTTTACGGCAAATCTCTCTTATTGTCTACCTTTGGAGTGGATGTCTTGAATGTTTTCGCAGTATACCATTTTTTTAGGCTTATAAAGGGTGCACAAAAAATTATTTAAAAATATTGTAAAAATTGATATTGCGTTTTATTATAACCCGGTGGGCATAATATGACAATCGGGCATTCTCTTACATTTGATGCGCACACATTTACATTTGTATGTTTTATTGACTGTTTTCACGGTATACCATTTTTTTAAGTTTATACAAAGTGCGCGAAAAATATTTTAAAAATATTGTCAAAATTGATATTGCGTTTCATTATCACCCGATGGGCATAATATGACAATCGGGCATTCTCTTCCATTTTGTGTGCACACATTTAAATTTGTATGTTTTATATGTTTTATTGCATGGTGTCCGAGTGCGTAGAATAGACCACTCTCATTTCTTACCAAGGTGTCGTAAAAGGCGACTAAGGTAAGTTGACGTCCTACTAATATGATAAATGCGAAAGTTTGTGAGTATGGATGTATGTTTGTTACTCTCCCACGGCTAATCCGCTGAACCAATATCGATGAAATTTGGCACCATTATTCCATATACACTGTGATACCATATAGGTTATAAAAATCCTGTTAATTCAGAAATAGGATGCCATTGAAAAGCGCCATCTATTATCAACCTATCACTCAACAACTTGCTAAACAGCTATTATAGTCTAAGACATTGGTCTTCCGTATTCTGTAATTAAATCACATGAATATGAAACTCATTAATAAACTGTTTAAATCTGATTCTACATCAACAAAAGAATAATCTCGAATTGGACACGCGTGCCGATGTGAAAGAGTAAAGTAAAAAACCCATCAGCCCGCGGTGTTTGGGCGTCTTTCATTAGGAACCATTCTATTACTCATATCATTTAATTATAGCCCTTTACAGAATTTGTTACGGTTAAAAGTTAATAGGAGATGAGTTATTGGTGGGTATTAGATAACCGAACGACTGTAACTGTACATGAGGTTATTTTTAACTAGTGACACCTCCCAGCTTTGCCCAAGTAGTAGAGGAAATATTGCCTTGAGTGATAACATTAATTTAACTGGTCCATTGGCACAGATGGCAATAACCCTACCTTCAGCTGCCTGAGTCGCGGGTTCGATTCCCACCAAGGGTTAGTTAACATTTACTAATAATAATTTGTTGGTTTTCGAGTCTGGATGTATATATATCGCTCTATCCGAAGATGTATAAGCAAAAAAAATGTGACTTTATTTTTCGGATAGGGCGATATGTAAAGTAACGGCCTGTTACTATCCCACTGCTGGGCATAGGCCTCTTCTCTCCATTTGTTTTTTTTTTTGAAGAGAAGGATTGGAGCTAAGACCTACCACGCTGCCCCAATGCGGATTGGTAGGTTACACATATCCCCAGAATTCTCTAGAGATATGCAGGTTTCCTCGCGATGTTTTCCTTCACCGAAAAGCAATGTGATAAATTGCTATCAAAATTTTATTATAAAAAATTAAATTGATATCAATTAGACACATAAATTTTACTTCAAAACTCATTGGTGCCTGCCCGGGGTTTGAACCCTAGACCTCCTCGAAAGAGGCGCACGGTGTTACCGCTGGGCTACCACAGCTTCGCAGGGCGATATGTATATAAAACTATTTAATTTGTATATTAACCAGTTGTCTGTCTATCATAACAAGTATTAAGTTACTTTGGGGACGGACGACCGTGTGTGTAAGTGTCCCATATATTTATTTATTATTTTTTTTCGTAAGCGTCAACTTTTATTATGTAATAACTCCAAATATTCATTTCAAAGGTATAGTGTTAAGTTCACTATGTAATTCAAGATCTGCTTAAAGTAATAAACGTATTTAAATTGGTAGATACTGTATCTGTTTAAATAGCTTTTTAATTGCCGCCATATTTTAGAATGATTACAGCAAACTAGGCTTCAGAATACGTATTTAATACCGGTTTTTTCCATATTCGGCACATGTCATGAACATGTTTTCACATGATTTGGCTGCATATTTTACGACCCGCCTGACGTCAAATTACCTTTTACGATAACTCGGTAAGAAATGAGGGTAGTCTATTCTACTCAGCCGGTTACGACAGTCTTTCCTAACATTTCCCATTGAAAAGGTAATTAATCACCACCAACTTCCGCGCCAGCCCAATCATCAATTAATCATTACATCGCAATCATAATGCGAATTATGGTACGCTGCGTAACAAAAGAACAATGCGGCGCAGGATCAATATTCAATAGCGGTCATTACGTTGCGCAGGCGCAGAGGCGTTTGCGCATCCACGTTGATAACTTACCAGTATATGGTTTATGCATTATTTTCTATCTATGGAATAGAATCTTTGACCTTTTTATGTGTTTCTTTAAATACATAAAAAGTCTCAACACATACAGGACTCTTTCAAATTTGTGCTAATAATTTATTGGACGAAAAAATATTCTTTATGAGGAATATTTTTTTAGTAATATTACTCTTATTAGTAGGACGTCAACTTACCTTAGTCGCCTTTTACGACACCTCGGTAAGAAATGAGAGTGGTCTGTTCTACTCACTCGGACACCATGCAATAAAACATATAAAACATACAAATTAAAATGTGTGCACACAAAATGGAAGAAAATGCCCGATTGTCATATTATGCCCATCGGGTGATAATGAAACGCAATATCAATTTTGACAATATTTTTAAAATATTTTTTTTGAATATTCTTAATAAAGAATATTTTTTTAGTAATTATTCTGATAATAATTTAAATTTAACTAACTTATCGAGAAATTTATCATCGTCATCATTCTCTGGCCTCATCCCACTCTAAGTGGGGTCGGTACAATATGTTTTATACTTGTTGTTACATGTTTTGACTACATTTCACGATCGATCGAGGTTGACATCAACTCTCCTTTTTCACCTTTTGAGACACCTGGTCAAGAAATGAGGGTGGTCCATTCTACTCAGCCGAATACCACACGGCATAAAATAAATGAAAAATGTTTTTTTCTCATAATTTAAATAGCAATAATTGTTCAAGAACTTAATAATATCGATTGTTGGGCGCCTGAACGATATAAATCATTGAACAACGCATAAAGCATATTATTGTTATCTTCCGCAGAGGAAATTAGCTGCCCAAAGGTCACTGCTATCTGATATAGTGGAATGCTCGGGCCGTCTTTAATTGCCGTACCTTCGGGGTGGGTTGGAAATTATATATTCTGTCTGTTTACACACCGACTGACAATGTATAAATATGGTCCAAGTAAGACTACCTATGGACCAAACATGGCCAAGAGGAGTAATATAATAACTAATATCTAGTAGTAAGTAAGTAACGGCCTGTTACTATCCCACTGCTGGGCATAGGCCTCCTCTCTCCATTTTTGGAGAGAAGGGTTGGAGCTAAGACCTACCACGCTGCTCCAATGCGGATTGGTAGGTTACACATATCTAGGTACATATATCAAGGTTGCCTGGAAGAGATCGCTCTTTAGCGATAAGGCCGCCTGTTGTACCAAACTTCTTTGTACATTTTCTGTATTCTTTTTGGTGTACAATAAAGAATATTATTATTATTATTATTATATCTATAGGATTCTCTAGAGATATGCAGGTTTCCTCGCGATGTTTTCCTTCACCGAAAAGCGTGTGATAAATTGCAATTATCAATTAGACACATAAGTTTTAATAGAAAAACTCATTGGTGTCTGCCCGGGTTTGAACCCATGATCGTCTCTAGAGATTCACATAGTCGCACCGCTAGGCCATCACAGCTTAACTAATATCTATATTGGATCAATTAAGAGTTAAGGTTCGCCTCTCAACAGTATGTTACATGGTCACATTGCTCGTCACAATATAGCATCGATATAGTTTATAAACAATATCTGTAAAAAAATTCTTTAACTGTATAAAAGGGATTACTCGACAGACATTTTTTTTAAATTACCTAAAAAAATATTCTTTAGTTACATTTTTTTTTTTTTTTTTTTTTATATTAATAATTTTATATAAAAATCTTTAATATTTAAATGAGTTAATCTTGTATGTATATTTTCGGAATCTCGGAAAGGGCTCTAACTATTTTCCTAAAATTCAGCATGCAGTGGGTTTTTAGGGAGAAAAATCGATCTAGATAAGTTTTATTAAAAAAAAAATGTCGTTTAATCCCTGTTTTCGGGCTCTAAATTTTTTTTTTTAATTTACTTTAAATACAATCACAATTTTTCGCTGTCAAACGTAAAGTCATGGTAGCATTTGAGTAACGGGCCCTTTAAAGAGGTGAAAATAGGATCGAGCCCCACCGGCCCTATTATTTTTCTTTTCAATTTTTTTTTTTTTACATCATTTTAAAAATTACCCAGCAAGTCTCTTTAACCCAAGTACTAGCTTAATTAACAGCATATAATACCTTATACATATAATACCGTATAAAGTTTATAACGCCTGTGGCGAGCAACAGTTTACGTATATTTTCGCGTAGGCCGCGCCCCTTTTCGTTACATACGCCTGCGCCGACCCGTGTCAAGGGAGCGGCGCGTGCGCATCTACAATAGATGAAGCCTATTATTAAATCCTTTTATAAAATAACTAGCTTTTACCCGCAAATTCGTTTGCGTTGTCGCGCGATAGGGTGATAATAGATGGCGTTTTTCAATTTCATACTATTCCAGTAAAATTAACAGGATTTCTATAGTAGATTTTAAACTTTCGCGATTCATACTAATTAAAATATAAACAACCGGGTCACATCGCGATAATCACGTTACCTTTTGTATAAGGTTCGACGTTTCGGCATAGTTACATCCACCGTGGTCACGAACTGACTCCGTGTCAGTGTGACCCGGTTGTTTATATTTTAATTAGGATTTCTATAGCCCATATGTTACTCCGGTGTATCAGGAATAATTGTGTTAAATTTCATCGATATGTGTTCAGCGGTTCGCCGTGAAAGAGTAAACATACATTTATAATCACAAAATTTGTAAGTGTGTGTGCAAAGATCTAGTGATTATAAAATTACCTTCGGGTGACATGACGCTAATCTATCAGTTATTAAATGCTCATTATATATAACAAGCTGTCCTCTCGGCTTCACCCCCATGGTAATCAGCTTGTCACAAAATTTTTTCCGCGTAATACTCGACTCGGGAGAAATTCAAGTAATACTCTCTTCAAAATCGGTTTACGCTTTCTGGACAATTAACCTAAACTTTCCTAAAAATTACAGCATTTTTTAGTAAAAATCGTACAAAAAACTGTTCTTGGGGACTTTGTTTTATAATAAGTATAGGTTTTTAATTATAATAAACAAAGTAGGAACCGACATAAGCTCGCGGCTCATGCTTTGCGCCTTGCAAAAGTACGTAAGTCGTTAATGGGTTTGGGTATAAGATTCTATAAAACAGGCTGATACAGGAAGCGTTCTATACTGTTGAGGATCACTTAAATGCTTGTTCGTAGCTACTCTTTGACCCTGTATAAGATAATAATGACTAAATGTAACTAAAAATATTTTGAATAGAGAACTAGTTATAGGAATTATTTTGAATAGTGCAACCGCCGGGTTTCTTGGTAACTTTCCGTACCATCAACAGAGTTGACGATTCAAATGCACTTACAAAAGTAGTATTAAAATTATTTTGCTATAATCCGCGATGAAGTAAAGTAGAAAATATATATAATGCTAAATGTAGAGTGGACAAAAAAAGCAATCAATTACATAGTTGGGTATTAAAGAATATCTAAATAGACCTATATGTTGTAAACCCATACACTTCTTAAATTACGTTTAAGTTCTTATTTAAATATATTCTGTTTTATTGACTTAGTATTGTTATATTAAATCTATGTATACATAATTTATTTTATATTTATTTTTCTTTCTGTATTGTCCCATGCTGTCACTGTCTTTTCGTTCTCGCACAATGGCAGCCACTGAAAATCAGTGCCAGGGTTCTCGCCCTAGCTTAAAGCGAGTGGTCTACCATTTTGTGACCTATTATATTTATTTATGTCTTCGTATCTTGTTGCTTACTTTAAATTCTTTGTATTTGTTTTTTTTTTTAAGTTTTATGTACGTTATGGTCACAAATAAAGGGTTTTGAATTTGAATTTGGATTTCAATTTGAATTTGAATTTGACAATCCGTTTTTTATACCTGAAACATGTATGATTAGTAAAAACAGGTATGATAACCGATTGTCCACTCTACATTTAGCATTATATATATTTTCTATTTTACTTCATCGCGGATTATAGCAAAATAATGTTATTATTACTTTTGTATTATAGATCTCCGCAAAGTAACGCCTAATTCTATAAATTTCGAAAACAATTGTTTAGAAGTTTACTTGAATAATACTTTGAATTTGAATGAGAATGTATTTTGTATGTGCAATAAATTATTTTTTAATCTATGTATGTATCGTTTGTAGTCTATATATATACAAAAAATGGTATGAATGATATAAATAAATATTATTATATTGAATTTTTACCCGTGTGGTATCCGGCTAAGTAGAATTGTACCACCCTCATTTCTTACTGAGGTCTTGTAAAAGGCGACTAAGGTAAGTTGACCCGCTGTGTGGTATCCAGCTGAGTAGAATAGACCACCCTCATCTCTTACCGAGGTGTCGTAAAAGGCGACTAAATTAAGTTGACCAACCATGTGGTATCCAGTTTAGTAGAATAGACCAGCCTCTCTCTTACCGAGGTGTCGTAAAATACGACTAAGGTAAGTTGACGTCAGGTAGGCGGGCGGTCGTAAAAACGCAGCCAAATCATGTTACATGTTTATAACATGTTGTGCCGACCCCTTTTAGAGTGGAATAAGGGCAGGAGGATATATATTATTATATTGCATTTACGGATACAGAATTTGAATAGAATCAAATATGTTGAGGTGCAGATTTATAGAATGTCGCACCTTTTTTGGAAATGTATAAATGCGAGTCCTAAAGCCTTAAATAAACACAATGCAACCTATTCTTAGCGCAGTGCATACAATTTTCCCACTCCTATATAACGTCACATAAAGTTAAAAACAAGGGCACAATTTGTCAGCACCGCCTTAACAGTATTCAATGAATGCTCTATTTTAGTCAACTATGGGCAGTGGCCATTCAAAAGTCAGTGGGGAACCGCACCAAGCTATTGTAGCTCGGACCTAATTCAGTGGTACCTTTTGACAAATGACTGGCTAGCATTGTTCGACAAAAGCTGTGAGACCATGAGACTGTTTCGAGAGGTCACGGGTGTAAACCCCTGGCAGGCACTAATGTCTAAGTTTTGGGGTTAAAAACTTTTGTAACATTTCAAAGAAAATCTCAAAAAATGACAATGACAGATTCAAATTCAAATTCAAATTCAAAATATTCTTTATTCAAATAAACTTGTAAACAAGTGCTTTTGAATCGTCAACTCTACTGCTGGTTCGGAAAGCTGTTCCTACCGAGAAGAGCCAGCAAGAAACTCGGCGGTTGCTCTTTTAAAAATATAATTCTTAATACTATTTACATTAAGTCGTTACTGTCTTGTACAGGTTCAAAGAGAGCTATATCCACACATTCTTGTCTTCCAAATAATCTTCAAGAGTATAGTAGGCTTTCTGTATCAGCCTCTTTTTAACAGTGTTTTTAAACTGATGTAATGGCAAAGCTGAAATTGATTGCGGAATTTTATTATAGAATCTTATACCAAAACCCACAAACGAATTACGTACTTTTGCAAGGCGCAAAGCAGGAGCCGCAAGCTTATGTTGGTTCCTGCTTTGTCTATTGTATACATCACCTATCGTTTTATAATTCTTTATATTTTTACGTACATAAATAAGATTGCTTAAAATATACTGTGAAGCAAATGTAAGAATACCTGTTTCCTTAAACTTCTCTCGCAGGGAATCACGCGGTCTTAAATTATAAATGCCACGTATAGCTCTTTAACAGAGACCATGAAAGTATTATAGGTAAATTTTATATAATAATAGAACAGCTGTCTGTGGTAGCCCAGCGATGTGACCATGCGACTCTCTAGAGACGATCATAGGTTCAAGCGTCGGGCAAGCACAAATGGGTTTTTCTTTCAAAGGTTGTTGTTGTTGTTGTTGTCTTATTTTAATTGGTAATTTAGCATGCTTTACGATAAAAGAAAACATCGCTAGGAAACCTTCATATCTTTAGAGAATTTTAGGGATATGTGTAACCTACCAATGCGTATTGGAGCAGCGTGGCTTAGCTCTATCTTAACTCCTTCTAGGAGGCCTTTTCCCAGCAGTGGGATAGTATCAGGTCATTACTTTACATTGTTCGACTCCTCTACACATGCTTCGCAAACGCAAAACCAAGATTATAGCAAAATAATTCTATCATAACTTTTGGATTACTTGGGCCTTAAAACGACTACGCTGGACCTATACTCTTTTGGACAGCTGTCGATTAAACACAAAGATTTTTTGTTTCAGGAAAAACAGTATATAATTCAAGGTATTTTAATACTAATGCTGACGTGAACAAAACCGGATACAACTATATTTTCGGCTATATTTTCATATATAGCCTGATTTTGAAATCCAAAAAAAAGGTAAAGTGAAAGTTATTAACATAGTTGTAAAAATGAACAAGTTATATCTATTTTAAATTACTTACATTCTAGTGCAATACAAATCATGCCCACGTGGAATGGTCCCCAAGAATGCTGGCAGCGTTTCCGCGCTGAATCACTAAGCTGATTCTTTATGCGAAAAAGGAGCCAGCCATCTTGTCACCTGTAGAGGCAATTATCTGAGGTGTTAAAACGGTTAAAAAATTACACTTTGACTCCTTGGCCCTAGGGTCTCAACTGCAAATGGCACAAATATATAACTCTCGATGAGAGATGCATACTAGGTAAAAATATTTATTAGGGTAATGTTTTACTTTTGATGAGGAGCGTAGAAGCTTCGACCACGCTTTCTCCAATTCACCAATTTCTTCTGCTATATACAAATCATCAAATATGCAAAAAAAAAAAACTCACGTAATAAATTGTAAACATCATAATAGTATTCAAAATTAATGATTGAATTAAATCAATAATACAGGAAATGGATGCAATAATTCTCGATTGTTGTGAGACGTTTAAATAATAATTATTAATTATACCTCTTCATTATCTCCTTAACCCTACGGACGTTTGCATATTAATTATTAATATAACATCGCAATGTTATTTTATTGCATTCTGGCGCCAAATATATTACGATTGTTATTAATTTTTATCTATATTAGTATATAAAGCTGAAGAGTTTGTTTGTTTGAACGCGCTCAGGAACTACTGGACCGATTTGAAAAATTCTTAAGATAGTCCATTTATCGAGGAAGGCTATAGGCTATATAATATCACGCTAAGATGGATAGAAGAGGACCGGGAATAAAAAATAGTACGAAAATAGCCGGATACCACACTGCAACTAAAACATACTAAGGGCCTGTTTCAAAAGTTACCAATAAACTGTCAGTTAGCATGTTCGGACCATAACCGACACATATCTCGGAATTTTGCGTTTCTCAGGTTTCTGCTAGGCTTATTCAGCACTTTAAGTCCCTAATAATAGGTAGATCATGTGGCTGTTATTTTGTATATCAGCTAGATAGCAAATACCTATTTTAAAATGGCTTTCAATTTTAGCTGCGATGGCCTAGCGGTGCGACCGTGTGAATCTCTAGAGACGATCATGGGTTCTAACCCGGGCAGACACCAATGAGTTTTTCTATTAAAACTTATGTGTCTAATTGATAATTGCAATTTATCACACGCTTTTCGGTGAAGGAAAACATCGTGAGGAAACCTGCATATCTCTAGAGAATCCTAGGGATATGTGTAACCTACCAATCCGCATTGGAGCAGCGTGGTAGGTCTTAGCTCCAACCCTTCTCTCCAAAAATGGAGAGAGGAGGCCTATGCCCAACAGCGGGATAGTAACAGGCCGTTACTTACTTTTACTAGTTTATTTGTCGATTAAGTATCAGTCACTTTACCAGTAACTTGTGAAACAAGCCCTTAATATATGTAACATAAAACTTACTTAGATTGTGAGAAAACACGAAGCTTACCTACCTAACGCCGCTACAACCGCGCCCTTTAAGGGCATGTGTGTCGCTATTTTAGATCTATCGCTATACAACTTCTCTGTCATAACTGTCCAGAACGGTACCACTGCTTACGGACCTCTAAAAACTTGGCCCTAGAAAGTTTTCCTTTATAGACCTTCCTGTTCACCCCCATTGGTAACGGTGTTACGCGTAGAATAAAGAAGTGATAGCGGTAATGGGATAAAAAAGTTTAGCTTAGCTGTACCAGAGCAGTTAGCTCGTTCAAGTAGCTTATTGATAGATTAACTGATAGATCCTTTTGTGGATTTTGTAGCCTTCCGCTGATAGTTTAGTCTAAAAACTTTAGTAGGTTGTTTGAACAAAAGACGAATAAACATTTAGTAATGTAAAAGTTACTTTCAGGTTCTTTACTATTGAAGCAACATAACAAAATGGTGACTGAGTAGGTATACATCATTCATTCTCCTGCCTTTATCCCACTCTAAGTGGGGTCGGCATGTTGTTTCATGATTCACTTTATTAGTTTCATTTTACGTAGTTTATGACTTAAGAAAAAGGGTGGTCTATTTTACTCAGCCGGATACTACGCGGCGAGTCAACTTACCTTAGTCGCCTTTTACGACACCTCGGTAAGAATTGAGGGTTGTAATATTAGTTATTAGTCTATTTAATTATCAAAAAATAATTCATAAAGCAAATAGTTAAAGTTACTATTTTGCACCATTTTTCGATATTAATTTTTTTATCTTTTGAGTTACCTCGAGTGCAAATATTCATCTTGGTACATAGTTTTTCGAGGTTTTTTTCTTTTTCTTCCTTTCTATGTTATCGGTATTTCATATCCTTTCATCATGATCCTTAAATCAGTAAGTTGACGTCAATTTACACGGCGGGTCAATTTAACTTAGTCGCCTTTTACGATACCTCGGTAAGAAATGAGGGAGGTCTATTCTATTCAGCCAGATACCACACGACGTCATAGCGGTTAAAAATATAAAAATTGAACAAAGAAAAGAATAAACTGTTATTCTTTTCTTTGTTCTTTAGCGAGCCGCAAAAATTTGCGCCGCGCGTGCTCGTCGTCCAAACAAAATATAAGTTTCCATGTCGCCCAAAAATGGCGCGTGGCATTTACGTTTCTCCGAAGCGGACAATCATGACGATTATTTAACGAGAGTCTTGCATTAAATTAATTTTATAATTTTTACGAAATTAATTTCTTACCGCGCTTTCGCCAGGCGGAGGATATTTAATTAATTATGTTTTGGTTTTTTGTCGTAATAAAAATTGCTTATGCTGTGACGTTTTATGATATTGTTTGGGATTTTCGAAAAGGGAATACATTATCCTATCCTACTAATCCTGCTAAAATATTAGTAAAAATTAATAAAACTAAAATATAATATTACTAAAATATTAATAAAACTTTTTGAAACGTTTTTGAGTATAGATTTATGTTTGTTATTCTCTCACGGTGAATCCGCTGAACCATATAGATGAAATTTTGCGAATGATTCCTTATACATCGGAGTGGCTTATAGGCTATATAAAGCCAATTAATTCAAGGGTAACATTTACGTAATACTATTCTACTCAGCCGGATACCACACGGCGGGTCGACTTACCTGGGTCGTCTTTTACGACACCTTGGTAAGACATGAGGGGTGGTAATATTTTATTCAGCCGGATACTACAAGGCGTAGATATTGCATTGATCAAAACTCTAATAGCATAGCTTTGTACTTCATCTGGTACAGTTTTATCAATAAAATAATCCACCTAACCAGTAAGCAATTTGTTATCTATATTATAGACTATTTTTCCGACAATGTTGCAACTGGGTTGGCCATAATCTACACGCTAACCTATTTCCACTATCTTGTTCCTAGTAGTTCATTCAGGCCTTCATCCTTATACAGTAAGCAGTTGCAATCGTGAGTGCCAGTTTTTGTTCGCTCTCCCTAAATAGCGTGACGTGAGATTCTCGAAAATTAACAGTATTCTGTACGGGTAACTGTAATCAGGGATTGTAATGAGGTTATATGAGGTAGTTCGGATTAATGTCCTTAAGGAATAAGTAACTTGACACCTGCGTTTAACAGTAAACGTTTGTTTGTTTGTCTGTTTAATCTCTTTATTGCATTCATAAAAATAAAAAACAACATAATTTGCATAATTCATAGAATTAGGCGTTACTTTACGGAGGTCCATAATATGAAAGTAATGAGAATATTATTTTGAATCCGCGAAAGAAGAAAAATATATGTAATGCTAAATGTAGAGAATACTATTCGTTCTTCTACCTGATACATGCAGAAATTGTAAGAACTCATGCACTACCCGACACCGATGACACAACAATACACAAGCACTGCACACATTCACCACCACAATCTCAACAATTGTTTCGCCGCGTAACCGAAGCATCGTCAGGAGATAGACTCCACCACAGAATCGCAAAGCAAAGCATCACCCAAGCAAGCAGAGTTATATATATAAAGTCAACTAAATGGTGGGGGGTTTAACTCGTTACTATCTCTTCCAGCCAACCAGTCTAAAATTTAAAAAGGGATAAATATAAGTACTGTAAATTAAATTTAAAATTAACTTAATTTAAACCAATTCCAACAAATAGAAAATGGACCTTTTAATAATATCAAATAATAAAATAATATTATAAATATTCATTGCTTGAAGAGATGAAGAAATGTGAAGTAGTTAGTTAATCATAGGTTAGTTATCATCAATCTCCTGCCCTTATGCCACTCTAAGTGAGGTCGTCACAACATGCTATAAACAAGTTTTAACATGGTTTGTCTAGGTCTAGGTTTACGACCGGCCGCCTGCCTGACATCTACTTACCGTAGTCGTATTTACAACACCTCGGTAAGAAAGAGGTTAATCTATTCTACTCAGCCGGATACCACACGGCGCATCAACTTACCTTAGTCGCATTTTACGACACATCGGTAAAAAATGAGGGTAGTCTATTTTACGCAGCCGGATACCACACGGCTAAAATAATTCAGCAATTATTGTCAGATATAAAAACTAAACAAAAAATCTATACGTGGGCCGATCTTCAAAGATTAACAAATGTGTTATGTAAATTAGCATAGAATTTACAAAATATGTTTTCTCTTAAAAATCCCGAACATTAAATTAGAAAAGGTTAAATAGCAAAACATTATTTGGGAGTGGCAACACCGAAAATCGATTAGGCGCGCGCGCCGCACACTTTACATGATATTCCGAGTGGAATTTTATGTAACAATGATTACAACACTGGATTTACGCTTCGAACAAAACAATGGCGTGATAATACTAGACACACTTAAAAACCGATAGCCCATAATGTCCCAGTGTAGCGCGGATACCTTTTAGCTTGATATACAGGGTGGTGCCCATGACACGAAATAAATTTAATTAGTAAATATATAAATAAATTAAATAAATTTAGTATATGTTACCTACAAACCTCAGCAACCTACATCATCATTCAAAAGACCTAATCCTACTCTAATTGTTGGTATAACATGTTATAAACATGTTGTCTGATTTGGCTAGGTATATTACGACCAGCCGCCTGCCTGATGTCAACTTACTTTAGTCGCTTTTTGCGTCACCGCGGTAAGAAAGAGAGCTGTCTATTTTACTTAGCCACATACCACACGGCGAGTGAACTTACCTTAGTCACCTTTTATGACACCTCGGTAAGAAATTATCACGGTTTAGTCTACTCAGCCGAATACCACAAGACTAACACCTCAGCATTAAAAAAATCAGTTAATTCAGCGTATTTTATTCAGAGTATTTTAGCCACTGAAATTATATTGTTTTTCAAAAAAAAAACGATTTTTTAATTGTTTTCATTTTTTTTATTATTTAGAATCATTAACAGGTTTTACATATCTTAGATGCTACAAAAACTAAAAAATTATTACGACACACGCAAATAAAAATAACCTTTGTTATTATGCCAAAGTTAATTAGTTACTTAGCTAAAGTCAGTGGATTCATTTAATGTCGTATCGGTATCACCCTGTATAGGGCTTTGAGACGAATCATAGTACCGTATTCCTAATTTAGCTTCCTAATAAATTTGCAGTTATGTTTTCACTTTGTATAGAACTAACGCAAGGGGCATGCATAACGCATGATTTTTTCCGAGTATTTGTTAATTTTTTAATTGGTGATATCGAAAATGACGAGAATAATAATATAAGGGGAAGTCTGAAAGTTGCGCCCATTATAGAAAAGTCGAGAAGTGCAGTGAAGTGGGATAAAAATCATGTGACCAAACGTGTGTTAAATTTGAATGTGGATGGATATGTGCCTAGAGGGAGGCCTAAAAAGAGATGGTCGGATTGTGTGAAGTATGATATGCATATAAAAGGAGTGGCGCCAGAGTTGACGAAAGATAGGACAGAATGGAAGAGAAAAACATGTTGTGCCGACCCCACTTAGAGTGGGATAAGGACAGGATGATATATATCGAAAATGACGAGAATCGTAAATGAATTGAAACATCATCACAGCTCAGCATATAACGCTAAAACAATGTGTGGAAAGGTAGTAGTGGAGTAGCTTTGCGATTTTATCGTGGAGTCTATCTCCTGATGATGCTTCGGTTGTGGGGCGAAACGATTGTCGAATTTCTGATAGTGAACTTATGAAGTGTTTGTGCATTGTGATGGCAGTGGTGGATGTTTGTACATGTGTTTTTACGAATCCTGCATGTATCAGGTATGATAACCGATTGTCCACTCTACATTTAGCATTATATATATTTTCTATTTTACTTCTTCGCGGATTATAGCAAAATAAATTTACTATTACTTTTGGAGTTATATCAATTCAGGTGGGATAGAAATCGTGTGTATCATATAACATCCTAAGCATTATAGCATATAGTGCTATGGTATATAACATTGTCCACAACAACGCGACAATAAAAATTTATAGTGCCACTGTTTGCGGACCAGTCCGTGGTTTGACTTTCAGGTCGGGCCTGAAAATCAGCGCTGCGGTTTTATTTATATTCTTAAATACCGCAGCAATATGCTGAGGCAGCGACCGTTTCAACTAGATTACCTACCACATAAGTTTATAGTTTAAGTTGTTTTTAATACGTTTTTTGTTTATTTCTTACCAGTTTTAGATTTACTTTTCATTTTTATACAATTATTATTAATATGTTGTGGATTGTGGATATTTTCTAGTTGAATAAATACTTTTATTATTATTATTATTATTAACATACAGATTTTCTTTGCCTTTGTGGATAAACAAAAAAAATATGTATTACAATTTTGCGAATTGGAAATAACTTAATGTAGTTATTCAGTTTCCAATACTTTGACGTAAATCAAATAAACTGTTGGACGAGCTGAAGCCAACTGACACATGACCTGAATACGGTACAGGAATAGTACTATCGTCTGGAATAACGGGAAAAGTCGGCTACCAGGCCACATAAGTTTCGGGAATGTTGCATAAACGAATCTTGATAGAGGTACATCTGACAAGATTTTGGTCTAATTTGTGTACAATACAGTAACGCATTTAGAAGATTATTAATAAATATTTTGGATTATTGTATTTAGCACTATTTGACAAACATTTTATGTTTTATGTTTAAAAATAATGTTTATTTTATGTTTAAAAATAACTTGTAAGACAATATCTGGATGGAGCAAGAACTGTATTGTTTGGAAATGCTTTGAAGATACTTTTGTCCTACAAATCAAATTAAAATAATCTTTAATCGAATAAACTGTTACAAGGACCTTTAAACCTTTTTGAACCTGCCTTGAGTTCAATGGGTCGCGGGTTTGATTCTCGCCGAATGCCAACGTTTTCTACAAAAATTTAGTTGGTCTACGAGCCTGGGTGTGTATATGTATTTAAAACTATATATGTAAGTATTTTTACTTATTTTAGGAACGGACTTTTGTGTGTAAATGTCTCATATATTTATTTAGCTATCAATGGTTTGAAATGTCGCTCTTAACGAGAAGAACCAGCAAGATACTCGGTGGTTACAATAACATAGACAAGTTGTAGCAACGAACATCATAACTATTGTAAATATTGTGAAATCCCGACCGTAATCCACGTGTTCAAATACCACTTAGACACGAGGCGTGAACTCAGCATTGTTTATGATTTACAGCTGCCATCGACAAACACTCAGCTATTGTCATACGTTAGCTGTCAAATAGGTCAAATGCATGTCTTTGTACACATATATGACACAAATTGTTTATACGCCTTAGCCATAAGAGCTTTAAAAATCACAGTAACATCCGTGTATCAAATGGGCATCATTAAATGAATCAGATAGGAACAAATCATGGATGTATAATTATTTTCATGATATTGTCTATGGGAAATTGTAAGAAAACGTAGCAAAAGGCTAATAATGTTTATGTACTAATAATGTTGTAAAAACGTTTTCTGAACCAGCATTAGAGTTGACGATTCAAAAAGCATATGTTTACAAGTCTACTTCAAACTTTATTTAAATATGAAACTTTATTAACTTATACACACTATACACTTAAATATCCTAAGAGATTTCTAAAGATTGGTTTCGCTAGGATGATTTTATGCTAAATCATCCTAGCGAAAAGCGCAGTTTACATTAAAACGCAAATTATCTATATAATTCTTATAAAACAAAATCCTTAAAAACTATAGTATGTGATCGATTTTCTTGAAACCTACTGGACGGATTTCTTTCTGTACGGTCTTTATTAAGTCTTTTTGCAATTCTTCCGGAAGGTTCATGCTAATACATTACGGTTTTATATAAATCAACTAAACTTAAACGCGCGAAAAACTTGGTAACACAGCGATTTCTACCGTAACCACGGGCACAATTAGTTAATATTGGTTAGTAAGTAATGGAATGATACAGTAAGATTGATTTTCTTTTCCATTCTTTAAGGAGTCACCAAAATTAAAGAAATACCCTTTATTTGTCATTATCTTCTATTATGAAGAGAAATTTATTCTTGACTTAAATGTTATATGGAATGAATGACTCAATTTTAGCTTGGCCGTTACACCAAGTTAAAAACACAGTTAATAAAATGTTAATACCTACAGAAAGCCTACTATACTATTGAGGATTATTTATTTGATAAGAATGCGTGGACATAGCTACTCTTTGACCTCGTACAAGACAGTACGGACTAATTGTCAATGATAAGAATTATATTTTTAAAAAAGAGCAACCGCTCTTCTTGGTAGGAACAGCTTTCCGAACCAGCAGTAGAGTTTACGATTCAAAAGCACTTGTTTACAAGTGCATAAAAATGTTTTGAATTAGTATTTGATTATAAAACATATCTAATTTCACTCAAACTCATTCATTCACTTTCCATTAGCCCAAAAGAGCATAAGAAAGTCCACTGTCCGGAATCGGTTCAACAACCGCAGTCTTTTATTTTCCCAATCAGCTGTTTGTGTCCAGCTACGCGATTATTCTGGAATGTGTTAAATGAGTCATGCCCTTCGTCATAATCTGACTCAGCTTTGTGCATACAGACGCAGACAACTAATTTCTTTCGGGTAAAGTTATTTGCATTTGAATATTGGTTTTTATCTTTAATATTTAAATAAGTTAATCTTGTAGAAAGTAAGTAAGTAGCGGCCTGTTACTATTCCACTGCTGAGAATAGGCCTCATCTCTCCGTTTTTGCAGAGAAGGTTTTGAGCTAAGACCTAACACGCTGCTCCAATGCGGATTGGTAGGTTACACATATCTCCAGACTTCTCAAGAGATATTGCAGGTCTCCTCACGATGTTTTCCTTTACCAATAAGCGTGTGATAAATTACAATTATCAATTAGACTCACAGAAAACTCATTGGTGTCTGTCATACTTCAAAAATCAGCTCTTTATTTTTTTTTCTTTTTAGACATATATTTAGAAAAAAGAAAGAAAAAAAATTAAAATAAAAAAAAACACATGTATAAAGGCGGACTTATCCCTAAAAGGGATCTCTTCCAGTCAACCTTTGAGCAACAGAAGGAAAAGGGCTAGAATTGAAGAAGAAAGAGAGTGCGGGTCATATAGAGAAAAAAAAAGTTTATATTAATTGAACTATTTAATCTATTAAATAAATCTTTAACTTTTTAGCTCTTTAACATCAAATACTAAATCATTTATAACTCTGCTTTTATATTAACAAAATTATACAGATTTTCAGTAATATTTAACTAATAAAAACGGTACTAATTGGTCCCATTTTCATCTTTTTTGTTGTGTCTATTCATACGAGTACATTTCTTCATCATCAATCTCCTACCCTTATTCCACTCTAAGTGGGGTCGGCACAATATGTCTTCTTTTTCCATTCTCCTCTATCATTCGTCAACTCTGGTGCCACTCCTCTAACATGCATATCATTTTTCACACAATTCATCCATCTTTTTTTCGGCCTTCCCCTAGCCATACATCCCTCCACATTCATATTTAAAACTCTTTTGGTCACATGATTTTCTATACATACGAGTACATCAAATTAAAATGTTTATTGTCTATGACAACGTGGGCCCAAAATTGAATGAAAGTGTATCAGTTACCTGTTTATAAATAAAATAGTAACTAATTTCTCCAGGAAATTTCCCTGTATGATTACATAAATTGTAAACAAATATCCTCGCACTATATATCCGCCAGATGGCTCTGTTTTCTATAACGGCTCGAGTGTTATTAGTATGTTTGTTTGTTATTAACTTTAACACGACGCGTGCGCAGATGCGCCTGTTTTTATTCCATTTATTAAAAAAGGGATTGTAGGGTTGTCAAGTGTACTACAATGCTGACTTTTTTTTTGATTTGGGAAAAAACTGTTTATCAAATATTCATGTAAATTTATTGGAAATATACGAGAATGTGGTGCGTGCTAATAAAGTGGAGCAGTTTTAACGATAAAGTAGACGGGAAAATTCCTCAATTATCATATAAAAAAACATAGTACATACTTGTAGTATGTACTACGTTTTTCCTGGTCATCATCATCCTCCTGCCCTTGTCGCCTTCGCGTTTTAGTTAGTAAAATCGCTACGACGGAAGAAGAAAGAAAGAGAAAGACTTAGAAGGATAAATTTATTTATATAAAAGATAGAACAATTTTTAGAATTTTAAAATTATATTTTATGTATAGGAAAAGAAAACCGCGGAGAGCAAGGTCGTAGGTTTTATGTACTACACAATATAAGAAAAGTTTTAATCAGTTCGTTTAATGCCACTGCCCTGATTCGGTGCTGAAGTCGCCGCCCGCAGTGCAGCTCCGGAACGGTTGCAGCCTTCTCGAGCGAAGCCGGGAGATAGCTCGTCATATAGTTCTGGACTCGGTAGAAATCCAGACGGAGTCGCAGGGCAGATGTAGCCGGTATATTACACGAAGGAACGAACGTACGAACGAACGGTGGAACGTAGGAACGAACCCTGAAAACCAGTTATTTGGGAACTAGAAAATTCCTTATTTTAAACTCGGACTGCAACATTGACCGTTCAAGAACGAATGGTTTAGCAGAAAGGCAGGGGCGTTATAAAAGAATTGAGTAGTGATCAATGATGCAGTGAGAAGTTATACATTAAAAAAATAAATTAAATTTACAAGTGACATGTAACGGTCTATTTAAACTAATACCGTTATTATAAAAATTCTAGTACAAAACATTAATTTTAGTATTAATATAATCTAATGTACACTGTTATTAAAATACACTACAAGATTATAATAAAACAACTACAAACAAACTACGAATTTAAATTATGTACGTTATATATTTTTTATTAAAAACACTTACCCAAAGTCGGGGCAAATTCCTTACACTTTTTACACAGAACGATTTAATTATTAGTATAAATCGGTGTAGATTTAAAACCAGTAGAAATTTCAAGTACTAAATTCCTTTAGGAGCAGTTAGTTTTAAATGGTAACAAAAATATAACGAACGTTACGCGTTTGTAGGCAGGTAGGAAGTAAAGTGAATCGAGATGATTCTGCGTAATGTGATGTGCCTTGCGAATGTATTTCATTCCACGGAGTTTCTTATAATTTTTATAGTTTAAATTTTAGATGTGGCTTTTATTATTATATATATGATTTTTATTATTTTTATATTTACTTATAATAGTTTAGTATAGTAAATTGGATAATTTTGTTTGAATGTAAACATAGTATAATTTAAGTAGGTATTTTATTTAGTTATTAGGTTTTTAAAATAATTTTTTTTTGTTATAATTTAAATTAGGTTCTTTTTTTTTAATTAGAATAAAATTAATTTTTGTTTTGTTAAGATTGTTATAGATTCTTTTTTTTTTTTTTACCTTCAAATTTAAAGTTACTTAGTAACGTCAGCGTTACATATCCCCCTTTTTAGATTAGGATTTTATCTAGGTAAAATCCGTTCTTAATATCTGCAATCTTTACCATAAGTTACATGCTACAACATCTATACTTCCTTTCATAATAAACTTTCACTCTTGACTCTTATTCCTCTCACAATTATATTGTAGCAACGGCAATTATTAGAAAAGTCGCTGCGTTCTAGCATACTGAGTATTCAACGATTATAATTTGAATTACTCTCACATAACTAATGGTAGTTGTTGAAAATTTCAGTGTAAATTTAAGTTTGAAATTAATGAATTTTGTAAGTAGTTGATGTTAAATATTTATTTGCATCATAAAATTAACTAAATGTGATATTTGGTTAGTTTAGTAGTAGCCAACTATCTGGTAAATAAAATGTATCTTAACTTTTAAGTCATTAAGACACTTGTTTTTAGTTAATAACTAGTTTTGTAGTTATGATTGTAGAATTGATGCAAATAAAGTTTTATTAGAGGTATCATAAATTCATTTTGTTATTTCAATTACAAAAATTTAGACATATTTAGTATTTAGTGCAGATAAATAAAAATTTAGGGCTATGTAATAACGTAAGTAGGACGTTAATTAAATTCGATAATTTGTCAGCTTCAAATCTTTAATGTGCCAAGAACCTAAATTGTTTCCATTAAAGTCCTCAAGATCATAAACTAGCGGTGATCTTTTGTGTATAACACGACATTTTATGAACTTAGGTGCTAATTTTTTTGTAAATTTATTATCTTTATCACTTTGGTAGTAAGTGCGTTTCCAAACTATGTCTCCGAGATTTAACTCTGCGTGCTTACGTCGCAAGTTATAATGAGTACTGTTTCGCGAATGAGCTTGTATTAGTGATGATTGAACTTTATCAAATATTTTCCGTAATGAACCTAAATTTTCAGCATACTCATCACGGGGAGTAAAAATTATGTCATCTGCAGTAGCTTTGTCAGATTCAACATAGTGAGAACCACAGCTTACTAGTTCTCGACCAAATACTAGAAATGAGGGAGTGTAGGTAGTAACAACGTTAACAGAACTGTTAAGAGCGAATTGAATTTTGGGTATGTTAGTATCCCACGACCTATGATCGCCCTCGATGAAGGTTGATACTGCAGTCATTATAGTTTTGTTGTAACGTTCAACAGAGTTAACTTGAGGAGTATATTTTGGTGTGTACAAAACATTAGGTATTTTGTATGAAGTATATAGCTGTCGTAAGATGTTACTGGTAAATTGTTTACCATTATCCATAAGAACCGTGCTAGGTATACCGTGCACAAGAAATACACGTTCTTCTAGAATACGTGCAATTATATTAGATGTAGCACTTCGTATGGGAAATAATAAACAGTATTTAGTGAAACAACAGACTACAACAAATAAAAATGTATTCTGGTTTCTAGTAGGTGTTAAAGGTCCTACAAGATCCATGCTAATCATTTGGAACGGTCTGGAGCAGTCTTTAGGACGACCCATTATCCCAAGTGTTGTATGATTAGGATGCTTGTGAGCTTTGCAAGTATCACAACTCGAGACGAAATTAGTAACATCTCGATGCATACCAGGTCAGAAGTATTTTAAACTTAGACGTTTAAATGTCTTGAAGACTCCAAAATGACCAGAAGTAGGTTCAGAATGGTTTTTAGAAATAATATCGCTTCTGAACTCTGCAGGTATTACTTCCTTCCATTCAAATTCTCTAGTAAGAGGATTTAAGCTTTTTACGAAGCGATATAGCTTATTATCAGATACTCGGTAATTTAAAAATGAAGTTGGGGAAATTTTAGAGCCGTTATAGATGTTTAGGTACCAAGGGTCTGAAGTTTTGGGTATTGCAAAATTAGTTGTACCAGAAATACTAGCATCATGTATGGCAGCAACAGGTACAGAACGTGAAAGACTGTCAGGTACAACGTTTTCAGAACCTTTGCGGTGTTTAATCTCGAAGTTGTAGGCAGAAAGTCTTACACCCCAGCGAGCTAATCGACCGGTAGGGTTGTTGAGATTTAAAAACCACTTTAGAGCAGAATGATCGGTGTATACGGTAAATCTGCGACCGTTTTCTAAGTAACATCGCCAGTGTTCTATAGCGGTAAGAACTGCTAGTGCTTCACGCTCTGTAGCACTAAAGTTACGTTCACGATCAGAAAGTGATTTGCTCATATAGGCTATAACTTTTTCTTCACCATTTAGTGTCTGAGTTAGAACAGCACCAATGCCAAAGTCGCTTGCATCAGTGTGAACATCAAAAGGTTCTGAATAGTTAGGACAAGCTAGAATGGGTGCAGAGATGAGGCATTCTTTTAGCTTCTTATAGGCTTGATCAGCTTGACTGCTCCAAGAAAATGGAGGAGCTTTTTTTGCTTGGGAGGTAAGTTTATTTAGGGGGGAAGCCAAAGAACTAAAATTAGGTATGAACCTTCGGTACCATGAAGCCGTACCTAAGAATCGCCTTAGTTCCTTCCGGTTAGTCGGAGTTGGATAATCTAAGATAGCTTGCACCTTCCCAGGATCTGCGTGTAGACCGTTAGCATCCACTACATAACCAAGATATTTCAGTTGTTGTCCGAAAAATTGACTTTTAGTGAAGTTTATAGTTAAGTTTGCAGATTTTAGTTTATCTAGTACTCTTAGTAAAAGTGATATGTGCTTTTCGAATATCGGTGACACTATGATAATATCGTCGACGAACGCAAATACCATATGCTCAAATTCTGGACCATAAAATAAGTTGTCAACTAACCTCTGCTGAGTAGCGGGTGCATTGGTTAGCCCAAAAGGCATGCATTTAAATTGATAGGATCCGCGAGATGGAATATAAAAGCTAGTTTTACATCTATCTTCTTCTTTAATCAAGATCCGCCAGAAACTTTTTGATAAATCTATACTAGTTAAATATTTAGCGTCGCGTAAATTATCTAAGATTTCAGAGATGTAAGGTAAACTGTACGCATCTTTTTTTGTAAGCGCGTTCAACTTACGACTGTCTAGGCAGAATCGAAGTTCACCATTCTTTTTAGGAGTTAGGAGAACGGGTGAAGACCATGGACTATCACAAGGTTCAACGATATCTTCCCTCACCATTTCGTCGAGTTGTTAAACTAAATGTCGTTGTTTTTCGGGAGACATTCTATAATATCTCTGACGAACAGGGGCAGCGTCACCAGTGTCAATAGTATGAGTGATCAAAGATGTACGGCCTAAACCTCTTTTTTCGTATGAATTTTTTAAGAATTGGGAGATAATGTTATCAGCTGTTACTTTTTGAACTGGAGTAAGATGATCATACGAGCAAAGATGTTCAGACGCGGAACTAGACAGTTCAGCCAACGAAGTTTCGTGCTTTTTAAACACAATAGAGTTTAAATTTTTAGGAAATAGGCCAAAAGCATTCCAGAAATCCATTCCTAGAATTAAGTCGTTGAAAATTTCAGGAACAACATGAGCTTTAATAATATGTAGCTGATTAGCAAAAGAAATGGGTAAGTAGATATAACCGATTGATTTTAGTTTTTGTCCGCTTTCAGCAACGAACTGTAGGTTTTCGCAGTTATTAAGTTTAAATCCAGCGTCAACTAAGCATTTGTGAGAATTATTCCCTAGTATTGTAGCGGAAGAACCAGAATCTAATAATCCCGATTTTAGCAAACCGTTGATTCCAATCATAGCATAAGGACGTGAAATATTATTAAAGTTTTGGATTGAAGAGACAGTGTAACAAGAAAAATATTTAGATATAGTTTGTAACCATTCTTCCCATTCAGATTTATTAAAGTTCTTATTAATATTTAATGTCTTCCTATCTCCACAATTCAAGCTCTCTAGTTTTTTTTAACAGTTCCCGGTGATTGGCAATTAGGACAGTCCGGGTAGCGAACTTCCTTCTTTCCGCATTTGAAGCAAATGGGAAAGTGAGGTAACTTACACTCTTTTAGAGAATGTGTATTATTTCTACATCTAGGGCAATATAATTTCACAGGTGCAGAGGAGACAGCAGAAACCGGTAAGTTTCTATTTTGGCTAGGTAGTTCAGTTTTATTTGTAGTATTAGCATTGTATTTATAATTGTTTCTATTGTGATTGTTATATTTATTGTAATGAAAATTATAATGTTGTTTTTTAAAGTAAGCATTATTAGAATAGCTACTATTAGCAGTGCTATGTTTGCTGTAGGCAAATTCAGGTGCGAGTGTATCTGAATTTACCTTAGGAGGTTCATGAAATTGCATTAGTCGCGATTGTATAATTTCGTAATTACGGCAGAGATTTTTAAGTGTATCTAGATCTTTTAATTCTGAAGACGCTGCTAGTGTACTTGCATAACAAGGACGGATATTGTGTAGAATGATTTCTAGTTGTTCACTTTCAGATGGAGGGTTATTTAAACGAGAGAACATACCGTGCATAATTGATAAGTAAATGGTTATATTTTCGTCCTCACCCTGAGTGCGAGTACGAATCTCAGACAGTAGTCTATAGTCGTAGTCACTATGGCTAAAGTCTTGTATCAGTAAAACAACTAGGTCATTCCAATCGTTAACCTTACTTTTAGTGTAACGATACCAGTGTAGTGCATCTTCAGTAAAAAATTCAAAAGCGAAAGACATTATTTTTGTAGGCGAGATGTTTCGTGATAGCATGAACTCATCCATCTGTTGAATAAATGATCGGACACAAGTCTTACCAGAAAATTTTATTTTATTTAAATCAGAAGTTAGGCTCCGATCACAGATAAGGACACGGTCAGGTTCCGAATAAGGGGAAGTTATTGTCTCTGTAGCTTCCGAAGGGACGTCAGATTGTTGAGGATAATTCGTAGATTTTAAATTTAGCATATCATTATACTGAGATTTAAAATTAGCGCGGCATATTTTATAAAGTTCTTTACTGTCATCGGTAGGTGTAATTCTGTTGAGTCTATGGTGAATGTGATGTAATACCGTTTCAGATCTAGTAAATAAATTTTTATCAAATTTGTGTTTAAGATTTACTATATTATTTTGCGTTTTAATTAAAGTTTCTTTTACTGCTTTTAAATCTACATCCGGTTCTAAATGTGACTCTAGTATGTCCTCGGGAGGTAAAATTGATGAAATTTTAATAATCTGTTTACGGAGTTCTGCCACTGAGTCAGCAGGTGTACTACCGCGAACTGCTACTTCGTACTCGAGCTCAGCTTTTTGCAGCGAAAGATATTTAATCCGATAAGCCATTTTTTTATTTATTATTATTAGGTAAGTGTTTTTTAAAAATATATATATAATTAGAACGAAAAACTAACATACTAGATTGAAGTTATACAATAATCAGCTTAGAATTAATGAATAATAATTTCAGCGTGTATGTGAATACTATTTTTTTTTTTAACAATAGAAAAAAAAATGTTTTAAATAAAATAAAATATTAAAATATAGGTAGAATAATTTAAGCACGATAGAAAAAAAACAACTTCAACATACACGTTGTTACTGTTAGCAAATGATATAATGTTAGATTTAAAAATAACCGTCACCAATGATTACAAAATACTCAGAATCTAGACAAAACCTACTCAGAACTGTGTAGTACATAAAAAGGTGGGCGCCATTGTCGCCTTCGCGTTTTAGTTAGTAAAATCGCTACGACGGAAGAAGAAAGAAAGAGAAAGACTTAGAAGGATAAATTTATTTATATAAAAGATAGAACAATTTTTAGAATTTTAAAATTATATTTTATGTATAGGAAAAGAAAACCGCGGAGAGCAAGGTCGTAGGTTTTATGTACTACACAATATAAGAAAAGTTTTAATCAGTTCGTTTAATGCCACTGCCCTGATTCGGTGCTGAAGTCGCCGCCCGCAGTGCAGCTCCGGAACGGTTGCAGCCTTCTCGAGCGAAGCCGGGAGATAGCTCGTCATATAGTTCTGGACTCGGTAGAAATCCAGACGGAGTCGCAGGGCAGATGTAGCCGGTATATTACACGAAGGAACGAACGTACGAACGAACGGTGGAACGTAGGAACGAACCCTGAAAACCAGTTATTTGGGAACTAGAAAATTCCTTATTTTAAACTCGGACTGCAACATTGACCGTTCAAGAACGAATGGTTTAGCAGAAAGGCAGGGGCGTTATAAAAGAATTGAGTAGTGATCAATGATGCAGTGAGAAGTTATACATTAAAAAAATAAATTAAATTTACAAGTGACATGTAACGGTCTATTTAAACTAATACCGTTATTATAAAAATTCTAGTACAAAACATTAATTTTAGTATTAATATAATCTAATGTACACTGTTATTAAAATACACTACAAGATTATAATAAAACAACTACAAACAAACTACGAATTTAAATTATGTACGTTATATATTTTTTATTAAAAACACTTACCCAAAGTCGGGGCAAATTCCTTACACTTTTTACACAGAACGATTTAATTATTAGTATAAATCGGTGTAGATTTAAAACCAGTAGAAATTTCAAGTACTAAATTCCTTTAGGAGCAGTTAGTTTTAAATGGTAACAAAAATATAACGAACGTTACGCGTTTGTAGGCAGGTAGGAAGTAAAGTGAATCGAGATGATTCTGCGTAATGTGATGTGCCTTGCGAATGTATTTCATTCCACGGAGTTTCTTATAATTTTTATAGTTTAAATTTTAGATGTGGCTTTTATTATTATATATATGATTTTTATTATTTTTATATTTACTTATAATAGTTTAGTATAGTAAATTGGATAATTTTGTTTGAATGTAAACATAGTATAATTTAAGTAGGTATTTTATTTAGTTATTAGGTTTTTAAAATAATTTTTTTTTGTTATAATTTAAATTAGGTTCTTTTTTTTTAATTAGAATAAAATTAATTTTTGTTTTGTTAAGATTGTTATAGATTCTTTTTTTTTTTTTTTACCTTCAAATTTAAAGTTACTTAGTAACGTCAGCGTTACACCCTTATACCACACTTAAGTGAAGTCGTTACAACTTGTTATATACACGTTATCACACGATTTGGCTACGTATTTTACGACGGGCCACCTGCCTGGTGTTAACTTACCCTAGTCATATTTTACAACACTGAAGAAATGACGGTTGTCTATTCTACTCAGATGGATACCACACGGCAGGTCTACTTACCTTAGTTGCCTTTTACGACACCTCGATAAGAAAGAGGGTTGTCTATTCTACTGAGATGGATACCACACAGCGGGTTGACTTACCTTACTCGCCTTTTACCATACCTCGATAAAAAAGAGGGTTGTCTATTCTACTCAGCCAGATACCACATGACTAATGTGTGTTCAAGAATGAAGATTCATAAATTCTCACTCCTTATTCACTCCTTTATTCTCTCGCTCACTTCACTTCTTTATTCTCACTCATACACTCCTTTTTTTATTAGTACCTGGTTGACTGAGCCTTGCTCGGTAACTTTTTACAAAGTAAAAAAATAAAATGTTTAAAAAAAAGAAAAAATAATTATTTATGTACTTGGGATCGATCCTAGGTATTTACATTTCTCGACACTGGCCGTTCCCCGAATAAGCTATTCTGACTTGATTGTTTATGGAAAAAATAGTGGATTAATATAAATTTTAGTATTTTTTAATGTCCAAAAACAGGGATAAAACGAATTTTTTATTACATAGAATCTAGCTAGATCGATTTTTCTCCCCCAAATGCTGAATTTCAGGAAAAACGTTGGAGCAGTTTTCGAGATTCATATACAATATCTGGGTGACCGGTAATTTTTTTCAAAAAAAAAAAACTTAAAAAAAAGAAAAAAAACAATTATTTAGTTGGGATCGATCATTGGCACTCGCATTTCTCGAGGCTGCCCGCTAACCGAATAAGCTACGTCGACTTGACAGTTCATGGCGAAAATTCAATTCAATATAAATGTTATTGTTTTTTAATGCCCAAAAATAGGGATAAAACAATATTTTTTTTACATAAAACCTAGCTAGATCAATTTTTCTCCCCCAAAACCTCCTACATGCTGAATTTCAGGAAAATCGTTGGAGCCGTTTCCGAGATTCGGAATATATCGGAATATATATATATATATATATATATATATATACAAGATTAACTCATTTAAATATTAGGATATATATATTTATACATACAAAATTAACTCATTTAAATTTTAAAGATAAATGAGTGGCAGCCCTATCGGCTAGATTACACCGCTAAACCAACAGTGTTAAGCTCAAATGAACTGTCGAAGTGCAAGTTCATACCGATGTTTACAGATCTATTTCAGTCGCCAGGACGTGAGGGCGGGCGCATGAAGGATGTTGGTCGTAAAGATTCGCGTTGACATCAGCGTTATGAAACATTGTAGTGCGTTATGGGGGTTCATTGAACTGAGTGCAGCTTTAGGAAATAGGACTGGAATATATTTTATATTCGCAATATCCTGAGTTAAAATGTCCAGATGTGTTATGAATATTATATCACATTATATGAATATTAGTCAGCCGGATACCACACGGCGTAAAATAGAAAATATATATAATGCTAAATGTAGAGTGGACAATCTTTTCATATCTGATACATGCAGGATTCGTAAAAACACATGCACAAATCACCACCACCGCCACCACAATACACAAGCACTACGCACGTTCACTATCACAAACTCAAAAATCGTTTCGCCCCGCAACCGAAGCATCATCAGGAGATATTCCTAATAACTGTTTAATTGGTAGGTCGCACATGTCCACAGAATTCTTCAGAGATATGCAGATTTTCTCACAATGATTTCCTTCATCGAAAAGCGTTTGATAACTTGCAATCTATATCTGTACAAATATATAAAGCTGAAGAGTTTTTCAAATCTCAGGAACTACTGGACCGATTTGAAAAATTCTTTCAGTATAAAATAGTTCATTTATCGAGGAAAGCTATAGGCTATATAACATCACGCTTAGATGAATAGGAGAGGAGCAGCAATAAAAATAGTTCGCAAACGGCGAAATTTAAAGCGTTCCTTGCTGAGTAAACGGTAATAATTATTCAAAAATTATGTACTACAAAAATGTTCCCCTTTTAAAGTTCTTTATAAAAGTGCGCGACAGTATGTGTCTACCTATTAAGGTTGACCCAATAACCATTTTTATGGTGTCAAAAGATTATATTACGGTTTCAATCTTTCCACGCGGGCGGAGCCGCTGGCAATTGGTATATAGCAATTAATAAGACACATAGGTTTTAAAGGTAAAAATCATTGGTGTTTGCCCGGGGTTTGAATCCATGACCCTCTCGAGAGAGTCACTCATTCACCACTGGGCTAATACAGATATTTATTGCAACTTGTACAATTAAAATTTGTTCCAGGCTTGCGCGCCCCGATACGTGTCTTTTGTGACCGCCAAGCTGAACCAGCGCGACCCGGTGGGTTCCTGCTTCGTCGCCAAATCTTCGGACGCCCTCGAGGTCAATGAATACTCGCCGTGTCGAAATTGTAAGTTTAACTCTTTATAATTTAATGACTTCCATAAAGTCATCAATTGGGACAAGAAGCGAAGAAACATTGACGACGGAAATGCTGTGAATAGAAGTACTCGGATCAAGCTACGGCTTTTCTTTCTTTCTTCTTTTATGTATATTACATGTTTATATATACTACTATCTGACCGGGCAAGCGTTGTTTTACCATATTCATTATTTTTAGGGAATTTCTAGTGCACATTATAAAAAATAGGCATAAATTAAAATAATGTTAGGGGTGAACAAGCCTTATCACTTGGGGTATGAAAAATAGATTAGTAGCCGATTCTCAGACCTACAGATTCATCAAAATCGGTTAAGCTGTTTCGGAGGAGTATAGTAATTAACATTGTGACACGAGAATTATATTAGGTCCTTACATATGAAATTGGCGTTTTCTATGGGAGGAACATAAAGTCGTTTTTTTTTAATGAAATATATTTAATTAATCAAAGTATGTACCATTGCTATGTATGCACTTTTGCCATCTCATAGGTAGTTCATTGATCCCCTTACTAAAAAAACCATTCGGGAGGGAATCAATAAAATCTTTGAAGGCGGTTTGGACTGCCCCATCGGAGTTGAATTTTTTTCCTTCCAAGTAGTTATCCAAATTGCGAAAAAAATGGTAATCTGTTGGAGCAAGGTCCGGAGAGTACGGTGGATGTCTAAGACATTCTAACTGAAGCTCCTTTGATTTGGTAGCCGTCTGTTGTGCAGTGTGTGGTCTAGCGTTGTCCTGAAGCAGCAGTGGCCTACAGCGATTGACCAGCCTCGGTTGTTTAGCAGCTAGCTTTTCCATCATGGTTTGCAGTTGCTGACAATAGATATCTGCCGTAATCGTCTGGCCAGATTTAAGAATTTTTTTTCATATGTATGTAATATATAAAAGACCCTTAGTAGTGCCTTTAAATGCATTCGCATTTATGAGTAAAGTTAAAAGTTATTTACTGTGCGTTAACCGTAAGAGATAGAGACATGCTATTGCGGACTTCTTTAGAATATTTTTGTAGATTACAATTCTTTAATAATTTATAGAATTAGGCGTTACTTGGCGGATATGCATAATACAAAACTGATGAAAATATTACTTTGCTATAATGCGCGATAAAAGAAAATATAAAAGTAGCGGCCTGTTATTATCCTACTGCTGGGAATAGGCCTCTTCTCTCCGTTATAAGAGAGAAGGATTGGAGCTAAGACCTACCACGCTGCTCCAATGCGGATTGGTAGGTTACACATATCTCCAGAATTCTCTAGAGTTATGCAGGTTTCCTCACGATGTTTTCCTTCACCGAAAAGCGTGTGATAAATTGCAATTATCAATTAGACACATAAGTTTTTTTTAAAATAGAAAAACTCATTGGTGTCTGCCCGGGTTTGAACCCATGATCGTCTCTAGAGATTCACACGGTCGCACCGCTAGGCCATCACAGCTTTACAAAAGAAAATATATGTAATGCTAAATGTAGAGTGTATTATTCGTTCTCATACCTGATACGACGACGACGGCATTTTGTAGTGGAATCTATCTCCTGACGATGCTTTCGTTACGGGGCGAAACAATTGTTGAGATTGCGATGGTGAATGTGTGCAGTGCTTGTGTATAGTGTTATCGATGGCGGGTAGTGCATGATTTTTTATAAATCCTGCATGTATCAGGCATGAGAACGGATAGTACACTACATTTGGCATTAGATTTATTTTCTTTTATCGCGGATTATAGCAAAATAAGTTTTTCATTAGTTTTGAATTTAATAAATCAGCGTAAATCTGTTGGTTTACGCAGCGGACGTGACTAAAGCTCCAAGAAGGCGACTTTTTTTACAACTACGCGACATCCTCAGCACAATTTATTTAAAACCGTTATGCACTATAACCTTAAACCTTTCAAAAGTATTGCCCCATATTTTAATAAAAATCGATAACATACAGACAGACAGCTTTTGAGAACTTTGTTTTACAATAAGTATAGATATGTCTACGCCGTGTGGTATCCGGCTAAATAGAATAGTACCACCCTCATTTCTTACCGAGGTGTCTTAAATGGCGACTTAGGTAAGTTGACCCACCGTGTGGTATCCAGTTGAGTAAAATAGACCACCCTCTTTCTTACCGAGGTGTCGTAAAATACGACTTAGGTAAGTTGACGTCAGGCAGGCGGCCGGTCGTAAAAACGCAGCCAAATCATGTGACAGCATCTTTATAACATGTAGACCTCTGCCTCCTGCCCTTATCCCACTTAGAGTGGGATAAGGGCAGGAGGATGATGATGTCTACAATTCGTTTTAATGCTCTCCGTCTTATTTCTTGAGATTCACTTTAAAAGGTTACAAAAGATTGGAACTCTACAAACTTTTGAGCACCTAAATATAATTTCCCTTGATCTTATTCATTGAAAACTGGCACAAAACTAAAACCTTTTAAGTTTGGAATATTTATAGTATGTTTTAAATTTTTATAGCAAGCGGGTAACATTTTAATATAACACTTAAAAAACATGTCGGGCTAATAAAGACGTGTCAAAGTTCTTGCGTCATTTCCTCCGGTAATGGGAAATTTAGTGTGACGGGCGGGTGGCGGCTTTGATGTATCATTACGTGAACTTTATATTGATGTATATCTTTTACACGTTTATATTTTTTTCTGTATTATTACCGTATTCTATTGACTATAAGACATTATATTTAATTTTAGATTACCTACCTATATCCTTTACCTACAAACCTCAGCACCCTACATAGAAAAGAACAATTAATTCAATTAAGTGAATTTTACTTTTAAAAAAAACCACAGTTTATAAGCTCAATGACCGTACCCTAAAACGCCGTTCCAAATAATGTAATACAACACATAAACTTGACCTAAAACTAAATAGTCTGTATTATTACCATATTCAATGTGGTACTGACTATAAGACATTAAATTTAATTTTAGGTTACCTACCTACATCCTTTACCTACAAACCTCAGCACTCTACATAGAAAAGAACAATTGATTCAGTGAATTTTACGTTTAAAAAAAACACGGTTTATAAGCTCAATGACCATACCTTAAAACGCCATTCCAAAAAATGTTATACAACACATAAACATGACCTAAAACTACAAAGTAAGGTGCGAGAGAGACAAAACAAAAATGTCATTGTTTTCTCCTGTTAGGTCTATTGAATTTATTAAATTATTGTTTTGTACTAGTACTACGTAATATTTTTTATTGCTGCTCCTCTCCTATTCATCTTAGCGTGAATCGGTCCAGTAGTCCAAATAGGTCCTGAGATTAGCGCGTTCAAACAATCAAACAAACAAATAAACTATTCATTCAGCTTTATATGTATATCAGTATAGATAATATTCATATATTGTTTGAACGCGCTAATCTCAAGAACTGGACCGAATTGAAAAATTCTTTCAGTGTAAGATAGTCCATTCATCGAGGAAGGCTATAGGCTATATAACATCACGCTAAGTTGAATAGGAGAGGAGCACCAATAAAAAAATAGTACGTAAACGGCAAAATTTAAAGCTTTCCTTGCGTGCGCTGAGTAAACGGTGAGAGTTATTCAAAAGTCATGTATTACAAAGTTGTTCCCCTCTAAAAGTTCTAAATAAAAGTCCGCGACAGCATATATCTAGCTTTTAAGGTTGACCTACTTTAACCATTTTTATAGTTATCAAAATACTATTGTTAGAAAGTCCGTCTTCTCTCTTGATATTAAGTAGTTATAGTAAAATACGGCCCGCTTTGTATTATTTGTTTTATTTAACTTTATAATACATACAATTTAATTTAATACAATATCTATCATTTTCTCATATATGCATGCAGCATGGCCGCCTCTCGGCTTTTCCATAGCTCCTCTAATACTTTGGGTGTAGTTATAGACAACTATACCAACATTGGAATAGACAAATATTGGAATAGCTAACACTCATTTTCCTGCCATTATCCCACTCTAAGCGGGGTCGGCACAACATATTATAAACATACTGTCACATGATTTGGCTGCGTTTTTACGACCGGCCGCCTGCCTGACGTCAACTTACCTCTGTCGTATTTTACGACACCTGGGTAAGAAAGAGAGTGGTCTATTCTACTAAACCGGATACCACACGGTGTGTCAGCTTACCTTAGTCGCCTTTTATGACACCTCGGTAAGAAATGAGGTTGGTCTATTCTACTCAGCCGGATACCACACGGCGGGTCGACTTACCTTAGTCGCCTTTTACGACACCTCGGTAAGAAATGAGGGTGGTACTATTCTATTCAGCCGGATACCACACGGCGTTGGAATAGCTAACACTATATTACGGTTTTAATCGGTTTAAACAAGAGAAGTTTAAGGAAATAGGTATTCTTACATTTGCTTCACAGTATATTTTAAGTAATTTAATTTTTGTATATAAAAATATAAAGAATTATAAAACAATAGGCGATGTATATAATAGTCAAAGTAGGAACCGACATAAGCTTGCGGCCCCTGCTTTGCGCCTTGAAAAAGTACGTAAGTCGTTTGTGGGTTTGGGTATAAGATTGTATAAAAAAATTCCAAAATCAATTTTAACTTTGCCATTACAGCAGTTTAAAAACACTATTAAGGAGAGGCGTAAATATTACGGAAATATTGTTCGACCCTGTAGAAGATAGAAACATTAAATGCAACTAGCATTAAGAATTGTATTTTTTAAAAAGAGCAACCGCCGAGTTTCTTGCTGGCTCTTCTCGGTAGGAACAGCTTTCCAAACCAGCAGTGGAGTTGACGATTCAAAAGCACTTGTTTACAAGTTTATTTGAATAAAGAATGTTTTGAATTGAATTGAATTGAATATTTTCAAGCGAGCACAGCCGCTTGCCATTGCTAGTTATTTATATAATTTAATTAATTTTTCATTTCGCAGCCACGCTCGGCCAGCGGAGGACAGGCGTCTGTCAAGCCGGCTTCTCAGCGGCGGTCTCAAAGGTAACATGAACGCATTATAATAACCGCCGCATTGTACTCGGTAGCCGAACAGAATTAATACGCCATCCTGCTTAACCGTGTTTCGCAATGTGAATGCAAATTTTTGGGATTCCCAACTGTTTTGTATGTTTTCTTTACGTATACGCGAGAAGACTGCAATTATATACGATTTAAATGCAGTTTTTTTTGGTTTAATATAATTTTATTTTTTTTTAACGCCGTGTGGTATCCGGCTGAATAGAATAGTACCACCCTCTTTTCTTACTGAGCTGTCGTAAAAGGCGACTAGGGTAAGTCGCCCGCCGTGTGGTATCCGGCTGAGTAGAATTGACCAACCTCATTTCTTACCGAGGTGTCGTAAAAGGCGACTAAGGTAAGTTGACCCACCGTGTGGTATCCGGTTTAGTAGAATAGACCACCCTCTTGCTTACCGAGGTGTCGTAAAATACGACTGAGGTAAGTTGACGTCAGGCAGGCGGCCGGTCGTAAAAACGCAGCCAAATCATTTGATAGCATGTTTATAACATGTTGTGCCGACCCCACTTAGAGTGGGATAAGGGCAGGATGATATATATAATTTTTTTTTTTAATTTTGGTGTAATGCAATCTCAGACAAGATAATTTTTCACAACACACGAATAAAGTATATATATATATATATATATATTTATTTATATATTTTCGGAATCTCGGAAACAGCTCTAACGATTTTCCTAAAATTCAGCATGCAGGAAGCTTTAGGGAAGAAAAAAAAAAAACATTGAATATAAAACACTATTTTTGCCGTAAATTGTCAAGTCAGCGTAGCTTATTTGGGGAACGGGCGGTCTCGAGAAATGAAAATACCTAGGATCGAGCCCCACCTACCTAAACTATTTTTTCCTTTTTTTTGTTTCTTTATTTTATTTTGTAGGTACTTCATGGTTCGTGAACCGCAGGTTGCCGACCCCTGGTTTAGACACAAAGTGCAAAGGTCGGAAAATTGTATTCTAAAAGAACTGGGCCCAAATAAAAACCAAATTATAATTGAAAAGATTTTTTTATTAGCTTCATTCTAGTCTTGCGACTAAATTAGAAAGTCCGTGAAGCGATCAAGATCCTTTGATAATACCTTTATCACTTCTTAAACACTATTGTTCATGGTATATTTTAGAAGTCCATCTAACGATTACTCGATTATATTAGCGTCTCGAATCTCGATTATATTGCTCCTTTTAAAGTGTGTATCGATTTTGATACCATCATGGCTACAGTTTAGACCAGTGTTTCCCAACCTCTTTTGTACAATGCCCAATGTTACCTTTCGAAAATTCTGATGATTTCGTATTAACATGGATATTATTCTCCTGCCCTTATCTCACTCTAAATAGGGTCAGCATAACATGTTATAAACATGGTGTTACATGATTTGGCTACGTATTTTACAACCATCCGCCTGTCTGACGGCTTCTATCTTAGTCGCCTTTTACGACATATAAATAAATAAATATATGGGACACTCACACGGTTGTCCGCCCCCAAACTAAGTAACTTAATACTTGTGTTATGGGTGACAGACAACTGGTGAATATATACTTATATAATTTTAAATATATACTTAAATACATATATATACCCAGGCTCGAAGAACCAACAAATTTTTGTTGGAAAATTTTCCATGACCCGAGGAGCTGAAGGCAGGGACACTACTCACTGCGGCCACGAGCCAGTCGGTAGTAGTCATCAGTAAGAAATGACGGTGATCTATTCTACTCAATCAGATACTATACGGCTTACTATGTAACATGAATAATTTTTATTTATTTATTTGGATCTCCAAAAGCATTACATATTAAATCTTTCTCCTATAATATAAATTGATTCTACGAAATTCATTATGTAGAACCAATTTATATTATAGGAGAATACATCATTCTTAGTTACAATGTTACATTATATATTACAATATTATAAGTTAATACGATTAATAACAATTATAAACCTAAAAATAAAAACAAGATAATAATGAAAACATAAAACACACGTTGGTTCAAATATTGCAACTCTGAAATTAAAATTTCAGTACAGTTTTAATAAATGATGAAATCGCATTGCAGCTAATATCCGGTAATAATGTTTAAGTATTGAATTGTTTACTTAATAAACCTAATTGATAGTTTTTAGGTATAAGAATTTGCTTTTTTATTTAAATTTTACATCGAAATTTAAATGGCTCGGAACGAAAAGGTTAAACTCGTGTCGAGTCCATTTTTTAAGTGTACCTCTAAACAGTCAAATTTCTCCACTGCTGGGCGTGAGCCTCACGTTGGGAAACACTGGTTTAGACGATGATGTAAGATTTATAGATAGTACAAAGAGGGTAAAATGATGGTAGATGGTTACGCAGATTCGCGTTAAAAGCTCAAGTCATTATTTCGATCTGATGCACACTCCAGAATCACTCCTTATAAGTACTTAATGTTTTAGAGTTTAGCATGGCTGCATTTTATATGCAATTAGTTTCATCGTAGATATTTCGCAACCAATGTTTTCGTTTCTTGAAGTTTTAAGAAGATAAAATAATTAATAATATCTATACTTATTATAAATTAAAGTCTTTAAAAGCTGTATGTCTGCATGTGATCGATTTTCTCAAAATGTACTGAATCGATTATTGTCCGATTTTTACTAATATATAGTGCAATTCTTAAGAAAGGTTTTGGTTAACAGTTTATTAGAATTTCCGCGGAGTTGGGATTTACGGAACAACTTTTAGACACACTGATTTACACGCGAGCGTAGCACACACATCTAGTTTACTTATAAATAATGCAAAACTAATGAAAATATTATTTTGATATAATCCGCGATAAAAGGAAATGTATGTAATGCTAAATGTAGACACTACTATTCGGTCTCATACCTGATACATGTAGAATGTGTAAAAACTCATGCACTACCCGACCCCGATAACACAACAATACACAAGCACTGCACACATTCACCACCACAATCCAAACAATTGTTTCGCCCCGTTACCGAAGCATCGTCACGAGATAGACTCAAAGCGATTTGAGATTTTGTCGTGGAGTCTATCTGCACAATTGTTGAGATTGTGGTGGTAAATGTGTGCAGTGCTTATTGTACAAATTCTACATGTATCAGGTATGAGACCGAATAGTTTACATTCGTCATCAGTAACATTACATATATTTTCTTTTATCTCGGATTATAGCAAACTAATGTTTTCATTGTTTGGCATATATAATAAATTAATTCTTAATTTTACTGTTAAAAATTTGCAAGTCGATTCTGGCAAAAACATGTTCTTAAATTATATATTAACATCTTTCTGTAATTCATGTTTAAAGCAAATAAATGATTTTGATTTTAATTTTTTGATTAGTTTTGTATTATGGATCTACGCAAAGTAACGCCTATTTTTATAAATTATCTATAATGATTACCTAACTTTGGGAATAGATAAAAAATTAAGAATTTACAAGTTATTGTGAATTTAGAACTGTAAAAAGGGCTTTCGTGTAAGACATCGTGATTTTAGTATCGTGGGAATTGTATTATTTTAGCCGCGTTGCATTATCTTCGCGATCGCATCGGGCGCACGTGACGCGCCTGTTTGCACCGCGCCTTATGAATTATTAAAACTTTTATTGTTGCCAGCGTAAAAAATATAGCGAAACCCGAGTCGATTTCTATTCCGAAAATAGATGGCAATATTGTGAATTGTCCGGCCGTTTTATGAGTTTCTATATTTGGTAATGTTAATGTTTATTGCTGTATGAATGATTGATTTTGGCTTCCGATTACTGTGGTCGGAGTCTTATTAATTTCCTTCGAGAATGAAATTTATGTTGGTGATAACGCCGTGGTATCCGGCTGAGAAGAATAGACCACACACTTTTCTTACAGAGGTGTCGTAAAAGAAGACTAAGTTTAGTTGACTCGCTGTGTTATCCGGCTGAGTAGAAACGACTTCCGTCATTTCTTACAGAGGTGTCATAAAAGGCTACTAAATTAAGTTGACTCGCCGTGTGGTATCCGGCTGAGTAGAAAAGACCACCCTCATTTCTTACAGAGGTATCGTAAAAAGCTACTAATGTAAGTTGAATCGCCGTGTGGTATTCGGCTGAGTAGACTAGACCACCCTCATTGCCTACCGAGGTGTCGTAAAAAGTGACTAAATTAAGTTGAATCGCCGTGTGGTATTCGGCTGAGTAGACTAGACCACCCTCATTGCCTACCGAGGTGTCGTAAAAAGTGACTAAGTTAAGTTGACTCGCCGTGTGGTATCCGGCTAAGTAGAAAAGACCACCCCCATTTCTTACCGAGGTGTCATAAAAGGCGATTAAAGTAAATTGACCCGCCGTGAGGTATCCGGCAGTGTAGAATAGACCACCCTCATTTCTTACCGAGGTATCGTAAAAGGCGAATAAGATAAGTTAATTCTCGGTGTGATATCCGGCTGTGTAGAATCAACCCTCCTCATTTCTTACCGGGGTGTCATAAAATGCCACTATCGTAAGTTGACGTCAGGAAGTCGGCTGGTCGTAAAATACGTAGCCAAATCACGTGACAACATGTTTATAACATGTTGTGCCGAACCCACTTAGAGTGGGATAAGGGGCAAGAGGATAGTGGAAATATAAATACGTAAGAACATAGTAGTCCGATATCTAGTGAATCATTCATTATTAAAAGATAAACTAAAAATTAGAATACATTTTCGTAAAGTTCATATCCAGAATATTTATTTTTGCCACCGCGCCCAAAAAAGTGAATTACAAAAAATGGAATATAAAACAAATTAATATTCTAGTCGTGGTTTAAAATGGAGGTAGCAATTAATTTCCGCTATCTTTTATGTTGCACAGTTAAGTTGACATTTGTAAATGACTTCCAAAAAGCGTGGCATCCACAAAAAAAGAGATAAAAACTATGTACGTGCAACAATTTAGCATACCTTTATGGTGGCTATGCGTTCCTTTTATCATCTTCCTGCCCTTATCTCACTCCAAGTGGGGTAGGCACAACATGTTATAAACATGCTGTCACATGATTTGGCTGCGTTTTTACGACCGGCTGCCTGCCTGATGTCAATTTACCTATGTCGTATTTAACGACGCCTCGGTAAGAAAGAGAGTGGTCTATTCTACTAAACCGGATACCACACGGGCGGTCAACTTACCTTAGTCGCCTTTTACGACACCACGGTAAGAAATGAGGGTGGTACTATTCTATTCAGCCGGACACCACACAGCGTATGTCTGTGCGCGGCGTGCGCAATAATTTAGCATACCCTTATAGAAACTATATCTTCCTTTTGTCAATTTAAAAATATTCTATTATATATGAGCTGTGATAGCCTAGCGGTAACACTGTGCGATTCTTTCAAGGAGGTCACGGCTTCGAACCCGGGCAGACACCAATGAGTTTTTCTGTTAAAACTTGTGTCTAATTGATAATTGCAATTTATCACTCACTTTCCGGTGAAGGAAAACATCGTGAGGAAACCTGCATATCTCTAGAGAATACTGGAGATATGTGTAACCTACCAATCCGCATTCGAGCGTGGTAGGTCTCAGCTCCAATCCGTCTCCAAAAACGGAGAGAAGAGACTTATGCCGCTACTTTACCTTTTTTTATTCACTGATCAAGTGAAGTCGGCACAATTCATCTTCTAATCTTTTCGTCAATTTTGCTTATCCTTCCTGTATGCATATCATACTTAATACATTCATTCTTCATCGTTATTCTTCTTCATTGTTGAGTTTGTGATACTGAATGTGTGTAGTGCTTTTATATTGCGGTGGCGGTGGTTAAGTTTGTTATCCATTTTGCGAATCCTGCTTGTATTATGAAAACGTATACTCTACATTGAGCATCATCCTCCTGCCCTTATCCCACTATAAGTGGGGTCGGCACAACATGTTACAAACGTGTTGTCATATGATTTGGCTATGTATTTTACGACCGGCTGCCTGCCTGACGTCAACTTACCTTAGTCATATTTTACGACTCCTCGGTAAGAAAGAGGGTGGTCTATTTTACTCAACCGGATACCACACGGTGGGTCAACTTACCTTAGTCGCCTTTTACGACACCTCGGTAAGAAATGAGGTTGGTCTATTCTACTCAGCCGGATACCACACGGTGGGTCAACTTACCTTAGTCGCCTTTTACGACACCTCGGTAAGAAATGAGGGTGGTACTATTCTATTCAGTGGATACCACAACATTGAGCATTATATATATTTAATTTCTACATCATCGTGAATTATAGCAAAATAATTGTATTATCACTTTTGTATTATCTGTATAAAGCTGGCACCTTCAGCGAGATCTAGCGACCGCTGTTTCAACACTTTATCGCGATCGAGCTGGTTAACAAAAAACTCGCAATAATCACTTTGAGAGCAATTTAAAAATTGAGTTACTGCTGAGATACACAACAGCAAAAGTTAATATACACAACTTTGCATATCACACTCGCGAAACTGAAAACTCAGATGTAATCTATTCGGCGAACAGAAACATCACAAGGCATGCATAAATCCCAAACATCTGCCTGGCGTAAACTGACACGAGTACGTGATTCTTTTAGAAATGCTATTGACGTGTATAAATACGCATAAAGCTAAGAATACACCGCGGCAGGATACTTAGCATTGTAATCTAGAATTCAGCATTTATAAATCAAATTCAACATATTCTTTATTCCAATAATCTTGTAAATAAGTGCTTTTCGTCAACTTTGCTGATTGGAAAATAACTCTTACAGAGAACAGCTAGTAAAAGCGACTGAATTGAAATTAAAATATTTGTATTGAATACAGATTTTTTTTATATACTAAATATACCAAAGCTGTGTGGTATTTGAGTAGAATAGACCACCCTCATTTCATACCCAGGTGTCGTTAATAAACCACCCTCTTTGTTACCGAGATGTCGTAAAAGGCAGCTTAGATAATTTGACGTTAGACAGTCGTAAAATACCTAGATAAATCATGTGACTACATGTTTATAACATGTTGCGTCGACCCCACTTATAGTGGGACAAGGGCAGGAGAATGATTATATACTAAATATACCAATGAAGATTCCTATACAAATCATGACCACATAAAAATGCCAAGATATTTGGCTGAATTTTGTCCATTGTATCGGTTAAATGTGCGGTCAATAAAGGTAATACAGTGCATATGAATATTTTAAGCAAATTTAGAATATTTTGTCATAAAAATAATAATAAAAATATTCAACACAGCCTTTCTTGTCTCTCCCTTTGTTTATCAATATTTTTTGTTACCATCTTTCTATGCAAAATAAAATTCCATGTCATTGAAACGTCTTAACCATTCTTTGTAGTTACAAACATGGTTTCGGAACGCAACCGTAAACGGCCGCCATTTGCAGACAATGGCGTTGGCGGGAAAAGCGATACGCCTTACGAAATTGAATCGAAGACATTTAGGGATTTGTCTAAATAATTATGTTTATCGTTTAATCTTTTGATGTATTAATTTTGATTTGCAAACTTATATAAATTTCTTGGACCTTTACTTTTTTGATATAGCGCAATTAATTAATTGCACTCTGGAATTATTAAACATTATTCAGTTTAGTATTATTACTTTATAGTATTATTACTATTAACACTAGTAATACATAGTTATTACTTTGTCGCGTCTTTTAGTATTTGCTTTTCATTAATTTGTCTAATTTTTTTTGTTGTTTTGTTTTGTTTTTATATTCCGTATAGAGACATAGGTATCAGCTGAAAATCTTATACTGCTTTTCCTTTTTTTAAGGCTGTACAGAATTAACCTTTGTTGCGTTCATACGATGACATAAACAATTGCAAAAGTTTAATTGTAACACAGTTTTAAAACAAAGATGAATTTGTTTTCTTGTAAATATTATTTTACGTATTATTTCTAATTTGTTATGCAAAATTGTTTACCATATTCTATTTCATACTATTAAAATCTGCGGTTTGTCCGCGGTAACTAAACGTTTGTAATAATTTTCTGCAGTTCTTCCTTTATGCATAAACACACGCGTGCGTTTAACAGCTGATAGTGGCTAATGTTATGGTCAGTTGGGCTTTGTTTCAATGTTTATGGGGATCTTAAACCATACCAACGTTTATCGCTGTTAATTGAATATTCTATTATTCATAGTAACCCGTTTATTTAAACGATATGTCTCGGAGTACGGGACTTGTAAAATCGTGTACTATGCGTTCTATACTGTTAACTAATATGTAAACTAGTAAAAATTTAACGCGCGGCTCCGTTCGGTATAAATGTTTTCATGAATAAGACCAGACTATTAAGCATACATAACAGACGTTAAAGATTCCTTCTCAAATAAATTTTTAATAGCCCGGTATATAAGCTTCAATTGTACCAAATTTCAACAATATTGGTCCAAAGGTAACATACATCTATCTTGGTCTTATAAATATGTTGTCTGAAAAGGACACCGTCTAACTTACAAGGCGTCGCCTCTTCAACTATTGACGGGCAGCTATGAATTTTCTATAAAATATGAGCTCAACTGCTCTTTATTGCATTTTACGCTTTATGTTTAAGGAAAACTATTGTGTTTGAATGCGGTATTAACAAAGGATGTTAAAGGAAATATCTCAAGTATATTTCCGAACGGTACTCGCCCTATTGCTAACAGAATCGAAATTCGAAAAAGTCATTATTCATTCAACACTTACATTAAAACAAAATTAATTAAGACTGAACGTAATGCTAGAATTATTAATGATAATAATAGTGATCCTTAATAACATAACTAAAGGGCATATAACAGTTAAAAATTTCGAAAACCTCTAAAAATCCGATTCGCCCCCCACGTGATACAGGTCGAGAGGCGTGCGCCCGCGCATGTTGCTTGTCGCTCTTTATATGGCATGCGTACGCGCATATTTATTTATCTACTTACTACCTTCAATTTTACCATACACGTTTTCACGACCGATCACGTATATCTAAACATTAGCAATAGCAACATTTTTAAAAGAACTTATCAAATAATAATATGGTATATGGTAAACACGGATGCAACCGTCCGAGATTAAAACAGAGCAGAGATCACTGATAAAATAAACCTCGTTCGCAACCTAGATAAGACGCAAAACGAATGTCAAAAATCACCACAATATAGACAATGTGTCGTCAAATAGTCGTTTGAGTCGATGTTCAAAATGAGATGGATTTTGAAGTTAATCTGTGCTCTTTAAAAGCCTTGTGGTATCCGGCTGAGTATATAATAGACCAACCTCTTTTCTGACCAAGGCGTCGTAGACGGCGACTGGGGTAAGTTGACCCACCGTGTGGTATCCGGATTGGTGGAATAGACCACCCTCTTTCTCACCTCGGTGTCGTAAAATACAACGAGGGTAATTTGACGCCAGGCAGGCGGCAGGCCGTAAAAACGCAGCCAAGTCATGTGACAGCATGTTTATGACATGCTGTGGCGATCCCACTTCGAGTGGGATAAGGGCAGGAGGATGATGAATCTGTGCTCTTTAAATATACTATTAAGATTATTTATGTATATTATTTTTCTGTAGTTTTCTCTTTCAAATTCTCGTCAGACTTCTGAAGGCGTATTACCTAATTGCATTAATTATACCAGCTCCCTACCATATACTACCTCCTTCCTTCCTGCCTTCGACATCATTGGAGCGACTCTTAGGATGAAGTAAGCATAGGTCTGTTCTCTCTTGTTTTGTAGGAAAGGGTTCCACCGCTCCATATCCCCTGGAATTCTCCAGAGATAAACAGGGTACTGGGTATACATGGCGGTACAGACCATACCATTTTAATTTTAATTTTGGGCAAGTACCCGAAATTAAAACCTCAACACCCTACAAAAAAATTCAGGAAAGTATTTAAGCCATTTGAATTATATACGATTTCAAATTTTAAATTAAAATTAAAAACAAAATTTTAATTTCAAAATTATTATACGAAATAAACACTATTTATAAAGATCAATGGCCGTACACACCATTCAACCTTGGCCTAAATACGGTAATTGAATTATAGGTACATTCCTATATAGATTCGAAAGATCTGGATCCGGAGATATAAAGGTCCGGAAACCCGTGACCCCCCTGAAGAGAGTCGCACGCTCTCACCGTTCAGCTATCACTGCTTTGACAGTAGTTTACACTCTATAGAATATAGTCTTTGAAAAAAACCGATGTAAGTGGAATGGCTTATCAAAGCGGCCCCTTTCGCTTGTATACCAGCGATTCCTATAAAAACCTTATCTTAAGTGTCAATTTATAAACAAATCTGTACACATGTTACCGGGGTCGGTTTTTGTTCGTTTATCTCATACGTTCACACCAACATCGTCTGCACTTTGTCCGATAACTGAGGCGTTTTAGAATGCATAGCGGATGAGGTCATTTTGTACAACGAGAATAACCATCCGAACGGGTTTCCTAGGACTCTAAAATCATTTCATTCCTACTGCCCTTATCCCAGTCTAAGTGGGTTAGGCACAACATATTACAAACATTTTGTAACACGATTTGGTTACGTATTTTACCTTACCTTAGTCGTATTTTACGACACCTCGGTAAGAAAGAGGGTGGTCTATTTACTCAACCGGTTACCGGTGGGTATATTCAAGTTCGTAAAGGTCCTAATAAAGTTGGATTTATAGGTTTATTACAGCCTTTCTCTGATGCAATTAAATAATTTTCAAAAGAACAAGTTTATTTGAATTATTCTAATTATTTTTTTTATTATTTTTACTTACCTTAGTCGCCTTTTACGACCCCTCGGTAAGAAATTAGGGTCTATTCTACCAGCCGAATACCACATGGCCTGTAGGATAGAATTGGTCATCATCCTGCCCTTATCCCAATATAAGTGGGGTCGGCACAATTTGGTATAAACATGTTGTCACGTTGGCTACGTATTACATTTACAACTGGCCGCCTGCGTAACGTTAACTTATCTTAGCCACCTTTTACGACACCTCGGTAATAAAAGTAATTGGTCTATCCTACTTAACGGGATACGGTAGGTCAACTCACCTTAGTCGCTTTTTACGACACCTCGGTAAGAAAGAGGGTGGTCTATTTACTCAACCGGATACCACACGGCGGGGAGACATACCTTAGTCGCCATTTACGACACCTCGGTAAGAAATGAGGATGGTACTATTCTATTTTAGCAGGATAACATACGGCGTTTCCTAGGACTCTTAAAGACATGCAATAATCTTCAATATTTAAATCAGTTAATTTTTCCAAATTTCAGAAACTCAATTTCGGGTTTGAGTATTCAAAATTCTCGTTTGTATTTCAGGACGGCCAACGGCTTTTTATGGGCGCCCCTGGCAGCTTCTTCTGGCAAGGTATATCTAAATATTGAGTAAAAATTAAATGATTTTGTGTTAAAGAATCAATACTCCTGACGTATTCTTCAAATGGTTTTGCACGCAATAATATTATTCTTATATTACATACTAAAGGAAGTTTTGTTTCTTTAACCAGCACTAAAAAGTTTATATAAGTATAAAATGATGTATTCTGAATGTTTAAACAATCCACAGGGCAAACGATTTCCATAGACACTAGCGCAACGTTCACCTACTATAATATCCCGACGGAAGGTAAAAAGCAAAAGTACAGCCAGATTGACCTCGTAAAATAACCAGAATAACCTAGCAAGGCTTAAACATAATCCTATAAATAATAAAGTCAAGCCCGTCGCCATATTTTAATTCTTATTAACTTCAAGTTTTACTTTAATAACGTGTTCAAATAAATGTGTTTTCGTTTTGCATTAATTTTGTTCTCAATTGTTGTTTTGTGTTTGTATTAAAAAATTGTCTATCATTTCTACTTTTAAAAGCAATTACTTTTTTTTTTAAATATACTAAATTGATAGTTTGTATTCAAGTTCCCAACTTGCATGTGCGAAAGTAAAACTCATTCGGTCTTAATAAGAATTAAAATATACATCTTGGGTCTATACTACGCTGATGTTGGTCTTTGGAACGCAATCATCCTACCAATCGGCAGTATAAATGGCCTGATCATTCGCTTTCGTCGCATCAATGACACCGATGACATATCTATGACCATCAGCTCCCATTCATTAGGAAACTTTACTTAGATCTTGATTCACGTTGCACGAAAATCTTAGATGTTTAGAATCATTAATAATGATCTACCGCTCCATTATGTTCATTTACGTTCCTAACCTATATTCTATAAATGATTTTAACTCTCTACAATCTACAGGTAGTTTAAATTTTATCGCAGTTAAAAATGCACCTTAAAGTGTTACGAATATTTCATGTGTAAAGTTTTTCAAAATTTCTACTATTTTATAGATGTTATAGGATAAATACGCTGGTTACCTATATATCCCTGTAAAGTCATAACATTTCCCAATTGGTCATAGCTATTAAGGAAATTATAAAAATGGGATTATACGGTTAATATAACGCTTAAAATAAATGCCCATTGCTTTAATTAAAAAAACTACACCCCATTGGCTTTAAATTAATGTGGTCGCTTCTACAATTTGGTGGAATTTAACATAATTAAAAAAATCCCTTGAATTTGTTGAGGTGTGAATTTGTAAGATCGGCAGATTATATGATTTTCATGAGTTAATGATATTTAACATTAAATATAAAGGTATTATTTATATCATAAGCAAATTGAAAACGATATCAGATATGGATTATACTAAAATGATGTGTTGGTAAATAAAACTTAACATTAAGTTCATTCAAATCATGGATGATATCACTTCTATTTCCATTTTTATGTTTCATTCAAACATTTTGCCTGTGCTCACTGATAATGTTATGTAAAATTAAACTATCAAGAATATTTTTATTGTAACATTCTTTAAAGATCACATCAATTTTATTTAAATCAAAAATTGTATATTTGGGTATGACATAACGTCATAATATTATTAAATCATTAACATGAATCACATAAATATGTTTAAAGTTTCCATCATGTACATTTTCATTAGCTTTGATATCACTTTAGGATTAATTATCTACATTTCTAACACAAACTGCTTCTGTTGTAGGTCAACTGAGAGTGCAAACATTAAATGCGAGGCCTGAATTGATCTCAACACCAGAATCTAGTCCGAAATACGATGATTCGTATATGGGATATTCAGTAACTGTTGGTGACTTTGCCGGCGTAGGGATTCAAGGCGTTGCTGTTGGTGTACCTAGAGGATCAGATCTCAAAGGATTGGTTAGGCTTACTTTTTAAAGCTTTTTATAGTTTCGCTTGCATGTAACCTTTCAACTCATATTCCAGCGCTTTGTGCCATGTTATTTGTATATAGACCACCCCACATTTTTACAATAATACTTAATTTATTGTTTTTGGTACATTATTTTTATCCTACATATATTATAAGAGTTATATTTTACGTTTTAGTTCGATATGCTAAAAAAGAGTGCTTTTTAAAACTATATTTATTAAATACCAACTTGACTCATAATACTTTCTCTTACTTTATCCATTTATGAACACATCTGATTTCATTTATTACACCGTTATTCTATATTCTTTTAGATATAATTTTTATATTACTTGATATTGATGTAGCATCTATTAGTTCAATACAACTTACAAATATATTAATGTTGTTTGATGTTTCAACTATTACTTTATTATTTCTTATATTTATTCTATTTGTCGCATTATCTTTTATATTATATATAAGGTTAACTTATTCCTTTACTAATAGATTTTTATAAATGATTTTGTTCATTTAACCTACTAATTTTCTTAGGTGGTACTTTACACTTGGGAGCTTCAAAACATAAAGAACATCAGTGGATCCCAAATTGGCGCATATTTCGGCTACAGTCTCGCAAGTGGTGATATTGATGGTGACGGTGCAGATGACATCATTGTTGGTGCCCCTATGTACACAAAGACGAAGAGTCAAGGATATGAACATGGAAGGATTTATGTCATCTATCAAGGAAAAGACAAAGTTAGTAATAATATCATTAGACAACGTTCATCATCATTCTCTTACACTTTTCCTACTCTAAGTGGGGTCGGCACAATATGTCTTCGTCTTCTATCGTTCGTCAACTCTGGTGCCACTCCTTTTATAGGCATATCATTCTTCACACGATCCATTCATCTTTTTCCGCCTCCCTCTAGTCATACATCCATCCACATTCATATATAAAATTCTTTCGGTCACATCATTTTCGTTTCTCCTCATTACATGACCGTACCATCTTGATCTCTCATGTTTTCCATAATGGGCGCAACTTTCACACTTCCCTTAATATACTTTTCGTTAAGACGTTATTATTATTTTTTAATTTAAGTTTATTATGTTATTTGTTTAAAACAAAAATATAAAGAATCTCTAACCTGATTCTGTATGCAAAAAAACGAGTAAATTTTATGTCCCAAAAAGTAAATTTAATTTTTTAGTCTTGATTGATGTGTTGAGTGCTTTACTTATAATTATTTTGATAATGTTATTTCCTTCTAGTCGTTCTCGAAGTTTCATGCAAGAACTGGCGAAGTGTCAAAAGGCAGATTCGGTTTGGCGGTCACTTCACTTGGAGACATTAATTATGATGGGTTTGGAGGTAATTATACTAGATATCGAAGAAATTGACGCCATATGATATTTTACCTAATAAGGACAATGATCTTAGTGTTATAACGTTTAATTTTTACGAAGGAAGAAGAATATCAACATCGTTAGAGAATCTAATAGTCGTAAAAGTCGCCGTTCGGTACTTTACTGATTTCATACATAAATCCTCTGGTATATAAAGAAAATTACCTGAAACGCCTTATTTTTGAGCAATTAAAAACAGAAATACCAGAAATGTCACTTGAATTGATATAGGAGTATAAACATATACCCTGTTTAGTTTATCATCACGAATAGAAGTTTAAGCTGTGATAGCCCAGGGTGTGATCGTACGACTCTTTCGAGAGGGCCACGAGTTCAAACCCAAGCGGGCATCAATGAGTTTTTCTATTAAAACTTATGTGTCTAATTGATAATTGCAATTTATCACTCGCTTTCCGGTGAAGGAAAACATCGTGAGGAAACCTGCATATCTCTAGAGAAATCTGGGGATATCCATCCGCGTGGTAGGTCTAACTTCCAACCCATCTCTCCAGGTACGGAGAGAAGAAGCCTATGCCTAACAGTGGGATTGTAACAAGCCGTAACTTTACTTACTTTACTAATAGTAGTTTAATATTTTTGGCGATAAAGCGACCTTTTTTATTGCTCAAATATCATTTGCAATAATGAATCTAATTTTGTCATCCTCAGATGTGGCTGTTGGAGCACCTTACGGTGGAGAGAATGGCAAGGGCGTTGTCTACATATACCATGGTGGTGAGCAAGGCATTGGTGAGAAGTACTCCCAGGCCATCACTGCCGAGGAGATCAACCCCACCCTCAACACGTTCGGCTTCTCCCTCTCTGGTGGAATCGATCTGGATGACAATAAATACACAGATTTGGTGGTCGGAGCTTATAAGGCTGACAGTGTGGTATTCCTGAAGTGAGTAATTTGAATAATTATAGGCCAACCGTTTAACTCAGTCCTTGCGTATAAGGTACAAGGGCGTGGAGGTGAGAACGGGGACGGACGTAGGTGCGGGCGGCGAGTGCTGTAGCTTGATATACAAGAGGTGATCCCGACCGGACCGGTAAGGACTGAGTTAAACGGTGAGCCTTTAGTTAATGTAGTGTGTGCTCAGTTATTTTATGCAATCGAGTAAAGTATTTTTTTTCGTTTGTTACTCTTTCAAGGCAGAATTATTCCTTATACACCGGGATAGCATATTGGCTATAGAAATCCTGTTAAATCCACAGGAATAGGATGGCATTGAAAAGCGCCATCTATCAACTTGTCACGCGAGAACAGTCCACGCAAACAAAGTTGCGGGTTAAAGTGTGTGATATTTTGAAGTTTACAAGAAAACATTTACAATGCAAGTTATTTTGACCACATGTTTTCGAGTTCGGATTATCCTTAACCCCTGGTTATAACAATGAAAACGAAGTGAGGAAATGCTATAGAATTTGATAAGCCGACAAATATTATTTATATATAAAAATGCCGTATTACAATTTCACGTGGTATTATGCAATGGAATATTTCGATTTAAAACAAATATTTTTAATTTTTTAAACTAAACTTTTACCCGCCATATGATATCCGGCTTAGTAGATTAGACTTCCCTCATTTCTTACCGAAGTGTCGTAAAAGGAGACTAAGGTAATAATGCATTCAGGATGCTGCTGGGGCTGCCACGTTTCTGCAGTGCTTCAGGGATGTTTGCGGAAGTACGTGTACTATACTACAATACGTAAACGATGCACGTCCCTGATACGCAGACTGAGGGCGAGCAGCAACAGCATCCTGAATATGATATCGGAGAGGCTAGACCGCCCGTATGTGAACCGCTGCTGTAGGATTCACATCGAGTATAGTTCATACCGGTTATATACATATACATAAGTTACTAACACTAGTTTTGAGTATTTTGTTTATTACTAACCTTGTGTATGTGCTGAGTCTTTGTTACTTGAAATCAATTAAATAAATAAATAAATAAGGTAAGTTGATCCGCCGTGTGGTATCTGGCAATGTAGATTAGACTTCCCTCATTTCTTACCGAAGTGTCGTAAAAGGCGACTAAGGTAAGTTGACCCACCGTGTGGTATCCGGCTGAGTAGAATAGGCTACCCTCGTTTTTTACCGAGGTGTCGTAAATCGCGACTATAGTAAGTTGACCTGCCGTGTGGTATCCGGCTGAATAGAATAGGCTACCCTCATTTCTTACCGAGGTATCGTATAAGGTGATTAAATTAAGTTGACCTGCCGTGTAGTATTCGGCTAAGTAGAAAAAACCCTCATTTCTTACGGAGTCATCGTCAGACAGGCGGCCAGAAGTAAAATATTACCCAAATCATATAACATTTTAAAATATGCTGTAACGACCCCACTCAGAGTGGGAAAAGGGCAAGAGAATGATGATTAAACTAAATCTTTTCCCCATTGGTTATTTCGACTCGGGACTCCATTCCATTCTCTTATGTTGCGCCTTACTTAATCTTACCAAGATTTTTTAACTAAATCAACTTATATCAGAGCTTTCTTTGTTCAAAGATCTCGGCCAGTGGTTAAAGTGACTGCAGAAGTTAAATTCATGAGCGACAGCAAACTAATCTCCCTGGACGATAAGAGATGTCAGCTTTCTAATGGAACCCAAGTTGCCTGCGCTCAGCTGATGTTCTGCCTGACTTACACTGGTGTTAATGTTGACCAAAGAACAAGTGAGTATTCTTACTTTATAAACCTTTGACTGGCTTGGCGCAGTGGGTAGTGACCCTGCGTTTCGGCTCCGTGGGACGCGGGTTCGTTTCCCGCCAAGGGCCAACATTTTTTATAAATGGATTTGTTGGTACAAAAGTAATAATAAAATTATTTTGCTTTAATCCGCGATGAAAAGCTGTGATGGCCTAGCGGTGCGACCGTGTGAATCTCTAGAGACGATCATGGGTTCAAACCCGTGCAGACACCAATGAGGTTTTCTATTAAAACTTATGTGTCTAATTGATAATTGCAATTTATCACACGCTTTTCGGTGAAGGAAAACATCGTGAGGAAACCTGCATATCTTTAGAGAATCCTAGGGATATGTGTAACCTACCAATCCGCATTGGAGCAGCGTGGTAGGTCTTAGCTCCAACCCTCCTTTCCAAAAATGGAGAGTGGAGGCCTATGCCCAGCAGTGGGATAGTAACAGGCTGTTACTTACAATCCGCGATGAAATATCTATAAAAGGATTTGTTGGTCTTTGAACCTGGGTCTATATTTGTATTTAATGTATTTAAAAAAATATATAAGTATATATTCACCAGTTCTCTGTCTACCATAAGGCAAGTATTTAGTTACTTGCATTGGGGACGGACGACCGTGTGTATAAGTGTCCCATATATTTATTATTATTTATATATTTATTATATTAAACCTTGATTTGACGCCATATTATATTAGAGTAAGTCTAAAATAGATCCATCGAAAAAAAGAGAAAGCAAATAAGGCGACTTATCCCTCTCTCTTTTATGCGCGTGCTAAACAACTTAACGTTATTCTAAAAATATATCGTACGCTTAGTATTAAAATTATCTAATTCAGAAGCGTAGCGCCTACAAAGCTTGTGAGTGTTAAATAGACCCATAACTTAGGTAAGCAAGAAAACACTTCTTTTAAAAATAGCGTGATGCCATAGATGGCTTTGAAATAAGGATATTAATCTAACTCAAGTAAGCCTCATTTTTAATTAAGTCACTTTAATACTAAGCGATATCATCCTCCTGCTCTTATCCCACTCTAAGTGGGGTTGGCACAGCATGTTATAAACATGCTGTCACATGACTTGGCTGCGTTTTTACGACCGGCCACCTGCCTGACGTCAACTTAACTTAGTCGTATTTTACAACACCTCGGTAAGAAAGAGGGTGGTATTTCACTAAACCGGATACCACACGGTGGGTCAACTTACCTTAGTCGCCTTTTACGACACCTTAATACTAAGCGATATATTTCAATTAATAACGCGCCATGCGCCATTTTATAGTAATATTTTTGGTATAAAATAAACACAATCATTTAATTTTTTATGAATTATTTTTTTATGCATTATTAATTGAATTGTGAATTCTAATATGTATAAACCATTACATTTAAATTTTTTAATGAATAAAAATACTATGATATACCAATTTTTATCTGACACGAATAAACTTTAACAGTGCCTTAGAATATTTAGTTTTAAATCTTCAAAGTTTCATAGCAGCTTTCTTTTTTCCAAGCGGAGGGATATATTTGCTATTTCGGTGAGTGATTGTAGAAGGCAACAAATGTATAAAAAATATAGTTAATGTTCATTCATTTAGTTCATTATATCATTATTTCGTAAATAATTACACGTGTAACCTCATATTTCACTTAAAAGATATTTCAGTAAAAACTAATGATTAAATATTCCAATTTAAGTATTAACTAACCAAGTGTTAAGCGACGAATAAATTTTCGAAAAATAACTAACTTCATAATAAGTCATAGTTGGACCGATAATCGTATGTAATATATAAATTAAAAATAATTTATCATAAGAAAATCAAATTTTGTTTATCATGTCTCACGTAAACCATCATATATTTATCTTTTCTAAATCAAATTATGTCTTTTAAAGACGTTGACTATTAACTTACCAATGAATAGTGTTTCAGGGACATCGAAATCCTAAAATAATGAACATATTGGACGTCAAGATTTCAGATCATTCAATTGTCTAAAACTTATGTTCTGAAAATACAAATAAAGAATTTAAAGCTGATATATTAATAAAGTATATCTCTTCGAATAAGATCATTTCAATCAAAATCCTTTCTTGATTTCTTGGTTGAAGAATGTAGAATGAAAAAGTTTTTTGTTAATGTACTTACTACTACATTAGGTTCATGGATTTTGTAAGGGCAACTGTATATAAAAACACTTAGATGAATATTATAATATGTACCATCCAGCACCATACACCATTAAACAACGCACTGTAGCATATTAAAGCATGAAAATATATTTTAATAAGAAACTCTTTATGGTAAACGAATAAATCTATATCCCTACCATATAAAACAAATCTTATATGTGTTAATAGAAGATTGCTATTTGTTCTTGCTTTATCGTGTTGCTTAGATAAAACAGTTTTATATAAGACTTATAGTAACAATAATTTTAAGTTGGTTAAAACATTGAATAAATGAGCAATCAATATTTAATAATGATATAGAAATATATCAACAATTTCAAAACAAATTAAAAATCTATTTTTTAATTATGATTTTGTCGAGCATCTATAAAATTAATAGGACATTCATGATGCATTTAATTTATATTGTCATAAAGAAAATTGTGTATAGGAAAGAATGAAAATGTCAGATAAATAATAATAAATAAACATTTTATAAAACGCCTGTTTAAAGTTAATACTTGACTTGCTCGCTTGTAATTGCGGCACAAAACTTCCAGGAGTCTGAACATACAGTTAAATCTAATTATTCAGTTTATATTGCGAAATTGAAAATAATGTTAAGATCTAACAAAATAACAACGTCTTCCCTATTTGTATCAAGTATATAAAGTCTGTTGGCATACGAAAATGATAAATAAATACACCTTGTTTTCATATAAAGTAATAATTTCATTCATGAGTAAATTTAAAGTTTTATCAAATTTTAAGATATAATAATGCTTATAAGTAATAGTTTTTTCTTGCTATATCAGCATGTATCATTTTATTAATAAGTAATAGCAAGATATAACTATTAGATAATGGTAAAAAACTGTAAAATAACGTGGGAAAAAATCTTATATTTAATGAAATAAGTGAGAAAATGTCTAATTCATGTTATTCCTTATAGATTTCGAAGTAACCCTTGACCTCGACTCACGGCAAGTGACCAGCAAGCGTTTGTTCCTGATGGAAAGCAGGCAAACAGTTTACACTACTCACATTCTGCTGACTCAGGGTCAGCAAGAATGCAAAGAGATTACTGTGTACCTCGATGTAAGTATTACAGGTTTACGCCGGATCTTCTGTGGTATCAAAATAAATGTAACATGTTGATATACTATATATTTATTAATCTCTTACTGCAATTATTAGCTCCTTATCAGGAACGTAAATTGAGATATTTTAGAAGATGTGAGTGGAATTTTTGAGGTACCATTATTTTTTAACAGAAAGCTCAGCAGTGTCTAGATATAGTTTGAGCTTTGACCCTTTGCGTCACCAGCTATCACTAAATATCACCAAGCAATAACTATACCAACATTTGACAACGACTGGCTTGAAATATATGCGAAAATGGATTATGTTGGCTTACAATTTACATCCAGAAGTGGTTGGTGATAATTAAGTTCAATTTACAGGACGAAATTCGCGATAAGCTGACCCCGATCGAAGTGAAGATGACTTACGAGCTAACCCAGCAAGCGGCGGGGACCTCTGTGCCACCTGTGCTGGACCGTACTCGTGTAATAGAGCACACTGACTCGCTGAACATACAGAAGAACTGCGGACCCGACAACATTTGTATACCCGACCTACAGATGATTGTGACCACGTAAGTTAAATCCTGCTGTCATTGAAGTTCCTTGCTATTCAGAAAACCTTACGTGACGGGGAGGCCAGCTAAACACCACTGCATACGTCGTCATCTATGGACAAATGAAAATAACAAGCGTTTCTTTACCCAAGATCTTCTTTATTACACGTAGGTCTTTCCAATGAACACTATACACTCGACCTTCAAGGGGTACATACATGATCATATGTCGAGATGCAAAGAAGCGTCAGAAAACGCAGTGTAGGGTAGACCTAATTGTGGACTGATGATCTCAACAAAGTAGTAGGGAACCGCGTGATCCAAACGGCACAACATGTGATGTGGACGGAACGACTTTTTTATTTTCCACCAACACACGGTCGTATGCCATGATGAGCCAATAGATGAGAAGTATATTTAACATCTCTAGTGACAGAGTTGCGACCACAGGCAGGGTAGACTCACTTTGTGGGCTTCCGTTCTGAACAAAATTGTAGCGTGCTGCATAATCCCAAAGGCACGTAGAGTTGCACTTGGCGAGGATATTCCTTGAAGATGATCCTATGTCTAATAGTGGACATCGACGTGTCCCATTAATTGTTTTGTTTTATGTTTTCAGTCCTACACAGAACTACGTACTTGGGTCTGGTGAAAATGTTCACATTGATGTTGTCGTCAAGAACTCCGCTGAAGACGCTTTCGAAGCGGCCTATTACCTTCAAATACCTGCTGGAGTTACTTATGCGAAGATGGAAAGACTAGACAAGGAAACCGCTGAAGCCTCTCCCATATATTGCTCCATCAAAAACAAAGGCGCCGATGGCAACAGTACACTTAAATGTGATTTAGGAAACCCAATGGCCAGCGGGCAAAGTGTAAGTGTAATAATAATATAAGAAGAATTGAAAATTTTTTACCCACAAATATAAAATGTGCACAATATCCAAAGTCCGAATCATATTTGCTAATACCTACATACATACAAAACCTACATACAAAATACTTTTGCTAGAATTTAGCTTTTTTTTTTACTGCATCCAATTACATACATACAATACAAAGCTAAACACTGGAGTTAAATTTGGTCGATAAATAGACAATATTATAGGGATATTGCAAGATGAAAGTCTCGTACTGAAATTTGACGCCAGATTAATCCCGCACTCGAGTGTTAGCTGTTTGGTACTGTTAACATTAGCCGTTAATAATTATTATGAACTGGGCATTTGAAATTGAAAATAACAGAAATTATCGAAAAAAATTGGAAAAATTGGACATATAAATGTGATTTTTTTTTTGGCGTTATGGTGTAATGCTAAATTATTTCGCAATTGGTAGGCAACCTTTAAGTACCATATGTTTTTATTATTTTGCACTTTGAATTATGTAACGCTGTTTTATTTGAGTATTAAGTTATTGGTAAACCAAATAAAACAGACTTTATGGGGTTATTTTCATGGTCTGAATATGGAAATAACATTTTTTTGTCTTACAGTATCAATAATTCTCTTAAAGGTAAATTTCCGAGTTATAGTGGAAGTAGATGCCAGTGTTACAACTCTGAATTTCGATATGGAAGCGAACTCTACTAACCCTGAGCAAGGCACGCAATTTGACAATAAGAAGAATTTAATGATAGGTGTCGTTGTCAAAGCTGTGTTATCTATTATTGGGTAAGTCTCATGCTTTTTTAATTAATCTTGAACAAGGTTTCTGTAATCGTGAAGGTTTGATTAGGGACATGCGAATTTTTAAAATCCAACTGTTAAGGTTGGAGACGATCACTCTACAGGTATCCATACATCATTTCAGTCTCATTTCAGTATAATTATAAATTTAAAATTTAATTACAGAACATCAGATCCACCTGAGTTACATTACAACGCATCACTCTACGACATTCATGACCTCAAAGACGATACAAAACTGGGTCCTCAAGTAATCCACAAATACAATATCAAGAACGAAGGACCTTTTCCTGTTGATGAAGCTGAAATTTACGTTATGTGGCCCTATCAAACACTGACTGGTAAGGTTCAGACAACGTTTAATAAAATCAACTGTTTGAAATTTGTCCTAGGATAATTGTGTTTAGAATTATCTTAGGACAATTATAAGCAATTAAATCAATCAATTATAATCAGATTGATCGAGTTGAGTAGTATCTTTTCATACTTTAACAATGCCGTTATACATTGATATAATGTATAACGGCATAAGTCATTACCAGGCATCGACATATTTCACGATCCACTTGTTTCTTTTAAAAATAAACTTATTAACTATTTCTTGCTAAATTAATATTTAGCAAGAATATTAATTTAGCAAGAAATAGCCATATTTTTTAACTTATAAATTACTTTTAATGGTTGCATGGTATTACTTGGTAAATGTTATGTGCACTTTTTAAAGATATGCATATCAGTACATTTTTAAAATATGTGTGTATATAATAGTGAATGTCTTAATATGTATATTGTTAGTGTACTTATTAAATAAATAAATAAAAAAAAATAAATAATATTATTTACAATTTTGACAAAGAAAGCAGTTGTAAAATTTAAACTTAAAAGCTATAATCAAGTCGAAATTCTTATTCTTGAGATAGTGTGGTATTGTGCTTCGACAACATATGGTGTTTTTATGGCGTAAACAAAGAAACATAAGCTAAACTGGTAATTATATTATATTTACAGGTGAAAATCTTATGTACATGATGGTACAACCACAATGGATTGGCAATATGCAGTGCGACATGGCGCGGCAGATCAACCCCGAGAGCCTCTTTGTACAGAATCCTTATGCTTTCTTGCTCTCCAAGGAAAAAGAAGGTATGTTTTCGGATATGTGGTAATATAGTCTATATTTAAATTAATAGATTTCACTTAATCTGCAGTAAATATTTTTAAAAGCAGAATCCAAAAAAAAAATCAGAGAAAAAGAACGCAAATGAATTATAGATTACTTCTTTTATTGGTTTTCAAAATTTGACTGACTTTTAGGTACTTTACATTGGATAGATACCGATTTATGTTTGAATTTAATCTTCAAATTTCTAAATACATAAGACGTTTAGCAACATTTTTCTAATATCAAGGAATGAGTTGTGTAATACAATTTGTTATAATTTATACTTTTTCGTTTTCAGCAATGAAGAGCAGTGAACTTTATACAGGATCTCAAATTGGCACCGGCGGAGGATATTATGGGCAACGTAAGAGTTTTTTTTACTTTAAAATCTTTTTCAAAAGGAAACATTCAAGATCTATCGATTTGTTCTTCTAAATTAATTTTTTTTACACTTAAGAATTTAGAAGACATTAAAAGTTCTAAGATGACAGATAAAACTTGATAACTTTCAAGACGATAAGGTATCATTATATATTAGGGTGTCGAGGCATGAAAGTGACGAGTGATAGGTAATGTTGGTAAACTATCTTCACGGTGATAAACCATCTCATAAAGATCCCACATTGCCGCTTGATCCAAGTTGCTATAGATCCCATGAAACGTCTATGTGGAAGAGTAAATAACAGTAAAGCAAAATTAAGTTCAAAATTCGTTTGTTGTACAATAGTGTATGTAACAATAAAATTTTGATTTCGACTTCTCTTACAGAGTATTGGCAAGAAATGTACACAAGCAGCGGTCAGTCAAGTTCACAAGAAGGTCAAGTTAGTGGAGGTCAGTTCGGTGGCCAGGGCTCCAGCAGTGGCTATGTTAATACTGGTGGACAGGTATCAGGTGGTCAAGTATCAGGCGGTCAAGTATCAGGCGGTCAAGTATTTGGTGGCCAAGTCGGTGGAACGCAAGGTGGAACCTATTCATACAACCATACTTGGTCAAGTTCCGGTGAAGGTTTAAGTGCTGAAGAGCGGGAGGCAATAAGAAAAAATCTCCTAGCAATGGCAGGAACCAATAACCAGGGAGCTGGACGTAGTATAAATCAAGGAAATTTCAGCCAGGGTCACGTCACCTACAGTCAAGGAGGTCAACGTGTTTATGAACAAAGCGGACAAGTTCAGGGCAGCTATGGTCAAGGTCAACAAGGAAGTCAAGGTACCCACACTCAAGGAACCTATTATCAAGGTCAAGGCAACACTCAAAGTGTACAAGGATCATCACATGGACAAGCCCAAGGTGGCTACGCTCAGGGTACATATTATCAAGGTCAAGGAAACACTCAAAGTAGTCAAGGAGACCAACATTTATATGTCCATGGTCAAGCTGGTTCTGGTGGTGAATTGGGACAAGATGGACGCATAGTTCGGGTAAAGAACCGAACAATTTTATATGATGCCAATCATAACATTATATCCCAAAGCGAAACAAGTACGGAGTACGGGTCGCTTGGTCATGAAGGTGAAGCTGGAAGTTCATTTAATACGTAAGTTAAGCTTTTTTTCTAAACGTGAGAATTTTTTTCTGGTACATGATAAGCAACTTAATCTTCGTAAACTTTTTTTTTTAATATGCCCTAAGTCCGCGTAATTAAAAATATGGATACAGTGAAATAGGCTCTCCTTCTTCTTCTTCTTCTTTCTCAACCGGTGGACGTCCACTGCTGAACATAGGTCTCCCTAAGGGATCGCCACAATCCACAATTTTGTGCCGCTTGGATCCAGCGGCTCCCCGCGACCTTTTTGAGGTCATCAGTCCACCTCGTTGGGGGCCTACCAACGCTGCGCTTTCCAGTGCGAGGTCGCCATTCCAGCACCTTAGGACCCCAACGCCCATCGGTTCTACGTACTACGTGCCCCGCCCATTGCCACTTCAGGTTCGCGATACGATGAGCTATGTCGGTGACTCTGGTTCGTCTACGGATCTCCTCATTTCTGATTTGATCACGTAGAGATACTCCGAGCATAGCCCGTTCCATCGCCCGCTGAGTGACTCTGAGCTTTCTTATGAGGCCCATAGTCAGCGACCACGTTTCCGATCCGTAAGTCATCACTGGCAACACGCACTGTTCGAAGACCTTGGTCTTCAAGCACAACACTTCCGCTATTCCTGGCTCTGGCAGCGGTTTGGGTAACGGCGTGGCAGGGGGTGTTAAGAATCTCCGGCAGAGATTCCGCTGCCAACCCCGACGACTAGGCTCTCCTTAGGAGGGAAGAATTTCAGTGTTAGATCCACCATGCAGCTCTATAATGACTAGCAGGTTCTACATATCGCAGAAATTATTTTAACAGTTAAAGTAATACCTGGTTTGTTTACGATATTTCCTTTCCTGAAAAGCGCATGATGAACAGTAAATATTAATTATTATTACATAAGGTTTATGAAGGGATCCTAGGTGTCTGCCAGCTGCTGGCAAGGTTACACGACCTCACCGCTCAGATCGTTTAGTCAAACGATATATGAAAGGCAATTTTGAAGCGATATCTGCCAGTTACTCGTGACAAGTTACCAAAGTTTCCTTATTATTTCAGCTATTTAAATAACCAAGGTGGTGGAAAACAGAACTACGGATCGAGTTCAGGACAAGGCTTTGTGCACGGATCTTGGGCTACGACCGAAACTGTTAACCCAAATATAATGAATGCCGGTTCCAACTCATTTAGAGGAGGACCAAGTGTTACCGTTGTTGGTGACGAGGAGGAAGACAAGATCGGAGGCTTTGGTGCTTATGCTGCTCAAAACTCGAACAATGAGTTTAAATATGGTATCGCTGATGTGACGAATGCTAATGTCGGAGCTGGATCCAGTAGTGGTGGAGTATACAGTGGAAGTGGTAGTCAAGGCAGTGGTTATCAGAGTGGAAGCTTCCAGAGCGGTGCCCAAAGTGGAAGCTCTCAAAGCGGAGGCTATCAAATCGGAGGCCACCAAAGTGGAGGGTTCCAAAGTGGAGTACGTCAGGGTGGAAGTTATCAAAGCTCGTCTGGCGGTTCTTATGGCTCAAGCAGTGGAGGTTATTCCTACTCTTCCAGCTCAGGTATTTACTTAACATTTTTAACGTACCTTAATTAATAATTAGGACGAGAGGATAAATAACTTTCATAAAACCACAAATTGTGTAAACTTTTGAAATTCGAAATTGTACTTTTCTAAATTTCTAGTGTTTAAACTAATTTAGAACTAACAGATTAAGAAAAAAACAGAATTAATTTAGAATTAATCGATTTTTATGAATGTACTATACAAGGTTATTACTGTTGTACTATATGCAATATATTTATTTAAGAAATGTTGAGAAAATCGATAAATCAAGTAAAGTTTTTTATAATTAAGTTTTACAGATTTCTTTAATCGTAGAGTTCTGTAATCTAAATCAACTATTCTGCCTTAAACAGCCACCCTCTTATCCCATTGAGCCCACATATAGCCCTGATGGTTACATATAACATTCCTAATTTATTGGACGCTTACTAACATCGTTTCTGGTCAACAGGCGGCCAGAGCTCGTACTCTCAATCAGGAGGTAGCTTCAGCTCATCATCAGAACAGAGAAGGGGTAGTACAAGGCGCCGTCGACAAAGTGAAGTATGACAAATTTATAATTTGTTTCTTAAATTATACAGAAACCTTGACATGTTAGTCAAAATTCAATCATACATTAAATAACAGATAAAACAATGGTAAATTTTAATGTCTTTTGAAATTCAAAAGTATTAAATAGTAGTTTTGTATTTTAGGTGGACCCCCAACTAAAGGAGATTTTGGAAAAATGTCAAGAGAAATACAAGTGCGAAGTGTTGCGGTGCAAAACTGGAAGACTATTGAAGGGACAAGAAGTTTGGTTGGCGCTGAGGTCTAGAATCAATGCTTCAGTACTTAACGAGGTAGGTGTCGTCTTCTGTGTTTATAGTATATGAAAAACGATGAACCGATTTTATTTCACGATATGTGTCGATTCCAAAAAAAAATCAAAAATTATTTCTTCTTATTTAATCTATTGTCAAATGCGGTCCCAAGTCTCCTGAAAGAATATCTATGCCATATATTGCACTGCTTGGATCCAGCTGGCAAATTCCGGTGTGGTTTATCACCTTATTAAGATCAAAGAGGTCTAAATACATTAGCCGACATAATTTTTAACAGTGCTTTCTTTCTTTTGAGTTAGTTTTGTTAGTCTTTTGTTTTTTATCCTTATATGTTGTGTTACATATATTATGTTGTTGTGCTGTGTTCCCAAACTGACTCAGTAACCCCAAGGCCACCTGGGAGACTCGAAGGGGTCTACGTTGGCTCGACAAAAAACGATTATAACAGTAATACTCTTTTTTCTTCGAAAACTATCAATTCCTGTTTTGACATTTCCATAGTTAAATCCAATATTCAATTTTTTTCTCGACTCGAAACTATGATAGAAATTTAGCTGCAGTGGGATCATCGGAACTAGCTGAATATTGAAAGTGGTTTATGAGAAAAAGTCAGGGAACCTCTGATTTGAATGGTATGGTATAATGGAACTAAATGATAAGCATGAAATGTTTTAGATAACTAATATATTTAAGCTCCAAATAGGTTTACAATACATGCATTTCTTAAAACTTGAGATGGTTATTAAGGTACTGCCGGAGCCAGCTAAATTTTGTAAATAGTCTATGAGAAAAATATTGGGAACCTGCGTATTAATGGGTTTTTTTTGTCTAGATCTCTCAGGAGCGGGCAGTGAAACTGTCGTCTCTGGCAGCCACGCGCATCGTCCGGTTGCCCATGGTGGGTCAGCCCAGTGACCGGTCGTGGCGCATGGCTGAGGCTTCCACCGTGGTGACGCCGCAACTAGAAGCTCTCGAGAGCAGCGTCATCCCGTTATGGGTCATCATCCTTGCTGCTGTGATCGGCGCGCTGCTCCTGCTTTTACTCATCTTCGCGCTATACAAAGTAAACGTTGCTCAAATAAAATTTTAATAATTAAAGGAACGAAGTAGAAACGATGTTTTAGTGCCAAATGGTGTAGAGACTTTCGGTTCATTGGGCCGGGACGCTCGAGCCTCTTGAAAGACCTATCTAGAAGACTCATAGAGCGTAGAGTCGAGAGCTGGTAGCTCTAGCTCTAGGTAACCTTGGCCTTGGTAACATTGCCAGTGTTATGGGAACCCTACTTCATTGTACTGGATTTGATGATTTGAGATAAATAAATATAAGTATATTTGTTTAGAATTTTAAAGTTTATTCCTGTCACTACTTACTTCTAAACGAAGAATTGACTGTAATTAGAAATGTTAGTCATTAAAAGCCTGTTTCAGAGTACCCCTGTTACTTGGGAGGGGCCGTTTGAGCTTAATTTCAACACACAACTGCAATGTAATTATTATTGGAAAGACAAATAATTTAAATAAAAGTTGCCTTTATTTTGGTTTACTTGTACATCAGGTCTGGTTTAACATAACTGCTGAGTAAATTATTGAAGCTCACACACGATTCAATCACACTGCTCCAATGCGGCTACAAATTTCACAGGCTTTTGTCACAGATATGCTGGCTTCCACATTATTTTACAGTAATTTATCAAATTTTAGTGAAGCATCCTCTGAAGAACCAGCAAGAAATCCGGCGCTGAATTATTTCAAATATTTTTTTTTATTTACACAGCGCATAAGTAATTTGTATCACGGGATTTTAATTAGAGACAGCTTTGATGTCTATATGCTTGAATACATTTTTAAATATATTCAATTGATATCACTATTTTCAGTGCGGATTCTTCAAGCGCAACCGCCCATCCGACCACACTGAGCGGCAGCCTCTGAACGGTCGTGACGAACATCTTTGATATCCGACCACCGATTTAGGCCTATCCAGCGACGCGATCGCAACCTCTGACGTCGGGAGTACTTCGGACGTTGAGGCCACGTCCGACGTCGAGGCCACTTCCGACGTCAACGCCACGTCCGACGCTAACGCAAGCTCCAGTTCTACTGACGCAGCAAGTGACGTCACCAGTCAAGACTCTTCTAGCATGGACCGATATTAGCATCGCAAATGGTTTGATCTCGCTAACACAATGACTATTTATACACGACACGTCTTATTCGTCTAACACGGAAACTGAAGTTCTTTAAAATCTCCTAGAAATATTAAGAAACTTCAAAAATAGTCATCAGAAAAAAAAGATACATTCACTGTTCCATACTAAAACCAATTTGTATTATTTTTTAGATAATCAATAATCACTCGATTAAACAAGTTTATGATAATGTAATCAAATTTCTTTCGTCTATGAAAATAAAGATTTTGGTTCCTTTTTTTACGATTTAACAATCAGAATCTAGCTCCAATTTACACAGTATGCAACGCCTACGAAATTTTAACAGTAAGCCGAAAGGTCGATCCGTTTTAAGTTAGTGGATTCGTCGATAGTGGAATAATCCAAAATTGTGTGTACCACTTAATATAAAAAATAGTTTGAGTGCATGCGCCACTCTTCCTAAACACCTATGGACTATATTCGATAATACATCTATGACCAATGTAAATATGGAAAGATATTTTAACATAGGTATCTTTTCGGGGTTTTTTTACCCCATAACCCAATGCAACGGTTACAAAAAGAGATCTGGATGTTCGGTGGTAGATAATATGAATTTTGAAATAAGCGTTATTGCATAATACCGTTTACTTCCAAAAGACAGGTATTTTTGTGACAAACGTCTTCTCCGTGTTAACAGTTGTTGCTATGTATTATTGAATGAGTGCTTACAACGAACAGAGGTTCTAGATGAACAGTGAAATAATTAACGCGATGTTAATACGGTATTAATAATGCTGTTAAAAGAGGTTTACTAGGAATTTTCTCGTTAGAAAAAATGCGTTATGCGTTAACCATACGCATTTCTAATTTATCGAATTAGGCGTTATTTTGCGGAGATTCATAATACAAAACTAATGAGAATATTATTTATTTTGCTATAATCCGCGATAAAAGAAAATATGTGTAATGCTAAATGTAGAGTGTATTATTCGTTCTCATACCTGATACATGCAGTATTTGTAAGAACTCATGCACTACCCGTCACCGATGGCACAACAATACACAAGCTCTGCACACAATCACCACCACAATCTCAACAATTGTTTCGCCCCGTAACCGAAGCATCGTCAGGAAATAGACTACACCACAAAATCGTAAAGCGATTTTGTCGATACGAAACAATTGTTGAGGTTGTGGTGGTGAATGTGTGCAGTGCTTGTGTATTGTTGTGTACTGTACATTTAGCATTACATATATTTTCTTTCATCGCGGATTATAGCAAAATAATATTCTCATTACTTTTATACGCATGTCTTTGACGAGTTATAGTTAGTTAAACGAATCTGCGTACGATTAGTATACAGTTGTATAACTTCAATACTATAAAGTATATAATAAACACCATTAGACTGGAATGCAATAAGCGTGGTGGCCTTTATTTTATAACGAGTCTGACTAAAATTTATTTCACTATTCCTTCAGATTTATTACTTTTGTAACTAATATTTACGAATATATTTTAGTCAATCTCGTATCAGGGACTATGAATATTGATATACATGTATTAGATAATAGACAAAGAAGTTTCTATGTTGTTCCAAATTTAATATTGTTTCAGTGTTCTCTCAAATGATCCACAAAGTTACATCAATACTTAAACTGAAGTGGGAATGAGCGGGAAAAAACCAAATATTTTGCCTGATTTTGGTATCACCAATTTCTAATTCTATACCTCAAGTGATAATCTATCTAAGGGCTTAAGCAATCGTAAATAAAATAAGTTATTTTGCTATTTTTTCAACTACTTAGTCTAATAGACTCGACTTTTGCTCCCGGTGTGAATTTACTTTATGCTTATGCGACTTATCCCACCCTTATTTTTTGTGGACGTCAATTGCAATGGCACGTATTCTATTTATCACATATGGTTAAAATTAACCTCAAAAGAAATTCCAAAAGATTTTTATATTCATACATTTTCTTTGGATATAAAAGGACATCATTATTCAAAGTGAAGTCCATTCACAGTCCAATATCTCTTATCATTCATTAAATCAGGCGATACTCCTTTTATATGCAAATCATTCTTTACACAATCCATCAATATTTTTTGGTTCTCGAAAAATATTAAAGTGGACTTCCTTTTAATATATGTATTTCAATATTTCAGAAAGTCCCTGTATTAATTTATAATTCATATTTCAACTGTATATATCACATAGCGCGCCTCATGAGATTCGTCATATCGATTTTATATGTAAAAACTTTCCTTGAATATTTTTGATTCAAAAATGTTTTAAGGTAATTCATTATATATAACTTATAACTAGTCACGATAATTATACATAAACCATTTTGGTATTACGCCATATTAGGTTATATATAAAAAGAAAAAGTATACAAAAAAAAAAGTACACGGATGTGATACGTTGAGTGTCGTATTGGTTTCTTCATAATCGGCGATAACAAACGATTACTAAGATTGTGTAGATATACTCAGCTGTAATCGCCAATGATCGTCTATGATCGTCTAAGATCGCCGTGCAATGTTAGATTCTCAAACAAGCGCCAAACAAAATCGCTCCAACTCCATCTTGATGTTCATCCATCTCCATCCATCTTGTCCTTCGACAAAATACGGATGATCGTGTGGACACTTGCAACGATGATCGTGACAATCATAGACGATCACATAATCAACGATCATCGCCGATGTTGAAGTGCAGGAAGTATGTTTGTAAAATGTGATCTATGTGAATAATTAGATTTTTAATTCGTCGCTTAATGCGGCTTATATCTAGACCTAAGAACAATTAAAAAAAAATATAGAGTTGGTCGAACAAAAAAGACAAAAATCGAGTAAAGAAATTTTAAAATACTTCTTTTTAAATTTGTGCGTGTTTATAATTATATTTAATAGACAAACCGTTTTAGAAATTGCCGACAAATCTTAATTTTTTAGTCTGCAAACTCTGTTATTTTTTTTTATCTGAGATCTAGGAATTTTATTTTTAATAAATAACACTAATGTGAATCTACATTATTATATTACTAAGTTTAGAAGGCAATTATAGGCTTTGGGTAGAAACTTGTATTGAGCAATAATTATATTATAACAAATAATTTGTATATAAAATTGTACAATTTTTTTTAGATGGTCCTTTGCTACCTGTACTACTCGTTATATATTTAGTAGAAAATTTTGTTAATTTCCGACCAAATTCAATGGATATTTTAGTAAATATTATCAAATTCATCGAAACAGATTTTCAATACTCTATATACAACGACCATAGTATAAAATAATATTTTATCATTTTAAAAACCGAACTTCAAATATCTTTCTATTCTACTCTGGATTCTACCTTTTTAGTGCATTTGTAATTTGTCTTTTCGCCGAGTCAGCGATATATTTATTAAACTTAAATTGTTTTTATAATTTTTTTATTTATTTTGCCTTGTTTATTACATTTTTTATTTATTGAAATTGTACATACTCGTAATGCAAAGGACTTTCTAAATAGCTTCGTTGTCTATTAATACAGTGCCTTAACATAATGAATATCGTTGTAAAGAACATATCTATATATTGTCACGTTTGTGAGTTAGTTAGTAAAACATCACATTACAGTCAAAATTGATTACTAGTATTAAGCTAAACGCACATTAGCCTAATTTTTGTCTAATTATAAAGTACTTTTCTTAATTAATGTATAGAAACCGGCTATACTCACGTGTTATTTTATCGGATGAGCTCGACTAGTTTCAAGCCCATACGGGGCTCTTATCCGGCTCCGATAAAATAACACGTGAGTATAGACGGTTTCTATACATTAATTATGAATTCCACTCACGATAGTTTAAATTCAAAAATTACTTTTCTTAATTTAAATTATGTAAATTACGTCCGATATACAACTTTTTGTTTTAATTCCAACGATAAATAATAAATCGGAATGTAAGGAAATTTTTTTTTCTTCAAAGTTCTTTTAGGTTAGTTTAGGAGTTTGAAACAGTCCATTCTAGAAATAAAAAAATACAAATTTAATTGATATTTAATAGATATTATTTATAAAGTCAGGGTTCAGACAATTATCACATACAAGTCATATCATGATATACGTCAATTAAGTTAATAATATCGTGTTGTGCTTTTAAGTGATCTTTTATTAATAAAATGCCTTCGGATGTGTGCCTTCTGAGAACTGCCAGTTAATAATTAACTATATTAATGTAAATATTCTAGAATATTATATTAAATTTAAATCATTTTTTTACAGAACGAATACTTATTTAAAGATGATTGTGACTAGTATTTTAATTTAGTGAGTACTTAATAATGTTAAGAATCGAAATAAAAAATAATATTTAAAAAATTATAATTTTTTATAATATAATTTATGAATATGTTTAAAATTTTTATATCTTTATATTTAAATGAGTTAATCTTGTATATATATATATTTTCCGAATCTCGGAAACGGCTCCAACGATTTTCCTGAAATTCAACATGTAGGAGGTTTTGGGGCAGAAAAATTGATCTTGCTAGGTTTTATGTAAAAAAAAATTTGTTTTATCCCTGTTTTTGGGCATTAAAAACACTAACATTGATATTGAATTGAATTTTCGCCATCAACTGTCAAGTCGACGTAGCTTATTCGGGTGACGGGCAGAATTGAGAAATGTGAATGCCAAGGATCGATCCCAACTAAATAATTGTTTTTTTTAAGTTCTTTTTTTTGTAAAAAATTACTTTTGTCATCCAGATATTAATTAATAATTTGAATTATAACAATGTGAATGTATAAGAAATTGTTTTAATAAGATTAAGGAAACATTTTAAAAAGTTTGAAATGATGGTAACAATATTTTTTTTATGATTTTTGTGCAGGCCTATTATTATATCAAATAAATAAAAGACCTACATAAAACTATAATAGTGCGCTCTTGGCTTTAATATGAAGGCACGAAAATTTCTTAAATATTTAACCGATCTCGTTACAATTATAAAAAAACATGTTCTGTGAAAAAATGATTATTTAGCTATTATAAATATTATTGTCTTAACGCCATCATTGTTACTTTATATAATAATATTAATAATTATTTATTTCTCATAACTCGTATTAATAAAAATTCCGCTTCTACTTATAAGTTAATGCTACTGTGGATGCCATAATATTAATGTATGTCCGTACATTTCTGGTTGTTTGGGTAATTTGCATTTACCAAAAAATAAAACTGTAATAAAATTTTTGTTTTTAATACAAACACGTTTTTTAATACCCTATCTTTACTTTATTGTTCTTTCTTTTTTCTTCTTTTAAAAAAATTGCATTGGTTAAAATATATATATTTAGTAGAATGAAAATATTAGTAACAATTTTACAACACAGTCGCTTGGATCATCTGAAAGAGCAATGATATTTATTTATTTAGACAACAAGTACATATAAAACTTACGTATAATAAAAATAGACATTGTAGTGTATGCGGATTGAGACGTGTGTACTTTGTACATTTATATACAAGACACATATATGTAATACATACATGAACATAGTCACACTAACTCACACTAGTACAAATGTACATACACGGTCTCAGGATGCACCACGACAATAACACGAGAGCCCTTGGTAAGAGTGGTCTTAACAGTTACATGTTATTACTTGTTAGTGCGTGTTTGAGACTGTGCTATATTCATACAACATTAGTTTATAAACACTACAGACAAAAAAATAATTAAACAATATAAGTAGAACTTATGAAGGTGTCACGGTATGCACCAAAAAATTATTAATATGGAGATATTTTGCAGAGTTGGAGAGTGACAGAAGATTGTTAATTTTAAGACTACAGTCCACGCGAACGAGTAAAAGCTAGTAAAGAATTATAACAAACAACGATATTTCTCTTTATTGTACTTGTAGTGTTTATAAACTAATGTTGTATGAATGTAGCACAGCACTAATAAGTAACAACATGTCACTTCACGACCACTCTCACCAATGGCTCTCGTGTTACTGTCGTGGTGCATCATGAGACTAGTGAGTTAGTGTGACTATGTGCATGTATGTGTTACATATATGTGTCCTGTATATAAATGTACAAAGTACGTTACACGCGTCAATCCGCATACACTACAGTACTTATTCAGTAAATATAAACAATTTTCCCAACCCATTTACTCTCTCAATAACTCAATCACAAATATATGACACAATGCTTTTTCAATATGACCAACTCTATGAAGGAGGTTGTATTAGAAACATGTTGTAACAGAATATTTTGAATTTGAATGTCTTCCGTCTATCTGTATTTGTGTTATAGGCATATAACTCTACAGTAAATATGTTATGGGTATGAAGTGACGTCGCGAAGAGGCACCGGGTCATAGAACAAAAGTCTCGCCATAAAGATAACACGACACAAACCGTGCTATTGGCGACACGAGACGTAATAAATCATACTTCGGAAAGTTATTGTTTCGACGCGTTTTTATCCTTACTAATATCACTACATATTATAAAACAAAGTCCCTATATCCCTATGTACGCATAAAACTTTAAAACCACGCAATAGATTTTGGTGCAGTTTTTTTTAATAGATAGAGTGATTCCAGAGGAAGGTTTGTACGTATAATAACATTCAATACGGAGTAGAGAAATACTGTAATTTTTGAGGTTTCTGTAAATAATTACATTATTTTCCGCTTACATTGCAAACGTAGGCTAAAGCCTACGAGATTTATCAAAATAATGTACTAAGTATTTGTACATCTTGAAAAGGTCTACAGAAAAGTCCGCGATGATATATGTCTATCTCTTATGGATAACCCACTATAGTATTTTTTGTCATGTACTTTTTACGAAAAATAATGCCATATTTTTGAAGCAATTTTTATACAATACAGCATTAATCCTTATCCAATTAAGTACCTTAAATAAATAGTTGATTTAATATAGATCAATATGGCCGTTTACAGCATGTAATTTAAGTGAACATTTTCGGAGATATTACAGATTTAAAATGCCGTGAGGACGCCGCGCTTCGCCCTATAACACTGCGTCTTTAGCAGCTATGTCCCTCTTTCAAAAGTTTGTTTAAAGACATTCTGTAATTAATTGTAAAAATAAAAAATACATAGGGAAAATGTAAAAGTAAATAAGTAAAAATGTACTATATGAATTTAGATATTCCAAAGATAGCAGAAAATCTTCTTGGTATAGGAAAGGAAATTGTTTTTCTCCAAATTTAACGCGTGCGGGCCACGGGCAGTAATGAATAAATCAAAACTACTCGATCGATTTTAATAATTTTTTTTACCCTGACTGACATGGGATATATATTTTTCACCGTGCGAAGCAGGGGCAGGCCGCTAGTTATAAATAAATATACGGGACACTCACACACACGGTCGTCCGTCCAAAGTAACTTAATACTTGTGTTATGGTAGACAGACAACTGGTGAATATATACTTATATATTTTTTAAACACATAAATACAAATATACACCCAGACTCGAAGACCAACAAATTCAGTTGTAGAAAATATGGGCCATCGCAGGAATTGAACCCACGACCCGCGGAGCGGACCAGCCAAATATTATAAATGTGAAAGTCTAAATAAAGTGAATCTGTTGCGCTTTCAAGGCGTTTCCTGGTGCATGTGTTTTTTTGAATCCTGCATGTATCAGGTATGAAAACGGATTGTCCACTCTACATTTAGCATTATATATATTTTCTATTTTATTTGATCGCGGATTATAGCAAAATATTTTATTATTACTTTTGTACAATTATTCCTTATGCACCGGGGTAACACATAGGCTATAGAAATCCTGGTAATTCAACAGGAATAGGATGACATTAAAAAAGGTTTATTTTTATTCACGATTTGTCAAACTCAAGTGAAATCTGTATTTAAAGAAGTAGTTTTTTTGTTTCTCGTTGTTTATTTATTTATTTTTATACATATAGTTAGAAAAGAGAAAGAAAAGTAAAAGCACATGTACAGAGGCGGACTTATCCCTAGAGGGGTTGTTTTGTTTACGTCAAAAGTATCGTAAACGTATTTTGGTATCTTCACAAAGTTGTATTATGTTTGAAACCATACTTATAAATTTTTTAAAACTTAAGTCAGTTTAAAATTTCTTTTCAAAATTCCTCACATTTTACTCACCGGAACGAATATTAACATATTTATCGTCCGAAAAACTAAAATGCAGTTTGCTGAACCTCGTATGCACGCAATAAAGCTGGAATATGGCGGTATCTTGTTTATTTTTTATAGTTTATTCGGATTATAAGTGACTAGAGATGGACGTAATTGTGTATTCGACTAAAAATAATGTATACTATAAAGCTGTGATGGCCTAGCGGTGCGACCGTGTGAATCTCTAGAGACGATCACGGGTTCGAACCCGGGCAGACACCAATGAGTTTTTCTCTTAAAACTTATGTGTCTAATTGATAATCAAAATTTATCACACGCTTTTCGGTGAAGGAAAACATCGTGAGGAAACCTGCATATCTCTAGAGAATTCTGGAGGTATGTCAAACCTACCAATCCGCATTGGAGCAGCGTGGTAGGTCTTAGCTCCAATCCTTCTCTCCCAAAACGGAGAGAAGAGGCCTATTCTCAGCAGTGGGATAGTAACAGGCCGTTACTTACTTACTTACTTACTATAAAGTTAGAAATAACCATTAATATTTAATAGAATTAGGCGTTACTCTGCGGATGAATTTTCTTCGCGGATTATAGCAAAAGAATTTTATAATTACTTTTGCATTAATATTTTTTGAACTTCAATTTCGAAAAATAAAAAACATATTTTTGTATACCATAAAATGAGAATAAATTAATTGATAATTAACAATATGAATGATGAATTTTGGTATCCGGCCGAGTAGAATAGACACCCTCACTTCTTACCGAGGTGTAGTAAAAGGGGACTAAGGTAAGTTGACCCACCGTGTGGTATCCGGTTGAGTAGAATAGACCACCCTCATTTCTTACCGAAGTGTTGTAAAAAGCGACTAAGGTAAGTTAACCCTAAGCCTTTTTCTTACCTAATTGTCATAAAGTGTATGGCGTGAATGTGTGGAGTATAATTGTATTTTGTAATTAGTCGGGTAATGCATGAGTTTTTACAAATTCTGTATGTATCAGGAATGCGAACGGATAGTACACTCTACATTTAGCATTATATATATTTACTTTTATATATAGTAAGTAAGTAAGTAACGGCCTGTTACTATCCCACTGCTGGGCATAGGCCTCTTCTCTCCGTTATTTTTTTTTTTTTTTTGGAGAGAAGGATTGGAGCTAAGACCTACCACGCTGCTCCAATGCGGGTTGGTAGGTTACACATATCCCCAGAATTCTCTAGAGATATGCAGGTTTCCTCACGATGTTTTCCTTCACCGAAAAGCGTGTGATAAATTGCAATTATCAATTAGACACATAAGTTTTTATACTTGAAAACTCCTTGGTGCCTGCCCGGGGTTTGAACCCTAGACCTCCTTGAAAGAGGTGCACGGTGTTACCGCTGGACTACCACAGCTTTTTATATATAGCAAAATAATATTTTCATGACTTTTTGTATCATAGACCTCCGCAAAATAACGCCTTATTCTATAAATTAGTCTCGACTATGTTAAAGTATTCCGGTAACATCACTAATTGAAAAGAAATAGGACAATTATTCGCTGTAGAGCAGTCTGTCTGTAGGAAGAGGAAGTCTTAAAAAATTTAATGAACTAGGTATTCATTTTGCTCGCTTTGTTCGACGGAACGCTACAAAGAGCGTTTGTCGTGAGATGTCTTATACAAATAAGTGCTCTTAATTTATTTTGCGAGCGAAACACTAGGATTATTATGAATACAAGCTTTCATAAGTGGTCAATAAGTGGTGAATTCAAAAATTAGATCTGTGGAAGAATCAAGATTATTCATAGTATTGCGGGTTTACTCAACTTGGTCGCCTGTTACGACACGTCAATCAGAAATGAGGGTGGTCTAGTCTACTCAGTCAGATACCATACGGCGGGTCCACTTACCTTTTTGCTTTTTAGGATACTGTGTTAAGAATGGAGGGTGGTAATTCTACTCAGCCGGATACCAAACGGCGCGTTGACTCAAGTAAGTCGCCTGTTACGACACCTCAATTAGAAATGAGGGTGGTCGATTCTACTCAGCTGGATACCACACGACGGGTTGACTTACAATACTCGCTTCTTACGACACCTTCGTAAGAATTGAGAGTGGTCGATACTACTCCGTCGGATAAGGCATGGCAGGTCGACTTACATTAGTGGCCTTTTACGACAACTTGGTAAGAAATGAGGGTGGTCTACTCAACCAGAAGGCATTTTGTTTACACGTACACAAGATATATAAACGAGTCTTGCATATAAAAAGTTACAAAGATAAACAAACGAAACCTGGGAAAAGCAATTTCCATGCAGAAAATCACCTTATAACTCGTGACTATCGGATACACTCGAAAATTCAATTTTTCTCCCATACATCATCGATTTAATATGAACCGTGTATCAGTATAAATAAAGACTAATTTGTAATGGTAACGTACTTCAGAAACAAGTAAGCAAATCATTTAGCAATAGTGAGGCGATATCATAGACGATATTATTAAGCACTCGTTTGGGATTCCTCTGGTGTTCCACTCTCATACAAGGTTCGTATCCATTGTATCAACTATAAAAACACGAAAGATGTACATATAGATACATCATCATCCTCCTTATCCCACTCTAAGTGGGGTCGGCACAACATGTTATGTTCATGTGACAGCAACATGCTGTCACATGATCCGGCTGCGTTTTTACGACCGGCCGCCTGCCTGACGTCAACTTACCTTAGTCGTATTTTACGACACCTCGGTAAGAAAGAGGGTGGTCTATTTTACTCAACCGGATACCACACGGTGGGTCAACTTACCTTAGTCGCCCTTTACGACACCTCGGTAAGAAAGAGGTTCGTCTATTCTACTCAGCCGGATACCACACGGCTAAGATGTACACATATAGATACATTCTTAATTAAGTAAAAATAGACACACACACGTATACACAAACACTCAAGCATACACACACATAACCACTCACACAAGAACCAAAAACACGCTCACTTTATTATTTTGTATAAGTAAAAGTAAGTAAGTAGCGGCCAGTTACTATCCCACTGCTGAAAATAGGCCTCTCTCTTTTTGGAGAGATGGATTGGGGCTAAGACCAACCACGCTGCTCCAATGCGGATTGGTACGTTACACTTAACACTAAAATTCTCTAGAGATATGCAGGTTTCCTCACGATGTTTTCCTTCACCGAAAAGCGTGTGATAAATTGCAATTGTCAATTAGACACATTAGTTTTACTAGAAAACTCATTGGTGCCTGCCCGGGGTTTGAACCCTAGACCTCCTCGAAAGAGGCGCATGGTGCTACCGTTGGGCTACCACAACTTATAACACATAGATACATTCTTAATTAAGTAAAAATAGACACACACACATACCCTCTCACACACACGAACCAAAAAAACATTCACTCTATTATTTTTTTATGATTTAGCGTTTAAAGTTTTGTTTTTTTGACTGTATGGTGTTAGTCTTAACAGCTTTTAAAGCGTCACCGGGCGGGATGGTCGTCCTAAGGGTGCCTCCTGTGAGGCCGGACCACGGCTTAGGGCGACGTGTAGTGGAGGACTGATGGTATGACGTCGATACGACGACAGAAGGGTGGCAAGAAGCCACGACCAACCGTCGTCAGGAATCTGGGACCTCGTCTTTGCCGGCGAAGACGCTGTATGTGTGTATTACGTGTTTCTGTGTTTGCGATCGTTATTTGATCGTCCGGGTCATATAGGACGCTTTTTGGACGCCTGTTCTTTTCCCACTCTAAGTGGGGTCGGCACAACACGTTATAAACATACTGTCACATGATTTAGGTGCGTTGGCGTCCATTTTTATCATTCAAATAATCATCAACTTTGTAATTTTGTACTTGAAAGCATATCTCTTACATTTAAATCTTTCTGTCGACTGGTCTAATATGGATTGCGGAATTTTATTGCAGAAGAAGTAACGAACTTCGTACCATTACTTTGAAGTAAAGAATATAGATAATTCCTATATCCTACTATAGTAAAATGCGAAAGTTTCTGAGTATGGATGTATGTTTTTTACTCTTTCACGGCGAATCCACTGAACCAACATCGATGAAATTTGACACAATTATTCCTTATACACCGGGTTAACATACAGGCTATATAAATCCTATTAATTCTATATGAATAAGATGACTCACGATAGTTTAAAATTAAAAAAGAATGGACTGACATTGCATAGCGCCATCTATAATAAACCTCTGGAAGTTATATAACGAAGGACCTTGAACGTTAAGCATGGAAGAAAGAAGACGGTATGGTAAGTAAGCCTCATCATCCTCCTGCCCTTATCCCACTCTAAGTGGGGTCGGCACAACATGTTACAAACATATTGTCATGTGATTTAGCTACGTATTTTACGACCGGCCGCCTGCCTGACGTCAACATACCTTAGTCGTATTTTACGACTCCTCGGTAAGAAAGAGTGTGGTCTATTTTACTCAACCGGATACCACACGGTGGGTCAACTTACCTTAGTCGCCTTTTACGACACCTCGGTAAGAAATGAGGGTGGTCTATTCTACTCAGCCGGATACCACACGGCGGGTCGTCTTACCTTAGTCGCCTTTTACGACACCTCGGTAAGAAATGAGGGTGGTACTATTCTATTCAGCCGGATACCACACGGCGTATGGTAAGTAAGCCTATTTCTTTCAAATTTTCGTTCATCATTATCAATTATAGTCGAATTTCGACCACTATTCCATGCCAATGTACCTTTAGCATCATTTATTTCGTATAATAGCAAAATATTATTTTCATTTCTTTTGCTGTGGAGTGTGGACAATGGAGATGCGGCGGCCTCCATCTAATATTCAGGTCTGGTGCAAGCGTGCGAGTGCGGCCAGTTATTGTGTCAATATACTTTATTGTGTGTTGTCTACGGACGTGAGGGGAGATTGTACCGTAATCTACCACCAACGAATTAATACACTTTTATTAACCGATTCTCTTATGCGATATTAATCTGTATAGAATTTTAATAAATATTGTCCTTCATTGTTTTGTATGGATTATTCTGTTATTATGGTATGGTATGGATATGGTAATGAGGATGCCGTGAATAGTAGTTAAATAGAGCCACAAAATTTTTTAAACCTGGATTCGATTCCAAAATGTCATCCGGCACTTTTTTTTATTGCATTTTATTTATATCTCTTAAGGCATTTATATATTTATCTCTGAAGGCATTTATATATTTATCTCTTAAGGCATTTATATATTTATCTCTTAAGGCATTTATGTATTTATCTCTTAAGGCATTTATATATTTATCTCTTAAGGCATTTATATATTTATCTCTTAAGGCATTAATGTATTTATCTCTTAAGGCATTTATATATTTATCTCTTAAGGAATTTATGTATTTATCTCTTAAGGCATTTATATATTTATCTCTGAAGGAATTTATATCTCTTAAGGCATATTTTTATTTATATCTCTTAAGCAAGGCTCGGTCATCCAGATACTAGTTAATCCAAAATTAAAATCCAAGTAAAAATCCAGGTAATTTTTAAAAAAAAGTTAAATAAATATCAGAAATTTTGCTTAAATGAATTATCTAAATACATAATTTAGGTTTAGATTAAATTAACTCCTACGGTTGAATTAAACAAATTTTATTTTAAATCCATTTAATGAAGAACTTCAAATTAAGCCACCTTAATCTCATTAATCTAGTGTTCAGACAGCAAATAAACAAACCAACGAAATAAATGGAGCAGTCCACCGAGGTTATTTCATTTCCGTTCCGAAGTTAGGGTCGATTAGACAGACAGACGTTTGAGAAAGACGCTGCGAACTAAGATTTACGTACTTCACCGATGTAGAGTCAGAAAAAAAACATAATTAAAAATACTGATGAAATTAAAGATGACAATAATTTTTTTTAATATTTAAATGAGTGAATCTTGTATGTATGTATATATATAATTTTTTATCTCTTTCTGCTTTTTGTGAACTCTTCACTCTTTCCATTAGTCTTTATATATGTATACTTAAAGCCAAGACTTTATTAAACTTGCAATTAAGTTGAAAGAGAATACTCCCTTCGAATTAATATAATTAGAGTTAAAAAAGAAATGCGGAAAGTAAATTGTATGTTATATTTTAAACATCCTTAATAAAATATTCAAAAGTAATAATAAAATTATTTTGCTATAATCCAAGATGAAGTAAAATAGAAACGTAATGCTAAACGTAGAGTGGACAGTCCGTTTTCGTAACTGGTATACGCTGGATTCGTAAAAACACATGCACAAACCTCCACTACCGCCACCACAAAGCGTATAGGATATATGCTATTGTATTGTATTGTATTGTAGGATTGTAGCAAAATAACTTTATTATTACTTTTGAATTATGGATCTGCGCAAAGTAACGCCTAATTCTATAAATTATAAAATATTCACTTTTTTTCTTTTATAATGTCATACATACCTGAACGTAATATATTGACGCTACAAACGAAAAAAAACGCAAGGGATTTCCATGATTAATGAATGTTGTATGTGAAATATTTAAACTTAAGTATCAAAACTTAATGTAAGTTTAAATATTTCGCATTTTCCGTTGGTGGGTAGTGACCTTCAACTCCGCAGGTAGCGGGTTCGATTCCCGCCGAGGGCCAAATTTTCTATAAAAGAATTTGTTGGTTCTTCAAGCCTGTGTGTATATTTGTATTTAAGTATGTATTTAAAATTATATATGTATATATTCACCAGTTGTCTGTCTACCATAACACAAGTATTTATTTACTTTGGGGACGGACGACCGTGTGTGTAAGTGTCCCATATATATTTATTTATTTTTTATTATTATTTTGCGAATGGTACAGCAGGAAAGCTAATTTAATCGTTCGGAACGGGCGCCGACTTCGGTTTATCTGTGGGCCTAATCGAAAACAACTTGAGGACAACAAACCACAGCTTTTAATCGGAACTTAAGAATCTGCGACTTTCTTTGGCCTGTGAGGTCTTAACTCATTACGCATCAAAATACGTTAATTACTTATAAATATTATCTATTTAACTTACGCCGAGTGGTTTTAATTTTTGTACATAAATATACAAAGAATTTAAAAAAAACAGGTGATATAAGTATATAACGCCGTGTGGTATCCGGCTGAATAGAATAGTACCACCCTCATTTCTTACCGAGGTGTCGTAAGAGGCGACTAAGGTAAGTCGACCCGCCGTGTGGTATCCGGCTGAGTAGAATAAACCACCCTCATTTCTTACCGAGGTGTCGTAAAAGGCGACTAAGGTAGGTTGACCCACCGTGTGGTATCCGGTTGAGTAAAATAGACCACCCTCTTTCTTACCGAGGAGTCGTAAAATACGACTAAGGTAAGTTGACGTCAGTCAGGCGGTCGGTCGTAAAAACGCAGCCATATCATGTGACAGCATGTTTATAACATGTTGTGCCGACCCCACTTAGAGTGGGATAAGGGCAGGAGGATGATGAGGTGATATAAGTATATAATAGAAAAAGTAGGAACCGACATAAGTTTACGGCTCCTGCTTTGCGCCTTGCAAAAGTACGAAGGTCATTTGTGGGTTTGGGTATAAAATTCTATAAATAAAATTGCGGACTCAATTTTACTATCCATCAATTTAAAAAAAACTGTAAAAGGGACGCTGACGCAGAAAGACTCCTATACTGTTGAGAATTATATGGATTATGAGAAAACGTGAATAAAGGTAAGGTTCCAAGAATGGAACCTGTACAAGATAACTAAATGTAACTAGTTACAAAAATTATAATTTGACAAGAGCAACCGCCGAGTTTTTTGCTGGCTCTACTTAGTAGTAACAGCTTTCCGAACCAGCAGCAGATATGACGATTCAAAAGAATTTGCTTACAAGTTAACTTGAATAAAGAATATTTTGAATCTGAATGGGTTTTCTAATAAACCTTATGTGCTTAAATTACAATTTGTTGTGCACTTTTTGGTGAAGGAAAACATCATGTGGAAACCTGCGTATTTTATGAAAATTTCGGGGTATATGTAACCTACCAATCCGCATTGGAGAACCGCGGTAGGTTTTATCTCCAATGTTACTTTTCAAAAGGAAAAAGGAGGCGTACAAATCATGCTCAGAGGGAATGGTCCCAAGAATGCTGACAGCGTATTTCCGCGTTTAATCGCTTAGCTGAATCGATGCTGATTGTGCGAAAAATAACTAACCCCGCTTCCTAAAGTGTTAAAGTATTGGCGTGATAAAGTCAAACGAGCGCCGAAGTCGAGGATGAAAAATAAACGCTTTTAATCGCTTCGCAAACATAACGAAGCTCGCCCTTACAAACAGCTCAACTCAACGTACAAACCATCGCTTGCTTGAACTAGTTCAGACTTGCTTATGAAGGAGAACGCCAAACTTTCTGAACTCACGTAGGCTTTATTAACTACCTTCCGTCCATAGATTGACACATACATCTCAAATACAGTGACATTGGATTGCAAGCTTTATTTTTAAGGAGACAAGAGTAATATTTCATTGTAAGTGAACATAAGTGACGGTTATGAATAAATTCGACGTCGCTTTCCCATAGAGTTGTTATACTAGAAAAGAGAAAACATGGACAGGCCTATAATTGATATAGAGTGTCATAATAAATAATGACAAGTAAGTTAAAACTCGTTTATCTTTGTCTAATCACACATAAAAAGAGAGATAAATACAGCCTCATATCAAAATCAAATTCAAAATATACTTTATTCAAGTGGACTGTTTTCAGTAGTTTGAATCGTCAAATGTTTTCAATTAAGCTACCACTGATTTAAATTTTGCTCCTACCGCGAAAAACGAACAAGAAACTCAGCGGATATCTTTTAAAAAAAAAATACAATTCGATTGATGGTTAAAAGGTAAGTAAAAGTAAGTAACGGCCTGTTACTATCCCACTGCTGGGCATAGGCCTCTTCGCTCCGTTTTTTTTTTTTTTGGAGAGAAGGATTGGAGCTAAGACCTACCACGCTGCTCCAATGCGGATTGGTAGGTTACACATATCCCCAGAATTCTCTAGAGATATGCAGGTTTCCTAACGATGTTTTCCTTCATCGAAAAGCGTGTGATAAATTGCAATTATCAATTAGACACATAATTTTTACTAGAAAACTCATTGGTGCCTGCCCGGGGTTTGAACCCTAGACCTCCTCGAAAGAGGCACACGGTGATTCCGCTGGGTCACCACAGGTTGGTTAAGCTTAAATTTAAGCTTGGTTAAAAGGTAATATATATAAAATAAAATAAAATTGATTTTATCTTTTTTGTGATATCTCACATTTTAGACTGACTTACTACTCCAATATAATAAATCTATATACAGTTAAATTCAAGCCAATGTACCCATATTAACACTACGAATGCGAAAGTGTCTCAGACTGTCCGTCTGTCTATCATTTTCACGGGTTATCCGCTAATATTGATATAAGTTGGTACCACATAAGCTTAATAATGACCACTTTTTTCTTTTATTCTTTTTAACAAAAGACAGCCTTTTACTAGCTATTAGTGACTTTTAATATCTAATCAGTGCCTGCACGGGATTCGAATCCACAACTATCAGTTACGAGATCCGCAGTCTTTCTGTGCGACTAACGCTACCTTAATAAACGACTAAATTATAACCAGAGCTTTATATATGATTTCCAAATATAGAAGCCCTTTTACGAACGCTATTCGAAAATCAATTTCCAACAGTTAACGAGTTAGCGATTTTTGCTCCGTTTTTGAAGACAGCTCGCCAGTTCTAGAGCCATTTCAATTAAAACTTCCCGTTATTGACAGTGGAAACAGCTTATTTTGTAACGTAAAAAGCTCAACATCACATGGAATATACAGTAATATTACTAAACTCAACCTGGTAACGGTTCTTAAGATTTCATCTCAAATTGTCCATATCCATTTGTGGTTGACGACAATCGTAATATTGGTATATTTATTGTAATTGGATTATCAATAAAATGACACATAATCGTGGGGTGTGGTGATCCATTAAAAAGACCTATGTCTAGCAGTAGACGTCTATTGGTTGAAAAAAGAAGAAGAAATATAGGTACTCAGAAGTTAATGCAAGAATGTTTATAGCACAAAATTTCATTGTAGGAAAAAAATATGCCTATTTATGTTTGATAAATCCCTATTTCGCCTTATCTTTCAAGAATTCTTTAGAAAAAAGCGAATTCCTAGGAATCCAAAGAACATTGTACAGCTCAGATAATCGTCCTTTGATGTTTTAGATACCCTATTAATGCCAACAAAGGCCTTACATTCCATTCATTCATTTCCAATAACAAAATCTCTTTGAAATAAATAAATAAATAAATATATATATTAGTTAAATTACTTAGTTCCTGATAGGCTTATTCAGCACTTAAAGTCCCTAATAAGTTAACAGGTAGATGATGTGGCTGTTATTTTGTTTATCTGCTGTATAGCAAATACTTATTTCAAATGGCCGCCATTTTAATTTTTTCAAATTTTATACTTTTTAAACTTACAAGTAGTTGATCAAGTAACTTGTGAAACAGGCCCTTAGTGCTTTTACCTTGTACTAAATAATTTTTTTCTTTATTTCAAGTAAACTTATAAAAAAGTAGGTGGTATATTGAATAGTCAATCTTCTTATGCTGGTTCGGAAAATTGTTCCTACTGAGGGCCAGCAAGGAACTCGGTAAAAGAATAACTTTAACCTAACCATAAGGAAACGGTCAAGCTATGGGGTTTTATTACGTATCCCATACAAAAATAACACGATCCTTGTCGTACTACATGATTATTCCCATTTCATTTGAGCCGGGATTTGATCGGGCGGAGCATAACTCCAATATAGCCCGACTGTGTTGGGTCCAATTTATTTTTATTGCTTTTATTTAGGCCAGCCATGCGTGCCGCGCCCGACAGGACTGTCTGGATCTTTATCCTGACTGACTCGTTGGAGCAGGTAACCCTACTTTAAGCTCCGTGGATCGCGAGTTCGATTCTATATACAAGTAATTGATCCTTCGAGTCTAGGTGTATATGTAGGTACTTGAGTATTTGAAATTATATATGTATAGTAGCTGAGCAGTGTATTCGGCTGAGTAGAATAGATCGTCCTCATGTCTCTATCTATGTCTCATGGCAATAACACCGCCTTTGCACGCCTTTTGTTACTTTAGTAAAGTTTCTTTGTTTTAATACTTTGTGTAATGTAATGTGTGTGCAATAAAGAATTTATATCTATTGTAAACGGATGTTACAAGAGGTCGCTGATGAATACCGAACTCGCCACAGCTCCCTGTCATCGAGCGTTCTACGAATACACCCGAGTGCTCGGCGTAATGCGCAATAACAAATGGAGGTTGCGATGGCAACGGAATAACAAGCTATCTTGTGTGATGTAACGTTTGCTTTAGGAGATAGTATTAATTACGAGTGTGGTGTGTGTGGCGAAGTTCAATTATAGTTCAGGGTTTAATTAATAAGAATAAGTAATAAGAAATGTTTATTAACTGAAACGGTTTTTACATCTTAATTAAAGTAACAATGTTTATATTTACCTAATCTATGATTAAAACAGAGTAATTGTGGTCTCCACACTAGGTCTAGCCTGTCTCGTTGAGGCCAGCTAAAACTTGTTTCCAGATTACGTTAAATATGCGCTGTTAAATTAAAACTCACTTCCGGACCTTCTTTAACACTATCTATCTATCAAAGGTTCAAGTGTCAAAAACATGGTAGACCTACTGTTATATATCGCGCTGTATCTCTCCGTCCGCCCGTAAACTTGCTATCTAATTTTTGAGCAATTTATTGTGATTCTCGTGAGATGGCCGTAAGCTTAAGATGGTATGAATGGAGCCAATTGCATTTGTGCGTTTGTTTATTGCCATTTGTTTTAACGGTTAAGTACTAAGCTATCCTTATTATACTCGTTATTATGTAGCTATATAAATGTATACACCGAAATTCCAGATTAATTTCCAGAATTCTATATGACAAAAGTTATAATATGAAATTATGTTATGAGTTGTAGCTATAATCCGCGTTTGTTAAGAAAATCTATGTAATGCTTGAAGCTGTGGTAGCCCAGCAGTAACACCGTGCGACTCTTTCGAGTAGGTCACGGGTTCAAACCCGGGCAGACACCAATGAGTTTTTCTGTTTACAACTTATATGTCTAAGGTGAAGGAAAACATCGTGAGGAAACCTCATGTATGCATATCTCTAGAGAATTCTGGAGATATGCGTAACCTTCCAATCCGCATTGGAACAGCGTGGTAGGGTCTTAGCTCAAAACTTTCTCTCCAAACACGGAGAGAAGAGGCCTATTCTCAGCAGTGGGATAGTAACAGGCCGCTACTTATGTAATGCTCTGTAGAGAAAGAATAAACCGTTCTCATACGTTATACATACAGGATTAGTTACGACACGTATCACGTAGAATTACGTAATATGCATGCAGAATTAATTAGAGTATTACGTAAACGGATCACGACACACCACCACAATCAACACACTACACAAGCATTGCACATGTTCACTACGACAATTTCAATGATAGTTTCTTCCGTGAAGCATCAGCAGATGGGCTCTACGGCATAATCGAAAAGAACAAGAAAAATTTATAATCTTATCTACAACGTCTCCTATTTTATAAGATACTAGAAATATCCCGCGGTTTTACCCGCATAATATAACGAATCCCTATTTTTTTTAAAATGTAATATAGCCTATGTTGCTCAGTAAAAATGCAGCTTTCCAATGGTGAAAGAATTTTTGAAATCGGCCCAGTAGTTTTTGTGTGAAAACATTACAAACATATACATACGAGTATATACGAATTTTTCCTCTTTATAATATTAGTATAGACTAGTTATTACCCGCGACTTCGTTCGCGTGATAGGTTGATAATACATAGCGCTTTTTAATATCATCTTATTCCTGTTGAATTAACAGGATTTCAATAGCCTATATGTTAGTCCGGTGTATAAGTAATAATTGTGTCAAATTTCATCGATATCGGTTAAGCGGAGTCGCCGTAGAGTAACAAACATTCGGGTGCCAAAGTGGTCGGCCTCTTCGTGGCGCACCCTGGGCAAGCTTAGTCTTGGCGAACGGACCACTGTGGGGTGACCAATCCAGTTGTCCCTCTGATTAGCAGAGGGTAATCTGGACGGGCCGGGGACTCCGGGGGGGGGGGGGGGGGGGGTTGGGGTGGAATCCCAAGCCCGGAAGCCCAGCAATGGGAACGGGAACCTTCGGGTTGCGAGGAAGAAAACCTCTATAAAAAATTACCCGGTGGGGGCGGAAACGCCCACCACGGCGTAGGGGTCCGTACTTGGGGGCGGTCTCGCCCTGTCGACCGTGAAATAGCAAACACGGTGGGGAGGGAGCGACCGCGGGCAGCGGTGGCCTCCTTCTGCTCTGCGGAGGGGGACGGAGGGAGGCGATGGAGCGGTTCCGGGAACTCTTGTTCTGGATCCAATCTACTGCTGGCGACTTGCCAGGTCCAGGTGGTAGCGACTTGCCTAAGCCCATCGTCAACCTTCGGACGTTCCGAACGGGGTATATTGGACGTCTGGCTTACAGGTCCCCGAGGCGGTCGGTGCATCTGGTGCTCCCGATGCACTGGTTAGCGGAGTGGGGCTTCTCTTTCGAGGGGCCCCTACCCGGAGGTGTTTGTTCTCTGGGATCAGAGCTGTCGGCGGGATGGGGGCAATATGTACAATGATACCCTGTCCTTGCCATTGGCAGCGTGGTGGAGCACACAGGTCGTTTTAGTCGGTGCGAGTCCGACATAACCGCCGCCTGTCCCCGTCGGGCGGCGGTACCCATAAGGGGTTTTTTCCTGTATAAAAAAAAAGAGTAACAAACATATATCCATACTCACAAACTTTCGCATTTATGATATTAGTAGCATTTTTAGTATATAACTTCACTTCGCAGGCAGTAAATGTGACCGACATATTTTAAAAGGCATTTACTGTAATCGCTTTTGGCTTTTTGAGTCGAATGCTCTCGCATGAATATATATTTTGATAAGTGTTCACGATTCTATCACCTGACGTGCGCGGGTTCATTGTTTGATCCGTCACGTAAAGTTTCTAGCAGCATTTTATTTAATTCAATTTTATATAATATATAGTATTTAAAATTATTTTGCTATAATCCGCGATAAAGTAAAATAGAAAGTATATATTGCTCAATGTAGAGTGGACAACGCCTAATTCTATAAATTATATACAGCATTTACATAAAATGTATACCTATTTTAAAAAAACTTAGTTTCTAAATAAAGCAAAAACTGATTATCTTTAATATTTAAATGAGTTAATCATGTATCGTTTATATATTTTATGGACCTCGGAAACGGCTCCAACGATTTTCCTGAAATTCAGCACGTAGAGGGTAGGTGGGAGAAAAATCGATATAGTTAGGTTTAATTATTTTTTAAATCGTTTTAGTCCTGTTTTTGGGCATTATAAATATGGTAAAATGTAGAATTTAAAGCAAAGGATTTTTTAAATATCAAACGTAATGTTGCGATAGACTTTCAGTAACGGGCGGACCGAAAATGTTCAAAACCCGGGCTCGGTTCCGACATGTCATCGGCGCCTTCTTTCTTCTTTATTTCTTTTAAATATATTTTTTACATCTTTTAAAAAAATACCGAGAAAGGTTCGGTCGCCCAGATATTATATATAATGTTTCATAATTTAAATTTCTTTATCAGAATAATTAAAAGAATGTAAGAATGTTGAACAACGACGTGGAATGTCACAACTTGTGAATGAACCGATTACAAAGCCGCTGACTGTAGCAGACAGAATTATTTTTATAAAAATAATATATTTTTATAAACTTTCCGGCTACATCTCTTTTATTTCTTAACATAAGTTTTATTGACAACTATTATTACATGACGTAAATGACGTGTTCGCTTACCGCCCAATGGGAACAGAAAATAGAAAAGGAGCTTCTTAAAATCATAGATTAATTAATGGTTCTTTACAGATAAAAAAACACTTTTGGACAGACTGGCCTGTGCAGTGGGTAGTGAGCCTTCAGCTCCGCGGGTCGTGGGTTCGATTCCCGCCGAGGGCTAACATTTTCTATAAACAATTTGTTGGTCTTCGAGTATGGGTGTATATTTGTATTTAAGTATTTATTTAAAATTATACATGTATATATTCCAGTTATCTGTCATTAAGTATTAAGATACTTACTTTAGGGACGGAGGACCGTGTGTGTATACCATATATGTATTGTACGAATTACGGAGAAAACTTTATGTACTTTGCTTTTTAGTGTACAATGTATATATAGCTTTGTTAAGGATGCTAATAGAAATTTTAATAAATAGAAATTGTCGTCCGAATAGACATCGATTGCTGGAGCGTGCTCACAATCAGCAGTACAATGGAGTCAAGCACTCGAAAGCTCTCCGCCCGAGTGGCTTGATTTACGATTTCGTTGGAAACCTTCCTTTTATTTGCATTTTGCTCAAAGAGGCAGTCGAGCGTCTCATCTCGGAGTCTTTTTAGTACACGATACGACATAACTCGCTCACTGTACGATAAATATTTAAAGAGTATATTGTTAAATATGGATTTTTTTAATTAGTAAGTAGCGGCCTGTTACTATCCCACTGCTGGGCATAGGCCTCTTATCTCCGTTATTGAAGAGAAGGATTGGAGCTAAGACCTACCACGCTGCTCCAATGCGGATTGGTAGGTTACACATATCTCCAGAATTCTCTGGAGAAATGCAGGTTTCCTCACGATGTTTTCCTTCACCGAAAAGCGTGTGATAAATTGCAATTATCAATTAGACACATAAGTTTTAACAGAAAAACTCATTGGTGTCTGCCCGGGTTTGAACCCGTGACCTCCTCGAAAGAGTCGGACGGTGTTACCGCTGGGCTACCACAGCTTATTATTTTTATTTCTTATTTATGTTCATTTCCTGCCGTCGATAATAATTTAAATTCAAATCATTCTTTATTGAAGTAAATCCAGTGCTGTTGAATGTCAACTCTACTACTAGTGTTTCAAAGCTGCTCCAACCGAGAAGAGCCATATAAATTATTACATATATGTACAGTGTCGAACAATAGCTATAACCACGTATTTTTATCATATATGTACAGTATAGTAGGCTTTCTGCATCAGCCTCCATTTAATAGTTTTTTGAAACTGATATAACGGAAAGGCTAAAATTGACTGCGGAATTTCATTATAGAATCTTATACACAAATCTACAGACACATAATGCACAGCGTCTTCCCTAGCATAGTATAGTATGCTTTCTATATCAGCTTCTCTTCATTTAATAGTTTTTTCCAAATACGGTAATGCTGCAATATCATAAGGTACGAAAAAACACAAAATCTTTAATAATAATATCACAAAATTTATCTAAGTGTGTCAGTACTTTAAAACAGTTTTCTTGGCTTTAAAAAATCCGCCGTTTATTTTTTTAAATAGAACCTTTTTATCGTTGAGTATAAACTGCCTTCTCATTTTACGAAACTAAATATAAAATTATGCACACATATAGAAAATATTTTCTCGTCCGGGACCCGCGCATGTGTTGTATTAACATCAATTTTCTTCCGGAAGATTTCTTGAACAAGCTTACAAGTTAGAAAGTTCACTTTAAAAATAATTTTAGTATTATTTTTCTAATTCTTTAATTTAAATAGAGGCGAAATATTCCTGATACATTATTATGACTGATATATGAGTAAACGATTAATACGATTAAAGCAATAACATGAATTATTGTCCGTTTTAATTTCACCCTTAATCACAAGGAAACTTGAATGTCAAAATCTTTAATATATGGGATTTGTGATCCTCCTGCCCGTAGGAGCCCCTCCATGTTTTAGTTAGGTATTTTACGATCAGTTGCCTGCCTGACGTCAACTTACCTTAGTCGCCTTATACGACAACTAGGTAAGAAAGTACCTTTCCAACGCTTACGTAATAATGTTTAGAGATAACAAACGTCTATAAAAAAGAATAGAAATCCAAAGGCCTATGCACAAATGCGAATTACATTTGAAATTACCAAATGCTACGCTAATACCGAAACCGCAGTCTTGTTTCATTTGGAATTTGATTAATGGATTCCATCACGGGTCCGGTTGGTATTCCATTCATTAGTTTGGCCACAAGCTCAACAGCGCTTAATACGAAGGACTTTGATCCAATTCAATGTAACCACCCGACTGAAATCTGACGCGGATTTCGATGTTTACAATTCCAACCATATTCCGACATTTGAATAGCTTCTATGTCGCCTTCGATTAATTATGAATAGCGATAGCAAATTTTGACAGTTTCTATCCATGAATGAAGAGAAAATTGTACCACAAATATAAGTCAATTTAAATAATTGAAAATTTTAGATTCCGTGTCCCTGTTGTTAACTGTTGAGGAGCTCCTACGTGTTCTGCCAATCCTGGCAGCAGGATGAGGTTATCATAAACATGCATTGTCATCGGGACTGGCCCAGTATGTAAAATTTCAGCTCAATGGGACATCGAGAAGTGGGTCAAATTTAACTTGTAAGATTCCACCTTCACATACATACATTGCAAATTAAATAAAAGCTTTTAATAAATAAAAAATATACTATTTGTCGTTACTTTGCGGAGATCCATAATACAAAAGTAATAATAAAATTAGTTGCTATAATCCGCTATGAAGTAAAATAAAAAATATATATAATGTATGTTATTTACATTATATATATTTTCTATTTAACTTCATCGCGGACAATAGCAAAATAATTTTATTTTTACTTTTGTAATAAATATAGTTTGTGATTTGACACGTTGAGCGGTGCATATACGTTTTCAAATGTTACTCACGGCACTATATTTTCTTATCTAAACATATTATAAAACAAAGTCTAGAAGCTGTCTGTCTGCATGTGGTTCGTCTCAAAATCTGCTGAACAGATTTTTATACGGTTCTTATTAAAAGGTAATACCATTCTTCCAATTGTGCCAATTGTGTTGTCTTCAACATGCAGTTGTAAAAAAAACTCACTTCCAGGGATCTTTAGTCGGGTACGCCACGTAAACCAACAGAGATACACTAAAGTAGTGTACTAGAGAATTATATATCTACAAAAATAGTACAAAAAAGTACGCGACAGCGTGTCTCTATCTATTATACTTAACACAATAAACTACTTTCATGTTTAAAATTTCAATAAAATACCCCGATTTCCTCGGAGGCGAATTTGCAGTTAGTGACGTTCTGCTGTTGATACACGTGTACAAAAAACAACATACGTAACTATCAATCCAAAAAACAAAAAAATACGGCGTAATATCGTAGCTTGAAGGAATTGGTACGAGATTCAATCGTTTAGGCACATTGTTTAAAGAAAGATATATTTTGCCGAAGTGTATAAACGTGTCAATTAACGTTTAACAAATTTGACGTGTAATAATTTTATTTGTCTTTATCTGCCCAAAGTGTTAATGAACAGCTAAACATTTTTGAAAAATCTTCAAAATACTATTCGAATCTATGCTAAAAAATTTGTGAAATAAATTCAGGTTGAGATTTTCCAATTAAAGGTACATGATACATTCCGTAAAATAAGCGGTATTTTTCTTTTATTTAGAGATTGCTTTGGTTCTTTTAGGGATACAAATAAAAAGAGAGCCTTTGTATTTGAATACAAAAAATAACAATAAAAAAGTAATCTCGAATCGTACGTTCAAATAAGCAATCTTCGTTCTTTGGGACACAATGTGAGGTTTGTATACCTGCTACTTCTTTTGCTAAAATTACTCGATAAATATGTATTTATTATACTCAGTAATTATTAATGTAATGAAAATTAGTTGGCCTGCATTGTAGTATTCGGCTGAGTAGAATAGTACCGACCTCATTTCTTACCGAGGTGTCGTAAAAGGCGACTAAGGTAAGTCAACCCGCCGTATGTATCCGGCTGAGTAGAATAGACCAACCTCATTTCTTACTGAGGTGTCGTAAAAGGCGACTAAAGTAAGTCAACTCGCTGTGTGTATCCGGCTGAGTACTAGAATAGACCAACCTCATTTCTTACCCAGGTGTCGTAAAAGGCGACTAAGGTAAGTCAACCCGCCGTGTGTATCCGGCTGAGTAGAATAGACCAACCTCATTTCTTACCGAGATTTTAAAATACGACTAATAAGTTGACGTCAGACGGCCGGTTGTAAAATACGTAGCCAAATCATGTGACAGCATGTTTGTAACATGTTGTGCCGACTCCACTTAGGGTGGCATAAGGGCAGGAGGATGATAAATTCTTGCAACTATTAGAAAGAGTTTTTTCAAATTTACTATTTACGTAATTTATAATACCTGTTTCCATCTCATTCTGTAAGTGTTTAAAAGGTAAAATGAACGTTAATAGAGAACCTATTCCTTTTATACAACTAATTTAGTCAACACATAAGTTTCAAAGGTGTGAATTGTATAAAGGCGCTGGAAATCCTGTTAGCTTCCGGAAATGCGGCGGAAAACTAATTTGCCAACATTAAATTTATAACCGCCGCATGAATTCAGTTACGTTCTGTCTTGACGTTGAGGACTTAAATTTGTTTTAGCTCTTAATTTTTATTTGTCGTAATGTTAGTAATAATAAAAATTTGAAAAATTAATGAATTTGATATAATTTCTTATATATTACGCCGTGTGGTATCCGGCTGAATAGAATAGTACCAACCTCATTTCTTACCGAGGTGTCGTAAAAGGCGACTAAGGTAAGTCGACCCGCCGTGTGGTATCCGGCTGAGTAGAATAGACCAACCTCATTTCTTACCGAGGTGTCGTAAAAAGAGACTAAGGTAAGTTGACCTACCGTGTTGTATCCGGTTGAGTAAAATAGATCACCCTCTTTCTTACCGAGGAGTCGTAAAATACGACTAAGGTAAGTTGACGTCAGGCAGGCGGCCGATCGTAAAAACGCAGCCAAATCATGTAACATGTTGCAGTGTGTAGCTGGTCGCAATTTAAAACCAAGCTTTCTTATCATCAACATTTATACCTCAACAGTATAATAAGCTTTATGAATCAGTGTATTTTAATTGCTATTTTTTACTTGTGTAAAGGCAAGTCCAAAATAGATTGTGGAATTTTATCATAAAAATGTATACCGAAGCCCACGCACGCACGAAATGCACGCACCTCACAGGGACGATAACGTATCGTCCGTAGAACGTTCTCGAGGCAAGAGTCTTTTGGTAAAGGTCACACACCTAACAGGGACGACAACGTGTCGTCCGTAGAACGTTCTCTAGGCAAGAGTCTTTTCTTAAAGGTCACACACCTAACGGGTACGACAACGTATCGTCCGTAGAACGTTCTCGAGGCAAGAGTCTTTTGGTAAAGGTCACACACCTCACAGGGACGACAACGTATCGTTCGTAGAACGTCCTCGAGGCAAGAGTCTTTTGGTAAAGGTCACACACCTCACAGGGACGACAACGTATCGTCCGTAAAACGTCCTCGAGGCAAGAGTCTTTTGGTAAAGGTCACACACCTCACAGGGACGACAACGTATCGTCCGTAGAACGTTCTCGAGGCAAGAGTCTTTTGGTAAAGGTCACACACCTAACAGGGACGACAACGTGTCGTTCGTAGAACGTTCTCGAGGCAAGAGTCTTTTGGTAAAGGTCACACACCTAACAGGGATGTTAACGTATCGTCCGTAGAACGTTCTCGAGGCAAGAGTCTTTTGGTAAAGGTCACACACCTAACAGGGATGACAACGTATCGTCCGTAGAACGTTCTCGAGGCAAGAGTCTTTTGGTAAAGGTCACACACCTAACAGGGATGACAACGTATCGTCCGTAGAACGTTCTCGAGGCAAGAGTCTTCTGGTAAAGGTCACACACCTCACAGGAACGGAAACGTGTCGTCCGTAGAACGTTCTCTAGGCAAGAGTCTTTTGGTAAAGGTCACACACCTCACAGGGACGACAACGTATCGTCCGTAGAACGTTCTCGAGGCTAGAGTCTTTTGGTAAAGGTCACAAACCTCACGGGGACGACAACGTATCGTCCGTAGAACGTTCTCGAGGCAAGAGTCTTTTGTTAAAGGTCACACACCTAACGGGTACGACAACCTATCGTCCGTAGAACGTTCTAGAGGCAAGAGTCTTTTGATAAAGGTCACACACCTCACAGGGACTACAACGTATCGTCCGTAGAAAGTTTACGAGGCAAGAGTCTTTTGGTAAAGGTCACACACCTCACAGGGACGACAACGTATCGTCCGTAAAACGTTCTCGAGGCAAGAGTCTTTAGGTAAAGGTCAAACACCAAACAGGGACGACAACGTGTCGTCAGTAGAACGTTCTCGAGGCAAGAGTCTTTTGGTAAAGGTCACACACCTAACAGGGACGGCAACGTATCGTCCGTAGAACGTTCTCGAGGCAAGAGTTTTTTGGTAAAGGTCAAACACATAACAGGGAACATATATTATATCTTTCTTATTATCATTTCTTATTGAAAAGTCGTAAAAGGAGATTTAGGTAAGTTGACGCGTCGTGTGGTATCCGACTGAGTAGAATAGACCACCCTCATTCGTTACGACACCTCGGTATTTAGTTACCTTACCTTGTTATTTAGTTATTTTGGTTGTTGTATTGTAATTAGTAGTTGTGTAGTATTTTAGTAGTTATTTACTTGAGTTTAGTTATTTAAATTAGCCGAAACATGTAATAACATGCTTAAAACATATTGTTCTGACCACACTTTGAAATATTTTTTTTTTGAAAAGAGCGATCCCCGAGTTACCTGCGGTTTCTTCTCGGTAAGAGCAGCTTTCCAAAGCTTCATTCGACGATCCAAAAATGCTTGTAAAACCCAAAGAGATAAAAAAGTTAGTACCTGTTGACCTAGCCTTGCGCGGTAATTAAAAAAAAAATTGGTTAGGTGGGGCTCGATCCTAGGTATTTTCATTTCTCGAGACCACCCGTTCCCCTAATAAGCTACGCTGACTTGACAATTTACGGCAAAAAAAATAATTTGTTTAAAATAATGTGTTTTATGTATTCAATGTAAATTTTAGTATTTTTTAATGCCAAAAAAGAGGTTAAAACGTTTTTTTTTTTCAATAAAACCAGATCAATTTTTCTCCCCCAAAAACCCCCTGCGTGCTGAATTTCAGGAAAATCGTTGCAGCCGTTTCCGAGATTCCGAAAATATATATACATATAACAATTAACTCATTTAAATATTAAGTAAAGATAATTTGAATGAAAAAACTCGTGACTATGGCAATTAATAAAACAGCGTCAAAAATATATCTCTTGTGACCAAAATAAATCAATGCGGTACGCGATAATTTGATCAATCGAACACTAAGCTAAAGAAAACCAAAACAACTTAGTTAATAATTCTAAAAATGGAAATCAAAGCTTAGCTTATACAGGATAAAGTTCTGTTTTCCCTTCAGATAACTTCTGGGACCGCACTTGAAAGTTGTGGGAATGAAAAATGCAAGTTCTCGACGGTACTTAGAGAAGTATCGCGTGTCGCATGATGAATGGGCAACCCTCTTAAGGTTTCGCAAGTTGGTGAACTTTTGCCGGAATAAATATCGGTTATGTGACATCGAATGCTAAGCTTGGTGTTGGATTTGAGTTATGCTATATTTATAACCCAAATTTTTCACGTTCAATTAAAATACTGTGGGAATTCTTGATAGGTAGGAAATCTATTTATCACTGCATATCCTACCTAGTATAAAAAAGATTGCAAGTACTATATAAATCATTATTTTCATCTAGCCTTGTGGTATCCGGCTGAGTAGAATAGACCACCCTCTTTCTTATCGAAGTGTTGTAAAATACGACTAAGTTAAGTTGACGTCAGGCAGGCGGCCGGTCCTAAAATACGAAGCCAAATCATGTGACAACATGTTTGTAACATGTTGTGCCGACCCCACTTAGAGCGAAATGGAGGCAAGAGAATGCTGAAATCATTATTTTCATCATTCTCATGCCTTTATTCCATATCTAAGCGGCATGACATGATTTGAACATGTTATATGATTTGGCTAGATATTTTACGACCGGCCGCCTGCTTGACGTCAAACTTACTTAGTCGTCTTATACGACACCTCGGTAAGAAATGAGGGTGGTCTATTCTACTCAGTCGGATACCGCATGGCGGATCAACTTGTCGTAGTCTCCTTTTACGACTCCTCGATAAGCAATAGGGGTGGTCTATTCTACTCAGCCGGATACTACACAGTGGGCTAACTTACTTTAGTCACCTTTTACGCTAGCTCAACTGGGATCAACTTGTCGTAGTCGCCTTTTACGACTCCTCGTTGAGCAATAAGGGTGGTCTATTCTAGTGGTTTTTAAACTGCTGTAATGGCAAAGCTGTATATTTATACATACAAGATAAAATCATTTAATTATTGAAGATTAATTAATACGCGAATCTCAAAGCGTAGTTGAATTTGTCGCTGTCTAGGTTATTACTTCAAAATTTCTAGAAGCCTTTATACACATAAAATTTGCATTTGTGCAAGCTTTATTATCAAGAACAATAGTTGTAATGCAACTAGATGTATCTAGTTGTAACAGAGTTAACTTAACAACTGTAGTTTGCCGCACTAGGTCCTTCCTCGGAAACAAAGAGATAATGAAACCGCGATATAACTTCTGCAGCGAGTCGCTCGTGTGGATAATTTGCATGTAGAAATATATTTGAACTATTACAAGTTTCCGTGCGATATCCGGCTGAATAGAATAGTACCACCCTCATTTCTTACCGAGGTGTCTTAAAAGGCGACTAAGGTAAGTCGACCCGCCGTGTGGTATCCGGCTGAGTAAAATATAACAACCTCATTTCTTAACGAGGTGTCGCAAAAGGCGACTAAGGTAAGTTGACCCACCGTGTGGTATCCGGTTTAGTAGAATAGACCACCCTCTTTCTTACCGAGGTGTAGTAAAATACGACAGTGGTAAGTTAACGTCAGGCAGGCGGCCGGTCGTAAAAACGCAGCCAAATCATGTGACAGCATGTTTATAACATGTTGTTCCGACCCCACTTAGAGTGGGATAAGGGCAGGAAGATGATGATAAGTATATATTCACCAGTTGTCTGTCACCCATAACGCCCGATACACACGCGCACACACACAGCATCTTCGCCGGCGAAGACGAGGTCCCCGCTTCCTCACGTCTAGCGGCCGGGGTGTCCAGCGCCGCCCGTTATGACATTAGGACTTTTCCACAAGTCCGATACAGTCCTCCACAACGCGTCGTTTTAAGCCGAGATACGGCCTCACAGGAGGAGCCCTCGGTAAGAAAGAGGGTGGTCTATTCGACTAAATCGGATACCACACGGTGAGTCAATTTACCTTAGTCGCCTTTTACGACACCTCGGTAAGAAATGAGGTTGGTCTATTCTACTCAGTGGTGAATATATACTTATTTATTTTTTAAATACATACTTAAATACAAATATACACCCAGGCTCAAAGACCAACAAATTCATTTATAGAAAATGTTGGCCCTCGGCGAGAATTGAACCCGCGACCCGCTGAAGGCAGGGTCACTACCCACTTTGCCAACGGGAAGTCAAACTGTACACTATTGTTTAATATTTAAAATTTAATATTATTAATTAATATTTTTTATTAGCTACAACAAACAAAACGCTTATGAAAAATTTCATACAAAACGGTAGCACATGGTTATTACTAGTGCCCTTACTTAAAAATACCTTATTTAATGTTCGAGAAGATTTCTTTCTTTGTTTTATCAGTTTCAAAGTAAACAAGATGATCCCGACAACTTAGCTATACAAGATCGGGTTCATTCATAATTAAGGGCACCGCCGTAATGTTTACCCTAATGGACCTTTTGAATTCGAAGCGATGACTGGCAACCGCATTTTCAAGTCACGCTCCTTTACCAAATGTCCCTAAAGAAGATACCAGAGCTTTTGACCTAGAGATAAAGGATTATTACTGTTGTTTTTGATAGCCCGGAATGGGTGATCGTCTTTTCCTCTCTAGGGAGGAAGTTGAGCCACCATAGATACCAAATAGTGGATAGACCACTCATTTCTTACCGAGGTGTCGTAAAAGGCGGCTAAGTTAACGCTCAGGATGGTATCCGGCTGAGTGGAATAGACCACGGTCTTTCTTACCGGTCGTAAAAGAATTTGCCAAATGATGCCAACATGTTTATAATATGTTGTACCGACCTCACTTAGAGTGGGATAAGGGCAGGAAGATGATGGACATGATAATGATACACCCTTATTTTTTACCGAGGTGTCGTAAAAGGCGGCTAAGGTAAGTTTACCCGCCTTATGGTATCCGGTTAAGTAGAATATACCACCCTCAATTCTTACACCGGTGTCGTAAAAGGCGACTAAGGTAAGTTGACATCAGGCACGCGGCCGGCCGTAAAATAACTAGCAAAAAAACATGACAACATGTCTATTTCTTGATGTGCCGAACCCACTTAGAGTGGGATAAAGGTAGGAGAACGATGATAATGAGTTTTAAAAAAATCCCACGCAATAATAGTAATTTTAAGTTAATTCCCACTCTTTAGATAGAAATACGTGGTTTTTTTTTAACTCTTCTAAACATCGTCATCCTCCTCCTGCCTTTATCCCACTCTTAGTGGGGTCGGCACAACATGTTATAAACATGCTGTCACATGATTTCGCTACGTTTTAACGTTAGCCGTCTGCCTGACGTCAACTTGTCTTAGTCATATTTTACGACACCTCTGTAAAAAAGAGGGTCTGTTCTACTAAACCAGATACCACACGGTGGGTCAACTTACCTTAGTGGCCTTTTACGACACCTCGGTAAGAAATGAGGGTGGTACTATTCTATTCAGCCGTATACAACACGGCGGGTCGACTTACCTTAGTGGCCTTTTACGACACCTCGGTAAGAAATGAGGGTGGTACTATTCTACTCAGCCGGATACCACACGGCTATTTAACTTTTCTAAACAAGCGTATAAAAAATTGTTGTAAATGGGTCATCATCCTCCTGCCCTTATCCCACCCTAAGTGGGGTCGGCACAACATGTTATAAACATGCTGTAACATGATTTGGCTGCGTTTTTACGACCGGCCGCCTGCCTGACGTCAACTTACCTAAGTCATATTTTACGACACCTCGGTAAGAAAGAGGGTGGTCTATTTTACTCAACCGGATGATACCACACGGCGGGTCAACTTACCTTAGTCGCCGTTTACGACACCTCGGTAAAAAAAGAAGTTGGTCTATTCTAATCAGCCGGATACCACACGGCGGGTCGACATACCTTAGTCGCCTTTTACGACACCTCGCCAAGAAATGAGGGTGGTACTATTCTACTCAGCCGGATACCACACGGCTATTTAACTCTTCTAAACAAACGTATTAAAAATTGTCCTAAATGGGTAGGAAAGAAAATAAAATAAATACCAAAATATTAAACTTTATTTAAACTAACACGATTGATATGTATTTACATTCAGCGTTATTTAATTATACTGGCATAAATAATTACATAAGCTGTGATGGCCTAGCGGTGCGACCGTGTGAATCTCAAGAGACGATCATGGGTTCAAACCCGGGCAGACACCAATGAGTTTTTCTACTAAAACTTATGTGTCTAATTGATAATTGCAATTTATCACACGCTTTTCGGTGAAGGAAAACATCGTGAGGAAACCTGCATATCTCTAGAGAATCCTAGGGATATGTGTAACCTACCAACCCGCATTGGAGCAGCGTGGTAGGTCTTAGCTCCAACCCTTCTCTCCAAAAATGGAGAGTGGAGGCCTATGCCCAGCAGTGGGATAGTAACAGGCTGTTACTTACTTACTTACTACTTTAAATAATTACATTATTAATATATTTAGACAATTATTACAATCAATTATTTATTAGTAACATATATTTAAAGAGATCTTATATCTTATCTTTATATATAAAAGGTTAAATGTATGTTTCTTATAGACTGAAAAGTTTGGATCGATTTTAATGAAACTTTGAGACTTCAAATTGACCCATCAGATACTTGTATAAAGCACTTTATTGATTATTTTATTCCTGTGAGATATTTTTTTTCACAGCTCATCGTTGGACCTCTTCCGTTTGAGAGCCAGATCGTCGTGTTGGAACCAAGTGGCGTAGACTCTGAGCGGTTCCGGTGAGGAGTGGCGGTGGAAGGAAACCGGCCGGTCTCGGGCGAGGGCTTCACGGGCGTAGTCTTGGGGACGGGCCTGTGGAATGAGTTTTTCTTAAGATCTGAAAGTCCTGAATTCGAAAATCCTTTCGTCTTCATACAAGACTGCCGAATATATATCTTACTGCCCTTATCCTAGTGTAAGATTAATTATTAAGATTTGGCTGCGTTTTTACGACCGGCCGCCTGCCTGACGTCAACTTACCTCAGTCGTATTTTACGACACCTCGGTAAGAAAGAGGGTGGTCTATGCTACTAAACCGGATACCACACGGTGGGTCGATATACCTTAGTCGCCTTTTACGACACCTCGGTAAGAAATGAGATTGGTCTATTCTACTCAGCCGGATACCACACGGTGGGTCGACTTACCTTAGTCGTATTTTACGACACCTCGGTAAGAAAGAGGGTGGTCTATTCTACCAAACCGTATACCACACGGTGGATAGACTTACCTTAGTCGCCTTTTACGACACCTCGGTAAGAAAGAGGATGGTCTATTCTACTAAACCGTATACCACACGGTGGATCGACTTACCTTAGTCGCCTTTTACGACACCTCGGTAAGAAAGAGGGTAGTTTATGCTACTAAACCGGATATCACACGGTGGGTCGACTTATCTTAGTCGCCTTTTACGACACCTCGGTAAGAAATGAGGTTGGTCTATTCTACTCAGCCGAATACCACACCGCGGGTCGACTTACCTTAGTCGCCTTTTAAGAAACCACGGTAAGAAATGAGGGTGGTACTATTCTATTGAGCCGGATACCACACGGCGTTCATAAAAGACTGCCGTTTAATAATGTAAATGTTTAAATGATTGACCGTCAAGTTTCGTTCTGGTTCTTCTCGGTAAGAGCAACATTCCGAACAAGTTGTAGCTTCATTATCATATTGATCCTTGACGATTCAAAAGTGCTTGAAAGAGATTACTTGAAATAAATATTATTTATATTTCATTTGAAGATATAAAAAATCAACGGGTTGCACTCAATTAACAAAAAAAATTACTAGTCTTTATGTACTCGAGCTACCGAGTCAACTCGGCACATGTTATAAGATAGATAGATAGATAAAAACTTTATTGTACACAAGATTACACAAAAAAAATAACATGCTTATAGTAGTAGTACAAGGCGTAATAGTGAGTACAAAGGGCGGCCTTATTACTAATAAGTAATCTCTTCCAGGCAACCCTCACAGAGAGATGCAGAGAAAAATACACGGGCAGAGACAACAGGTTCAATCAGTTCTTACAAACTATACACTGAATATATCCATAATAATAATAATAATTAATAATACATTTAAATCAATACAAATAAAATAATATAAAATACAAATAAAAAATACAAATGTAATAATATTTAATTAACGGGACAGGAAATGAGACTTAACTCGGCTCTTAAAAGCAAAAAGTGACTGTTCAATATTATTTGTTTCGCTTTGGTGATATTTGTAATGCAAAAGAAAGGCCAAATATGTAGGGAAACTTTCTTTAATGACTTCACTTTTTGCGTACATAAACTGAATGACCATAGACGGTGCGTTCTACAATACGGAATCTTTACGCTGTGTCTATGACACATTACAAGTCAAGCTTGCCGATAGATGGCGATATATGTTTTAAGCTTCTATTTAGTCGTGCTATGTTTATGGCGCGAACAGTGACTGTGACCTGCAAATATCAAGTGGGAGTTTATTCCATAGCCTTACTGCTCTAGCTGTAAAGGAGTTATAGTAGGACCCCGAATGACATCTTGAGACTTTTAACTTAAGATCGTTTTGGGAACGAACTGTGAGTATGTTTTTATATAATTTTGCTAGGTATTTTACGACCACCGCTGCCTGACGTCAAATTATCTTAGTCGCCTTTTACGACACCTCGGTAAGAAATGAGAGTGGTCTGTTCTACTTAACTGGATACCACACAGTTACAATGCAACAATACAAGTATCTTTAATCTTTGTCTTTAATATTTAAATGAGTTAATCTTGTATATTTATAAATATATTTTCTGAATCTTGGAAACGGCTTCAACAATTTTCCTGAAATTCAGCATGTAGGGGGTTTTGGGGGAGAAAAATCGATCTAGCTAGGTTTTATTAAAAAATCTCGTTTTAACCCTGTTTTTAATATAGAGTAGATAGCAACTCATATTTTGAGCTGTCAAATGCAAAGCTGTGATAGTCTGATGGTAACGCTTGAACCAAAAACTTCTAAATCTGGGATCGATTCCCACAGGTCGTCCGGCGTTTTTTCTTTATTATTTTTTTATTGCATTTTTTTATATCTTTTAAATAATGATCAAGCAAGGCTCGGTCATTAACTTACTAACTATATTAAGTTGAATATCTTCCTAATAGAAACACTAAGAAAGTTTTCCCGTTCGCCCTTATTTCTGTGTCTTCCATTATCGATATTGTCTCCCAAACTAAAAGAGAACCGCAATACACAGACTAAACTCAACAAAGGAAATCACGGACAAAGAATCAACGAAAGTAAATCAACTCCAGAGCGGCAACTTGACCACTTATCAAGAGTGGTCTTTTTGTAATCTTTACTTTTATAAAAGTATTTTTTTTGCTCTTATGTTTGTTTATAAGCGTTGTTTGCGATTAACTCCTTTGACCTTAATATTTACCCCATTTTGGATGAATTACAGATTGAATTTTCATAGGCTGCTGTCAAGCTGTGATAGACCAGAGGTGACACTGTGTAACTCTTTCGAGAGGGTCACGTGTTCAAAACCCCGGGTATGCATCCGATTTCGCGACCCACCAATGAGTTTTTATGTTAAAACCTTGTGTCTATTTTATAATTGCAATTTATAAAACACTTCTCGCTGAAGGAAAACATCATGAGGAATACTACATATATGTAAAGAACTCTGGGGTTATGTGTAGAATAGACCACCCTCATTTCTTACCGAGGTGTCGTAAAAGGCGACTAAAGTAAGTTGACCCACCGTGTGGTATCCAAGGTAAGTTGACCCACCGTGTGGTGGCTGAGTGGAATAGACTACCCTCTTATCGAGGCGTCATAAAATACGACTAAGACAAGTTGATGTCAGGCGACCGGTCATAAAATACAAAGCCAAATCATGTGACAACACGTTTATAACATGTGCCGACACCACTAGAGTGGGATAAGGGGAGGAGGATGATGACCTACTGACATTTATAGTTATTTTTTTTAGTCTTTACATATTAAGATTTATTTTTCACTTGTCTGTATTTTAACTTTAAGATTATATTATAGTACCCGGTTGGCCGAGCCTAGCTCGGTAATTTTTTACAAAATAAAAAAGAAAAAAAATAATATGTAGGGGATCGATCCTAGGAATTCACATTTCTCGAGACTGTCCGTTCCCCTAATAAGCTACGCTGACTTGACAGTTAATCGCAAAATTTCAAACCAATATAAATTTTAGTAATTTTTTAATGCCCAAACACAGGGATAAAACGATTTATTTCCATAAAACCTAGCTAGATCTATTTTTCTCCCCCAAAACACCCTACATGCTGAATTTAAGGAAAATCGTTGGAGCCGTTTCCGTCGAAAATATATATGTATATACATACAAGATTAACTCATTTAAATATTAAAGATTATATTAATCACAAAGTCTAAATATAAATCTATTTCGTGTATTGTTATTGCTTTACCTGGTGGAATAGCGGCGAGTGTGTAAGGGTGATGTTGAGGCGATGCGCCGCGCACGCACCCAGCGCCATGTCATCGGGCGCGGACGGCGACACGCACGCGCACGCACGCAGCGCACGCGCTGCACCCACGCTCAGCACCGTTCCACCCCCACCCGTTATATAATCGTAGCCTACCCATAAAAAACGAAGGATGGAAACCACGAAAATATAAAACGAATCTATTTTTCAAACACTAAGGGCCTGTTTCACAAGTTACCAATAAACTGTCAGTTAGCTTCTTCTTCTTTATCAACCGATGGACGTCCACTGCTGGACATAGGTTTCTTCATGGGATCTCCACCACACACGATCTTGTGCCGCTTGGACTCAGCGGCTCCCCACGACCTTTTTGAGATCGTCAGTCCATCTCGTTGGGGGTCTACCGACACTACGTTTTCCGGTGCGGGTTCGCCATTCCAAAACCTTGAGAACCCAACGCCCATCGGTTCTACGCACTATGTGCCCCGCCCATCGCCACTACAGCCTCTCGACACGCTGAGCTATGTCGGTGACTCTGGTTCTTCTACGGATCTCCTCATTTCTGATTTGATCACGTAGAGAAACTCCGAGCATAGCTCGCTCCATTGCACGCTGAGCGACTCTGCGCAGCCTTCTTATGACGCCCATAGTCAGCGACCCAGAGCCTATATTCAGTTAGCTTATTCGGAACATATCTGACATATATCTCGGAATTTTGCGTTTCTCAGGTTTCTGCTAGGCTTATTCAGCACTTAAAGTCCCTAATAAGTTAACAGGTAGATCATGTGGCTGTTATTTTGTTTATCTGCTGGATAGCAAATACCTATTATAAAATAACCTCGATTGTATTTTTAAACATTTTTACACTTTTTATGGACTTTTATCTGCTACTTAGTTTATTTGTCGGTTAACTATCGGACACTTTATCAGTAACTTTTGAAACAGGCCCTAAGTATATTTATATATTTATTTCTTAATTGTACATGCATTAAAACAAAAGTAATATAGGATATGTACAAAGAAGGACTTATCCCTAAATTTCCTGTCAATCTCTGAGTAACTGAAGCTCTGAGAAGGAAAAGGACAAAAGTGAAATACGGATAATATAGAAAGAAAAATAACGAAAAACTATAAACATAGATAGAAAAAGGATGCAATATGTATAGCTAACAGTATTTATTTAAATTAATATAAATTTAACTTTTTAATTTATAAATCAATTTAATTAAATAAGTAGATGAAATAATAGAAGAAGAAAAAAAGAGCCCCTAAAATACCCTAAATTAAAATAGCACATCATTTTACATGTAATAAATTGTAAAGATTTTCAGGGAGAGTAACATTACCTTTAGCGGCAGTTTCCTTCTTCCCATATCCGTATCCGTACCTCTCGCCGAGTACCGTGACGTCAGATCCACCGCGGTAACAGCTTAGCACTTCGCACACTCTTTGAACACTAAACATTGTATTGAAAAAAATATAATGGCATACAATGGGTCACATATTCAAGTCAACAATTTATGACCTTAACTAGCTTTTACACGCAACTTTGTTCGCGTGGACGCATAATAGGTTGATAATAGATGCCACTTTTCAATGTCATCCTATTCCTGTAGAATTAACAGGGTTTCTATAGCCTATATGTTATCCCGGTGTAACAGGAATAATTGTGTTAAATTTCTCTCTCTACATCTGTCTCTCTCTCCCTCCCTCTCTCCTTCTTCTATCTCTGTCTCTTTCTTCTACCAATGCATCTACAGTATTCATTTAATACAATCTTGCTCGCTATGATATCATTACATTCAACCTATTTTTTGCGGCTTTTTTTAAGCCATTGGGCTAAGTCAGTCATACGCCGTGTGGTATCCGGCTGAATAGAATAGTACTACCCTCATTTCTTACCGAGGTATCGTAAAAGGCGACTAAGGTAAGTCGAACCGCCGTGTGGTATCCGGCTGAGTAGAATAGACCAACCTCATTTCTTACCGAGGTGTCGTAAAGTACTACTGAGGTAAGTTGACGTCAAAACCTAAAAAACGCAGCCAAATCATGTGACAGCATGTTTATAACATGTTGTGCCGACCCCACTTAGAGTGGGATAAGGGCAGGAAGATGATGATGATGGGCTAAGTCAGTCACTTATGTCTTTTATTCCTTATTTAAGTGAATACAACTAACATAACAATAAGTCTTATTTCTGAAATGTTAAAAGCAAGAATCATACCCCAATATGGTGTCGTCGTCAGCCAGAAATAGCCACTTAATATTTGGCAGTTTCTCAACTCTCTTCACTGCTTCCTTCAGTATCGTCATTGTTTTGTGACAATGGCCCGTTTTTGTGTTGGGAACTCCCACATCTATTGCTGGGAGTTCGGCATCTGGTTTGAGTTTTAGGAAATGAGGCTTTAACTAAGTGTCAGTTAAAGAATTAAATGTATGAATTTATTTTAAATGTATTGAAAAAACAGCCAAAAAGATATTTGTGCATGTGGTATGATAAATATGAAATAATCTTGCATATTTGTTGACCAGATAATGTGTTGAGAAGAACTTGTTAGTACAAATATTTAATAGCAGTGTTTGAAGTAGATTGTATTTTTGTATTACATAGATCATAAATAAAGTTGTAAAAACTATAATAGTTTTATATATTTTATATTTTTATATTATTATTTTTATATTTTTGTTAAGTAATCCTTAAAGTTGCCAATTAATCATTTAACCTTAGTAAACAAGACTAACATTTACAAATAATTTATAGAATTAGGGTTTACTTTGCGGAGATCCATAATACAAAAGTAATAATAAAATTATTTTGCTATAATCCGCGAAGAAGTAAAATAGAAAATACATATAATGCTAAATGTAAGTGGACAATCGGTTATCATACCTGATACATGCAGGATTCGTAAAAACACATGCACAAACCTCCACCACCGCCACCACAATACAAAGCATGGCTTTGCGACTTTGGTCGTGGAGTCTATCTCCTGACGATGCTTCGGTTGCGGGGCGAAACGATTGTTGAGTTTGTGATAGTGAACGTATATAGTGCTTGTGTATTGTGGTGGCGGTGGTGGAGGTTTGTGCATGTGTTTTTACGACTCCTGCATGTATCAGGTATGATAACCGATTGTCCACTTACATTTAGCATTATATATATTTTCTATTTTACTTCTTCGCGGATTATAGCAAAATAATTTTATTATTACTTTTGTACTAACATTTTCATTTCATCTTGATAAAAATATTTACGAAAATAGAGATTTAGACCTTTTAGTGACCATAAAAATACTTGAATGAGAAATTTTCGCTCCTCAATAGGAAAAGTAATAACGATGCTAATAGTATAGTAAAAAGCAATACTTTACGTAAAGCGTAGTTTAAGAGAAGTTAGCAATCCAAATGTCGGTAGTTTAATTATTCCCGCTTTGCATTTTCACTGACATAATTTAAATTTCTAAAGAAATATATATTTTAAAAGCGGTTCACAGGAAAAATGCATTAAACTTCCTTATGACCCTATCCCACTCTAAGTGGGGTCGGCACAAGTTATAAACATGTTGTCACATGATTTGGCTAAGTATTTTACGACCGCCCGCCTGCCTGACGTCAACTTACTTTTGTCGCATTTAAGGACACCTAGGTAAGAAAGTGGGTGGTCTATTCTACTCAACAGGATACCACACGGTGGGTAAACTTACCTTAGTCGCCTTTTACGACACCTCTATAAGAAATGGGGGTGGTCTATTCTACTCAGCCGTTTACCAAACGGCAATACAGTTAATGAAATCAATAATATTGTATTCAAAGTAGGCACATAATATATCCTTTTTCAAAAGTTACCCAATCATGTTGCAACAAATGTTTATAACATGTTGACCCCACTTAGAGTGGGATAAGGTCAAGAGGATATAATATTTCATGAACTGTATATTTGCACATACCGTCCGTGTCGCTGAAAAACTGAAGATGCGTGACGTGCCTTCCCCAAGTCTTCTTCACGACCCTCGCCCTGGTGGAGTGGAAGCCGCTCCAAGTCTTCACCGCGAAGTAAATTGTATCTTCGGGTACAGGACTACCCTGCCAGAAGCAAACGTTAACATAATGTCATGGGATTAAAGTTTATTTTACTTACTACAACAAATATTTAATATTTTGGATTATTTATAGCGTTGAGCTGTGAGACCATGCTATCCTCTCAAGGAGGTCAAGATTCCATACCTCAGTACCAAGTTTTTCTGTTAAAACTTATGTCTCTAATTGGTATTGCAATTTATCAAACGCTATTCGGTGAAGGAAATCATCGTGAGCAAACCTGCATATCTCTAGAGAATTCTGGCTATATGTGTAACCTGCCAATCCGCATTGGAGCAGCATGGTAGGTCTTATCTTCAATCCTCTTAACCAAAAACGTAAAGAAGGTCTATGCCCAGCAGTGGCATGGTAACAGGCCGTTAAAAATGAATAAAATTGTTATTTGTAATTAATCAGACGCTTTTCAGTTAAGGAGAACATCGTTAGGAAACATCCATGCGTTTAAATTCACAAGACTTTATTGAAACTGATTTTTTGATAATTCTTGCCTATTAATTTGCATTGAAACAGCGTCATGGAATTAAGTTCCAATACTTTTGTTCATAAATGAGAGGTCTTAGCCTATAAGTGGGATAGTAAGAGGCAGATAAATTTATCTTTTTCAAAAAATGGTCAACTCACACATATATCAAATTGTCTAGGATAAGTGGCGCAGTTATCTCCCGATACTACACAGAAGCTCGGATCAGGTGTGAGTAAGGGTCCAGGACTTTTTCTCTCCCCATATACAAGTTGGGCCAACTCGAACGCCGGGTCAATTGAAAAGTCCGCCTCTAGCTTTCGTTCTTCATTTTCAATTTGGTTTAAAAGTCTGGGGACAAGGTTTGGTATCCCAAATTATTAAATGGTTATGGAAATAGCTTGTACAAGGTCTCGGGATTTTAATGCTTAACTTAACGGCGAGAAAATACTGAATATGACCCTAAAAGACGCCGGTTTCATATGGGATTGTAAAATTTTTATATTTATAATCAAATATAATTGCAGATAAAATCTTTTTTAAAAGCTTTTATTCAACTTGCAATGTATGTGGAATCTTGGAAGTTAAATTTGACCCACTTCCCGGTGTCCGATTAAGCTGAAATTTTACTGTGTCAGTACAGTCAATTTATAAATGAACTTCTGCAGGCAAATTCTATACAACATTGATGATGGCAAATCTCAAGAAATATGGCAATATTCACAAATACAAATTTCAACGATAATAACTACTGATTATAATTAGTTATACCTTACCTATCCATCAGCTCGATTCTCATAGCAAACCCATTAGCGAAGTGTGGATAAACAAATCCACCTTCTTCCTCTAAATCTTCATAAATAGAAAAATGGTGAATAATTGTTGGTTCGACGTCACTGAGGGGGTAGCCCACCCACATGGTTTCCTGCAAATCAAATTAACTTTAAAAACATTGAAAAATGATAATAACCTCTAAAATTTTTGAAAATTTATGAAGAACAGACGTATTGGTTAAGAACGAGACTGCGTGTGATCAATAGTAGAATCGAATAACACTAAAAAACCAAAATTGTATTGTTGTTGATACGTCCTTGTGGGTGAAAACACTCGATATCGAATGGCTACGATATATATCTCAAATCCTCAGTTCCCTAAGTGGTCCAAGAGGACCCCTAGGAGTCCACGGTTGACTCGTCGGGGTATTACAATATGAAAGCGTGGATCTAAGAATATTTATCTGCTTCCAATAGTGAAGAACTACAATATTGGCTTGACTTTACTAATCAATGTAGCCAAATAATATTTCAAGATGCACAAAGACTGTTGTGAAACCTCCATATCTAGTACGAGTACAACCACGAATTAATAGTTATTAATTCGTGGTTGGTAAATCAGCTGCAATTCAAATCTTCACTTTAATGTTGAGTTTTGGAAATATGGTACAAATTTTGCGGAAAGCGGTCTACCGGAACCAGCCATTTTATAAGTGGTCTATAAGAAATAAATTTTGGAATCTCTATACCGAATGAATGAAGCTTACCTCCTGTTTATCGGCTGCTGCTAAAGCTTCAAAGAGCTTTTCACAACGGACAGCCGTGTGCGGCTCCAAGAATAGAACCCATCGCGCGTCGCTGCCTTTGTACTTTTTTACCAATGGCCTCAGCAAGGGAATTACCACCCATGCTCCGGGCACTGGGAAATCTTCGTGCGTTATATGCAAAATTGGCGATCTCTGCGAGTGAAAAATGTTTTTTTTTTAGATAAAGCTGCCTATTAACGCTCACCCGTTGTACTTCACAAGACAGAAAGAAGGGTGTCTTAGATAATTACCTTCTCTAATTCTAATACTTGATTCTGTATATCTTGTTTGAGACGACGTGCAACGCTTGCGTGGTACGGCTCTGGCTGACTGACTATTGTGAATACCACATTACGTGAATCTGTAACAATGAAAAAATATATGACTTATGCTTATTTATCTATTCGGCGGATAGCCATTGCAGACCAAAATCAGCAAATGACTTTGAGAACATTATTAGGCAAAGAATAATCGTAGTTTGTATCAAAAGTTAAAAATCTTTGCCCTTGGCGATCTTTTTTTTTAATTTAATCTACCTTGAGCGACATCGACTTTACTCACGTCTTATTCTATCAGGTTATACCGGCTAGTTTCTGGCCCATCCGGAGCCCTTATTCATAAGATCTTTATATCACCCTATCCGAAGAATAAAGTCACAGTCAAACAAAATCGGGCCAATTATCAATCATGGGCCTGCGAGAAACGGATCGAGTAAAAAGGTTCGCCTTGCCCTTTTTTTAAGGGGGGAGGGGGGGATCTTCAAAAAGATACCGGAACTCTTGGGGGTGAGATCCGGTTATGTGGGATTCCGCACACTAAAACCCCCTCGATAGACAGCCTCCGCACCTCCTCCAGCCTCCTCTCTAGTAGAGAGGCCCCGGGATCTCTGACGAACTGCACCGGAGTCTCTCTAATGCCGCGCACATCGTGCTCATCAAAATATAGTACGGAGCTTGTGTCGTATCAAGCTCCGTTTTCTCTCGGGGTCGAAAGGAACGACCACAGCCCTCACTCTGACCGATCGTGACCCCTCGCCTCGAAGCCCTAAATCACCTTCGGGTATTGAGGAGACCCTTTGTCGACGCTAACGCGATGGAAGCGTTAAAAAAATACTCACACTGAGTTGAAATATCCGAGTTCACGTTGGTATAAAGTAATTAATCATTTGCAAGCAGTAAGCCGGTTATTGATGTGTTTACCTGCCAATATCGGGAGGCATCCTAAGCATCAAATTATGATATACAGTCGGCACGTACGGCACAATCAATCACGTGTCGTCGGATTACTCTCGCGTCACGCCCATTTATTTACACGGTTTTTGTCATAGCTGCGTTTTATAAAACAGTGAAATACTTTTTATTAAAACACCGCACTTAGATTTCTACCTATGCCAAACAGCGTTGTGAATGTGAAATTTGGATGATAAAAAAGCCTGGATTTGAAAATCCTTACTGCTTCATACAAGACTGCGGTTTAATAATGTAAAATTGAAAATGTTTAAAAGATTGACCGCCGAGTTTCTTTCTGGTTGTTCTCGGTAAGAGCAACATTCCGAACCAGTTGTAGCTTCATTAATCATATTGATCCTTGACGATGCAAAAATGCTTGAAATATATATTTGAATAAATATGATTTTGATTTCTATACTCTATAGTACTCTGGAAAACCGGCTGAAAACTCGTAGGGCATGATTTTCGTAATGAAAACATTATCCGGATTACGATGGATGGATGGAGCTGTCAATTACGATATTTCAGGCCTAAATTACAATATATCGTATGTACTGGAACGATCGATCATATGACGTCATCAGTCAGCATGACGCGTGAGAAACTTCTCACAGTCATGCTGACTAATTTAAAACAGGATTAAGATACGTGTATTGATTGGTGTCGATAGCAGTAAAATCTATTATATTATTAATAGGATTAATTAGTTACAAAAATAAAGAAAAACTTAATTTATGAAATATGTGTAGCTATATGCAGCTTATAATCTAAGTAATCCTCAACAGTATAATCGGCTTTCTGTATGAGCCTCTTTTTAACAGTGTTTTTAAACTGCAGTAAAGTGCAAAGCTAAGTTGATTGCGGTTGTTTTTTTGTTACTAACAATTGTGAGCGTTTGTAGCTTGAAATAAATTATTATTATTCATTTATTTTTCGTAATCCTAACCTCTTACATTTTTAATATTTCTAATTACAAAAAATCAAAATAATAAAAAAACATTTAAAAATATAAAAAATTGTCGTCGGCTGTGAGCGGGGCAATATCTCGAGCTGCCCGTGGTTAAGGATCCAAAGTGAGGAATACCTTCACAATGCGCGTATCAAGCAATACTGCCTTTAATACCTATTATTATTTATCTGAATTCACCGTTAATCAGCTCTTTTTTACAAAAAAGAAGCGGGATTTTACTCTAGCGAGTCCAGGGCGGCAGTGTGAGAAACCTATCGAGAAGAACTGCCTTCTGCATTTCTGCTATAAGATCTATAACTAACGAACTTCCAACTGACTCAGGTAATGTGTGAGCCTAATTGGCATCGATCCATTAACTGTTATGATTATTGGAATAATTTAATTATTGGTAGATGCCACTCCCCACATCTCTCCCGCCTCAAAAGCTAGATCTCTATTATTATTATATTATTAAGCTGTGATAACCTAACTGGTTCAAACTCCGAGAGGGCATGTGAGTTTTTTGGTAAAACCTGCATATGTCACACAAACAGATCATACATACATCAATATCCATACCCTATCTCAAGCGCACCATACATACAGTAGCGACATACTAATAGTGTATATTCGAGCCTGCACTAAGATCATATAATACAAGTATATTCCAAACGACCTTTGGAGTAGGCTATAAAAGCGAGACGAGGGTGTAGATATGATGCCTACAGTATTTCTGTGCCCTCTGTGTCCAAGCAGTAAGAATGCACCATGAGCTTTTAGCCGGTAAGAGTCCGGCATAACTGCAATACCGCCCCATGCGGTTTGCAGTTTACATGAGGAAACCCTTCATAGGTACTTCATAGCCTTAAAGGCAATAACAAGCGAAAAAAAAGTTCCTTTTCCGACGCCTAATAAAACGAATTCGATATTTCCATCGAGGATAAGCAGGAATCTAACGATAATGCGTCTGGATACACGAGACCCGTTGAATTATTCAGCAGCTAATAACCTCGTGCTGAATTCGATGCAATCTGAAACTTGGGAAAGATTTATCGCGGCGAAAGTTTGCGTGTGGAACCCTGAAGGCGTGTCAATAAAATTTTGCCACTACACAAGTAAAAAGTAAAGTCGTTTCGGGTATTTCGTATTTCACGTTAGAAATTTCGAGATTTCCCTTTGAGAACTATGTTCGGTGCAAGCCAAAATGTCTATTCAAAAATGGCGAATAGGTACACTTAAATAAATCTTTAATATTTAAATGAGTAATCTTGTATACATATATTTTTCTAGATTTTGGAAACGTTTTCAACGATTTTCATGAAATTCAGCATGTAGGAGTTTTGGGGTAGAAAAATCGATCTAGCTACATTTTGTTTAAAAAAAAAGGCGTTTTATCCCTGTTCAAGTTCAAGCACTAAAAAATTTTTATCAGTAAGCATAGGATAATTACGCTGTCATTTGTAAAATCATGATAGCTCATTTGAGTAATGGGCGGTCTCAAATTCTGAAAACTACGATCGATTCCAGAAAAAAAAATCTTTAAATTAAAAAAAATCCGTCAACCAGGTACTGTAATTTATAAGACCAAAAAAGCTGTGATAGCGCAGCGGTGAGACAGACTCTTTCGAGGGAGTGACAGGTTCAAACCTCGGACATACCAATGAGTATTTCTGCTAAAACTTATCTATGTCTAACTCATAATCGCGATTCATCACGCATTTCGGTGTAGGAAAACATCGTGAGGAAACCAGCATATCTTTAGTGAATTCTGGGTAGATGTGTAACCTAGCAATCCGCATTAGAGCAGCGTGGTAGGTCTTAGCTCCAACCCATTTCTCCATAAAACAGAGCGAGAGAGACCTTTGCCCAGCTGAGGGATAGTAACAAGCAGATACTTTACTTTTTATGCACAACAACTGATATATTATTTTTTATTAAGGCAACACTTTGCAACTATCGATTCCACTATAAAGTTATCTCTGTAATGCGATAAGCGATATCGTTATAATAAATATCTAACAAAATGCTGATCGTGTTACATGCATATCGTAGTAACAAAAAATACCTATCTGAGATATGATAATGTACTGGGACACAGCGGTTGATATTGATTTTTTTTTTAAAAGGAGCATCAGCCGTATGGTATCCGGCTGAGTATAGACCAATCTCATTTTTTGTATCCGGCTGAGTAGAATAGACCACCCTCATTTCTATACACGTTTTATAAATTCACACGTTTATCGGCTTTTTGGTTATCTGGAAGGGTTGTCTGGAAGAGATCACAATGTGATAAGACCGCCCTTTGCACTTTTAATTGTTTCTATTATCTATGTCTCTTGTTCTTTTCACTCTGTATTTTATTTGTGCAATAAAGTTATTCTTCTTTTTCTTCTTTTTGATTATATTGTCGATGTGGTCCCTAAAACTCAATTTAGAGTCAATAATTACCTCAAGTTCTTTTATAGCAGAAACTTCTACCAGTTTGTGTTTCTCTTAAAGGATAAGTAGACGGAATGATACATCTATTCATCTAAATTTAATATGAAGACATTTGGAAGAATTAAGCGGCATATTATATTGATATATTGGCACCATTTAATTACAGCGTTTGGATCATTCTGTAATTTGATCGCATTAGTTGTGATAACTTAGTGGGTAACGGGCGGACTAAAGAAGTGAAAATACCTCGGATCAATTTATTACCTACCTTTTGCTTTTTTAATTTTATCACTATTTTATAATTTAAAAAAAAATACAGAGCACAGCTCAGTCACTCATTTTAAATTAAGTAACTTAATAAATTCTCTACAGAGATGCAGATTTCTTCACGATATTTTCCTTAACCAAAAAGCGTGTAATAAATTGCAAATATCAATTAGACACGTAAGTTTTTACAGAAAAACTCACTAAGGCCTGCCAACATATATTATATTAACATTTTAATGGTTGACTATATTAACTATTTAAGTGTAGTAAGCTGTAGTAAGCTATGATAGCCCAGCGGTGTGACCGTGCGACTTTAGACAGTGTCACGAGTTCAAACCCGGGCAGACACCAATGAGTTTTTCTGTTAAAACTTATGTGTCTAATTGATAATTGCGATTTAGCACACGTTTTTCGGTGAAGGAAAATATCGTGAAGAAACCTGCATATCTCTAGAGAATTCTGGAGATATGTGAAACCTACCAATCCGCATTGGAGCACCGTGGTAGGTCTTAGCTCCAATCCTTCTCTCCAAAAAAGAAGAGGCCTATTCTCACCAGTGTAATAGTAACGGGCCGCTACTTACTAACAAAATTTATTTAGGTATGTCACTTTCAGTGTCTAAGAACTGAAAGGGACCAAACATCAATATAAATCAGACAGATTCTCGCTCGCAAAATTAGGAAGTTCAATAACTTATCCGAAATCCATTATTGCAAAGTGATACGGCTAACGTCATGAAATACTGCGATCACATTTTAATGTGTCGCTTCTCAGCCCTCAGGTGATCTTTTGCATTATTCATTGGGCCCAAACGTTGGGCGCCGCCAGTTCGCGAATTTATTTTATCCGACTCTCGCTCCGAGATAGGCCACTCGCGGATAAAGAGATTGAACGTAATGCTCTAAGAGTAATAGCATTTAAGTTTTATTGGGACATGGCCGATTTGCGATTTGAATTTGAAATCATCTATAGTAAAGAACAAAATTATTTTTGTTAGCAATTGTAGATTCTATTTAAATATAACATGTTCGGATTGGAAGTTTTTTAGAATACTTTTACTGTTTTGGCTTTATAATTCTACCCAAACCAAAATATTTTATTTGCAACGGCCATAAGGTGAACACACCGTGTGGTATCCGGCTGAGTAGAATAGACCGCCCCCTTTTCTTACCGAGGTGTCATAAAAGGAATTACGGCCAGTTGACCCACCGTGCAGTATCCGGCTGAGTAGAATAGATCACACTCATTTCTTACCGAGGTGTCGTAAAAGGCGACGAAGGTAAGTTAACCCACCGTGTGGCATACAGTTGAGTAGTATAGAACACCGTCTTTCTTAGCGAGGTGTCGTAAAATACGACTTAGTAAGTCAACGGCAAGCAGGCGGCCGGTGGTAAAATACCTAGCCAAATCATGTGACAACATGTAGTACCGACCCCACTTAGAGTGGGATAAGGGCAGGGCATATGTAAAAAAATATTCTGTTAATACCGTTCGTTTTGCTACAACCCTAAAGTCTATTTATAAAGCTTGAAAGAATATAAAAAATAAATTTACAGTAGCATCAAAAGTCATCTAAAATATAATATTTTTAAAAAGGTAATAAAGTAAAATTGTTTTTCTTCAAACTATCAACCGAGTGCCGTTGAATTACTTTCTTGTTACTTTTCGCAATCATTTTAAATAGTTATAAAAGAGTGCTTAAAACCTGCAAGTCCCTAAAGTTTACTGACCGTTATCAAGCCGTGAAGTGTAGGGTTGTTACGCACCGTGAAATCCTACTAATATTATAAATGCGAAAGTTTGTGAGTATGGGTGTATGTTTGTTACTCTTTCACGGTGAATCCGCTTAACCATTCTCGACAAAATTTGAAACAATTATTCCTTATACACCCGGGTAACATATAGGCTATAGACATCTTGTTAATTCAACACGAATGTGTCATTGAAAAGTGCAATCTGTTGTCAACGTGAATTTACCTTTAATAATTCCCCTTTTCCTTATCAAATCTTTAACACTTTCTTCAGGCATTTAGGAAATTAGTGAAACAAAGAGGAAAATAAAATTTGAATAATAAATTCGAAGCAAGATTTGAATTTTCCGTTACACTAAAATAGGTGTTATTTGAATTTAAATTTACATAATAACGCACGACTACGATTTTAGCACAAATAAACACTGTGGAATAGGATAGGAAATTGATTAGCCTGACCTGGTGATTCCCGAATTCAATTATGATCTTGGGCGATCGTCATGGTACGATTTTTCGAATTTTAATCCTTTTCGAATTTAGACTATCGTGAGTGGGATTCATAATTAATGTATAGAAACCGGCTATACTCACGTGTTATTTTATCGGATGAGCCCGACTAGTTTCAAGCCCATACGGGGCTCTTATTCATGAGCTCTGGCACGACTAAAGACCTGCTAGAACCGGACACCGTAAGCGCCGCATGCACAAATTTCTTCCGGGCATCCGATGACGAAGACCAGAGCAGCGACGGGGAGTGTTCAGAAGACGCGCGAACAGCGCCGCTGCCGTCCCTCCCCCCGCTCCTACCACTCTCGAGTCGCGCCCTGCGAGCTGCTACACGCAGTTCCCGCCGCGTAAAGAGCTCATGAATAAGAGCCCCGTATGGGCTTGAAACTAGTCGGGCTCATCCGATAAAATAACACGTGAATATAGCCGGTTTCTATACTTTAATCCTTTTATTTGGCTTCAAATGGACCAAACTAGTATAACCTATAGTAAAATTTTAAATAATTCCCTTTATATTATCGACAACCCTGTAGAAACGACAAGGAAGTTTTTAAGCCTCGCTCGCGTATCGTGCATAATTTACCCTATGTGCTCGCCTACACTGTCAACTTCCTAAGGAGTTAGTACTTTGTCTTATACCTGTTTGAAGAGGCAAGAAAGCAGAATCAGCAATCATTTTAGTGCTGAAATTTTATGTAACGAAAAATAGCCGCTACTCATTTTTCTGCGCGTGTTTTGTAGATTTGTACATTTATTGATAAATTAATAAATTCTATACAAATTGAGTTAATTTAGCATAGTATAGCAACCATTTCTATTTCCCGGCTGAGCCAAGGACTCTGCTATCCTTTTGGTCACAACGGTTGAAGTTTAGACATTTCACATTTTCAACAAAGTTTTTATATACTACAAGCAATCGCCAACGGCTCCGCCCACGTGGAAAGATAAAAACTGTCTTTTCTTAAGTCTTTCGATAACCATAAAAATAATTATAGTTTGATAACCTTTAAAGCTAGACATATGCTGTCGCGGACTTTTATTAGAACTTCTAGAGGGGAACAATTTTATAATACATGATTTTTGAATAACTATTACCGTTTACTCAGCGCACGAAAGGAAAGCTTTAAATTTTGCTTTTCGTATTATTTTTGTTGCTGCCTCGATAAATGGACTATCTTATTACACTGAAAGAATTTTCCAAATCGGTTCAGTAGTTCCTGAGATTGGCGCGTTCCAACAAACAAACTCTTCAGTTTTATATATTAGTATATATAGCAAAATTATTCTATAACTCTATAATAACGATATATATTCAAAAGAAATTTTGAACATAAAATTAGTTAATGTGAGTTAACTATTTATTAGTTAACTCACAATAACTAATTTTTTATGTACATAAAAATATAAAGAATTATAAAACGATAGGTGATGTATACAATAGACAAAGCAGGAACCGACATAAGCTTGCGGCTCCTGCTTTGCGCCATGCAAAAGTACGTAATTCGTTTGTGGGTTTTGGTATAAGATTCTATAATAAAATTCCGCAATCAATTTCAGCTTTGCCATTACAGCAGTTTAAAAACACTGTTAAAAAGAGGCTGATACAGAAAGCCTACTATACTCTTGAAGATTATTTAGAAGTTAAGAATGTGTGGATATAGCTCTCTTTGAACCTGTACAAGACAGTAACGACATAATGTAAATAGTATTAAGAATTATATTTTTAAAAGAGCAACCGCCGAGTTTCTTGCTGGCTCTTCTCGGTAGCCACAGCTTTCCGAACCAGCAGTAGAGTTGACGATTCAAAAGCACTTGTTTACAAGTTTATTTGAATAAAGAATATTTTGAATTTGAATTTTGAATTTGAATTATAAGAGATAAAGACATGCTGTCGCGGACTTTTTGTAGTAATTGTAGATCTACAATTGTCTAGTACATTAATTTAGTGAATCTATGTTGGTTTATATGTTCGTTTTTTTTTAACTGCGTGACCTCTTCAAAACAATAACTCCTACTACTATCTTAAAACTTCCAAAAGAATTCCGGAAAATTTTAGTCTTCTTCCTCCTGCCCTTATCCCAACCTAAGTAGAGTCAGCGGAATATGTTAGAAACATGTTACATGATTTGGCTCCGTGTTTCACAACCGGCTCCCTGCCTGACGTCAAGTTATTTTAATCGTATTCTACGACACCTCGGTAAGAAAGAGGGTGGTCTATTCTACTTAACCGAATACCACACGTTGGGTCAACTTTTACGACACCTCGGTAAAATTCCACTAAATTTTAGTCGTCAGTAAAATTCGAATTGATTTTTATTAGTCTTGTTACAAAGGCAGAAAAAATAGAGTTCCTTTAAAATAGACTTACTAGTTAGGACACATCGTCGCGTTATCAAATAAAATCCCCTCAGCCTTCATCGAATATTCCATCGCTGCAGCAAAATCAATTTCACTCAATTTTCCTCAAACTCTTTCAACTGAATCGCGGATGAAGTGCAAATAGCATTCGGGAGCATTAATAATTCGACGCCATCGAAGCAAATGGATGGATTCTATCGGAGTCCATCGGGAATTGGACATGTTGCAAGCCGCTTTACGGACTGATATGTCGGTAGAAAATTCTCTGTGTATTTTTTTACAAGCTTTATATTAACTTCACCTCTATACATGTATGTATGTATGTATAATTTATGGAATTAGGCGTTACTTTGCGGAGATAATACAAAAGTAATAATAAAATTATTTTTCTATAATCTGCGATTAAGTAAAATATTAAATATATATAATGCTAAATGTAGAGTCGACCTGATACATGCAGCATTCGTAAAAACACATGAACAAACCTCCACCACCGCCACTACAATACACAAGCACTACACAAATTCACTATCATAAACTCAACAATCGTTTCGCCCCGCAACCGAAGTATCATCAGGAAATAGACTCCACAACAAAATCGCAAAGTCAAATCGAAAAAATAGCAAATTTTTCTCTTTAAACTTTCAACTTGCTTTAAACTTTAAGCATTCAACGTTGAGTTTTCAGTTAACAATTGATAGTTATAATTAAACACAAGCTTTTTGTTGAAGAAAAACATTGTGACGAAACCTGTATATCTCTAGCGAATCATCAGGACATATGCCATTGGTAGGTAGGCTTAGTAGCTGGTGGATTAGTTTTTTTAAAAATCGGTTTAGAATACTAAATCGAAAAAAATGCTTTGCTTTTTAGATTTAACCAATTTGTTTTACGTTTATTTAAGGATCTTAAATTTAAAAATATTGAGAACAAGCTGACAACCATGACTTTAGTTATTCTATGTTTTTCGTTTTATTTTCATACACGTAAATACGATGCCTGACAAGTAGGTAGTGAATTTGTGCAGATTATATTTTGTCACTACAGCGAAAACTCTCTGGCACTGATATCAGCAAAAAATTTTAAATAAAAAAAGTTCGTGACTTCGAAGAATATGCAAATACTTTGCAAAAAATAAAGGAAGCACGTAAAATCCCCCACCTCCCTACACGCCGCAAGTGCTTGTTCAGGGCACACATCAATAATTCCAGATCGCCTATACAGCGAGTTCTGGGGACCTCGCACCAGAATGTGTATGGAAAGTTTTCGGACTTTTGTTAAGTAGTTATTGATTATTACTTAGGTACATTATGGTACAGGCTGATATAGATAAGTCAATCAATAAGTCAAATACGTGCAGTTTCTTATAGATCAATATTTACTAACGTGGTGCCCACGCCCAACAAGGAGGCAATTTGATTGTTAAGGGGGAGGGGAATTTGATTGTTAAGAGGGGGGACTTCTTCAACCGATGGACGTCCACTGCTGGACATAGGTCTCTTTATGGGATCTCCAGAACACACAATTTTGTGTCGCTTGTATCCAGCGGCTCCCCGCTACCTGCTTGAGGTCGTCAGTCCATCTAGTAGGGGGTCTTTCAACACTGCGCTTGCCGGTGCGGGGTCGCCATTCCAACACTTTGAGACCCCAACGCCCATCGGTTCTCCACACTATGATTGATATTTTGATTATATTTGATTGTTATTCATGGGGAATTTGTTTGTTAAGGGGGGAACTTGATTGTTAAGGGGAGGACTTACTTGTTAAGGGGGGATCAATAATGGAGTTGGCGGTTTAAGCCTTTCCCTCCGGGCACAAGGCTAGATTTCGTGCAAGATTTAACGGAAACCAAATTCTTTTACCTAAAACCTTTCATTGAAGTTTCTTGATTGAATTTCAATTTTTTAATATTACAAGTTATGTTACTTACATAGGTGTCATAAGAATTGTACAAAGGCCAAGGTGGGAAGGTTGGGAAAACAAAAAAGGTTGGGAGACGTTGCATTACACAGAAATGGAAGAAAACATCGACCCATCTTGATATCGGGTTGCTCATATTGATTAAATTACCATAATAAAGAAAAAAACTTAAATAAGGTAGCAATGAAATGGAGAAACAAAAACTAGACCACGGCAAAGCCACTTGATAATATTTAAAGTCACCTCAGTTATAAAAGAACACTAAAATATGCCGGGTGACTGCAGTACTGTTCTTTATGACAGAACTCTAGACTAAGTTGGAAACTTTTAAAGCTTCCCGTATCGTGGGCAACTTGGCGTGTCTTTGTCATAGGAATGTAAAACGTTCGATATGTTACTTAACCACGAGCAGAATTTGTTTTGTGTAATTTTTTTGTTAATAACGCATTGTTGAGCAACGCTTTCTACCTTTTTCAAAAGACAAACATATTCTTTTAATATTTTCAGGTTTGGTGCAATTGCAGCTTCAAATTTGGTACAATTGAAGCTTGAAATTTGATACGATAGAAACTTAAAAATTTGTGCAATTGAAATTTGAAATTTGGTACAGTACAAACTTGAGTTTATGTTCAATTTAAGTTTGAAATTTGGTAGAATTAAAGTTTAAAATTTGGAACAATTGCAGCTTGAAATTTATTAAATTGAAACTTGAAATTTGGTATAAGTGAAGCTTGAAATTCGGCGCAATTGAAGCTTGTAATTTGGTAAAATTGAAGCTTGTAATTTGGTAAAATTGAAGCTTGAAATTTAGTACAATTAAAGATTGAAATTTGTTGTTACAATTGAAGCTTGAATTTAGTGCATTTGAAACTTGAAATTTTTCTTTTCGCAACACGAAATTACTTATTAATTATTAAATTATTAGACAATTGAGGGTATTTTAACAGAAAATAGCCGAAGTCACGGTTCCCAGTAATATCAAATAAGTACTTTATAGAATTTTAGAACACCTATGCGAACATTGTTTATTTGAAACAAAAATACTGCTATTTTATCTTTTATAGAGGTCCAATAACAGGGTCAATTGGCAAGAACAAGTACACACTTAAAAATTCACTAAAAGACTTCAACTGGAATTCGAGTTGACTAATTTTGATAACCGATAAAAGGCCGTGGTGTAAGCCTTTAAGATTATAAAAAAAGTAAATTAATAAATAAAATAAACAGATTAATGGGACACTTACACACTCGGTCGTCCGTCCCCAAAGTAACTTAATACTTGTGTTATGGGTGACAGACAACTGGTGAATATATACTTATATAATTTCTAAATACTAAAAATACAAATATACACCCAGACTCGAAGACCAATAAATTATCATCCTCCTGCCCTTCCCACTCTAAGTGGGGTCGGCACAACATGTTATAAACATGCTGTCACATGATTTGGCTGCGTTTTTACGACCGGCCGCCTGCCTGACGTCAACTTAACTTAGTCGTATTTTACGATACATCGGTAATAAAGATGGTGGTCTATTCTACTTAATCGGATGCCACACGGCGGGTCGATAACCAATAAATTAATCTATAGAAAACTTTGGCTCTTGGCGGGATTTGAACCCGTGACCTGCGGAGCACAAGGCAGTGCTACTACCCACTGCGCAAACGGGCCAATCGCCTATTACTATTTATGTTCGTAAAAGGCGATTACGGCAAGTTGACCCGCCGTGTGGTATCCGGCATAGTAGAATAGACCACCCTTATTTATACTGAGGTGTCGTAAAAGGCAATTAAGGTTAATTTAACTGTCGTGTGGTATACGGTTGAGTAAAATAGACCAACCTTTTTCTTGGCGAGGTGTTGTAAAATACGACGAAGGTAATTTGACGTCAGGCAGGCTGCCGGTCATAATAGTAACATGCTTAGTAACTTGTATGTCAAAACGATTGCTGTGTCAGCTATTAGCGATATAATATTGTCATTACTTTTGGAAAACAAACTTCCAATAAAGACTATTGTGACATTTGGTTTTATTTCTTTCTATATACGATGCCGTTGTGACGAATCGGTAAACCAAAAGGAACAGATATACCTCTATATCCGGTATCGAATGCATTCTCCGGGGAAACGCTGTATCTGCGACATCGAATTATTGATGCATGCCCCGGACTAGCGGCATATCCCCGGCTATAGTACAGGGCATCCTATATTCAAACTATACAAGTTGAACCTGCGTGTTTAAATTATCTATCTTATTTGATTTATGTATATTTATCAATACCGTGCAATGTCGTAAAAGGCGACTAAGGTAAGTCGACCCACCGTGTGGTATCCGGCTGAGTAGAATAGACCAACCTCATTTCTTACCGAGGTGTCGTAAAAGGCGACTAAGGTAAGTTGACCCACCGTGTGGTATCCGGTTGAGTAAAATAGACCACCCTCTTTCTTACCGAGATGTCGTAAAAGGCGACTAAGGTAAGTCGACCCACCGTGTGGTATCCGGCTGAGTAGAATAGACCAACCTCATTTCTTACCGAGGTGTCGTAAAAGGCGACTAAGGTAAGTCGACCCACCGTGTGATATCCGGACGAGTAGAATAGACCAACCTCGTTTCTTACCGAGGTGTCGTAAAAGGCGACTAAGGTAAGTTGACCCACCGTGTGGTATCCGGTTGAGTAAAATAGACCACCCTCTTTCTTACCGAGATGTCGTAAAAGGCGACTAAGGTAAGTCGACCCACCGTGTGGTATCCGGCTGAGTAGAATAGACCAACCTCATTTCTTACCGAGATGTCGTAAAAGGCGACTAAGGTAAGTTGACCCACCGTGTGGTATCCGGTTGAGTAAAATAGACCACCCTCTTTCTTACCGAGATGTCGTAAAAGGCGACTAAGGTAAGTCGACCCACCGTGTGGTATCCGGCTGAGTAGAATAGACCAACCTCATTTCTTACCGAGATGTCGTAAAAGGCGACTAAGGTAAGTTGACCCACCGTGTGGTATCCGGTTGAGTAAAATAGACCACCCTCTTTCTTACCGAGATGTCGTAAAAGGCGACTAAGGTAAGTCGACCCACCGTGTGGTATCCGGCTGAGTAGAATAGACCAACCTCATTTCTTACCGAGATGTCGTAAAAGGCGACTAAAGTAAGTTGACCCACCGTGTGGTATCCGGCTGAGTAGAATAGACCAACCTCATTTCTTACCGAGATGTCGTAAAAGGCGACTAAGGTAAGTCGACCCACCGTGTGGTATCCGGCTGAGTAGAATAGACCAACCTCATTTCTTACCGAGATGTCGTAAAAGGCGACTAAGGTAAGTTGACCCACCGTGTGGTATCCGGTTGAGTAAAATAGACCACCCTCTTTCTTACCGAGGAGTCGTAAAATGCGACTAAGGTAAGTTGATGTCAGGCAGGCGGCCGGTCGTAAAAACACAGCCAAATCATATGACAACATGTTTGTAACATGTTGTGCCGACCCCACTTAAGAGTGGGATAAGGGCAGGAGGATGATGTATATTTATCAATGATCTATCTTAGTTGACTGGCCCGTTGGAGCAGTGGGTAGTGACCCTTCAGCTCAGCGGGTCGCGGGTTCGATTCCCGCCGAGGGCCAACATTTTCTATAAATGAATTTATTGGTCTTTGGGCCTGGGTGTATATTTGTATTTAAGTATTTAAAATATATATAAGTATATATTCACCAGTTGTCTGTCACCCATAACACAAGTATTAAGTTACTTACTTTGGGGACAGACGACCGTGTGTGCAAGTGTCCCATATATTTATTTTATTATTCTACTACTTATCTATATCTGTCTTCTATTCTATTCTATTCTTCTATCTATATCTATTCTCGATACATATAATAAAATCGTTGAGATCTGAAATCTCTGTGTGTTTGATGCCGCTAATCTCAAAAACCGCTGAACCGATTTGGATGCTGTTTTTACTAATATGTAGTAGAAAACCTCATTTAACATATAAGGTTTTTCATTTCAATCGCTCAGCAAATAAAAAAGATATGTCAATTTTAACTACTCAACTTACCTTAGTCGTCTTTTACGACGCCTCGGTAAGACAGAGGGTGGTCTTTTCTACTCAGCCGGATACCACATGGCGGGTCGACTTACCTTAATCGCCTTTTACGACAACTCGGTTAGAAATGATGGTTGGTCTATTTTACTCAGCCGCATACAACACGGCGGGTTGACTTACCTTAATCGCCTTTTACGACAACTCAGTTAGAAATGAGGGTGGTCTATTTTACTCAGCCGCATACAACACGGCGGGTTGACTTACCTTAATCGCCTTTTACGACAACTCGGTTAGAAATAAGGGTGGTCTATTTTTAGGCACACAGATAACACACGGCCTTACTTTACCCCTTTTTTTTACCATCCACATACTTAATATTTTAAAAAGGGAAAACCGACATGCTAAAGTAACGACCTCATACTATTCCAATGATGGACATAGGTCTCCTCTTTTTTCAAGAGAAGGAACTAAAACTAAAAGAAGAAACTAAACGAAGGGAGCTAAAACCCATTCTGCTGTTCCAATGCAGATTGGGACATATCCCCAGTATTCTGTAAAAAAGTAACGGTCTCATACTTTCCCAATGATGGACATAGGCCTCCTCTTTCCGTTCTTTTTTCAAGAGAAGGAACTAAAACTAAAAGAAGAAACTAAACGAAGGGAGCTAAAATCCATTCTGCTGTTCCAATGCAGATTGGGACATATCCCCAGTATTCTGTAAAAAAGTAACGGTCTCATACTTTCCCAAAGATGCACATAGGCCTCCTCTCCGTTTTTTTTTTCAAGAGGAGGAACTAAAACTAAAAGAAAGAACTAAAAGAAGGGAGCTAAAACCCATTATGCTGCTCCAACATGGATTGGAACATAAAGAATTATCTAAAGATATACACGTTCAGCGAAAACAGAAGGTATGATAAAATGCAATTATCAAATAGACACATAGAAAAGTCTTTGGCCTGCCCGTAAGTCATATAAATGTACAAACTTCACTCACTGCGTATTTGACTGTATACATAATGTAAGAGATCAGAGTACTGAAGAGTAAGGCATTGCAATACTTTTAAGCGATACGATAACTATAAATAGCTAGCGATACTCGGGATCTAGTTCAACGCCGTGTGGTATCCGGCTGAATAGAATAGTACCACCCTCTTTTCTTACCGAGGTGTCGTAAAAGGCGACTAAGGTAAGTCGACCCGCCGTGTGGTGTCCGGCTGAGTAGAATAGACCACTCTCATTTCTTACCGAGGTGTCGTAAAAGGCGACTAAGGTAAGTCGACCTGCCGTGTGGTGTCCGGCTGAGTAGAATAGACCACCCTCATTTCTTACCGAGGTGTCGTAAAAGGCGACTAAGGTAAGTTGACTCACCGTGTGGTATCCGGTTAAGTAGAATAGACCACCCTCTTTCTTATCGAGGTGTCGTAAAATACGACTAAGATAAGTTGACGTCAGGCAGGCGGCCGGTCGTAAAATACGTAGCCAAATCATGAGACAACATGTTTATAACATGTTGTGCCGACCCCACTTAAAGTGGGATAAGGGCAAGAAGATGATGACTCGGGATCTAGTTCAAGTCGACTTTAGTGTTAAAATACCAACAACTTAATTATATATTCCCTTTATTGTATCAGTCATTATCCGACTTTAACATGTTATAAACATGTTGTCATATGATGTCGCTACGTATTTTACGAGCGGCCGCCTGTCTGACGTCGACTTGCCTTAGTCATATTTTACGACACCTAAGAAATGAGGATGATCTATTCTACTCAGCCGGATACCACACGGCGGGTCATCTTACCTTAGTCTCCTGTTACGACACCTCGATAAGAAATGAAGGTGGTTTATTCTACGCAGCCGGATACTACAAGGCAATTATTTGCTATATTGTATTTAAAAAATGTTAGAAAAGAAAAAAAATAGCGTGTACAATAGCAGATTTAAAAGATTCTTTTTTGTTCCATTTAACCTAACAGAAAGAAACATACAAGAATTGAAATGTGAATAATATAGAAAGAAAGAAACGTAACGAAAAAAGAAAAATAACGTTAAACTATGTGACAAAATAAAATTTGTACACGAGTTAACATAAATCGAAAAAGTAAAAATCTACCTCCGTGATATTTACAATTCATCACGCAGTTTTTGGTGAAGGAAAATCTCATGAGGAAACTTATACATCTAACAGGATTCCTGGAATATATTTATATATATTCCATCAATCTACAACCTATCAATCTACATTGGAGTGTTGTAAAAAAAGTAAAGTAACGGCCTGTTACTATCCCACTGGGATCCCATGCTGGGCATACGCCTCCTTTCTCCATTTTTGGAGAGAAGGATTGGAGCTAAGCTACCAACCAAGCTACTCCAATGTGGATTGGTAGGTTACAGATATCTCCAATTCTCTAGAGATATTCAGGTACTCTCACGAAATTTTTCATTACCAAAAAGAGTGTGATAAATTGAAATTATGAATTATATAGATATCCCTAGAATTGTCTAGAGATATGCAGGTTTTCTCATGAAATATTTTTTTTTTTTTTTATGGTATAGGATGGCAAACGAGCATGCGGTTTACCCTAAAGTAATCACCGCCGCCCACGGCCTCTCGCAGAGCGAGTGCGTTGCCGTCCTTTAAAAAAGTGGAAAACACGTTTTTCTTTATTTTCTTTATCAAATTTTCTTTATCAAATTTTTCTTTATCAAAAAGCGTGTGATAAATTGAAATTATGAATTAGAAGTTGTTTATGTTATTAAGTATCCGACCTTCTCTCTAATAGAAGAGACGAAATATTTGTCCAATAGTGCAAAGTATATACAAGTGAGGAACTAACAAAATACCTAAGCCCAGAAATTAATAGTAATTAACAATGAATCCGTATTAATTTAGCGCGTGTAAGAGACATGCATACTAATCAAACGTATCAATAATCTACATACCCTAGTCGCATTACATTCTCTAAGCGATAACGCCATGCAGCTATAAAACGGTATGAAAATAACTTGAACTATTTAACGAACCCGGACTAATGACAGTCTTGATACTGTTTCATGTAATATTGAAATAACTTTGATACAAACTACAATTTCTCGATTTTTTCCCAAAAGAAAAATTTACATTTATATAATTTTTTTTTATAAATATATGGCACATTTCCGAACCTTCACTTAAAGCGCAGGGTTTATAAAATTTACGATATAAGTAGTTACTACTATCATATATATTATTATTTTTTTTAATATCCATTAATAATTTTTACCACAAAAGACGACAAAAAGGACTCGAACCGACCGAATTTTTCAGGTTTTAAAACTCGCCGATTTCTCACCTAATCTATTATAACTTTAAATTTAATTTCGTATACCAATGATCATCATCCTCCTGCCCTTATCCCACTCTAAGTGGGGTCGGCACAACATGTTATAAACACGCTGTTACATGATTTGGCTGCGTTTTTACGACCGGCCGCCTGCCTGACGTCAACTTACCTATTTTACGACACCTCGGTAAGAATGAGGGTGGTCTATTCTACTAAACCGGATACCACACGGTGGGTCAACTTACCTTAGTCGCCTTTTACGACACCTCGGTAAGAAATGAGGTTGGTCTATTCTACTCAGCCGGATACCAAACGGCGGGTCGACTTACCTTAGTCGCCTTTTACGACACCTCGGTAAGAAAAGAGGGTGGTACTATTCTATTCAGCCGGATACCACACGGCGTTCGTATACCAATGATATTGAACAGTTTTTCATTGGCTGAAAACACGAAAATTGGCTGAAACGACGTTTCCTAAAATGAAACCTAGCTAGTAGATTTATCGTCCCCGAAAATCCATAACTAAATAGTAAATTAAATTAAATTGATCCCATAAATATGATTGAAGCCGTTTCCGAAATTCTGATTACATACATACAAGAATTGATCGCTTAAATGTATTATAGGTCTTTATCTATATTGATTAGTTCACTATAAAAGTAGTCCTTGATATAGAAAGATTGTTTTGATAAAATATATTAGATGAAAGCCGTGTGGTATCCGGCTGAATAGAATAGTACCACCCTCATTTCTTACCGAGGTGTCGTAAAAGGCGACTAAGGTAAGTCGACCCGCCGTGTGGTATCCGGCTGAGTAGAATAGACCAACCTCATTTCTTACCGAGGTGTCGTAAAAGGCGACTAAGGTAAGTTGACCCACCGTGTGGTATACGGTTTAGTAGAATAGACCACCCTCTTTCTTAATGAGGTGTCGTAAAGTACGACATTGGTAAGTTGACGTCAGGCAGGCGGCCGGTCGTAAAAACGCAGCCAAATCATAGGACAGCATGTTTATTACATGTTGTGCGGACCCCACTAGAGTGGGAAAAGGGCAGGAAGATGATGATATTAGATGACATAATGCCATAAGAAACAAAAAGAATATTATAGCTATCGCTATTCATACGACGTTTGACGTTACCCTTAACCTTTGTATCCTAATATAATCCACACAAAGGATAACACGCTATACCTAACAGTACATTCGTGTAAATGCGATTAGGCTTGCAATTATAATACAACTGATTGTATTTATAACGAATAGGGGGTTAGTTTATTAGAAAATATGAATATCAAAATTGTTTATTTTCATTATATATATTTGAACTCACCGAAACTCGTTGCGATTTGCACACAAGCAATTAACACCAATGCGGCAACTGTAACGAATAATAAAAAGAATAAACATTTTGCTGTAATTTAAAAAAAATGTATATAAAAAATCTGCAGTATTCCGTACTACGTACGTGCCTAACAATTTAGTTTATGCTATTCCGTACCAATTACTTGGTTACTTTTAACAAGTTATATCCATACTAATATTATAAATGCATAAGTCCATCTGTCTGTCACAATTTCACGATCAACCGTAAAAGCTGCTGAACCAATATTGATAAAATTTGGCACAATTCATACTTATTCAATTATCAATACACAATTACACATAAAGGATAAAAAAAATCTCGTTTTTCTTTCGGGAACAGGGATGAAAACAAATATTGCATTATTGAGGGTTTTTAACAATTATGTTGGCGTAAACAAAATCGCGAGTACTACAAGTTATAAAAAAAACATGTTAATTTGTATCAGATTTAACTAAAGTTAGTTAAATTTTAGCCGCAATAACACAGTATACTAAAAATGTAATTAATGCTCATAATTTTCTATACGATAAATTTATAATTAAAATAATAATAATAAATTGCTGGTAAATATTTTGTTAAAAGTTTTTGTAATAAAATCGAATTGTCAAATCAAATTGTGAATCAATAGAATTTGCGTTTACAGACTTTAAAAAAAAGTATTTCAAATTAAAATTGATATCATCCTCCTGTCCTTATCCCACTCTAAGCGAGGTCGGCACAATATGCTATAAACATGTTGCCACATGATTTGGCTAAGTAATGGACCGGAGGCCTGCCTGACGTCAACTTACCGTAGGCACTTTAGGACACCTCAATAATAAATGGTGGTCTATTCTACTCAGCCGTATAACATGGCACTTTTTTATAAAGGTGAACATTTCAATTAAAGGAAACCTTATTACTAGATATTAATAATCTATACGTTTTCATCTATACATCTATACGTTTTCATCTATACTTTTTTTTCTCCATTGTAAACTTTTAACAGTATAAATAAAACTGTTTACAAAAAGTTAAAACACAGTAATACAAATTCAGTTATTCATAGATAATGATTAGGCTTAATTGAAATTGTGTATAAAAAAACGTATACCTCGCGCGATCATTTTGGCGGGAAAATTCTAAAGGAGCGTGTAGCTCTCCCCGTACTCGGAAAGTTACTGCCGTGAAAAGCTTGAAAGCTCGAAACGTGCCATTATTTGTATTACATTATCCGTTTTCACATTACTCTATTTTTGGATATTCTCTAAGAAAAAGGTCATTACATTAATTAAAAGGTTTTATATGTTTATGTCTTTTATATTACAACGCTGTGTGGTATCCGGCTGAATAGAATAGTACCACCCTCATTTGTTTTCCAAAGTGTCTTAAAAGGCGACTAAGGTAAGTCAACCGCCGAGTGGTATCCGGCTGAGTTGAATAGTATCACCCTCTTTTCTTTTCTCTTTAGGTACTGTTCTATTCAGCCGGATACCACACGACGTTGGAATAATAAGAGCTAATGGCCTATTATTATGTTTATTTTGAGAATAATCTAAATTTGTAAAGTATCAGTAAGCAGCTTTTATTAAGCGCTGTGAGTCGATCTCATCGTGTATCCGTAATTAAGTTGTAATTGGCTTTCAATGTTAGCTTTAAGCTAAATGTCTAATTGGACTATAAAGGCTTTTAATGTAGGCAGTTAAGTTAGCCGTCTGGTTCAATTTAACCGTCATATTATACTGAAAAAATATTTAAATAAGATAATCTCGTATATATGAAGGTATATATACCTAATATTTTCTGCATCTCTGAATTTTGATTTTGAGATTTTTTTTCGAACTGTGTGTGTGTGGTATTCGGCTGAGTAGAATAGACCACCCACATTTCTAACCGAGGTGTCGTAAACGGCGACTAAGGGTAGTCGACCCGCAATGTGATATCCGGCTGTGTAGAATAGACCGCCATCATTTCTTACCGAGGTGTCGTAAAAAGCAACTAAGTTAAGTTGACCCGCCGTATGGTATACGGTTGAGTAGAATAGAACACCCTCTTTCTTACCGAGACGTCTTAAAATACGACTAAGGTAAGTTGACGTCAGGCAGGCGGCGGTAAAATACATAGCCAAATTATGTGACAAAATGTTTATAACTTGTGTTGACCCCACTTAGAGTGAGATAAGTTTAGGAGGAGGACCTTATAATAATTGTAAATTCTAGAATTATCATAATTGTTAAATGTAAATTGAATAATTTTTGAACGTTAACCATTTTAATTATTATAGTCAATAGTTCTTTCATTAACGCACCCTGTATAAATATTCACGAACCTTAAACAAACTCAAGTCGTCTTCAAAACGAGATGTTTTATAGTATTACGTAGGGTTGCCAAACTATTCCAAACGATCATATTTTTATAAAAAGTTTTGAATGAACACTAGCATACATAGGACGCTTCCCCGGGCTTCATCATCATTTTCAACCGATGGACGTCCACTGCTGGACAAAGGTCTTTTCATGGGATCTCCACATTATACGATCTTGCGCCATTCCAACACCTGGAGACCCAAACGCACATCGGTTCTACGCACTATGCGCCCCACCAATCTCCACTTCAGTTTTGCGACAAGCTGAACTATATCGCCACTCTGGTTCTTCTACGACGGACGGACTTATACTTCCTCATTTCTGATTAGGTGGAGATACTCCAAGCATAGCTCGCTCCATCGCCCGCTGAGCGACTCTGAACCTTCCTATGAGGCCTATAGTCAGCGACCACGTTTAAGATCCGTATGTCATCACTGGCAACACGCACTGTTCGAAGACTTTGGTTTTCAAGCACTGAGGTATTTTGGATGAAAATATCTCGCGTCCCTCTCGCCATTTCAACACCTTATGACCCAAATGCCCATCGGTCATACGCACTATGTGCCCTGCCCATCTCCACTTCAGCTCAGCGAGCTATGTTAGTAACTTTACAGTACAGGATTATCTGCTGGGTCAATCATAAAATTGTCTGAAAATGTCCGGCAAATACTGGTCCGTCCGAAGTCTATAAGACACATAAAAACATACATACTTTTTTTTTATATAAATAGATTGTTCCATTTAGACTTGTATAACACAGCGATTCAGGGGTTGTAGATAATCTTTTTATACTTTTGACCGGAATAAGCTTATAGCGTAAATACTGGAGATATCCTTACTAATATTATAAATGCGAAAGACTGTCTGTCAGTAACGTTTTCACGGCCAATTCGCTGAATCAATATTGATGAAATTTGGTAATTATTCCTTATACACTGGGGTAACATATAGCCTATAGAAATCCTGTAAATCCTACAGGAATAGAATATTATTAAAAAGCGCCATCTATTATCTACTTATAAAAGTTTTTTTATTCATGAGTCATCAAAGTCAAGTCAAATCTGTACTATAAAAATGATTCTAATCTGTATGTCTGAAAAGGTTCTTTTCCGTAGCCCATATGTTACTCTGATGTTTAGAAATAATTGTGCCAAATTTCATTGATATTGGTACAGTGAATTTTGTCATTTGTCATGAAAGAGTAACAAACATACATCCATACTCACAAACTTTCGCATTTGTAATATTAGTAGGATTTATAATATAAATAAGATATTAATAGGATGTATCTTTAAAGCAGCTATCAATAAAAACTATTTTTGCCAGCCCTAGACAAGAAAGTTATTTTCATATATAAATGTAGATAAGTAAATTTATATTTTCAAGAATCAAACTAAATAGTATACAATGAAAAGTTTATATTTGGTGGTTCGTAGATAAATAATCCATTTAAAAATGGCTTCAGGAGTCAAACAGCATTATTATTATTGAGGACAGAGAATGTAGAGGACTATTGTCCAATCTCTCTTAACATTTAGAACAATATTATTTTGATTGTCCTACAATAAATTATGAAGACTTTACTTATAATAATGAGAATATGAATAGATAACATAATTTCATTCATTCGTTATTTAATAAACATTAAATTTTAGGGTTAAATAAAACAGTAAATTTTGTACACTGAATGATATTAATATAACATCATTTACTATTTTTATTTAACTTTGTTTTCAAATGACCTAAGTCTTGGGAAAGCTTAAGCTTCTCATAAAACAGGTGATACTTAAATAATGATCATAAAAATATGTTTGTTTTGGCATATTGCACCATCCAAAGAATAAAGTTACATTTTCAATGTTTATAAATGAGACATGTAACTTTATTTTTATTTGCTTGTGCTATATTCAGCAGTGGAAATTACACATACAAAAGTTAAGTAAAAAAAAGTAAAGTAGTGGCCTGTTACTATCCCACAGCTGGGAATAGGTTTTTTCTTTAGCGTTGTTTTTTTTGAAGAGAAGGATTGGAACTAAGACCTACCACGCTGCTCCAATGTGGATTGGTAGGTACACATATTTCCAGAATGTACTAGAGTTATGCAGGTAGTTTTCCTTCACTGAGAAGTGTGTGATAAATTGCAATTATCAATTAGACACGTAAGTTTTAACAGAAGAACTCATCGGTGTCTGCCCAGGTTTGAACCCAAACATCCTCGAAAGAGTCGCACAGTGTTACCGCTGGGCTATCACAGCTGTGTATATATAAAAGATATTATAACGTGAATATAAAATGTAAAAGTTATTTAATATTATATAAAATAATATCTGTATTGGTTTAGAGGCTATGGTCTAAAGTTTGACTATATTTAAATTTTTTAGATACTTAAGTGTAACATGTTATTAGGTAAAACTTAAACGTAATAAATTGTGGTTGACCTGAAAAAATACTAACGATTTAACAAAGTGACTCAAATATGATTTACTTAAAAAATATTTGCTAACTTTACTATACCTTTATGAAGTGATAATTTGTGATTTTAGTAAACCGGTTTATTTGTAACTTTGTCATTTAGGGCATTAAGAATAAAAAGACGACCGTCCTTTACATTGTTATAATCTTGATATCTTATTTTTAACTTAAGCCTGTAGACTTATCGAAATTTGCTTTTTAGATGTTATAGAAAATATTATCCAATGCAAATTTTCATTCAAGTATGACTTACCAAAGTTGGTCATTCCTAAATAAAAAAGATGTTACAGCTGAATTTAAAATTAGGTAAGTGTAAAATTCATATCAAAAAGTTTGTTTTGTAAACTTTTTACATTGTGTGAGACAAATAACTCGTATCACATGTTCTGCCTTTTTTTAACATTTTCAATAGCTCCGGATTCAAGTTATTTTAACTTCAAATAATTTTTAGAAACTTATCTTTTCTAAAAATATTTTTATACAAATAATAAAACTTTCACTGCCTTTTTTAAAAAAACTGTCTTTTGTAACAAAAATAAAAATAAAGGTACTGGAGTTCTGAAATATATACTCGCTAGAATTGTTTATCGTAAATATAAAGTAATCATATGGCGTCATAACCTTATTAGCAAAATAGCCAAAGTAGGCGAACATTCAAAATCGCAATCTTAGTTATAATTACCGCCATTATCAACCGGATTCTCTGTTAATTGTTTGTTTTTTGTTTATAAATTTATAGTTGTCACCAGTGTTGCTATCTTAGTGGATTATCCACTAAAACTGGTGGTTTTAAGTACCCACTTAGTGGCCAAATATTGCTTTTAGTGGCTAGTGGTTTTTTTTGGTGGTCTTGGTAAAATATATTAGCAGTTAAAAGTTAGATTTACTTCCTTTTTACGATGATTTTTATATATCTGTTCGTTTTCCTTTTTGAATATGCATATATACATTGGTGTACAAGCTTAAGTCCGCTATTTGATCATGGTTGGTGTTAAATGTTAATGAACATATGAATCGGATATGACCATGCCATATTTTTATTTTTTAGAGTACGACCTCGGTCAACAATATTGAGTCAACATTATTTGTCATTTCATACAAAATCCTAATTCATGAGAATCCTAAACAAAAACCGTGGTTTCATTCCGGCCGACCTTCAACATCCACTCCAAGACGGAATCACTTTACCATCAGCGGGGCATAATTATCTATTATAAAGTGTTGAAATCTGTTGAAACTATCGAAGTGCACCGTTACCACCGATAGATAATAAAATTGTGAGGTGCTATGAGGGAAAAATATGAGGGAAACCTACCAATCCGCATTGGAGCAGCGTGGTAGGTCTTAGTTCCAATCCTTATCTCCAAAAAAAAAAAAGGAGAGAAGAGGCCTATGCCCAACAGTGGGATAGTAACAGGCCGTTACTTATAAGGGAAAAAAGGCTAGATTCGATTCTTACGCGAGACGTCTAAAACTTGTTTGAAAAGTGGTTTGCCTCGAAAAACGATGACATTTTTTTGGTATGTTATCCATATATTACCTGAGAGATGACAAAAATGTATATTTTGAATGAAGTTATCTTTTTTCCTTCCTATGAAAAATGTTTTTTTTTTAGAAAAAAAAGCGGATTTTAACTTGTATACCTGGTTGATACTTACTCTGCTTGAGTAGGCATAACTGATCGGCAAGAATTAGTCGTCTACGTTTCTCTACACGCGAGGATTTTCCTCCTAATATTTTTCTAAACTTATACTTTATACGCGGGGATTTCTCACTTCATATTTTTTTCTGAATAACTTATACTTAGATATTAGAAGGGTTCATCGTTCAGTAACGCTCATGGGCTCATAATTATTAATTTTGGTTTGTATTAACTGAGCGAATTTATTAACTCGTAACTATGCAAAAATCACAATATACGCAACGGGATTCTTGGCTCGTAGGTATCTGAAATACTACGGGTCAAGTAGCGAAATGTAAATTTTGTGATATTAATTTGTTAATTTTTTAATAAGTAATAATAAAGGAAACTTATTATTTGTACATTTATTTTCTTTCATAAAACAAAAATTGCTTTAGTGGAAAATTTAGCGGTTAGCGGTCATTTAGAGTGTAAAATTTCTATTTTTTAGTGGTTTTCTGGTGGTTTTGAAAGTTAAATCTAGTGGGAAGCTTATTGAACTGTTGGCAGCACTGGTTGTCACTTGTATCACTTGTATCACTTGTATCACTTGTATCACTTGTCACTTGTCATTCGGTCATTGGCGCGAGCGAAGTATATACGTTTCTAACCTTGTTTTGGTATTGTTTATTTTTCAATCATACGCTTTGAGATCTTTGCATAATATTGACAATATTTTAATCTTAACAGAAAAATAAAGGGGCGGCAGTCATAAATTTTTGCTTAGATTTTTTAACCAACTCTCATTAATTTTAATGTTAAAAGATTTTCAATAATTACAAATGAATAGTAATTAATTCTCAAGTTGTGAAAGTGGCGTAAAGTGAAGTATAAGCCATTTAAGTAGTAATTAGTACATATAATATACATATCATTTTAGTAGCTTATATTTTTGCATTCAAAAATGTGTGGTACATACTAAGATTAAAGTGAGTGAACATTAAGATAAGAAAAGATATAATTGAGTAAGGAAGTTATCCTCGTTGATTATACACGCAAATAAGTGTACTTTGACTACATTTAATAATAAGATGAATTCATCAACGAAGATGGCAACGGAAGACCAATTAAAAGTTTACTTTCCCGATTTGCCGAGTGGACCTCTGGATGATTATAGAAGAAAAGCCACATTCAGCTGGCGACGTATGAAACTCGCTTATGACAATTTGACTACTATGAAATTTAAAGTAAGTTTTCTATTGGTTTTATTCGTACTATATCAAAACTAATGAGAATATTATTTTGCTATAATCCGCGATAGAAGAAAATATAAAAATAATGGTAAATGTAGAGTGTACTATTCTTTCTCATTCGCAAAGCTTTGCAATTTTGTTGTGCAGTCTATCTCCTGATGATGCTTCGGTTACGGGGCGAAACAATTGTTGAGATTGTGGTGGTGAATGTGTGCAGTGCTTGTGTATTGTTGTATTATCTGTGTCGGGTAGTGTATAAGTCTTACTAATTCTGCATGTATCAGGTATGAGAGCGAATAGTACACTGTACATTAAGCATTACATATATTTTCTTTTATCGCGAATAATAGAAAAATAATATTCTCATTAGGTTTGTATTATGGTCCTGTGCAAATTAACACCTAATTCCTTAAATTATTGTATTATATAGTTGAAAAAATTTATTTGCAAAGAAGTCCTTAAAAGTTGTCATTGATGTATGTAGTTTTGTGGACTTTAGGACTAAGTCCAGAGTAGCTTGTTACTTAATACAAGGTGGAAGTGAAATGATTATTATAACGGACTTGTGAAGAAGAAGAAGACTTGTGAGAAATATTTATAAGTATATATTCACCAGTTGTCACCCATAACACAAGTATTAAGTTACTTACTTTGGGGACGGACGACCATGTGTGTCTCTGTCCCATATATTTATTTATTTATTATTTATTTAATAGTGACATAATTCAAAATAAATATTTTTTGGACCAGGAATAGGTATAAATGTTGAAATGGTACATAACCTCATTTTTAATATATTAAATTATTATATACATACATATAATAATACATAATGACTGGTCCGTTGGAGCAGTGGGTAGTGAACCTGCCTTCAGCTCCGCAGGTCGCGGGTTCGATTACCGCCGAGGGCTAACATTTTCTATAGATGAATTTGTTGGTCTTTGAGCCTGGGTGTATATTTGTATTTAAGTATGCATTTAAAAAAAATATATAAGTATATATTCACCAGTTGTCTGTCACCCATAACACAAGTATTAAGTTACTTACTTTGGGGACGGACGATCGTGTGTGTAAGGTTCCCATATATTTATATTTATATATATAATAATGCAAAATATTTTATGGGCTACATTCATGAGACTATAAAATAAGATTTCAGAAAAATATGCATACATATCATGTATTTAGATAGCGGAAGCAATTAACCCACAAGTTTTATTTGAACATAATAATAAATTTTATTCACCGAAAAGCATGTGATAAATTGCAATTATCAATTAGACACATAAATTTTAATAGGAAAACTCATTGGTGTCTACAAAAGTAATAATAAAATTATTTTGCTATAATCCGCGATGAAGTAAAATAGAAAATATATATAATGCTTAATGCAGAGTGGACAATCGGTTATCATACCTGATACATGCAGGAGTCGTAAAAAACACATGCACACACCTCCACCACCGCCACCGTGATACACAAGCACTATATACGTTCACTATCACAAACTCAACAATCGTTTCGCCCCGCAACCGAAGCAAAACGAAAAACGAAAAAAGTCGTGTTTTTTACGACTCCTGCATGTATCAGGTATGATAACCGACTGTCCACTCTGCATTAAGCATTATATATATTTTCTATTTTACTTCATCGCGGATTATAGCAAAATAATTTTATTATTACTTTTGTATTATGGATCTCCGCAAAGTAACGCCTAATTCTATAAATTATCATTGGTGTCTACCGGGTACGAACCTGTGACCTCGTCGAAAGAGTCGCACAGTGTTACTGCTGGGCTACCACAGCTTCGGTGAAGGAAAACATCTTGAGGAAGCTTGATCTCTTATTCTGTAGATATGTCTAATCTATCAATCCGCATTGGAGCAATGTAGTAGGTCTTAGCTCCAATCCTTCTCTGCAAAAACGGAGAGAAGAGGCTTAGTCCCAGCAAGGGGGATAGCAACAGGCCGCTACTTTACTTTTTTTTAATAATAAATTTTCTACTAGAATAACATAATGTATTTTGCAGCATGACATCTGGAATTTTATGGAAAGCCACCCTCTGTTCCAACAAGCCGATACATCTTTAACGTTAGATGAAGAAAGGCATACAGCAGTGAAAAGGATGTATGTGATGCATGAAAAGAAATTCGTTACCATAGATAAGGTAATCATCATCTTCCTGCTCTTATCCCACTCTAAGTGGGGTCACATGCATCGTTTGTCATGTCGTTTTTACGACCGGCCGCCTGCCTGACGTCAACTTACTATAGTCATATTTTACGACACCGGTAATAGAGAGGTAAGAAATGAGGTTGATCTATTCTACTCGGTCGACTTACCTTAGTCGCCTTTTACGACAACTCAGTAAGAAATGAGGTTGGTCTATTCTACTCATCCGGATACCACACGGTGGGTCAACTTACCTTAGTCGCCTTTTACGACACCTCGGTAAGAAATGAGGTCGGTCTATTCTACTCATCCGGATACCACACGGCGGGTCGACTTAACTTTGTTACCTATTCTCCTCAGCCGGTTACCAAATGGCTAAAAGTTTAAAAGGTACTATCCTCCTCGCGTCGCATTCCTCATTACTGAGGGTCGTGATCCTTACGATTAGGAAGCAGACTTTCTCGAAGGACTTCCTTCCATCTGCCTCTGTCCTTGGCCATGTAAAGTGCATCATGTAGTTTGGAGTTCAGCGTGGCACGGATCTGGTCAGACCATCCAGTGGGGCTGCAGCCTCTTGACTGTTTTTGAAAATGTACTATATAATTTTAGATTTTCGAAGAACCAAGAGTTGTGCAAGCCGAATCGGAGGCAATGTTTATGTTAGATAGCTCGTTGGCTGTAAAAAAGTCCCTCACATTTGGTATGTTTGAAAACACCATAAGGGGTAGCGGGCAACCCCATCACTACAATATCATAGAGGATATAGAGCAGGGTAAGATCGGTGGGTGTTTCGCCTTGACTGAAGTGTCCCATGGATCTAATGCTAAAGGAATGAGAACCACAGCAACCTATTGCCCTGAACGGAGGCAGTTTGTAATGCATACAGCAGATTTTGAAGCCGCAAAGTGCTGGGTTGGATCATTGGGTAAGTTCATTTGTTTAAATGTAATCTTTTAATGTAATTAAATTAGCCGTCCCGATAAGTAGAATAGACCACCATCATTTCTTACTGAGGTGTCGTAAAAGGCGAGTAAGGTAAATTGACCCGCCGTGTGGTATGCGGCTGAATAGAATAGAACACCCTCATTTCTTAACGAGGTGTAGTAAAATACGACTAAGGTAAGTTGACGTCAGGCAGGCGGCCATATAATATAGTGCCATCTATCTAATTTCGGGGACGCCTGTCGGTGCAGGACGGGTGATCAGCTATTCCGGACTATTCCACCCATAATATAGTGCCATATAACATGTTTAAAAAAAATTGTCCCAACCCCACTTAACCAATTTAGTGTCAATTTTGTCCAATAACATAAGAATATCTTAATGACTTTTATTATTAAAAGCATACATATATACATACATACAAGATTAACTCATTTAAATATTAAAGGTTAAGTAAGCCGTCCGGATAAATAGTATAGACCACCCTCATTTCTTACCGAGGTTTCTTAGAAGCGAGTTGTCGTAAAATACGACTAAGGTAAGTTGACGTCAGGCAGGCGACCATATTATATAGTGCCATATAACAATATGGTTAAAAAAATTGTCCTTTAGCAGCGATGTCGCTCTTTCAAAAGTTTGTTTAAAGACATTCTGTAATTAATTGTAAAAATAAAATACATAGGGAAAATTGTACTATATGAATTTAGATATTCCAAAGATAGCAGGAAATCTTCTAGGTATAGGGAAAGGAAATTGTTTTTCTCCAAATTTAACGCTTGCGGGCCACGGGCAGTAATGAATAAATCAAAACTACTCGATCGATTTTAATCATTTTTTTTACACTGACTGACATGGGATATATATTTTATACCCGTGCGAAGCAGGTGACTTTTATTATTAGAAGCATTTGTGTGAACCTGCATTAAGAATGACGATGCAAAAGTGCTTGTGAAACTCAATTTGAATATAGTTTATTTTTACTTTGTGTATGACCTGACTGGGTCAAGTTTAAAATAACACAATCGCTAACGGATGATGAGAAAAAATTATATAAAATACGTTAATGAGTCTAAAGTCAATACATACAAGTCAAGTACCCTACTGTTAACTGTTGAGAAGCTCGGATTCGGAAGCAGAATTCGTAAAAACTGATAACACAACAATACACAAGCACTGCACACATTCATCACCACAATCTCAACAATTGGTTCGCCAATTATTGAGATTGTGGTGTTGAATGTGTGTCGGTGTCGGGTAGTGCATGAGTTTTTACAAATTCTGCATGTATCAGGTATTAGAATGAATAGTACAATCGACATATAGCATTTCATATATTTTCTTTTGTCACGGATTATAGCAAAATAATATTCTCATTAGTTTCCCGAAATGAGCTATCATGACTTTAAAATTGACAGCAAAAATAGTCTTTTGTATTCTATGTATATTTTAGAAACTTTCAATGCTGGAACACAGGGATAAAGCGACATGTTTTTAAATAAAACTTATGTGGATCGATTTTTCTCCCCCAAAACACCCTACATACTGAATTTCAGGAAAATTGTTGGAGCCGTTTCCGAGATTCCGTAAATATATATATATATATATATATATATATATATATATATATACATACAAGCTTAACTCATTTAAATTTTAAAGATATGGCACATTTTAGCCTGGCTTTCCAACTTTAAGTTTAATAACTCTATAGTGTGGACTGGGCTTTACGTTGCGTTGCATTCCGTTTTGTTAACAATGAAACCTTTAGCTTGCATTATATATACCGCGGGTTTGAGTTAATTTAAGAATATTCTGCATAATAATTACCATTATTCACATACAAATGTCGATGACCGTCAGGGTTAATGTAAATGTTTTGGGTTAATATTGATTCAAGCTTTGGTCGCATGGAAATCAGTGTATCAAAATTTTGAATATAAAATTAGTTATTGTGAGTTATTAGATACGCCGTGTGGTATCCGGCTGAATAGAATAGTACCACCCTCTTTTCTTACCGAGGTGTCGTAAAAGGCGACTAAGGTAAGTCGACCCGCCGTTTGGTATCCGGCTGAGTAGAATATACCAACCTCATTTCTTACCGAGGTGTCGTAAAAGGCGACTAAGGTAAGTTGACCCACCGTGTGGTATCCGGTTTAGCAGAATAGACCACCCTCATTCTTACCGAGGTGTCGTTAAATACGACAGAGGTAAGTTGACGTCAGGCAGGCGGCCGGTCGTAAAAACGCAGCCAAATCATGTAACAGCGTGTTTATAACATGTTGTGCCGACCCCACTTAAGAGTGGGATAAGGGCAGGAGGATGATGATGTGAGTTATAAGATTTTTTGAATAACTTCCAGCATTTACTTAGGCTTAAAAAGCAAAGCTTTACATTTCTCCGTTTTCGCAATATTTTTTATTGCTGATCCCCTCCTATTTATCTTAGCGTGTTGTTATATAGCCTATAGCCTTCCTCGATAAATGGACTATTTTACACTCAAAGAATTGTTCAAATCGGTCCAGCAATTCCTGAGTAGCGCCTACAAACAAACAAACTCTTCAGCTTTATCCTACTCTAAATCGACACAACATGTTTTAAACATATTGTAACGTGTTTTGGCTACGTATTTTACAACCGGCCGCCTGCCGGACGTCATCATACTTTAATCACCTTTTACTCCACCTCGGTAAGAATCATTTCTTACTGGTGGTCACTGGTTTCTGGTGGGTGGTCTATTTTACTCAGCTAGATACTACACGGTGGAATTTGTTTACTTAGTAGTGCTAATAAATCATTGCATATTATGTCCTCACTAATATAATGATTGCGAAAGTCTGTCTTTCAGTCTGTCTGTCTGTTACGTTTTCACGGCCAATCCGCTGAACCAATATCGATGAAATTTGGCATAATTATTTCTTATACACCGGGGTAACCTATAGGCTATAGAAATCCTGTTAATTCAACAGGAATAGGATGATCGCTAAAAGCTAGTAGAAATAATATTTTAAAAATGCAAATAAAGTTGTAATAACAACATCAAAAACTAATCTTGAAATCTAACAAATATAGCTATCAACAACCACATTATCTTAATGATTTTACATAATTTTTAAATTCATATGACGAGTGTCCTTCAAATTACTTATTATCTTTAGCGTACTTATTATCTTTTACAAACGTCTCTTGTAAAAAACAATGATAAATATTCTGAAGATTATATGAAATTAGCTTTTACCCGCAACTTCGTCCGCGTGGAATGTTGTCACGTTATAGGGTGATATTAGCGCTTACAATGTCATCATATTCCTGTAGAATTCACAGGATTTCTATAGCCCATGTGCTAGCCCGGCGTATAAGGAATAATTGTGCCGGCGTATCTATACTAATATATACAGTTGAAGAATTAGTTTGTTTGTTGATTGATTGTTTGAGCGCGGTAATCTCAGGAACTACTGGATGGATTTAAAAAAAAAGTGAATGTAAGATAGTCCATTTATCGAGGAAGGCTATAGGCTATATAACATCACGCTTAGATGAATAGGAGAGGAGCAGCAATAATTTATATGGCAAAACGTTAGCCGGTTCAGCTAGTAAGGAATAAAAAAAAATCATGGATGTTGGTTTAGCGGTCGCTGTGAAAGAGTAACAAATATACACCAATACTCACAAACTTTCGCTTTTCTAATATTAGTAAAGTTATAGTAATATTATTTGAAACACGTGTTGGTGTATGTTTCTTGGTGTTGTTTATACATATTTCAGAAATTTGTTTTATTTTCACTGTATACTTCCTAAAGCATAAAGCGAGAGATTATTTGTCCAGTCGCAATTTTAACTACGTCAATCACAGCTATTTATATCAGTCACAAACTGGTCCCCCTTTCTATCGGTCACGTGATTTTTGAAGTTTTAAGTCCGGTATAAAAAACTAAAGAGATGATATTTGTACTTTTGTCCCCAACGACATTACCAATAATATCTTATATTAGTTCTTCCTTTTATTTCACCGCGCTATCCATTGACTTTTATATAACCCTTTGCTTAATGATATTCTCGCTATATTGCTCCTTGTCCACCAAGGATCCCGACCCAATAAATGCTAAAATATTTGACGAACGTGAAGGTAGTTTAGTGGGCTTAAGATTTATATAAGACATGTAAGAAATTAGGAAGCTGAAGCTAAACTTTTACATATAAAACTAGACTCCTAGTAACCAAAATAAATTAGGATTTCTTTGTAGGAAAGTGCGCCACTCACGCTATAGTATACGCGATGTTAATATCGAAGGGGAAGAATCACGGTCTGCACGCGTTCATCGTACCAATCAGAGATCCTAAGACGTTGAAGCCGTACGCTGGCGTGACAGTCGGCGATATTGGGGAGAAAATTGGCTTGAACGGCGTTGATAATGGGTAAGTGCTGGAAATTTTGTATAGTAAAGTAGTTTTTTGTAAAGTGGGGTCGGCACAACATGTCATAAAATGTTTATGAAATGTTGTGCCGATCCTACTTTGAGTTGAGATAGGGGCACATGATTTGGCTACGTATTTTACAACGGGCCGCCTGCCTGACATCAAATTACCTTAGTCGTATTTTACGAAACCTCGGTAAGAAATGAGGGTGGTACTATTCAATTCGGCCGGATACCACACGGCGTAATGCTTTAACGTTTAACGATGGTAAAATAACACGAATGTGACGTCGAATCTAGCACCATCAGTAGAAGTGTGAAAGTAAAAGTAATTGTTTCGTTTCAGGTTCTTGATGTTCAACAAATACCATATACCTAAAGAGCTGGCTTTGGACAAACTGGGGGGCGTGGACGATAGTGGGGAGTACAAAACGCCTTTTAGAGATCCAAGCAAGCGGTTCGGTGCATCTTTAGGGATTTTATCTGGTGAGATAACTTGTTCATATAATATAGGTTGAAAGATTAATATTTTAGGATCGAAGAGGCAAATGACATGAATGAAATGAATTGTGTGTGCTTTATTCGTTTAAAGTGAACGTTGTAAAGTGGTTTTTCTACCTTATCATCAGCAAACGTGCTGATCTATGATGCATTGACTCGTGAGTACCAACTCCCTCCTCACCACATTTCCTTGTAACTGGGATAGTCCTCTCTGGAGGACATTTCATAATTTAATATTGTAAATGTCTATTTTAAATACTAACCTAGGCTAAGTAATTTTGTAACTAGCACTATGGGCATAATGTCTGAAATAAAGTATATAATAAAAATAATAAATAGAAACAATTCTTCTTCTGGGTCATCTCCCCAGCCGAAACTGGAGGGGCTACGGGCCTCAAGGTTATTTGCCTCTTTGCCCGGGCTTTTCATCTCGGGCGATGTATCGCCCGGATAGTTTTTGACCAAATCGGTCCAAAATTGGTGACCAATTTTGGTCGGGGGTCGACGCTGATCCAGCGGACGCCTTATGTTCGGGTTGCAGTCAGACTTCATTGCTATTCGGGATCTTCAAACTTTCCTCCTTGGAGTGAGATTCCTCCATGGAAATGAGGAGGTCTCTTGGCAGAGGTAGTCGTGATTACGACTAGAAACAGTTGAGTCATGAGACAATTTCGATTCGGCCTCCGACCACTGCACAGCGCCGTGTGCTTGGCCAAGCACATGTCCACGGCGCCGTGTACGCGACCATGCACGTGTCCACGGCGCCGTGTGTTTGACATTGAATGTGATAACACCTCGTTTTTTGCTTGTGTGGCAGTCCAGAAGTTTTTTTTTTGTATTTTATTTATTTTTTGGACTATTAAGACTTACACTATATTTTTTATTACTATTATTTTCCTTTTAAAAAATTTGTCAAAATTCTATCACAAACAAAGTGGACCCTGGTTGTCTGAGATAAAGATTTATTATTTTTTATTATTATTATAGGTGGGCGAGTGTTTATTACTGGAATATCTACGAACTACCTTCAGAAAGCGATAGTGATTGCGATCAGATATTCAGCGGTCAGAAAGCAGTTCGGCGCAGAGGATGCTGTTGAGGAAACGCCGGTCTTGGAGTATCAGCAGCAAGTATGTATATGTTACGTCGTGCCATGCCATAGCTGAACATTGAGACCGTGTATCTCTCTCCAGGGATCACAGGTTCAACGCCGTGCAGGTGCCAATTAGTTTTTCTGGTAAAACGTATATGCCTCAGTGATTTTGCTTTTTTTCTGTATAGACTTTTCGGTTAAAGAAAACATCGCAAGGAAACCTGCATATATCTAGAGAATTCCTAGAATATGTGTAATCTTCCAATCTGTATTGGAACAGCGTGGTAGGTCTAAGCTTCAACCGTTATCATTAAGAGGGACAACTAAAAGGAGGGAAAAGGCCCATGCCCCGCTGTGGTATAGTAAAATGCCGTTACTTTACTTCCATTTCGTTGAAGAAAAACATCTTGAGGAATCCTGAATATCTCTAGAGAGTTTTGAGATATGTGTAACCTACCAATCCGCATCGGACCAGCGTGGTGGATGTAAGCTTCAACCCTTCTTTCGAATAATAGGAGGCCTATGTCCAACCTTAATGTAGTAACACTCCGTTACTTCAATTTTTACTTTACAACGTCTAACGTTTCACATATTTCATAAATAGAAACCGGCTATAACCAACTCACGTCTTATTATACCGGGTTTTCCCGACTAGTTTCAAGCCCATCCGGCGCCCTTATTCATGAGCTTTACACGACGTTATGTTGGCGGTAACTGGAAACTAAATGGCCCCGTATAGCTTTAAAAATAGTCGGGCTAACCCGATAGAATAAGAATTGAATATAGCAGGATTCTGTGATAGCAAAGCGGTAATACCGTGCGACTCTTTTAAGAGAACACAGGTTCGAACCCAGGGTAGCCGCCAATGAGTTTTTCTGTTAAAACTTATGTGTCTAATTGATAATTGCAATTTATCACACGCGAAGCTTTCGGTGAAGGAAAACATAATGGGGAAACCTGCATATGCCGATAGTTCTAGGGATTTGTGTTACCTACCGATCCGCATTGGAGCAGCGTGGTGATTCTTAGCTCCAATCTGTTTCTCCTTAAAAGGAGAGAGGAGGCCTATGCCCAAGCTTTCAGATACACTCCGTTACTTCAATTTTTACTCCACAATGTTTATTACATATGTTCTTTTGATATGTTAATTCATAAACATTTCCTATGCTTTTCAGCAAATCCGTCTATTGCCGTATTTAGCGGCGACTTACGCTCAAAGATTGTTCTGCAATTGGTTCGGTGAAACCCACGTGAACATAACCCTTGAGAATTATACGGGTAAGTAATTTTATTCTTGATCATTCGTATTTTGAAGAGGTATTTAACAAATATTTAATTTTTATTTTTATTCTGTATCGATGTTTCGACTCAGTTGCAATTACGGTTTTACTTTGGACCTCCAATTTCTCCCCGATCAGCTTGCATGGGCAAAATTTTGCCATCTACCCTGATTTTCAGTACCTTTATTCGTTTTTTCAAAAAAAGCGTATAATAGTTCGAGATGTGGCTAATAGGATGAATGCAAGATGGTGGCAGTTCTCAGGTAGTATATGTGACTCCCTAATGCCTCTTAATGTTTATGGAAAAATTTATAAAACTATCGCATTGTATGAATCAGAATGTTCGGCAATGAAAAAGACGGATGAAAAAAGAGTGCATGCAAATGAGATGAGAATGTTATGGAAGTGTGGTGTGACAAGACTGGATAAAGTACCAAATGAGTAAATACGCGAAAGTCTGAAAGTTGCGCCTATTATAGAAAAGACGAGAAGTGCAAGATTGACGCTATGGACGCTATAAAAATCATGTGACCAAACGAGTGTTAAATTTGAATGTGGATGGATATGTGCCTAGAGGGAGGTCTAAAAAGATATAGTTGGATTGTGTGAAATATGACATGCATGTAAAAGTGACGCAAGAGTTGACGAATGATAGGAGAGAATGGAAGAGAAAAACATTTGCCGATCCCACTTAGAGTGGGATAAGGGCAGGGAAATGGTGATGTCGACTCGGTTACATGAATCGTGGTCACGAAGCCCCAACAATTACCGCTACAATAGTTTTAAATAGGCCTACCTACATTCGGTATTCTATTATAGCGAAAGCTCTGTTACACTTTTATACTTAGCCGCTTGAGCTATATTGATGAAATTTAGTGTAATTAAATTTTTATTTTTTTTAAATATATAGGACACTTACACACACGGTCGTCCGTCCCCAAAGTAAGTAACTTAATACTTGTGTTATGGTAGATAAGCAACTGGTGAATATATACTTATATATTTTTAAACACACACTTAAATACAAATATACACCCAGGCTCAAAGACCAACAAATTCTTTTATAGAAAATGTATGCCCTCGGCGGAAATCGAACCCGCGACCCGTGGAGCTGAAGGCAGGGTCACTACCCACTGCTCCAACGGGCTAGTCAATTATTCGTGTTTACTTTTGTCTCTCAGGGAAACCTGATGAAAACGCAGCAGCACGTGGTATCGAAATGCACGCATTGTCTTCGGCTGTGAAGCCGCTCTGTGGCTGGATGGCCAGAGACGGTATCCAGAACTGCAGGGAGGCCTGCGGGGGACACGGGTACTTGAAAGGTAATCTGGCAGAATTTAACATTCGCACATGGGGAATTGAAGGGTAATCTGACATTGACCCGAGAGACACGGGTATTTGAAGATTAATGTGACAGATTACCTTGAAGAATGAGGTGTTTAAATAATCTGACAGAATTTAACATGCGAATACGGGTACTAGAAAAGTAATCTGACAGAATTTAACATGCGGACACGGGTACTAGGAAGGTAATCTGAAAGAATTTAACATGTGGACACGGGTGCTCGAAAGGTAATCTGACAGAATTTAACATGCGGACACGGGTACTAGAAAGGTAATTTGACTGAATTTTACATTCGGACAGGGGTACTCGAAAGGTAATCTGACAGAATTTAACATGCGGACACGGGTACTAGAAAGGTAATCTGACAGAATTTAACATGCGGACACGGGACTAGAAAGGTAATCTGACAGAGTTTAACATGCGGACACGGGTACTAGAAAGGTTATCTGACAGAATTTAACATGCGGACACGGGTACTAGAAAGGTAATCTGACAGAATTTAACATGCGGACACGGGTACTCGAAAGGTAATCTGACAGAATTTAACATGCGGACACGGGTACTAGAAAGGTAATCTGACAGAATCTAACATGCGGACACGGGTACTAGAAAGGTAACCTAACAGAATTTAACATGCGGACACGGGTACTCGAAAGGTAACCTGACAGAATTTAACATGCGGACACGGGTACTAGAAAGGTAATCTAACAGAATTTAACATGCGGACACGGGTACTAGAAAGGTAATCTGACAGAATTTAACATGCGGACACGGGTACTTAAAGATAATTTGACATAGATTAACATGGGGACACAGATATTTAAAAGGTAATCTGACATAAATGTTTGAAAAATAATTTGATATACATTGGGGACACAAATAATTGAAAGGTACTATGAAGAAAATAACATGTTGGATACGGTTACTTGAACACACATCCCAAGAATTCTTTAGAGACATGCAAGTTTCCTCACGATATTTTCCTTCGCCGAAAAAGCGTGTAATACATTTTAATTATCAATAAGACATAAGTTTTAACAGAAAAACTCATTGGTATCTGCCCGGGTTTGAACCCGTGACCTCCTCGAAAGAGTCGCACGGTGTTACCGCTGGGCTACCACAGCTACTTTACTTAAATGAATGAAAATTTCAATTTCCAGCCGCAGCGATAGGCGATATTCGGAACGACAACGACGCGAACTGTACATATGAAGGCGAGAATAGTCTGCTTCTGCAGCAAGCTAGCAACTGGCTGCTAAGTCTTTGGCCGAAGCGAAGCGCTATAACCGCTCAGGATTCGCCTTTAGGTTCTTTGGACTTCCTGCAGAACGTTGATGATGTCTTGAGGAGAACTTGCGCCTGGAAGACCGTGGATGACCTTATAGATCCTTACAGTAAGTGAATGACTATGTACTAGAAAAATGTAAATTCAAAAATGCTGTATAGATTTTTTTTATTTATTTATTGGAACACCAACAAGAATGCACTTAAACTAAACTTAAACATAAACAATATTGTTTCCTGCTACAAGTACATCCTTACTTACAGGTGTACACAGCATGCTTACTTATGAGGCTATACGCGCTAAAACACAAACTAAATATTTTAATTTATATTTTAAAAAGTTTCAATAAATAAAAAAAGTGACGGAAAAGGGCAAAACTTAAGCTAAAAATAAAAATATAAGTATAAAAATTAACACCTTAACAAATTAACAGATATGGGCCATTAGAAAGAAAGAGGGAAAGAAAAAAACATTTATTTCTACTGCCTGGCTCCAACGATTTTCCTGAAATTCAGCATGCAGGTGGTTTTGGGGGAGAAAAATCGATCCAGTTAAAATTTATTTAAAAAAAATTCGTTTTATCACTGTTTTTGGGCAGTAAAAAATACTAAAATTTATATTGAATATATAACACTATTTTTGCCATAAACTGTCAAGTCAGCGTAGCTTATTTGGGGAACGGGCAGTCTCGAGAGATATGGTGCCAAAGTGGTCGGATACCTCGTGGCGCACCCTGGGCAAGTTTAGTCTTGGCGAACGGGCCACTGTGGTGTGGCCAATCCAGCTGATTAGCAGAGGGCAACCTGGACGGGCCGGGGACTCCGGGGAGGTTAAGGTTGGAGTCTCTAATGAGCGACGGGTTCAGTTGGGCTTACTTTAAGTCTGACTGGACATGGTTTCGGCCACCTTCGGTTAAGCCTGGAATCCCAGCAATGGGAACGGGGAAATTTGAGTTTCAAGGAAGAAAACTTCTATAAAAAATTGCCCGGTGAGGGCGTCCACCACGGCATAGGGGTCCCTACTTAGGGTGCGGTCTCTCCTTGTCGACTGTGATATAACAGACCGGGAGGGCAGCGAGCGATCGGGGGCAGTGGCCTCCTTCTGCTCTGTGGAGGGGGTGGTGGAGAGGTTCCGGGAACTTTAGTTCTGGATCCAATCTGCTGCTGGTCCAGGTCCAGGTAGTAGCGACTTGCCTAGGCCCATCGTCTGCCTCCCTGTCAGGAGATCTTCGGACGTTCCAAACGGGGTATATCGGACGTCACTGGATACACTACAAGCATTGTTTAAATTTACTACCATCATCATAAGACATCATCAGGAGATATCCTTCCGACATTTCGAACGGGGTATATCGGACGTCTGGCTTACAGGTCTCCGAGGCGGTCGGTGCATCTGGTGCTCCCGATGCACCGGTTAGCGGAGGGGGGCTTCTCTTTTGAGGGGCCCCTACCCGGAGGAGGATCAGAGCTGTCGTGGATGGGGGCAATGTGTACAACGATACCCTGTCCTTGCCATCGGCAGCGTGGTGGTGCACACAGGTCGTTTTAGTCGATGCGAGTCCGACGTAACCGCCGCCTGTCCCCGTCGGGCGACGGTACCCATAAGGGGTTTTTTCCTGTATAAAAAAAAGTCTCGAGAGATGTAATTTTTTTTTTTCTTGTCAGGAAAACCCATTATGGGTCATCACCACTCGACGGGGATGAGCAGCGGGTATGTCGGACTCGCACCGACTAAAACGACCTGTGTGCACCACCACGCTGCCGATGGCAAGGACAGGGTATCGTTGTACACATTGCCCCCATCCACTAAAAACCTGACATTGCTCCACGCTGCTGGTGGCAGGGACAGGGTACCTATAAAACATTGCCCCCCATCCCCGCCAGCAGCAGCTCTGTACCACGGAGAGCGCCACCTCCGGGTCGGGGCCTCTCTAAACAGTGGCCCCTCCCTCCGCTGGACGATGCATCGGGAGCACCAGATGCATCGAACGCCTCGGGGACCTGATCTAATTGGGCGTCCGATACCCCGTTCGGAGCGCCCAAAAGTCCCCGTTATGGCGGCATGCGACGGACTTCGGCGAGTCGTCTGCGCCCCGCTCGCCTGCGGCGGATCGGATCCAAAGACTCGACCTCCCGGATCCGCACCGCCGCCTCCTTCTGCGAGGATATTATGTCGCGGCCATCGCTGCCCACGACTTCTCCCTGTCCACCATGGCACGAACCACGGAGGGCAGGGACAAGTCGTGCCCTACCTCTGCCACGAGCTCCGCACGTTGAAGTGCCCAAGCAGGACAGTCCATGAGCGTGTGCAGCACCGTGTCAAACTCGGCGCCGCCCTCGTGGCACTCACCGGACGCCTCACGCCGGGCCACCCTCCACAGATACCTCCCGAAACAACCGTGTCCCGAGAGTACCTGTGTCTGGCGGAAGGTAAGGACCCCATGCCTCCTGGCGACCCAGCCCTGGAGAATGGGCTGGTTGGCTGAAATTGTCCAGAACCCTGCACTGGGCGATCTCAGCCGCCGCCTCCATTGGCGGAGGAGCTCTCCTTGAGCTTTCCTTCGCCAATCCAGCTCTACCGCCGAAGAATTTCCCCCCGATGAACGGGCTTCAACTCTGCGGTGATAGGCCTGCGCAAGCACCCTGGCTTCAAGGTCCCACGGAGGGGACCCAGCCAGGGCGCAGGCCGCCTCGCCGGATATGGTCCGATAGCCCCGCACCATCCTAACCGCCAAGATCTTCTGCGCTCCGCGCAAAAGAGGTAGGGACTTAACGGTTAGCCGCTCCGCCCATACGGGAGCGCCGTAAAGGGCCATAGAGCGGACCACCCCAGCGTAAAGGCGCCGGCAGCCTGCATTTGGCCCCCCCACATTCGGGAGGAGTCTGCTCTCTGCTGAGGAGGAGGAGGAGGGCTCCGGCGGTCGCCTTCAGTTTTGGGGCGAGCCGCCGGAAGTGGGCTTCGAACGTCCATCGACTGTCGAGAGTTAATCCCAGGTATTGAAGAGTACCTGAGATTACGATGGACGAACCACCCACCACCAACTGGGAACCTACTGGGGGTGCCATCCGAGGCCTGTGGAAACAAATGGCCTCGGATTTCTCCAAGGCCACCCTCAGACCTAACCGGCGAATCCGGGCCTCAACGTCAGCCGTGGCCGCCGTCGCCAGTACACGGGCCTCCCGGTGTGTGCTCGCACAGGCAGTCACGAGAGTGTCGTCTGCGTAACAAAACAGACGCACTCCCGGGGACATTTGCCCGCGCAGCACCCAGTCGTAGCCGATGTTCCACAGGAGAGGGCCCAAGACTGACCCCTGTGGAACACCGCATGACATCGAGATGTAAATACCCCGATCGATCCCAACTACCTAATTATTTTTTCTTTATTTTTAAGTTTCTTTCTGTTGTAAAAAATTACCGAGCTAGGTTCAACCAGGTTCTAATAATAAAAGAACTTGATATTTTACTTTAATACATATTCCAGACCTCATCCAGATGTACAAATGGCTGACAGCGTTCATGCTGAAGACGACCTTCGAGAAGGTGTCAAAGCTGAAGAGCGTCGGGGCTGACAATCTGCAAGCGAAGAACAACTCGCAGTCGTACAACGCTGTAACACTATCTGTTATCTATGGAGAGGTATAAATTTTAAACTTTAACAATATCTTAAATACTGGTATCCGATGGTAGAATGGACCACCCTTATTTCCTACCGAAGTGCCGTAAAAGGCGACTCAGATAAGTTGACGTCAGGCAGACGGCCGGTTGTAAAATACCTAGCCAAATAACATCACAACGCATCTAAAACGTTGTTTCGACCTCACTCGGTGTGGGAGGAGAATCTACTTTAAAAGAAACTGATACACTTTAATACAATTTTGAGCCCAATATGTATAAAAATGAAAATGGGGTCAATATATATAATTAATAATAGCCTTTTTACTATTACTAAAAAGGTAAAGTTAACTATTACCCAAAATTTGGCTGCTTTTGTTAATCTAATAACAAAGTTATAAAAGATTTAGTAAAAGTGAGGCTACGAATTTCTTATATATTAAAGAGCTGATTTTTGAAGTATTACATATTTTTTAGCATAGATAAAGCAGCATAGACACAATAGTGATAAAACAATAGAAAAACAAATAAAGATAATCAATTTTGAACAAGAATCGACTTTAACTTTAATTTATTTAATATTTAAAATATTTAACAGTAAATCATTTAAACTGTAAAATACTATTTTATATATACTCGTTTATACAAAATTATTTACATTGAAATAGTCATATCAACGCCATCTTTGTTGTATTTTTTTACTACGTATTCGTTTACTTTAATCGATTATTGTAATCAATAACTTATTTTAATTGTGTCAAACACATTTGTAACGGATTTTCATCGCGCTTATTTTTGTATATTTTGAAACAGAGAAATATACAACTTTTTTCATGACATACCTCAACCTTTAACAATTAAGACCAAAAATCCCCGTTTTCTTTGAATCGGAAATTTATGTCGCGTGACATAAAGAATCTAGTAAATTATTATCACAAAGTGGGAATGTTCCACAAACGTATTGAGTTTGTTTGAATATGTTACTATAATGCGATTTTTTTAATACATTGTATTATGGTACATACTTTTAAGTGGAGAGTGGCATCATTTTTATATCGTTCGTACCACGATTATACGAGGAAATCATGCACTGTCTCAAGCGCACCACGTCAGTAACACCAGAGCCGCGGGCGAGAGTGGACGTGTAGTTTTAAAGTTAGTGAGCACTTAAGCCTGTGCGATACACACGGAGCAGTTTTAGGAGATATGATACAAATCCACCAGTATTAATACGTAATATTTTAAACTGCATTATATCTGTTATCTTTAAATGAGCTAATCTTGTATATATATAATCTCTATTTCGTAAACGGTACCAATGATTTTCATGAAACTTAGTATGTTGGTGCATTCTGGGCGATAAATTGATCTCGCCAAGTTAAAAAAATGTTGTTTTATCCCTGTATTTAGGCACTGAAAAAATGCTATAATATTATTAGAAAACAAAGGTTAATTACGCTGTCACGTGCAAAGTTATAATAGCTCAATTGGAAACGGGCGGACGAAAGAAATAAAAAATACCCCGGTTCAAGAGATATCACCAGTCTGTTTTTTCATATTGCATCTTTATTAAGTCTTCTAAAAAAACCTTATCATCTAAATATATAAAATTTATTCTAATATTAAGGACGGTGTGATAAGCAGAGCCTATGGCAGAATCAAGGCTAAATTCGTCACTTGTATCAAGCGCACCATGTCAGTAATAGCAGAGCCGCGGTCGAGAGTAGACGTTTAGTGCCAGTAGTATTAGTCATTGAACCTGTGCGTGTCTCATATACCATCATTAGGGGATAAGATACGAAATCGGAACACTAGTTTAAATACGTTAAAGAACGTGTGAATTAAGGTCTAATTATAATTATTTTTTTTTCAGAATTATACGTAATTTTTTATAGAATTATATTCTTATAATTGTTCATTTTTTTTCAGAATTATATTCTAAATCACTTCTACAAAACGGCGAAAGCTTTCGAAGACGAGCCGTGCAGGAATGTACTTCTGAAGCTCGTGTCATTGTACGGAGCTTTCCTTCTAGAGAGACATATGGCGACATTGTATATAGTGAGTTTTTATCCAACCTAAGCTTGCCACTCTTGCTTTATACCTTGCAAAAGTACATAAATCGATAATTTAAAAAAAATCGGTTTTGTAATAATCGATTATTTTTCATCAAAATCGATTTTTTTTCAAAATCGATTATTTTAGGTATCCCTTTTTTACTCTTTTTTCTTGTGAAACCAATTGAGCCAAACTACACATTTTAATCCAATTTCACAAACAGCGCATCTGATATTATTTCTTGGTAGTTGTCTACTTAAATTAGCCGTTATTGTAATGAATATTAATATTGAGAAAGACAACTTTTGAAAAATTCAGAAAAAAAATGATTTTTTTAAAATCGATTATGTTTAAAGGGTTAAAAATCGATTATTAATTAAATGATTTTTTCTACTCCAAGTCACATCTCTATTGTGGTTCGCGTCTTGATTCGGACGAAAGACTATATCATAAATATAATTCTTTATAGTATAATTTCTCAAATAAATATTTATTTTTATAATTATCTTTAATAAATATAGATAATTATTACGGAGAATTATTTATTACCCTTTATCGAATTAGGTTTGATTTAAATTTAGATGGAAAAGATGTATTTGTCTGTGGTTTGCGTCTCTACACGGACGATAGACTATAGAATATATCATAAAGGTAATTCTTTATGGGATGGCTAAATGGTAAATATATATATATATATATATATATATATATATATATATATATATATATATATATATATATATATATATATATATATATATATATATATATATATATATATATATATATATATATAAATGATTAAAACCGTAATATAGTATTTTGATAACCATAAAAACGGTCAAAGTGGGTTAACCTTCAAAGCTTGACATATGCTGATGCGGACTTTTATATAGAACTTTTATAGAACAGTTTTGTAATACATGGTTTTTGAATAACTATCATCGTTTACTCAGCGCACGCAAGGAAAGCCGTTTTCGTAATATTTTTTATTGCTACTCCTCTCCTATTCATCTGAGCGCGATGTTATATAGCCTATAGCCTTCCTCGATAAATGGACTATCATACACTCAAAGAATTTTCAAATCGATCCAGTAGTTCCTGAGATTAGCGTCCAAACAAACAAACTCTTCAGCTTTATATATTAGTATAGATTTGTGTTGCTGCCATTCCCCAGGGTGGTTACTTCACGATGGACCAAGGTCTTCATCTCCGGGAGGGCATCCTGAAGCTGTGCTCCGAAGTGGCGCCCCAGGCGGTAGCACTGGCCGATACCCTGGCTCCGCCTGACTTCTGCATCAAGTCTGTACTCGGCATGTCTGATGGAGAGGTAAGAATTGTTAAACAGCCATTACAGCAGTTTAAAAACACTGTTAAAAATAGGCTGATACAGAAAGCCTACTAGACTCTTAAAGATTATTTAGAAGATACGAATGTGTGGATATAGCTCTCTTTGAACCTGTACAAGACAGTAACGACTTACTGTAAATAGTATTAAGAATTATATTTTTAAAAGAGCAACCGCCGAGTTTCTTGCTGGCTCTTCTCGGTAGGAACAGCTTTCCGAACCAGCAGTAGAGTTGACGATTCAAAAGCACTTGTTTACAAGTTTATTTGAATAAAGAATATTTTGAATTTTTTTTTTAACTTTTCATTTATCATAGAAGTTACAATAGAGTTATTTTACTGTAATACGCGTTTGCAAAAAGCTTACTTGAAAAAAGAATATTTTTACTACTCTATCGCCCATGTAAAGCATGTATATAAACTGGTAATAAATGTTTATAGAGCGGTTGTACTAATATGAAAGTACAAATCCACTGCAAAAATAGAAAAATCGAACCCGCGACCTTTTGAAGGTCTTAGTTGATCTTAACACAAGGCAATGCCTTATATGTTTCTAGAAAAGCACAACGATACCTTGAATATTTCCGTTGTAGCGCCACCTAGTTTTGCATGTAAATCGATTATTGCAATAATTTCAATGCAAAAAATCGGTTATTTTCATAGAAAATTATTGTTTTTTTTTTTAAATTGATTATTTCTCTGACTTTTTAATGTAATGTTGGCTTTTTTAATATTAATAATTAATTACAATAAAGGCTAATTAGTGGACAACTACCAAGAAATAATATCAGATGCGCTGTTTGTGAAATTGTATTAAAATGTGTAGTTTGGCTACATTGGTTTCATCCAACAAGGCATATCTAGAAAAGAAATAGGGATACCTAAAATAATCGATTTTTTAAAATCGATTTTTGATGAAAAATATAATCGATTATAAAAAAAATCGGTTATTTTCGCAAAATAGTCGATTATTTTAAAAATCGATTATTTTTTCACATCGCTCTTCAGTATACTAAAATCTTAAACTTGTCTGCAGGCGTACAAACATATCCAGAACAAGGTGATGACGTATCCCGGTTCGATGACCAGGCCGGAATGGTGGCGTGACGTCGTCTACTGGAGGTCCTACGTCAATTCAAAATTATAAGTAAATTTATTCTAGATTTTAATTGGATTCCAAATTATAGGTGGATTTATTCGATAAATTTATCAGTGCCATACTTGTAACTGGCAGAGTATATATATAACAAGGGATGTGAAAAAATAATCGATTTTTATATTAATCGATTATTTATAATTATAACCGATTATCTAAACATTTTAAATCGATTTCGTTTAAAATCGATGATATTTATCACCAACTTGTTTATTTTTACTTATTTTTTAAGATACAGAATGTGTGTGTACAAAATACACATATTAATCGAGTTTCGTAAAGTAACGCAGAAATTTTTTTTGTACTTGTCCACTTTAAGTAATCTTTATTCTAATTATTAATATTTAGAAAGACAAGTTTATAAATACTCAGAGAAAATTATTATTAATCTACTTTTAAAAATTGATTTATTTTAAAGGGAGAGAAATCTATTTTTTCCACTCCAAGTCACACCTCTATATAATATCCTGAACGTTTGATTGTGAGACAATGAAATGGTTTATCAAATAATCTTTATAGTGCAATTTAATTTTTATTATTATTATACACTATGCGCCATCTATCGGTTACCAAAACGCCATACCAAACTTAAAAGATTTAATGTCCCCTTTGAATTTAGTTTTTACCCACTTGAGCGTGACGATACAATAAAATAACAATATGAAAAAAAAAATTTTTAATCATCAATCGCACAAAAAAAGTAAATAAATAGTTACTTATAACAACTGAAAAACGCTTTCAAAGTAAAAAGTCAAAAATAAGAGTATTTTTTTTATAAAAAACATCATCATGTCTGGAGCACCCCACATTTTATCTTTCGAATATTTTTCACTTATTAAATCGAAAGCATATTTTTAATATTTATTTATTATATAAATAATTTTTAAATTATTTCTCTTAAAATGATTTGTTCAAAAATCACACGCCAATTGTTAAGAACACGATCACCAATGTTTGTCAAATGCAAAACTAGGTGGCGCTACAACGGAAATATTCAAGGTATCGTTGTGCTTTTCTAGAAACATATAACGCATTGGCTCCTGTTCCCTTCAAATAAGACCTTCCAAAGGTCGCGGGTTCGATTTTTCTATTTTTGTAGTGGTTTCGTACTTGTATGTTAGTACAACCGCTCTTTAAATATTAAATTATTAGTATAGATTAGTATTAGCATATATACGCTTGCTTTACATGGGCGATAGAGTAAATTTAAATTACTCTTATAAATCATGCGATATGGAGTAGAAAAATCGATTAATAAATAATAGATTTTTTCCTCTTTAAAATAAATCGATTTTAAAAACTGATAGGTTTTGTAAATCGATTTTTTTCTGACTATGAAAGTTACATTTTATAATATTAGATTTTATTTAAATCGATTATTTCTCTGGTTTTTTTAATATAATGTTGCCTCTTTTGATATTGATAATTAATTACGATAAAGGCTAATTAAAGTGGACAACTACCAAGAAACAATAACAGATGCGTTGTTTGTGAAATTTGATTAAAATTCTTGAATTTGAATAAAATTGAGTGTTGTTTGGCTACATTGGTTTCATCGAACAATGCATAACTACTCTTAAAAAAAAAGAAAGAGGGTAAAAAGAAAAACGGGATTCTTAATATAATCGATTAAAAAAAACACGATTTTAGATGAAAAAATAATCGATTATTAAAAATCGATTATTTTGAAAAAATAATTATTGAATTTTAAAATAGTCGCATATTTTATTATTTATTATTATATTCATCGCTACGAGGAATGTGACATGGAGTAGAAAAAAACGATTATTTTCTCTTTAAAAATAATCGATTTTTAGAAAATCGATTATTATGATACGAAATAATTGATTGTATTGTTTTTTTTTTACTATTTGAAAAGTTACGTTTTTTAATATTAATAATTAATTACAATAAAGTCTAATTAAAGTGGACAACTACCAAGAAATAATAAAAGAAGCGCTGTTTGTGAAATTCGATTAAAAGTGTTGTTTAGCTACATTGGTTTCATCCAACAATGCATATTTAATCTTAAAAAACAAGAAAAAGGGTAGAAAGAAAAACGGGATAATTAAAATTATTGATTTTAAAAAAAACGATTTTTGATGAAAAAATAATCGATTATTAAAAATCGATTAAGTGAGTTGAAGTTGAAGAAAACTAAAAATACACACAGTGACTATACGATTCAATTGATTTACAACAAAAAAAACTATATTTTCAGGTATTTCAGGAAAACATTAATTAGAATAAAGATTAATTTAAAAAAATGGTATAAAAATAAATTAATAATACAATTATTTTCTTTAGAAACATTACCAAAAAAAGAAATACAGTAACTAACATAATTAACTGCTTTTTATTAACATTGGTAATGAACATATCTTTCCAAGTTAAAGTAGGTATAGTAATGTGATGTATTTAATTCATAATTTATTTTTTTAACAAATAAATGACGAAAGATATTGGTTTAAAATATGTTTTACATAAATAATTATTAACTCGTTACTTAAAGTAATCAAATATAAATAGGAATTGTTATAAAATAAATAATTTAATTTGGAGGTTTTTATATATTGTGATATTTAGTAATTTCAGAGAAACTGCTATTAATTGTTAATTCAGTCACAGATTTATGTTAATTTTATTTTATTTCGTGATATATATATATCACGGAACGGAATATTCATTCCGTTACACGTTGACCGCTTTAATAGCGTTTATAAAACGCAACCAGCATTTTTTCAATTTTAGCGTTATTTAAATATAACTTTATCTTGCCAATATTTGTGTCTCAACACTTTAAAATGTACATAAAATATATTAATTATGTGACTTAATTTTATTAAAAATTATTATTTAATTGGTATGTTAGGATATGTACTCAAGGTTTTGGACTTGTTTTACTTATTAATAAAGCTATATTTACAAAGATGTAAAATTTATTTATATAATATATATTTTTTTATAATTTTTTTTATTAAAAATTATTTACACTTTTTAATTCGAGTTTCATTCTCCCATATTCCTATAGTATCCAACGATTATTATGCTATTATTCGCGGAGAAACCGCCAGCAAAATAATATATTTTTTAAATTAAGTTTTTTTCATAGAAGTGGAGAATTTTAAGAATTGTCAATTATTGAAAAATTGTTTTATTATCATTTATTTATAATTTATTTATTACATGAATACAAAATTTTATGACTACACGTAAATTCAAAAAGGATATCATCATCATCTTCCTGCCCTTATCCCACTCTAAGTGGGGTCGGCACAACATGTTATGAACATGTTGTCGCATGATTTGCTTACGTATTTTACGACCGGCCGCCTGCCTGACGTCAGCTTATCTTAGTCGCCTTTTACGACACCTCGGTAAGAAATGAAAGTGGTCTTTTCTACTCAGCCGGATACCACACGGCGGGTCAACTTACCTTAGTCGCCTTTTACGACAGCTCGGTAAGAAATGAGGGTGGTACGATTCTATTCAGCCGGATACCTATTAAAAATTGTATTATTATGTTTTATTTATTATTACACAGAATACAAAATTTTATGACTTTAGGTTAATACAAAAATAATAAAAAAATATTTTAGTGTTTTTTAATTCACACGTGTGCCGTGGATATTGCCAGTTACTAGTATATAACAATAGTTAAATCATCATCCTCCTGCCCTTATCCCACTCTAAGTGGGGTCGGCACAACATGTTATAAACATGTTGTCATATGACTTGGCTGCGTTTTTACGACCGGCCGCCTGCCTGACATCAACTTACCTTAGTCGTATTTTACGACACCTCGGTAAGAGAGGTCGGTCTATTCTTCTAAACCGGATACCACACGGTGGGTCAACTTACCTTAGTCGCCTTTTACGACACCTCGGTAAGAAATGAAAGTGGTCTTTTCTACTCAGCCGGATACCACACGGCGGGTCAAATTCAAATTCAAATTCAAAATATTCTTTATTCAAATAAACTTGTAAACAAGTGCTTTTGAATCGTCAACTTTACTGCTGGTTCGGAAAGCTGTTCCTACCGAGAAGAGCCAGCAAGAAACTCGGCGGTTGCTCTTTTTAAAATATAATTCTTAATACTATTTACATTATGTCGTTACTGTCTTGTACAGGTTCAGAGAGAGCTATATCCACACATTCTTATCTTCTAAAAAATCATCAAGAGTATAGTAGGCTTTCTGTATCAGCCTCTTTTTAACAGTGTTTTTAAACTGCTGTAATGGCAGTGCTGAAATTGATTGCGGAATTTTATTATAAAATCTTATACCAAAACCCACAAACGAGTTACGCACTTTTGCAAGGCGCAAAGCAGGAACCGCAAGCTTATGTCGGTTCCTGCTTTGTCTATTGTACACATCACCTATCGTTTTATAATTCTTTATATTTTTATGTACATAAATTAAATTGCTTAAAATATACTGTGAAGCAAATGTAAGAATACCTATTTCCTTAAATTACCTTACCTTAGTCGCCTTACCTTACCTTAGTCGTACCTTACCTTGGTCGTCTTACCTTAGTCGCCTTTTACGACACCTCGGTAAGAAAAGAGGTTGGTACTATTCTGTTCAGCCGGATACCACACGGCGTATATAACAATAGTTAAAATAAACAAAAATAGGTTATATTTAGCAAGATTTCAATTAACTTAAAATGATATCTTATAAGATTAAATTTTATCATTTTTCGTTGACTGTTCGTGTTGTAATTATTAAGAAATTGGATTATGTCGGCAAATGTTTCACATAGATAAGATGTTTTGATTGCGTTACTTAATTGAAATGATACATGGAGATCGTCATTCCCTTATCCCACTGTGAGTGGATTCGGCACAACATGCTGTAAACATGTTGTCACATGATTTAGCTACGTATTTTACGACCGGCCGCCTGCCTGACATCAACTTACTTAAGTCGCCTTTTATGACACCAAAGTGAGAAAGAGTGTTGTCTATTCTACCAATCTGGATTTGGCGAGTCAACTTACCTTAGTCGCCTTTTATGACACCAAAGTAACAAATGATGTGTTCTATTCTACCCAACCGGATACCACACGGCGAGCCAACTTACCTTAATCGCCTTTTACACCTCGGTAAGAAAGAGGGTGGTCTATTCTAATCAGCCGGATAACACACGGTGAAAACCTGTGTACCTGTAAATAATTCAAATTTTAAATTCAAATTCAAAAATAAAAAATTCAAATAATTGTAAATAATTACCTTAGTCGTATTTTGCGACGAGTTGAATAGACCACCCTCATTTCTTACCGAGCTTTCGTAAAACGCGATTAAGTTTAGGTAACCTGTCGTGTGGTGTCCGGCTGAATAGAATAGTATCACACTCTACACATACCGATATGTCTTAAAACGCGACTAAGATAAGTGGACCCGCCGTGTGGTATCCGGCTGAGTAGAATAGACTACCCTCTTTTCTTACCGAACTTTCCTAAAACGCGACTAAGGTTAGTGGACCCGACGTGTGGTATCCAGCTAAGTAGAATAGACCATCCTCATTTCTTATCAAGCATTCGTAAAACGCGACTATAGTAAGTTGACCCGCAGTGTGGTATCCGGCTAAGTAGAATAGACCACCCTTAATCCTTGATGAGGAGTCGTAAGAGGTGACTAAGGTAAGTTGACCCGCTGTGTGGTATCCAGCTAAGTAGAATATACCATCCTCATTTCTTATCAAGCATTCGTAAAACGCGACTATAGTAAGTTGACCCGCTGTGTGGTATCCGGCTAAGTAGAATAGACCACCCTTATTCCTTGATGAGGAGTCGTAAGAGGTGACTAAGGTAAGTTCACCCGCTGTGTGGTATCCGGCTAAGTAGAATAGACCACCCTTATTTCTTGATGAGGAGTCGTAAGAGGTGACTAAGGTAAGTTGACCCGCTGTGTGGTATCCGGCTAAGTAGAATAGACCACCCTTATTCCTTGATGAGGAGTCGTAAGAGGTGACTAAGGTAAGTTGACCCGCTGTGTGGTATCCGGCTAAGTAGAATAGACCACCCTTATTCCTTGATGAGGAGTCGTAAGAGGTGACTAACGTAAGTTGACCCGCTGTGTGGTATCCGGCTAAGTAGAATAGCCCACCCTTATTCCTTGATGAGGAGTCGTAAGAGGTGACTAAGGTAAGTTGACCCACCGTGTGGTATCCGGCTAAGTAGAATAGACCACCCTTATTCCTTGATGAGGAGTCGTAAGAGGTGACTAAGGTAAGTTGACCCGCTGTGTGGTATCCGGCTAAGTAGAATAGACCACCCTTATTCCTTGATGAGGAGTCGTAAGAGGTGACTAAGGTAAGTTGACCCGCTGTGTGGTATCCGGCTAAGTAGAATAGACCACCCTTATTTCTTGATGAGGTCTCGCAAAAGGCGACTGAGGTAAGTTGAAATCAGGCAGGCGGCCGGTTGTAACATAGCCAAATCATGTGACAACATGTTTAAAACATTTGCCAACCCCACTTAGAGTGGGATAATGAGAATAGTTATGGTTATTACAAAATAAATAAGGCGTTATTCGGGTCAAGTATCTTACGCAAACGCGATTAAATTATAAAGATAACAAAACGGCCAGAATGTTCGGTTAGTTAACTTTTGTTATAGTTAAGATGCCTTCAAAGATGGCCACCGAAGAGGAATTAAAAGTTTATTTGCCCGATTTGCCAAATGGACCTTTGGACAGTTACAGAAAAAAAGCATCGTTCAGTTGGCGACGTATGAAATTAGCTTATGAAAATATGACCACCATTAAAATAAAGGTGAGTAATAAAATTTACTTTTTATTCCTTTTTTGTATCAGGAAAATAGAAGGAAAGAAAGAAAAAACGTTGCCAACTGAATGGGACGAGCTATGGACATGGAATTTTGCCTAAAAACCTGACAGTGCTTAAATGACGACGGTCGTCAATGGAAGGATTTACCACCACTAGGTGGTATCGCAGACTCTGGAAGTGTTTAAATGAAAACAAGTCACAACTAATGAAAATATTATTTTATCTTTAATATATAAATGATTTAATCTGGTATGTATATAAATTGTACGTATATATATATAATCTTTATATTTAAATGAGTTAATCTTGTATATATATATATATATATATATATATATATATATATATATATATATATATATATATATATTCCGAATCTCGGAAACGGCTCCAACGATTTTCCTGAAATTCAGCATGTAGGAGGTTTTGGGGGAGAAAAATTGATCTAGCTAGGTCTTATGTAAAAAAAAAAATTGTTTTATCCCTGTTTTTGGGCATTAAAAAACACTAACATTTATATTGAATTGAATTTTCGTCATTAACTGTCAAGTTGGCGTAGCCTTTTCGGGTAACGGGCACCCTCGAGAAATGTGAATGCTAAGGATCGATCCCCAACTAAATAATTGTTTTTTCTTTTATTTTTTTTATTTTTTGTAAAAAATTCCCGAGCGAAGTTCGGTCACCCGGATATTTATATTAATATATATAAAATAATTTCTTTCCGGCTCAAATGATTTTCCTGAAATGAAATTCAGCATGCAGGTTTTGGGCCAGAATAACGATCTAGCTAGGTTTTTATCCCTGTTTTTGGGCATTAATAAAATTTACTTTTGAATTTAATTTAATTTATTGAACACTAGCGATCTGCCCCTGCTTCGCACGGGTATAAAATTATATATTTTATGCACATGTCACTCAGTGAAAAAAATGATTATAATCGATCCCGTAGTTTTGATTGATTCATTACTGCCCGTGGCCCGCAAGCGTTAAATTTGGAGAAAAACAATTTCCCTCTCCCTATACCAAAATTTCCTGCTATCTTTGGAATATCTTGATTCATATAGTACATATTTGCTTATTTATTATATGTTATATATAACATCCACAGCGTTATTGTCATTAGACAATACAAACATGTTTTTTTAGTGTTTACTCTTAAAAGAGCGACATATAGCTGCTAAATGCGAAGTGCTATAGGGTGAAGCGCGACCTCCTCACGGCATTTTAAATCTGTAATATCTCCGAAAATGTTCACTTAAAATACAACGCTGTAAATGGCCATATTGATCTATATTAAATCAACAATTTATTTAAGGTACTTAATTGGATAAGGATTAATGCTGTATTGTATAAACATTGCTTTGAACATAAGGCATTATTTTTTGTAAAAAGTAAATGACAAAAAATGCTATTGTGGGTTATCCATAAGAGACCATCGCGGACTTTTCTGTAGACCTTTTCAAGGTGTACAAATACTAAGTATATCATTTTGATAAATCTCGTAGGGTTTAGCCAGCGTTTGCAATGTAAGCGGAAAAAATGTAAATATTTACGACATCACATTAGAAACCTCAAAAATTACAGTATTTCTCTACTCCGTATTGAATGTTATTATACATATAAACCTTCCTCTTGAATCACTCTATCTATTTAAAAAAACCGCATCAAAATCTGTTGCGTAGTTTTAAAGATTGAAACATACATAGGGATATATGGACAAACAAAGAATGCTACTTTGTTTTATACTATGTATGTAAAACACTAATTCTACCATTACCTATACGTCAAGTCAGCGTAGGAATATTCGGCGAACGGGTGGTCGCGAGAAATGAACCTAGGGGTCGAACCCCACCCTATTTTTTGTTTCTTTTTTCATTTTGTAAAAATTTTCGCTCAAGGCTTGATCAACCAGGTATTAATTCTTATTAGACAAGCGGACATATTTACGTTAGCTAAAGATTTTTAAGTTATTTTCATAAAGGACTTTAACATTTATTACAGCACGACATTTGGAGATTCCTGGAAAATCAGCCATTGTTTCAACATTCGAATAAGTTTCTTACTTTAGACGAACAAAGGCATACAGCGTTAAAAAAAATGTACTCAGTGCACGAAGAATCTTTCGCACCCTTAGAAAAGGTAATATAGCACAAGAAAATGCTCTTTGTAATTTATAATATCATTAATAAATATATATTTATCTATGCTAATATATAAATATATAGAGTTTGTTTGATTATTTGATTGATTGATTGTTTGACGGCGCCTATCTCAGGAACTACTGGAGCGATTTTAAAAATTCTTTCAGTGTAAGATAGTCCTTTTATTGTCGAAGGCTATATAACATAACGATGAATAGGAAAGGAGCAGCAACAAAAAAATTGTACGAAAGCTGCAAAATTTGAAGCTTTTACCGTTTTATAATTCTTTATATCTTTATGTACATAAAATAAATGCAAGCAAAAGTAAATATGAATAATACCTGTTTCCTTTAACTTCTCTCGCAGGGAATTACGCGGACATAGTAGTAGTAGTAGATGACAGGCCGTTACAAAAATTAAATTAAACCGCTTTTATTACAGATCCAGGGAGAACCAAAGATAGAAGTGGCTTTATTAGAAGCCTTTGTCATGTTAGACAGTTCGTTTATTATAAAGAAAAGACTTACGCGCGATATGTTCAGAACAACGATATTGAACCTCGGGGAACAGTCGCGGTACAAAAGTTTGCTTAAAGATCTAGAACAAGCTAAGATCGGTGGGTGTTTTGCCCTCACGGAGGTAACGCACGGATCGAATACTAAAGGAGTTCGCACAACCGCCACCTATTGTCCGGAAAACAGACAGTTCGTAATGCACACTCCAGATTTCGAGGCTTCAAAATTCTGGGCTGGATCTTTAGGTAAGTTTTCAATTACAGGTTAGATTGAAGGAATTAGTACAAGCTTTAGACGTTTACGCACGCTGTTTAAAGTAAGACAGGTTCGGACGTTTGTTTTATACAGGAAAAATCCCCTTATGGGTACCGTATCGGTACGATCTGTGTGCTTTACCACGCTGCCGATAGCAAGGACAGGGTATCGTTGTACACATTGCCCCCATCCCCGCCGACATCTCTGATCCCAGAGAACCCTTTCTGCGCCCCCTCAAAAGAGAAGCCTCCCTCAGCAAACCGGTGCATCGGGAGCACCTGGGGACCTGTAAGCCAGACGATATGCCCCGTTCGGAACGTCCGAAGGTCCCCTGACAGGGCGGCAGACGATGGGCTTAGGCAAGTCGCTACCACCTGGACTCGCCAGCAGCAGATTGGATCCAGAACAAAAAAAAATGAGTTTTCGATGTCATTGCAGATATCCAAAAAGTTAGGAATATATGTTGTAAAGCAACGTAATACGGGAAATAGGTGAATTGCAACAAGTTTAGTGTAAGTTCATTATGTTCAGCATAAAAACCTTTTGCTAAGATTAAGTTGTTATGGTGTAAATGACAACTCGCTTGGTATTATTTCCTCTTATCTTAGCAATAGGTTACAAAAGGTATGTATTAATGATGTATGGTCATTTGGATCGTTCAACGTTATAGGTGTCCCACAGGGGTCAATACTTGGTCCTTTTCTGTTTTTAGTATACATAAATGACTTAGCTTATTGTGTTCAAAATATTTTGCGAAATTGTGCTGTTTGCAAATGACACCTCTTTTATTTTTAAAGTAAATAGAGATAAAGATATTTTGTTTCATTATGTAAATTGTAATCTTTGACGGTAGCTTAAATTATTTTTTACGAATGACGAGATAACCCGTAATTAATAGAACATTTATAATGTGATCAGAATATTTTAATTTAAGTAAATAAAATGTATCTATTGGTTGTCCATTGAATAAATAAATTCACTATAAATTAGCTATCATCGATGTCGCCAATTTCAGGTATTTGCGCAACTCATGCGATAGTTTTCGCTGCTCTTGTATCAAAGGGAAGGAATCATGGTCTGCACGCGTTCATCGTACCAATCAGAGACCCTAAGACGTTGAAGCCGTACGCTGGCGTGACAGTCGGCGATATTGGGGAGAAAATTGGCTTAAACGGCATTGATAATGGGTAAGTATAAGGCATGGGTGACTATCATTATTAGCAGGTGGGCCAAAGTTTAGAGATAAATATAAATATATGGGACACTTACACACACGGTCGTCCGTCCCAAAAGTGATTTAATACTTGTGTTATACAATGTATACAACTAGTAAATATATAATTTTAAATAGATTATTAAATACAAACATACATCCGGGCTCGAAGAACAAACAAATTATTTTATAGAACTTGTTGGCCCTCAACGAGAATCTAATCTGCGACCCGCGGAGCTAAAGGTATAAGCTAAGGGTATTTATTTATTTAAGTATGTATATTATATTAGTGTATAATATACAGTATAGATATCTATCACGTTTTATTTCAGTTTTCTCATATTCAACAACTACCATATCCCCAAAGAGCTGGCGCTGGACAAATTTGGTGGTGTGGACGATAGTGGGGAATACCAGTCACCCTTCAAAGACCCCAATATGCGGTTTGGTGCATCTTTTAGTATACTTTCCCGTAAGAGTCTACTTATTCATTTATTTACCATAAAAAATGTTGGAAAAAAAATTATCCAAATTATTATTATATTACCAATTATTATCAAAATTCTATAGTACCACGGCTAGCACGATCATGCAACAAGTAATATTCAAATATAGATATATTTCATTTATCCAAAGCACAATTTAAACGTGAGTTAATTGAACACAGTCGCAAACAACAATAAAATTTAAAAGTATTAAACACATATAGACACAAACACACGCAGCCACGCACCCACGCACGTACGCACGCACGCACGCACTCACGCACGCACGCACGCACGCACGCACACACACACACACACACCCACACACACACACACACACACACACACACACACACATATAAAATACACAAACACGCACATCACGTCGTTATTGCGGCTTTCGTACTTTCTGTACGAAATTCTGTTAAACAAAATTTATTTCATGTAAAACTATATAACCAGTTTGGCCTTATTAATAGATTAAATTTTTTATATATATTTTTTATGTAAATTGCTGAAAAAATCATCTTCCTGCCCTTATCCCACTCTAAGTGGGGTAACATGTTATAAACATGCTGTCACATGATTTGGCTGCGTTTTTACGACCGGCCGCCTGCCTTACGTCGACTTACCTCAGTCGTATTTTACGACACCTCGGTAAGAAAGAGGGTGGTCTATTCTACTTAATCGGGTACCACACGGTGGCTCAACTTACCTTAGTCGCCTCTTACGACACCTCGGTAAGAAATGAGGTTGGTACTATTCTATTATTTATTTCTTTTTGACTGGCTCGTTGGTGCAGTGGGTAGTGACCCTGCCTTCGGCACCACGGGTCGCGGGTTCGATTCCCGCCGAGGGCCAACATTTTCAATAAATGAATTTGTTGGTCTTTGAGCCTGGGTGTATATTTGTATTTAAGTGTGTATTTAAAAATATATAAGTATATATATTCACCAGTTGTCTGACATCCATAACACAAGTATTAAGTTACTTACTTTGGGGACGGACGACCGTGTGTGTAAGTGTCCCATATATTTATTTATTTATTTATTCAGCCGGATACCACACGGCTAATGTTGGAAAAATCATTATTTTCAAAAAAAGTGTACAAAGGTCAACTTATCCCTATGACAGAGATCTCTGCCAGCTAGCCTACGAAGTGAGACAATTTATAGTTAAGAAAAAGTTCGTACGCAAATATCAAACATTATGAATTAGTACTTGCTGACACCAATGAGTACTGTTAAAAACTTATGTCTAATTGATAATTGCAATTTATCACACGCTTTTCGGTGAAGGAAAACATCGTGAGGAAACCTGCATATCTCTATAGAATTCTGGAGGTATGTGTAACCTACCAATCCGCATTGGAGCAGCGTGGTAGGTCTTAGCTCCAATCCTTCTCTCCCAAAACGGAGAGAAGAGGCCTATTCTCAGCAGTGGGATAGTAACAGGCCGCTACTTACTTTTACTTGCTAATAATTTCCAAATTTAACAACTTAATTTTATGCCAACATCACTACATATTATAAAACAAAGTCGCATTCTTTGTTTGTCCATATATCCCTATGTATGCATAAAACTTTAAAACTACGCAACAGGTTTTGATGCGGTTTTTTATAATAGATAGAGTTTTTCCAGAAGAAGGTTTGTATCTATAAAAACATTCAATACGGAGTAAAGAAATACTGTAATTTTTGAGGTTTCTGTAAATAATTACATTTTTTTCCGCTTACATTGCAAACGCAGGCTTAACCCTACGAGATTTATCAAAATGATGTACTAAGTATTTGTACACTTTGAAAAGGTCTACAGAAAAGTCCGCGATGGTATATGTAATGGATAACCCACCATAGCATTTTTTGTCATTTACTTTTTACGAAAAAAAATGCCTTATTTTTAAAGCAATTTTTATACAATACAGCATTAATCCTTATCCAATTAAGTACCTTAAATAAATTGTTGATTTAATATAGATCAATATGGCCGTTTACAGCATATAATTTAAGTCAACATTTTTGGAGATATTACAGATTTAAAATGCCGTGAGGACGCCGCATTTCGCCCTATAGCACTTCGAATCTAGCAGCTATATGTCGCTCTTTCAAGAGTTTGTTTAAAGACTTTCTGTAATGAATTGTAAAAATAATATATATAGGGAAAATGTAAAAGTAAATAAGTAAAAATGTACTATATGAATTTAGATATTTCAAAGATAGCAGGAAATCTTCTTGGTATAGGGAAAGGAAATTGTTTTTCTCCAAATTTAACGCTTGCGAGCCACGGGCAGTAATGAATAAATCAAAACTACTGGATCGATTTTAATCATTTTTTTTGCACTGACTGACATGGGATATATATTTTATACCCGTGCGAAGTAGGGGCAGGCCGCTAGTTTAAAAATATAATCTCAGATCAAATAATATTGAAATGTTTAAATATGAGAACATTTTTTTTAATCAGGTGGGCGGGTAATGATAAGCGGCCTTTCAACGACGTACCTTCAGAAATCTATAGTAATCGCTATCAGGTACTCAGCAGTCAGGAGGCAGTTCGGTTCAGAGGAATCTGTTGAGGAAACGCCAGTCTTAGAATACCAGCAGCAGGTATTATTTTTTCTTCCAGGTAGGAAGCAATCCATGCTTCTTCCTTAAGGCAGGGTGTGTCCATATATATATTGAAAAAAATTTGTTTTGCAAAAAAGAGCTATACGTGGCATTTATAATTTACCGCGTGATTCCCTGCGAGAGAAGTTTAACGAAATAGGTATTCTTACATTTGCATCACAGTATATTTTAAGCAATATAATTTATGTACATAAAAATATAAAGAATTATAAAACGATAGGTGATGTATACAATAGACAAAGCAGGAACCGATATAAGCTTGCGGTTCCTGCTTTGCGCCTTGCACAAGTGCGTAACTCGTTTGTGGGTTTTGGTATAAGATTCTATAATAAAATTCCGCAATCAATTTCAGCTTTGCCATTACAGCAGTTTAAAAACACTGTTAAAAATAGGCTGATACAGAAAGCCTACTATACTCTTGAAGATTATTTAGAAGATAAGAATGTGTGGATATAGCTCTCTTTGAACCTGTACAAGACAGTAACGACTTAATGTAAATAGTATTAAGAATTATATTTTTAAAAGAGCAACCGCCGAGTTTCTTGCTGGCTCTTCTCGGTGGGTACAGCTTTCCGAACCAGCAGTAGAGATGACGATTCAAAAGCACTTGTTTACAAGTTTATTTGAATAAAGAATATTTTGAATTTCTTCCAGGTAGCAATCCCTACATATTTTTTCCTTAAGGTAGGGTGTCTCCCGTATAGGGTTGCCACCCGTACTATAATATACAGTATCGTACTATATTTTAGTCAATATGTACTATATATTATAGAAAAACAATATAGGACGAAAAATACTATATTTTTATCGCTAATTCAATTGCCGCGCTTTTTTTAAATCAACTACATAGGGAATGTTTGAACGAAACTCATTCATGTAATTACGGGGTTAGTTAGTAACTCCAACTCCTTTGTCATTGTCCAGCGAAAAGTAATAATAAATAATCATGGAAAAATAAATAATGATTGAAAATAGATGTGTACTATTTTTTTCCTGAATTTCCTAAAAGTACTATATTTTTTTGATTTAAAAAGAAAAAATACTAGTTTTCTTCAAAAAAAAAGATGGCAACCCTAGTCCCTATGTATACTCCCGGAAACTCCAAGTTTGGCACTTAACCGCCAATTACGTCACGCCAATTCTGTCTATGTGAACTCTCTGTTATGATTCCTGAGTATGGCAATACCTGTTTTTTTTGTTTTTTTTCAGCAAATTCGTTTACTGCCATATTTAGCAGCGACCTACGCGCTCAGAATATTCAGTATTGAATTAAGTGCAATGTACATAAAGAGTAAACAAATTGCCGGTAAGCGATATATTTAATGATTTTGAATGAATATATTTACGCCGTATGGTATCCGGCTGAGTAGAATAGACCAACCTCATTTCTTACCGAGGTGTCGTAAAAGGCGACTAAGGTAAGTTGACCCACCGAGTGGTATCCGGTTTAGAAGAATAGACCACCCTTTTTCTTACCCAGGCGTCGTAAAATACGACTGAGGTAAGTTGATGTCAGGCAGGCGGCCGTAAAAACGCAGCCAAATCATATGACAGCATGTTTATAACATGTTGTGCCGACCCCACTTAGAGTGGGATAAGGGCAGGAAGATGATGTTTGAATGAATATATTTGACATCATCATCCTCCTGCCCTTATCCCACTCTAAGTGTCATGTTGTCATGATTTCGCTACGTATATTACGACCGGCCGCCTGCCTGACGTCAACTTACCTTAATCGCCTTTTACGACACCTCGGTAAGAAATGTGGGTGGTACTATTCTATTCAGCCGGATATCACACGGCGTAATGAATATATTTGACAATAATAACATTTTAAGCTGGTTTCCCTACGTCAACCTACCTAAGTCACAGTCTACCTACCTAAGTCAAATTTAAAAAAAACGGTTGCCTGTAAAGTCGGTTTTACGGGCAAAGATTTTACGTGACAACGTCTTTTTAAATGTGATGGATTGGAGTGGGAGAGAGACGCAAGACATTCGCCAGTCCGGCGGGCCTCTCTTTCGTTCGGTGACTCATCGTAACAGACGTGAGCGGGCGATACACTTTTTCATGAGTGACTCCAAGCCGCAACCTAATTTAAGACGTCACGTCAAAAGCTTTTTACACAATTTCATGTCTGTACTGTTAACCGTTGAACAGTTCCCTCGTCTGGAACCCATCCTGGTAGCATCAGGTCATGCTTATCATAAACATGCATTGTCATCGGGACTGAACTGATATGTAAAATTTCAGCTCAATCGGACACCGGGATGTGAGTCAAATTTAACTTGCAAGATTCCACCTTCACATACATTGCAAGTTAAATAAAAGTTTCCAATAACTCTATAGGTACATCATAGAGTAAATATGATACGGGACCTTAAATTAAAGGATAAGGAAACAGAAGATGAATCGTCTTGTAACTGCCCTAGAAAAAGAAAGAAAAAAGTATTTTTTTTAAAGTTATAGAACAATCTTGAAATTCTTTGAAAATCGTCGCCCGTTATATCTTGAACTACCAAGACCAATATGCTTTTTAATATTTATGGTTATTTTCTATAGACAACATATTATTAGGTTACTACTATGTACTATTAAGGAAAATCCAAAAAATTTTGCACTTTTGCGCAGAATTTCATACAATTTTCCAAATTAAAACATATTTTCCTTAAAAAATTCATCTTCCCTCCACCCTCCACCTTCATTTATCGTGGTGTAAAAAAGTATGTTCTACTATGGAATTTTTTTTTAAGTTGGTACACCTAACTATCAATTTTGCTGATTCGCATGATTATTTGCCAACTTTCTGTTTCCAAGATCAACAACAAGACAATGCAACAATATACGCATCAGAATTACACGCGTTGTCTTCGGTCGTGAAGCCAATCTGCGGCTGGGTGGCCAGGGATGGAATCCAGAACTGCAGGGAGGCCTGCGGGGGAAACGGGTACTTGAAAGGTAATCTGACAGAAATGAACCTGAGGGACACGGGTATTTGAAAGGTACCCTGACAGAAATTAACATTTGACATGGGTACTTAAAAGGTAATCTGATACAAATTAACTTGGGGACATAGATACTTGAAAGGTAATCTGATACAAATTAACTTGGGGACATAGATACTTGAAAGGTAATCTGATACAAATTAACTTGGGGACATAGATACTTGAAAGGTAATCTGATACAAATTAACTTGGGGACATAGATACTTGAAAGGTAACCTGATACAAATTAACTTGGGGACATAGATACTTGAAAGGTAATCTGATACAAATTAACTTGGGGACATAGATACTTGAAAGGTAATCTTTTTTTTTTTTTTTTTTTCCCTAGAGGAGGGGAAATCCTTTATGGACTTCCTGTGGACTTTTCCACAGGGGAGTGTCCGACTCCCACGGACTAAAACCCCTCCTCATTTCCTTCTCCTTCTACGGCGGGACCACCTCTCGGCATTGCTTCACCGTAGCCGGTGTCTATTGATCGGCCTTTCGAGCCCGTTCCTCTCTTTCTTTCTCACCCATTATGTCCGACACAAACTTTAGCATAAAGCTCCAGCTATCTCTGTCGCGGAGCATAATAGGTATGAAAGTTTCTGGTGAAAATATTGCCTCTGTTTTATCTACTACCATTTGACGTTGCTCATCCCACCTTGGGCATTCAAAGATAGTGTGTCTAGGTGTATCTTTTGCTTCACAGTAGACACATGTATCGGTGCTGACTTTTTTAATTTTGCATAGGTATTCCTGAAAACACCCATGACCTGTCATCACTTTTGTCAAATGGTAGCTTGTTTCACCAAAGTTACGTAGTACCCATACTTTAATATCGGGTACCAGTAGTTTCATCCAGCTGTCTTCTTCAGCCTCCCATTGCCTTTGCCATTGGTTAAGAGTTTCTTTCTGTATCTCTCGCCAGTCTTTTATTTTTTTACCTTTCATGCTAACTCTTTCTTTTGCCAGTAGCGTTATAGGCACTGTGCGAGCAAGAACCATGCTTTTAACACCCGAAATGGTTCTGTAACCTCTGCAGATCCTGATTGAGAGTCTTCTTTGAACCAATTTTATGTCCTCGTACTTGCGATAGCTTAGACCTCTTATCCATATTTGAACTGCATATAGCATTATGTTATTTGCTACTAGAGCCAAAATTCTTCTTTTATTTTCTCCCGCACCTCTTGTTCTCGGCATTATTCTTATCAATGCGCTTGTTGCTGTAGCTGCTTTGTTGGCAACCCATTTTATATGTTCTCCAAACGTCAAGTTTTTATCGATAACTACACCCAAATATTTGATTGTTTTCTGTGGATGTACTATAACTCCGTGAACTCTAAATTTAATTTCGGATTGGACTCTTTTTCTACCTATTAGTAATGCGGATTCCGTTTTATGGGCTGCAAGTTCTAAGTCATTTTCCCTAATCCAGTTTGAAATCTTCTCTAATGCGGTATTGGCCTTTGTCATTAATATTTCTTCCGTTTTTCCTTTAACAACAACAGCTAAGTCATCAGCGTACGCCACCAACGTAACTTCATTAGGCATAGGCAGTCTTAGAATACCGTCATACATAATATTCCATAAAAGTGGCCCCAGAACAGACCCTTGCGGGACTCCACATGTAATTGGTGTCATTTGCCCGTCTTCCTCGATAAGGTACCTATCGGAAAAATAACTTCCAATTATTGATATTATGTAGGAGGAGATCTTTCTTTTTCTAAGTTCCTGCATTATTAAATTCCACGACGCGGTGTTAAAAGCATTCTTAATGTCTATGGTAATTAAAGCACAGAATTGTCTGGTTTTAAAAGTTTTCTTTTTCTCATTATCTGCAATGTCTACTACCTTCTTTATAGCGTCAATTGTAGATTTCCCTTCTCGAAATCCATATTGATTTTTAGATAAATCTATGTTATGTCGTAGCTCGCCTGTTAGTCGTCTACTTATAATTTGTTCAAGTAGCTTGCCCAGTGTGTCTAGTAAACAGAAGGGTCTGTAAGAGGTGGGATCCCCTTCTGGTTTACCCGGTTTGTGCAAGAGTACTAATCTCGCTTTCTTCCATTGTATTGGAAAAATGCCTTCCCTTAAGGAGTTATTGATTACTGTCAATAGAAGGTCTGGGTGATTTTCGCCGATAACTTTTATCACTTCAGCTGGTATCAAGTCAGGTCCTGGCGCTTTTTTATTTTTCATTTTTCGACACGCTATGCGTATTTCCTCTTCTGATACTTCTTCAAACAAATTTTCTTTATCCTGTTGCCAGTAATTCATTGGTTTACTCGGAAAGAGGTATTTAACAGCTAGCTTTCTCGTCTCGGTAGGAATATTAAGTGTCCTGTGTTTTATTTTTTTCATGACTATCTTGTATGCATCTCCCCATACATCTTTTTCGATTTCTTCGCACATGGTATGCCAGGCCTTTTGTTTTTCTTTTTTTATTAACTTTTGCAAGGTTTTTTTAGCGCTTTTGTAGTCATTCTTTGCTTTTTCTTTGATGTATGATGACCTGTTTCGTTCGTTACATCTGATCATTATTCTTCTAGTATGAATGCAGGTTTTTCGTGCATTTTTAATTTCTTCAGTCCACCAATATTGCGGTTTATGTTGAAGAAATCTTGATTTTCTTGGCATAGCTGCATCACACGCATTTGATATCAGTAAGACCAAACTTCGTGCGTTAAGTTCACCCGTACATATCCTGCTATTTTTAAGATAGTCGACAAGTGCTTGAACATTAAGTTTTCTTAGATTCCATCCTGGTGTACTAGTTGGCACATTATTAAATGACTCTTTTTTCATTTCTATGTTGAATCTGATGTATTGATGTAAGCTTAACGACTCTTCCTTCATCACATGCCAATCTGTTATATGTTCGCATAATTTGTCGGAGCTAAAAGTAACATCGATAATCGATTTCTGCTCATTACGAATAAAAGTTGGTGCTGTACCTCGATTATTTACCGTAAGGTTATTCTCCGCTAGCCACTCCGTCAGTTTTCTTCCTCTTACGTCTTCCTTTGCAGATCCCCATTCAGGAGATTTTGAATTGAAGTCGCCTGCAATGACCATATCTCGTTTGTTGTGGGCTTTAATTTCAGTTGTGAGATTTGTTAGGTATTCATCAAATTCGTGTATTTTACAATTTGGTGATATATAGCATGAGAATATTCGGTAATTATTTATATCGACCCATACAAAACCGTTTCCTTTATTTCTGGCCTCTACTTTTAGTTTAGAGTTAACTAATATAACTGCAGAGTCAGAATTCAGATCAGACACCCAAGGTCCTTCCTTTTTAATAATGTTTTTATTTGGTTCGCTAATTAAAATAACATCGATATTTTTATCTATTGCTGTTTTATTCATCATGTCATGTGCTGCGTAACTTCTATCAACATTTATCTGAAGGAATTTCAGTAGAACCATTTTTATAAAATTAATGAAATTTATTAATATTTATTGTTTTTTTATTAATTATTTATTTATTTGATGAACTACTAATTATTTGATTAAATTTTAAATTTCTTTCCTTTTTAATTTGTGATTTAAATTTTGGACAGTAGGCGCTGCCTGTCCTATGTCCGCTAATATTACATTGAAAGCACATAGATTTGTTTAAACAGTTTTTAACCATATGATCATTTTCACCGCAGTTGAGGCATTTATTACTTCTATCTACTCCTTGACATTCAAAAGAGCGGTGTCCAATATTCCAACAGCGATAACATTTAGTTATTTGTATTCTTTCTTCTATTCTGCACCAATTAAATCCAATTTTAATATTTTTTTCCATTACAAGTTTATTGCCCAATTCCTCACTTACTTTTATCGTAGCTACTTTTGTCTCAAATCGGCTCGGTCTTATTGAGGTTACTTGTATTTCTTGATCATCTTTTACCGTCACTAATTGTTTAATGTCCTCTCTTATCTCTATTTCATCTACTGATACGTCCAGCCCTCTTATATGAAGGATTTTCATTTGCTGTTCCACTTTCTTAACTTCTACTTCATTAGTCGCTATGATTTCCTTAACTCTATTTAAAACCTCTTTCTTTTTTTCAACTACTACAAGTAGTTCTCCAGACTTAGTTTTTCTTATTTTTTTTATGTCATTCTTCATGTTATTCTCTTTTAGTTTGTTTTTCGTAGATTTCACTAGGTCTGCATATGTTTTTCCTTTGCTTTTGATTACTAGCGCCTCAGTATTAGTTCTGGTTTTTGATTTGTATTCTTCATTTTGTTTATTTACTTGTCTCTTAGGAATATGTATATTAATGTCTATGTCTGTTTTATAAAATATTATTTCCAACAATTTTCTTTGAGTTGTTAGATCTACTTCTGTATACTTTGGTAGCGATAGTTTTTTCGATTTGGTAGTTTTCATTATGTCTTTTATTTCTCTGAATGCCCTAATTTTTCTAATATATCTTCTTTATTGTATTCAATTCCTTCTGTCGTTTGAGTACTGACTTCTTTTACATCTTTATTAAGTGCTCTAAGTTTAACAGTAGGCTTACAAGGAAGTTCACCCCAATCTTTTATTTTTCTGTTTAAATGATCAAACTGTCCACTTAGGTCTCTAATCCCTATCTTAATTTCAGTCTTGGTATTTATATTATCCCTTACCGTTTTTGAGAGATTTGCTATAATGCCTGTAATTTTTGTTATCATCTTAGTCATTTCAATAAATCTTCCTTCTTCGTCATCATCTGTATCGTTTGGCCTTTTTCCTAACGAGTTTGTTCTTATTCTTGAAGTACCACTTACATCCCCTAATTGTGAAAGCGAGTTGCTTCTTGATATGGATATCAATCCTTGTGTTCTACTTAGATCTTTGTGTACGACAGCTTCTGTGGTCTTTTTTTTAGGTGGTGTCCGACTTAAACTGGACCGTCTAGCAAATGGATCGAATAATGTTTGACTTCCTGTCGATGACGTTTCAATGTCTGTCAGCAAAATGTTGCCCCCGCCAGAATACGTGGGGCAGCCCGAGCTAGGCTCGGAGAAGGATTCTCCAGTGTAACTGGTACCCTCCTGGGGTAGATTACTTTTACTTTTTGCCTCCATAATTGCTCTCCTACATCTTTTAGTTTGCAGAGCGCCGGCCAGATTAGTATAGATATCTCTGGGATAACTGCCCGCCGCTGCCTAGTACTGGACTCTTTCGGCTCCACTTCGACCTCATCGACTCCAGCCTAGTACTGAAGGCGCTGCTCACATACCACCTCCAGGAGTTTTTATGGCTCTCCAGCCTATGTGCTAGTTTTGGTTCGCGCCGAATATTTGATTTCTCCGGTACCACCCATATCTGGGAGGCCTTCCCCTATCCACCACCCGGGGACGCGCCCGGTGGGAGACTAGCAACTCCCTTTACGGGATCTTATCTGATACAAATTAACTTGGGGATATAGATACTTGAAAGGTAATCTGATACAAATTAACTTGGGGATATAGATACTTGAAAGGTAATCTGATACAAATTAACTTGGGGATATAGATACTTGAAAGGTAATCTGATACAAATTAACTTGGGGATATAGATACTTGAAAGGTAATCTGATACAAATTAACTTGGGGATATAGATACTTGAAAGGTAATTTGATACAAGTTTACTTACTTGGGGACATAGATACTTGAAAGGTAATCTGATACAAATTAACTTGAGGACATAGATACTTGAAAGGTAATCTGATACAAATTAACTTAGGACATAAATACTTGAAAGGTAATCTGATATAAATTAACATGGGGACATGGGTACTTGAAAGATAATCTTATATAAATTAACATGGGTACACGGGTACTATCAAGCTGCGGTAGCCCAGCGATGCGACTTTTACGAGGTGGTCACGGGTTCAAACCCGGGCAGACACCAATGAGTTTTTCTGTTAAAACTTATGTGTCTAATTGATAATTGCAATTTATCACACGCTTTTCGGTGAAGGAAAACATCGTGAGGAAACCTGCATATCTCTAGAAAATTCTGGAGATATGTGTAACCTACCAATCCGCATTGGAGCAGCGTAGTAGGTAGCTCCAATCCTTCTCTCCAAAAACGGAGCGAAGAGACCTATTCCCAGCAGTGGGAGAGTAACAGGCCGCTACTTACTTATTTACACGGGTACTTAAAAGGTAATCTGATATAGAAATACCTGTTCTTCTTTGATGAGATGGTATCTGGGTGGATTCAGTAAGGTAAGCAGAAATGCAGAGACTCTATAGGAGTTACTCTTGTCAGGTTTGCTGTTTCTACATTACTCGCTGGTTGGCTGGTGTGAGTCGCTGGAGAAGTTATTTTCGTGTTCAGTGGGTCATCAGTCACCAGTGTGCTGATATTGTGTTTGTGAACTTCTTTATTGTGGAGCGAAATTAAAGTAATGCAGGAGGTAATGCAGGTATTATGAAACGTGTTACACGTTAGCGTATTTATTACTGACTATTGACTAGCAAGTTGCTTCTTATGCTGACATTCGAGATACGCTGACGTTGCGTTACAAGGATGAATATAATATTTGATTTGATTTATTTTCAAAGGATTTGCACGATAAATGATGGCTTGCAGCTGATATGCAGCAATTGCCTTCTTTGGATCTACCGTCGCTACGTTTTTCTTGAGTTGGAGCGTCATTTCTAACTCTGGTACCCTAATTACCATAGTGACTTTATTATTCAAGTTTATCTCACACATCTTATGATTAAATGTATACATATACAGTAACATTAGTTTTTATGTCAAGGTTAGATGGCGTGTTGGTTACGGTAATTGATCTCTACAAATCGTATTTATTTTTTACAGAACGGAAAAATTCCCGTGGCTAAAATACTTCGCTGAATTAACTTTTTTATCTAGGGTGCCTTACATTTAAATTAATATACATAAAAGAGAAAGTATGTATTATAAACTTCGAAACGGTTGGACTTATTTTAATGAAACTTACCGAAATCTTTAAATTGACCTAACGGATAACCCTGTAAAGACGTTAAAGAGTTTTTTTAACCGTCAATGACAGTTTATATTACTGATAACTTTAAATTAAATCCCGCAAAGCGGTCTAGATATGTTCATATAGGTTAAAGAATTGTTCTCTATCCAGCTGCAGGTATAGGCGATATTCGCAATGACAATGACGCCACGTGTACCTACGAGGGTGAAAACAGTGTACTTGTACAGCAAGCAAGTAATTGGCTTCTCAGGATTTGGCCCAAACGGCGATCGATAACGGCAAAGGATTCGCCTCTAGGATCGTTGGAGTTTCTGGAAAATGTTGATGAAATTTTGACAAAACCTTGCTCTTGGAAGACCATGGATGAACTGATAGACCCTTACAGTAAGTCATCGGAATGAATTTTTGAAAATGAGTTATTTAAGCGAATTGAACAAGTGTACGAAAGACTGCAAACATCAATAAAGTCCTATTCCTTCTGCTCGTTTTCACTTCTTGTCCTTTTCCTTTTGCTACTTAAAGGTTGAATGGAAGACATCCCTTTTAAGGATGACAAGTCCGCCTTTATTTCTACATGTGCTTTTTTACTTTTTCTTTCTATTTTCTAACCATATATATAAATAGAAAGTAAAAAATGCTTATGATGGATTCGCAATGGTCAAAACCTTAATTGGCTTTTAGCTTTGACCTTTAGCTTTATCTCAAATAGATCTCGCCCCATATAAGGTATATGCGTGCTAGATTATACTAATAGTATTTATATTACAGACCTCACTCAAATATACAAGTGGCTAACAGCATATATGCTGAAGACGACCTTCGAGAAGGTGTCAAAGCTGAAGAGTGGCGGGGCTGACAATCTGCAAGCGAAGAACAACTCGCAATCGTATAATGCTGTTACACTATCTATTATTTATGGGGAGGTAATATTTAGTAATAGTACTAAATGGTATTGTAATGAGGTTTGATTGTGTGAAGTATGACATGCATAGGGTTGCCACCTTTTTTTTGAAGAAAAATAGTATTTTTCTTTTTAAATTAAAAAAATATAGTACTTTTAGGAAATTCAGGAAAAATAATAGTACACATCTGTTTTCAATCATTATTTATTTTTTCATGATTATTTATTATTACTTTTCGCTGGAAAATGACAAAGGAGTTAGAGTTACTAACTAACTAAGCTCCGTAATTACATGAATGAGTTTCGTTCAAACATTCCCTATGCAGTTCTGCGGGTGCGTTTCATTCACAGGTGATTAAAAAAAATCGCGACAATTGAATTAGCGATAAAAATATAGTATTTTTCGTCCTATATTGTTTTTCTAAGCTGTGATGGCCTAGCGGTGCGACCGTGTGAATCTCTAGAGACGATCATGGGTTCAAACCCGGGCAGACACCAATGAGTTTTTCTATTAAAACTTATGTGTCTAATTGATAATTGCAATTTATCACACGCTTTTCGGTGAAGGAAAACATCGTGAGGAAACCTGCATATCTCTAGAGAATCCTAGGGATATGTGTAACCTACCAATCCGCATTGGAGCAGCGTGGTAGGTCTTAGCTCCAACCCTTCTCTCCAAAAATGGAGAGTGGAGGCCTATGCCCAGCAGTGGGATAGTAACAGGCTGTTACTTACTTACTTTACTTACTATTGTTTTTCTATAATATATAGTACAATTGACTAAAATATAGTAAGATACTATATAATATAGTACGGGTGGCAACCCTAGACATGCATATAAAAGGAGTAGCGCTAGACTTGACAAATGATAGGAGAAACGGATGCAACAAACATGTTGTGCCGACCCTAGAGAGCGATAAGGGCGGAAAAATCACGATAATGGTGCCCGGACTTCGTACACTAAACTATAGTTTTTAAAATTACCTCAATTATCTACTACATTATTTTTCCCTGTTGCCGTAATCATGGTCACCGGTGACCTTGACGTGTGTTCTTTAATTTGGAACTAACAAATTTTCTATAAACATAGCGCTTATTTGAAATTAACACAACGTTAATTGTGCAGTTCAAGTATGCGTAAGTACTGAAGTGGTGGTGTTGGTAAGTACTTAACTCACTGCTGGGCATAGGCCTCTTCACTCCGGTTTTTGGAGAGAAGGTTTGGACCTTAGACGCACATCGCTTCGAATGCGGATTGGTAGATCAAATATCGTCAGAATTCTCCAGACATATGTAGGTTTCCTCACGATATTTTCCGTCACAAAGCGTGTGATAAATTGCATTTATCAATAAGACTTTGAACCAGTGACTATGTTGAAATATTTACGTGGTATAACCTTTCGGCTATCACAGCTTAGCACCAAGTTATCAGCCATAAAATAAGACTATCCTGTACTTTCAGAATCTTATTTTAGATCACTTCTACAAAACGGTGAAAGTATTTGAAGATGAACCTTGTCGAAAGGTTCTCCTTAAACTGGTATCCTTGTATGGAGCTTTCTTTGTGGAAAAACACATGGCTTCTTTGTTTATGGTGAGTTGTGATATTTTTTTAATTAGTTATTCGCTTCTGTCCCAACTTTGCATGGACTACACTACTGGGACAAAACTGCCCTTAACTAAGCTACAATTACCGCCATACAAAAGAACCTTGTAAGTTGGAGAACAGATAATTTTTTGAAATCTATTTTTCAATGAAAATAACGCCATCAAAGTAACGCCTAATCCTTTATAGAATTAGGCGTTACTTTGCGGAGGTCCATAATACAAAGGTAATGAGAATATTATTTTGCTATAATCCGCGATAAAAAGGCTTTACGATTTTGTCGTGGAGTCTATCTCCTGACGATGCTTCGATTACGGGGCGAAACAATTGTTGAGATTGTGGTGGTGAATGTGTGCAGTGCTTGTGCATGCTGCATGTATCAGGTATGAGAACGAATAGTACACTCTACATTTAGCATTACACATTTTTTTGTTTATCGCGGATTATAGCAAAATAATATTCTCATTACTTTTCAATGAAAATTCTCCTAATAGGAACCATCATTGTTATCTTTTAGTATTGTGAAATAAAGTAGCTCTGTAATTGGTATATTAAAAATGACTTATTCATTAACTGCGTCAATCATTCGATTTCTCTAGCATCATTTCACTCTTTCAGGTCTTTTTGATATTGCGTATGGATTTATGAAAAAAAACTTTTTTTTAAATATACTTAATGGAGACGTTAATTGATTTTAAGTGTTTTATTGCTGGTTATGTAAACTTTTAAATGCGAGAGTGTTGCAAATCCACATGGGGAGTTAAAGTACAAATCTTTCTCATCAAAACAGAGAGTCTTTTGGTCACAGTGTAATCAAACAAAACAATAGTACATCCACAATGGAAGTACTTTATTGAAATTACAATCTAGCCATAAGGCTAATAAGCAACTTAATTTTAATCTAAATTAACTTATATCTAAGAACACGTCCAATGACTTATATTTTTTTTTTTTTTTATTATACAGGAAAAAACCCCTTATGGGTACCGCCGCCCAACGGGGACAGGCGGCGGTTATGTCGGACTCGCACCGACTAAAACGACCTGTGTGCTCCACCACGCTGCCAATGGCAAGGACAGGGTATCATTGTACATTTTGCCCCCATCCCGCCGACAGCTCTGATCCCAGAGAATAAACACCTCCAGGTAGGGGCCCCTCGAAAGAGAAACCCCCCTCCGCTAACCGGTGCATCGGGAGCACCAGATGCACCGACCGCCTCGGGGACCTGTAAGCCAGGTGTCCGATGTACCCCGTTCGGAACACCCGAAGGTCCCCAGTTAGGGCGGCAGACGATGGGCTTGGGCGAGTCACTAACACCTGGACTCACCAGCAGCAGATTGGATCCAGAACAACAGTTCGTGGAACCGCTACGCCGCCTCCCTCCGCCCCCCTCCGCAGAGCTAAAGGAGGCCATCGCTGCCCACGATCGCTCCCTGCCCACCGTGTTTGCTATGTCACGGTCGACAGGGAGAGATCGCGCCCCAAGTAGGGGCCCCAACGCCTTGGTGGGCGTTTCCGCCCCCACCGGGTAATTTTTTATAGAGGTTTTCTTCCTCGCAACCCGAAGGTCCCCGTTCCCATTGCTGGGCTTCCGGGTTTCGCCGACGGTGGCCATAACCATGTCCAGCCAGACTTAGAGTAAGCCTAACTGGACCCGTCGCTCATTAGGGACTTCACCCCAACCCCCTCGAAGTCCCCGGCCCGTCCAGATTGCCCTCTGCTAATCAGAGGGACAACTGGATTGGCCACCCCTCAGTGGTCCGTTCGCCAAGACTAAGCTTGCCCAGGGTGCGCCACGAGGAGGCCGACCACTTTGGCACCCCCCAATGACTTATATAAGTCTATATGATCCAGGTGAGATGACATATCGTATGAGACACTTTGTTCTTGTGTTCTTTTTAAGTAGCACTACACTATACTATCACTAAATTACAGTAACTCAAAAGGCTTTGTCCCTTTCAGTCTTCTCGCTAGTCCCATAATATCGAGAAGCTGGATAGCCTCGATGTTCAAGTGATAGAGACGTGATTACTGTCTTATACTTTTCTAGGGTGGTTATTTCACGCCAGAACAAGGTGTCCTTCTTCGAGAAGGTATCCTGAAGCTATGTTCTGAGCTGACACCAGAGGCGGTAGCACTGGCTGATACTCTGGCTCCGCCTGACTTCTGTTTAAACTCCGTCCTAGGCATGTCTGATGGACAGGTAGAGTTATAATTTCCTACATATATATTTTGTATCGATCTATACAGATTCGAGTTGTGATTACAGCAGTATAAAAACACTGTTAAAAAGAGGCTGAAAGCCTACTATAATCTTAAAGATTATTTAGAAGATAAGAATGTGTGGATATAGCTCTCTTTGAACCTGTACAAGACAGTAACGACTTAATGTAAATAGTATTAAGAATTATATTTTTAAAAGAGTAACCGCCGAGTTTCTTTCTGGCTATTCTCATTAGGAACAGATTTCCGAACCAGCAGTAGAGTTGACGATTCAAAAGCACTTGTTTACAAGTTTATTTGAATAAAGAATATTTTGAATTTGAATTTGATAGCCCGGTGTAAACGTGCGACTTTGTAGAGACGACCGTGAGTTCACACCCGGGCATGCACCAATGAGTTTTTCTATTAAAACTTATTTGTCTAATTGATGATTGCAATTTATCACACGCTTTTATTTCTTTAATTGTGGTTATATGTGCAACCAAACCGCATTGGAGCAGCGTGGTAGGTCCTCAATCCAAAAACGGGAAGAGGAGGTCTATGCCCAGCAGTGGGATAGTAACGGGGCGTTTTTTCACAACACACAACGTTATATAAAACTTATGGAGTATTTTCAATGTTGCAGCCGTACAAACATCTCCAAAACCAGATTATGACGTATCCCGGGTCTATGTCAAGGCCGGAATGGTGGCGGGACATTGTTGACCAGAAATCCTATGTACCATCCAAAATATAGCGACTCAATTCACGCATTCCAGCGCATTTAAATATAACATGTGTTATAATATGTTAGTACATTATATTGATTAAATATCTATTGACAATATATTTTATTTTATTTTATAACGAAAACTTTCAGCTGTTACTTTAAAACAGTTATTAAATAAATTAGCGATTAATGCCAATCAGAAGCTTTCACAGATAGAAGATAAATATCCGACTAACATTATAAATGCAAATGTTTGTTGGTATGGATGTAAGTTTGTTACATCCATACTAACACTTTTTTTTCACGGCGAATCTGCTGAACCAATATCGATAAAATTTAGCACAATAATTATTCGTTATACACCGGGTAACATATAGGCTATAGATATCCTGTTAATTCTACAGGAATAGGATGACATTGAAAAGCGCCATTTATTATCAACATACCACACGACAACAGTCTACGCAAACGAAGTTGCGGGTAAAAGATAGTATATAATATACTAACAGGATACAGAATCTATACTAAATATAAAGCTGAAAAATTTGTTTGTTTGGAAACCTGCATCACTACATATTATAAAACAAAGTCCATATTTCCGTATGTACGCATAAAACTTTAAAACTACGCAACCGATTTTGATGCGGTTTTTTTTTAATAGATTGAGTGATTCCAGAGGAAGGTTTGTACGTATAATAACATTTAATACGAAGTAGAGAAATAATGTAATTTTTGAGGTTTCTGTAAATAATTACATTTTTTTCCGCTTACATTGCAAACGCAGGCTAAACCCTACGAGATTTATCAAAATTATGTACTAAGTATTTGTACACCTTAAAAAAGTCTACAGAAAAGTCCGCGATGGTATATATCTATCTCTTATGGATAACCCACAATAGCAGTTTTTTTCATTTACTTTTTACGAAAAATGATGCCTTATGTTCAAAGCAATTTTTATACAATACAGCATTAATCCTTATCCAATTGAGTACCTTAAATAAATTGTTGATTTAATATAGATCAATATTGCCGTTTACAGCATGTAATTTAAGTGAACATTTTCGGAGATATTACAGATTTAAAATCCCGCGAGGAGACCGCGCTTAGACCTATAAGCACTTCAAATTTAGCAGCGACTGGAGGCGCAACTAAATGTCCTTCTTTTAAGTTTATATTGTCTAATGATAAGAAAGCTATGAATGTTGTATGTAAAGACATTGTCTAATCAATTGTAAAAATAAATAATATCACTACATAGTATAAAACAAAGTCGCATTCTCTGTCTGTCCCTATGTCCGTATATCCCTATGTATGCTCCAATCTTTAAAACTATGCAACAGATTTTGATGGGGTTTTTTTTTAATAGATAGAGTGATTTTAGAGGAAGGTTTACATGTCTAATAACATTCAATATGGAGTAGAGAAATACTGTAATTTTTGAGGTTTCTAATGTGATGTCATAAATAATTACATTTTTTTCCGCTTACATTGCAAACGCAGGCTAAACCTTACGAGATTTATCAAAATGATGTACTAAGTATTTGTACAATATGAAAAGGTCTACAGAAAAGTCCGCGATAGTATATGTCTATCTCTTATGGATAACCCACAATAGCAGTTTTTGTCATTTACTTTTTACGAAAAATGATGCCTTATGTTCAAAGCAATTTTTATACAATACAGCATTAATCCTTATCCAATTAAGAACCTTAAATATATTGTTTATTTCATATATGACCCTTCACAGCATGTAATTTAAAGAAACAGTTTCGTAGATATTACAGATTTAAAATGCAGGGGCTGCGCCGCGAGCCTATACATAGCGCGTCGGAGGTCGCGGTTCGCCTCTCGGCGATGCTTCCGCGCTCGCCCGTCTTATCGGTGACGCTGTCAAAGCCATTAGGGCTAACAGCATTAGCCAAATTCGAAAAAAAAAACGCGGTTCGCCCTTTAACCATTTGAATTTAGCAGCGATCGGACGCATTTATGATCGGAGCTATCTAGCGAGGAAAATAACAATCACTACATATTATAAAACAAAGTCCATATTTCCCTTTGTATGCATAAAACTTTAAATCTACGCAACAGATTTTGATGCGGTTTTTTGTAATAAATAGAGTGATTCCAGAGGAAGGTTTGTACGTATACATTCATTATATCATAACATTCAATACGGAGTAGAGAAATACTGTAATTTTTGAGGTTTCTGTAAATAATTACATTTTTTTCCGCTTACATTGCAAACGCAGGCTAAACCCTACGAGATTTATCAAAATAATGTACTAAGTATTTGTACACATTGAAAAGGTCTACAGAAAAGTCCGTGATGGTATATGTCTATCGCTTATGGATAACCCACTAAAGCATTTTGTGTCGTTTACTTTTTACGAAAAATAATGCCTTATTTTTTAAGCAATTCTTATACAATACAGCATTAATCCTTATCCAATTAAGTACCTAATATAAATAGTTGATTTAATATAGATCAATATGGCCGTTTACAGCATGTTATTTAAGTGAACATTTTCGGAGATATTACAGATTTAAAATTCCGTGAGGAGGCCGCGCTTCGCCCTATAACACTTCGACTTTAGCAGCGACGTCGCTCTTTCAAGAGTTTGTTAAAAGACATTCTGTAATTAATTGTAAAAATAAAATACATAGGGAAAATATAAAAGTAAATAAGTAATAATGTACTATATGAATTAAGATATTCCAAAGATAGCAGGAAATCTTCTTGGTATAGGGAAAGGAAATTGCTTTTCTCCAAATTTAACGCTACGGCCACGGGCAGTAATGAATAAATCAAAACAACTGGATCAATTTTAATCATTTTTTTTACACTGACTGACATGGGATATATATTTTATACCCGTGCGAAGCAGGGGCAGGCCGCTAGTATTTCTATAAAATTCTGGAGATATGTGTAACCTACCAATCCGCATCGGAGCAGCGTGGTAGGACTTAGGGTAGCTCCAATCCTTCTCTCCAAAAACAGAGAGTGGAGGCCTATGCCCAGCAGTGGAATAGTAACAGGCCGTTACTTAGTATCATTCAAAAGTCACGACAAGACTATCACTTGGTACTTTTAGCAGAAGTATCGGGGCAGTATCTGTCTAACTCCCATCGAGTTTCCAAGTATAAAATTTTATGAGGTTTTATTATGGCTTTGTATAATTTAAATTTATGTAACCATGGTTTTTATTGTTACGCTTTTTTAGAACCTAACACGCTACAGAATTAAACATAAATAATTTAACTTTCCAATTAGATTCAGTAATCGCTTTGCATATTACATTAGTCTGTGTCAATCAGCACAGGGTACTGAATACTCTACATTAAACATGGCGGGAACGGCAGTCAAACTTCTCACTGTAACTGTTTTTATAATTTTGTAAGTACCTATTTATTTTTTAATAAGCTTTATATCTATCTAAAATATTTATATTTTCCATTGAAGTTCTAATCATATAATAACAAATTTATTCATACATTCTTTGCGCTATCATAAACCATAGAAAAATACTTCGTTATAAAATGAGAAAACTTAAAAAAATATATATTTGAGACGATAAACTGCGTATTCAGCCTTAAATAAGTTGGATTTTCAGTTAATGTACACGAACATGGAATTATCTCGGCTGGACAAAATTGGGAATAAAATGGGATAAAACTTCCAAATTAATGTAAAGGATATAATATTAGGACATGGATTAACACGCAGAGAATCTATAAGTTATAATTTGATCTTTTATTCTATTCTTTGCAGCAATGTGTCTGCAGATACGAATTTTTTAGTCAAGGAGCTGCAAGTGCGAAAAGATCTTGAGTCCGCGTTCATAGATTTAGTGAACACTTTAACACACGACTATTACGTTACATGTATAACTATTATCACTGATCCGGTCTACTTGAACGTATTTGAGGGAAGCTTCTTTTTGAAAACGTTAAGAACACCTATTTTTATGGTAAGTTGATCGACAGACGCTGCAAAACTTGCTGAAATCGTAATATGTTAAAATTTAGGACAACATTTCTAAGTTCTAGACAAGAAATATCTTTGGATCGTTTCCAATAGAGTGCGGTATTGCTATCAAATTTGGAGGCATAGTACTATCGAATTAATCCAACATTAAATTACTATCGGATTAATCGATAATATTCACTACTTACCAGCCTTATGCTTTCACTTATTTAAATTCAAAAAATTCCTTATTCAAATTGGCTTTTACAAGCACTTTTGAATCGTCAAAAAACAATGAAGCTACGACTTCGGAAAGATGCTCTTACCGAGAAGAACCAGCAAGAACATCGGCGGTCACTCTTTTCAAAATAAATATTTCAATAATGTATTTTTAATTTTTCAACAATAACAATATAACAATATAATCTAGTGAGTAGCTCGTCTACCAAGTTTCGTAAATTAATTAAAAAAAGATTTTCCAATTTTACGTTATTAAACCGCAGTCTTATATGAAGCTGAAAGGATTTTCAAAACCAGGCATTTTTATCATCCAAATAATTATATATTTGTTTTAAATATCCTAGATAGTAGTTGAGGAATACGAAGATCTACTAGCACCCAATTTCGACACGCTAGAATCACTGAGACAAGCCAGAAAAGAGTGCTGTAATGTGTACGTCATTATTTTAGCAAATGGAGTACAAGTTGCTAGACTCCTGAAGTTTGGAGAGAGGTATTCAAATTCAAATAATTCTTTATTCAAATTGGCTTTTACGAGCACTTTCGAATCGTAAAATTACAATGAAGCTACGACTGGTTTGGAAAGGTGCTCTTACAGAGAAGAACCAGCAAGAAACTCTGCGGTCACTCTTTTCAAAATAAAGTATTACAATAATGTCTTAATTAATTAAGAACAAATTAAAAAATGTACAATATAATCTAGTGCGTAGCTGGTCGCAATTTAAATCCAAGCTTTCTTATCATCAACATAGTCCTCAAGAACGTAACGTATAGCTTAATCTAGAGTATTTCCAAATACGTTTAAATTCAAAATCAAAATTTAAAATTTCTTAATCCAAGTGGATTTAGAAACAAGTGCTATAGAATCGTCAATTCTACTGCTGGTTCGGAAAACTGTTCCTACCGAGAATAGTCAGCAAGAAACTCAGCATTTGCTCTTTTCAAAATATACTTCTTATTACTAGTTACATTCAGTCATTACTGTCTTGTATAGGGTCGAAGAGTAGCTATGTCTACGCTTTCTTGTTATCTAAGTAATCCTCAATAGTATAATAGGCTTTCTGTATTCGCCTTTCATTAATGTTTTAGACTGCTGTAATAACAATACTAAAATTAATTGCGGAATTAATTATAGAATCTTATACCCAAACCCACAAACGACTTATGTACTTTACAAGCAAGGCGGTTCCTACTTTATCTATTATATTGTTTTATTATTCTTTATATTTTTCTTTGGCTCTTTTTTGTAATACAAATATTTTATCATTATCCGCGCATTTACCCCCATAGCAATATTCCATAAGACAATGCTATAGAAGTAAGCAAAATAAACAAATTTTGCTAACTTTATGATGTCCTTGTTTTAGATACCACATCTTAGACACAAGAGCTAAATACATAATGCTTCACGACATCAGATTATTTCACAGCAATTTCCACTACATTTGGAAGCAAATTGTTAATGTGGTTTTTATTAAATACCATCAAAAAATTGTTGGAAATGAACAAAGCAAGACCTGGTTCGACCTTACAACGGTTCCCTTCCCGAATCCCATAGAAAAGATATTTATACCGAAGCATATTGATATATGGAAGGATGGAAAATTTCGTTACGGCAGAGATCTTTTTGCGGATAAAACGGGCAATATGGATAACGAAGTATTGAATGTTGTTTATTACGAACATGTGCCTTCAATTTTCGTAATAAAATCAAACGAATCGAACAAAGTCGGCGGTGTTGAAATTGAAGTGAGTTTATAATCTATTTAATACTAAAAATCCGGTTCGAAGGACCATGTTAAAGTGATAAAAGTAAAAAAGTTCATAGTTGCAAAACTTATTTATGTTTCTATCCAACTAAAAATCATCGATGCGATAAATAAAAAAAAATTAATGACCAATACTAATGTTGCTAAATTGTAGCTTATACATCATCACATTATACATATTGTAAAAAAATTCAAAACATTCTTTACTCAAATAAACTTGTAAACAAGTACTGTTGCGTCTTCAAATCTACTGCTGGTTCGGAAAGCTGTTCCTACCGAGAAGACTCAGTAAGAAACTCTGAGATTGCTCTTTTCAAAATATAGTGCTTACTAGTCACATCTACTTATTACCATCTTGTACAAAGTCCAAGAGTAGCTATATTCACGCATTCTTATCATCTAATTCTATGTAATCCCCAATAGTATATTAGGCTTTCTATATTAGCCTCTTTTAAATAGTGTTTTTAAACTGTTGCAATGGTAAATCTAAAATTGGTCGCGAAATTTTATTATAGAATCTTATACCCAAACCCACAAACGACTTACGTACTTTTGCCCAAAGCAGAAGCCACAAGCTTATGTCGGTTCGTACTTGGTTTATTATATACATCGCCAATCTATACTAATATATAAAGCTGAAGAGTTTGTTTGTTTGATTGATTGATTGATTGATTGATTGATTGATTGATTGATTGATTGATTAATTGATTGATTGATTGATTGTTTGAACGCGCTTATCTCAGGAACTACTTGACCAATTTGAAAAATTCTTTCACTGTAAGATAGTTCATTTATCGTGGAAGGCTATAGGCATGTATAACATCACGCTTAGATGAATAAGAAAAGAGCAGCATTAAAAGTAGTACGAAAACGGCAAAATTGAAAGCATTTCTTGCGTGCGCTGGGTAAACGGTGATAGTTATTTAAAAATCATGTAATACAAAATTGTTCCCCTCTAAAAGTCCGCAACAGTCTAGCTTTTAAGGTTAACCCACTTTAACCTTTTTATGGTCATCAAAAGACTATATTACGGTTATAATCTTTCCACGCGGGCGGAGACGCTGGCGATTGCTAGTCTTTTTATAATTATGTTTATTCTTATGTACTCTTGTTGTATATCTTATTGTTGCCCAGCTGACCTTGGTGTTGCCCACTTAAATAAATAAAAATATCCACATAAAAAACTTTTTCAACGATATGCCCAATCTTAAAACTATCAACGTGTATATAAAAAATATCTATTTTCCAGATACTTAACACGCTAGCACAGAGAATGAATTTTAAACCCAAATTATATCAAGCAATCGATGCTGAATATCACAAATGGGGACAGAGACAACCCAATGGTTCATATTCCGGTCTACTAGGTGAAATGGTTCACGGAAAAGCGGATTTAGCTTTAGGCAATTTGCAATACACGCCGCATTATTTGGACTTGACTGATCTGAGTATACCATACACAACACAATGTTGGACGTTTCTAACTCCGGAGGCGTTAACGGATAACTCTTGGAAAACACTCATTTTGCCGTTCAAGTTTGTTTTCATCGAATTAACTTGTTATATTTTTTAAATTATATATAAGCATAAATATACGTAAAATATGCATAGTGGTATCCGGCTCAATAGAATAGACCACCCTAATTTTTTACCAAGGTGTCCTAAAAGGCGACTAAGGTAAGTGGACCCGCCGTGTTGTTACCGGCTGAGTAGATAAGATCACCCTGATTTCTTACCAAGGTGTCGTAAAAGGCGACTAAGGTAAGTTGACCCGCCGTGTGGTATCCGGCTGACTAGATTAGATCACCCTGATTTCTTACCGAGGTGTCGTAAAAGGCGACTAAGGTACCTAAGTTGTTCCGCCGTGTGGTATCCGGCTGACTAGAATAGATCACCCTGATTTTTTAGCGAGGTGTCGTAAAAGGCGACTAAGGTACCTAAGTTGTTCCGCCGTGTGCTATCCGTTTGAGTTGAATAAACCAACCTCATTTCTTACCATGGTGTCGTAAAAGGCGACTGAGGTAAGTTGACGTCAAGCAGGCGGTCGATCGTAAAATATGTAGCCAAATCATGTTACATCATGTTCCTTACATGTTGTGCCGAACCCACTTAGATTGGGATAAGGGCAGGAGAATGATCATTATATAAGTAACATAAATTTATTTTTCAGATTAAATATGTGGATCGCTGTATTATTAGTTTTGCTCGTCACTGGTTCAATTTTTTATGGACTTGCATTGTATTACAAGAATCTATTAATTTACGCAGCAAACACAAAAAAACCAATGACTGAATACAGTAATATAAACTTTTATAATATCCCTACAATAATATCATCTCAGAATAAAATAAATTAAGATTTTTCACAAATATTTATCCAACTCTATTCATACAGAATTCCACTTAAATTACAAGCGCTTGGTTGACCGAGCTCGGTAATTTCAAAAAAAAAAGAAACTTCATAAAAAAGAGAAAAATAATAGAGACGGTGGGGCTCGATCCTAGGTATTTTCATTTCTCGAGACCGTTCGGTAAATAAGCTACGAAAAAATAACAATAACTGCAAAAATACTATTTTATATATATTCAATGTAAATTTGAATATTTTTTAATGCCCAAACACGAATAAAACGATTTTTTTTAATAAAACCTAGCTTGATCGATTTTTTCCCCCCAAAACCTCGTGCATGCTGAATTTTAGGAAAATCGTTGAAGCCGTTTCCGAGATTCCTAACATATTTTTATGTATACATACAAGATTAACTCATTTAAATATTAAAGATAATAGTCCTTATCCTATGTATAAAACTAACTTTTACTCGCAACTTCGTTGGCGACGAGTGGACTGTTCTCGCGCAATAATAAATGGCGCTTTTCAAATATAATTCTATGCCTGTAGGATTAACAGGATTTAATAAGAATAATTGTGTCTAATTTCATCGATATTGGTTCAGCGGATTCGCCGTGAAAGAGTCACAAACATACATATTCACAAACTATCGCATTTAAAATATTAGTAGGAAAAGTAGGATTTTCGTTAGTTACCATCCTCTCCGAATCTTTCTTTATTTTATCTGAGATGGGACGTCAAAAAAGTCTTTTCACAGAATCAGTAACGAATATTTACTTTCCAGATGCAAAGCCCGTCGGGCTGTATTTGTTCGGTGAATTAACAAATAGCATTCTGTACACGTATGGAATGTTACTTGTTGTTTCTTTACCCAAACTTCCATCTGGATGGTCCATACGCCTCCTAACTGGATGGTATTGGCTTTATTGCATACTACTAGTCGTGTCCTATAGAGCTAGTATGACGGCCATTCTAGCAAATCCCGCGCCAAGAGTTACCATAGACACTTTGAAAGAATTAGTAGACAGTAAAATAGAATGCGGTGGTTGGGGTGTTGAAACAAAGAAGTTCTTTGTAGAATCACTGGACGAATTGACACAAAAAATCGGTTCAAAGTTTCGTAATGTCGACGATCCTAACGAAGCCGCCAACTTGATCGCTAAAGGAGTATTCGCTTACTACGATAGCGCGAATTTTTTGAAATATTTAAGCGTTAAAAGGAAAAATAATTATAAACATTCAAATGATACAACGAACGCTACAGATATTCCGAACTATAATAAAGCAGAAAGGGACCTACATATAATGTCGGATTGCGTTGTAAACGTGCCTATATCAATAGGATTTCATAAGAATTCCCCATTAAAACCATTGGCCGATGTTTATATCAGGAGATTGATAGAGAATGGACTTGTTGATAAATGGATAAACGATGGCATGTACAAAATAAGATTTTTGGATACAAAAGAGGACGAAATTAAGGCATTGATGAATTTGAAAAAAATGTATTGTGCCTTTATTGCTTTAGGCATAGGGTACAGTTTGAGCTTTCTGTGCCTACTTGGGGAATTTATACACTGGCATTGCATAGTTAAAAAGGACCCTAATTTCGACAAATATGCCATAGATGTCTATTACAAAAATAAAAAACATAAGAAGTAGAATAGTATATTTATTAAACTAACTCTATTCTAACATGATCATTAATGAATAAATAAAAATTTCAGTCATTTTAATCACAACTTTATCATTTTCATGGTTAATTTTAAATATTCAAATGTCAATTCACAAAATGCTTATTCCTATCCTAATGCGCGCCAATATTTATAAGAATACAGAAAATTAAAATTTGAAAATGGCCAATATCAGCACAAAAGTTTTAACAATCAAAATTAAAATTAAAGTTACAAACTTTGAATTTGAGTCAAATTGAGGCATCCCGACTTTGAAAAATAAAAGTATTCAAAATTATAAAAAAGTACCTTAATTGTTTTAAATATTTTTATACACACTCAATGACAAATTATAAATCTAAATTTCGCCATATCCAAAAATAAATTTACATGTCCCATTTACAAGCATAGGAAATGTAACTTTATTCTTTGAATAGGGCAACTTCATTGTTTGTTCAGAATCTGTCAAGTTCAGACAAGTCCACAATTATTAAAAAAAAAAAAAACTAATTGCTACAAACAATTTTAAGTACTTTTAGAGCTAACAATTTTCTAACAATTTCATAGATGCATAATCTTTACATTTCATACTTTAAATATATAGCCTAATTCATTACATTTAAAACTACATTCATCTACCAGTAGACAATGTTAAATAATATTAACTAATTTAAATCTAATACTTATTAATAGATAATTGAATAAAGTAAACCCATAATTTTGATGAATCACACTCATATATAAAATTTTGTATTATTATTAGTTACCATAATCCTCTGAAATGGCTTGACCGATTTTTATGAAATTTTATATGCATATTCAGTAGTTCTGAGAATCATCTATTTATTTTTCATACCCCTAGGCGATAAGGGTTGTCTACCCTAACTTTTTTTATATATTATCAACTAGAAATTACCTAGAAATAATTTATATGGCAAAACAGTGTTTGTAAGGTCAGCTAGTTAATATATAAAAATGACTTAGATTATAAATTGTTAGTACATTTACTTATTTATTATTATTCAATGACAACCTCTGACAACCTAAACATTTTGTTATATAATTTGTCTAAATTTTTATATATATCCTAACTGATAGTAACTGACTACTGATGTATAGTGAACATATATTTTTATTCACTATTATAGGTAATTTATAGCAAGTAATTTTGATTAAATTAATTTGAATTGTAAAAAATATGTTTCTGAAGGTTATATAAATTATTTTAGATAAGAGATAATTTGAATAATTATGTATGTTATGATAATTAAATATTTTTTGTTGTTTTTTAGGTCTAAATTATTGATGGTTTTGCAAGAGTACTTATTTATTTTTCAGAGCTATGGTATTAAAAAAGCTAAGGTGTCTAATTAACTGAAGATAATCATACAAAGTCAATTATCTAAAAAATCATTCAGCTAACAGTGATCACATTATAATAATAACTATCAAAAATTATTAAATAACATCATTTTTGTTCCACACTAAAAACAGGTGGTGGGATACCTTCAGGGGCATTTCTTTTTATCCATGGATGCTGTAGAATATTTACTAATGGTAGTCTATGGTCAGGGTTGATAACTAATAATTTTCCCATCAAATCTTTAGCTTGATCCGAAATGAAGTCTGGGTATTTTACTATCACATATTTGATTTTTTTATAAGTTTGGTGAGTGTCCTTTGCTTCAAAAGGTGGCAGCCCTACTAACAGTTCATAGCACAACACTCCAAGACTCCATATATCAATAGCATAATTATGAGGCTTGCCTTCAATCATTTCAGGAGACAGATAATCCAATGTCCCACATAGAGTCATACGTCTGGACGACGGCGAATGCACAGACCAACCAAAGTCAGCTATTTTCAGTTCATAGTTGTGACCTATCAATAAATTTTCTGGTTTGATGTCTCGATGTATAACTTTCTTTGAATGACAATAAATCAAGGCTTTTGTTAAATCTCGAATATAAATGGCGGCTGTTTTTTCATCGAAACGCTCGCGTTCCTTCAGCAATTTATATAGCGCACCGTGTTTCGCGTATTCTAAAATTAAATATATCCGTTTTTCGTCGTGAAAGTAACCGTACATTCTCAATATGTTAGGATGTCTCAGTCTACATTGGATTTCGACTTCGCGACGCACTTGGTGTTCAATCTCGGAATCTAAGATTTGGCTTTTAAATAGCACTTTTAATGCAACCACATAATGCGATTTCTTTTCGCGAGCTAAGTAAACATTGCCAAATTTACCTTTACCGAGTGGACGGCCCAAATCAAAGTCCTCCAGCGACCATTCTTTCTTTTCTTCTTTGTTCTTGCTATCTTGATTTACAGTCTGTTCTTGGTCGTTTACTTTGTTAATAGTTTGGAGAGGACGGTTTCGTGGTATTATTGGGACTTTAAAGTTAGAACGGCTATCAGCTGCTAGTTTTTGTGCGTAAGTAGGGCACGTGTCAGATTTTCCAGCAGTACTTGGTTGATTTTCTTTACCGTCATATTTCGGAATATTCATTTTGAAATATGAAACCGCACTTATCTATTATAGAACCACACAATACATTTAGCGAAAATAAACTTTTAACTTATGACATCAAACACTTCAAACCGAATAACGTATTTTAAAATTCAATTTTCCATCACAGATGGAAAATCTGTATTACTTTCTAGACTCAATATCTATGGAATTAAGTATTCTGAAAGAAGGTTTTAAACTTTTTAGTTTAATTATTTATTTTATCTAAAATGTATATTATAATTATAATATGAATTTTTATTCACATTTTTCAATATGTTATAACATTTCTAGTTTAATAAGATTTGACATCAATCCTTCATTGATTAGTCTTTGTTCTGCTTAATTAATTCTTGGAACCCTAAGAGCTCTTTATAATTATTATAATAGTGATTTTATCTTATATATTGATTTTACAAAATACAAATGCATAAAATTGATTAAAAATATGTAGCAACTGACAATAACACAGCTGTTTACATTGTCATTTGGAACTGTCAAAATCAAATGTAAATTATACCACCTATATAATGAATTTTTAAATAATTGATTTAAAAAAAATACTAACGTAATACATGTTACTTAAATAGTTTTTTAGTATTTTGTTAACAGTAGCAATCAACAAGGTTAGTATCGTATAACGCAAATTTAATTGCTTTTAAGATTAATTAGATTTTTGTAACCAATTTTTACAGTCATAAATAAATAAAAGTCGAGAACAGTTATATATTAAAAACTTTGTGATTAAATTTTCTTGTTAATTAATAAACATATACGCACCATTACTTTGTTTATTATTAGAAAGTTACACCATTTAGGTTAAGAAATTTATGCAAAACATGCTTTGAACATACAAAATTGTGCGCAAGTCATAACGATTGATATTGGTCTATTATGAGACCTTTAACATGAAATGTATAAAAATCTATCAAAGAAATTCTGTATCAAATTTAAATTCAAGTGTTTTCATAAATTGTTTGTTAGATATACCACTGATGTTTTGAATTTAGTAGCAATAGTAAACTGATTTAGGGAACTGTATTATAATAATAATAAAAAAATTTATATGATCTAAAACAATTATTTACTAAACTATTATAAACTAATTATAGACAAATATAACATTGTGAGCAAAATGGATAACAATAATAACTTACTGTACTGCTCCATGTAAATTTAATAAGGAATTCTATGGAATATATATGAAAAAAATAAAAAAAACTATTGCATATAATTAAATAAAACATTACTTCTCTTTGCTGACTTCTAATTTATGTATAATTTTACATATTTCAGGATCTCATAGTGTATTAAGAATGTCTGAAGATGCAGAGCAACAGGCCGAAGAGATTGAAGTTCTCAAATCAATTTATGAAGGAGATGAGAACTTTAAACAAGTAGATGCAAACACTTACCAATACAAGGTCAGAATGAATATTGTTAATAGCCATTGCAAAATTGGTTAGAGAAAATGGGTGCAAATAGTCCACAACAGGATCTGATGGCATCCTCAAATTAAATCATCATCACCCTGTCCTTATCCCACTCTAAGTGGGGTCCGCACAACATGCTACAAATGTTGTCACATGATTTGACTATGTATTTTACGACCAGCCGCCTGGCTGACGTCAACTTACCTTAGTCGCCTTTTGTGACAACTTGGTTAGAAAGAAGGTGGTATATTCTACTCAGATGGATACCACACTGCGAATGACTTACCTTAGTCGCCTTTTCCGACACCACAGTAAGAAATGAGGGTGATACTATTCTATCCAGCCGAATACCACAAGATAGCACTCTACATTTAGCATTTAATATATTTTCTTTTATCACAGATTAAAGCAAAATTTTTGTATTTCCCTTTAAATAGCTTTATATCCATAACTGTCCTAATATCTAGGGTTGCTTTGTTTCAGTATACTGATGGAGAAAAGTCGTTTATTGTAGAAATATTATGGGGTCCCAAATACCCGACAGAAAAACCTAACTTAAATTTAGAAATATTTTACAATCAAAATATGTAAGTAATAGTAGTTTAAGCATTTATTTTAAACCAGATAACTGTCTATTGGGAAAACTGCATTAAAATCTGTTCAGTAGTTTTGTATTTGTCGATATCTATATCAAGAGATTTATGAGATACACAAATAGAGGATTTGGTGTTATAGTATGTGTTTGTTGACGGTTAGACAAGTTAGTTTTATTTTAATTTTAAGAAATTTTCTTTTTAGAATATATAGTGTTTGATATATTTTGTTTAATGTATCTGGCCCAGTAGAATAGACCGCCCTAATTTCTTACTGAGGTGTCGTAAAAGGCGATTAAGGTAACTTGACCCGTTATGTGCTATCCAGTTGAGTAGAACTGACCGCCTTGATTTATATGATATATATGTCGTAAAGAGCGACTAAGGTAAGTTGACGTCAGGCTGGCGGCCGATTGCAAAATACCTAGCCAAATAATGTTACATTAGAGTGGAATAAGGGCAGGAGAATGATATGTCAATATATTTCAGACTACCCTCAGTGAAAGAGAAAATACTCTCCATATTAAACGAAGAAGCCGACCAGTGGGTGGGATGTGCGATGACGTATACCCTGTTCGAGTGTCTTAAGGAGAGGGTCCCAGAGATACTGTCGGAGCAGACAGAGGAGGCGATAGTGGCTAGAGTGGAAAAGATTGCAATAATGGAACAGGTGTTTATCCTACAACTGTTTTTCAATCATGGAAACCAATTGCCAAATAAAATTCAACTTCAACTTAACTTAAAATCAAATTACTGGCCCGTTGCCGCAGTGGCCTTCAGCTCAGCAGGTCGCGGGATCGATTCCCGCTCAGGGGCAACATTGTCTATAAACAATTTGTTGGTTCTTAAAGCCTGTTAAGTATGTTATTTTTTTTTGACACTTACACACACGGAAACCCCCCCCCCCCCCCCAAAGTAAGTAACTTTAATACTTGCGTTATGGTTAACAGACAACTGGTGAATATATACTTATATATTTTTTAAATACATAGTTAAATACAAATAAATTTAAAAATTATATATGTATATATTCACCAGTTGTCTGTCTACCATAACACAAGTATTAAATTACTTGGTTTGGGGATGGACAACCGTGTTTGTAAGTGTCCCATATATTTAAATTTATATTCTTACCCGAGGTGTTTGTTGTAAAAGGCGACTAAGGTAAGTTGACGTCAGGTAAGCGGCAGGTCATAAAATACGCAGCCAAATATGCGACAACATGTTTATAACATGTGCCGCCCATTAAATTGGGATAAGGGCAGGAGAAAGATGATATTTTCTTTTATCGGAGAGATTTTAGGAAAATAATATTTTCATTAATTTTGTATTATAAACCTCTGCGAATTAACGTATTATTCTATAAATTGTCTATCGCTGGATTTAGTCTGTGAATAAATAGTATATGGGTGACAGTCTTGCTCGGTAATTTTTTAAAAGATGAAAAAATAAAATAAAAAAAGAAAGAAGGCGCTGATCACATGTGGGTTTTGAACTCGGGTTTTTCCGTTCGCCCGTTACCCATCGGCTATCGCAACATTACGTTTGATTACTAAAAAAATCATTTGGATTCAATTCTATTTTTTACCATTTTTTTAATGCCCAAATACATGGATAAAACGATAAAAAAAACCTAGCTAGGTCGATTTTTCTCCCCCAAAACCCCTACATGCTGAATTTCAGGAAAATCGTTGAAGTCGTTTCCGAGATTCCGAAAATATATTTACATATAAACATACAAGATTAACTCATTTCAATTTAAATGAAAGATATTCGACAACTGTGACGGGTGTGCCCGAAATATAAACAATTCTCTTTTCTAGACTGACTCAAAGAAACCAGACAAGAAGGAACAGTTAAGCAAAGCGCAGAAGAGGAGAGCGTGGGATCGAGCGGAAATTGGTCGCGCGGGGGAGAAACCACGTGGTTGGGATTGGGTCGATATCGTCAAGCACCTCTCCCAAGCACCGCACCAACCCTCCTGACATTAAAGCAATATAGACATAAATAATTTATAATTTGTTATAACAATAAAATATATATATGACAGAGCTTTCATCATCTTCCTGCTCTTATCCCATTTTATTACAAGCTACCAATACCAGTTATTAAGTACCAATGCTAACAGAAAAGAAAGCGAACAGCTAATAAAGAAATAAAAAAGTAAGCTAACAGCAAATAATATCCTTTTCGTATTCTTTTTATTCTAAAAAAGAAAGAAAGCTAACAGGAAATAAATACCTTTTTGTCATCATCATCCTCTTGCTCTTATCCCACTCTAAGTGGGATTGGCACAACATGTTATAAACTTGCTGTCACATGATTTGGCTGCGTTTTTACGACCGGCCGCCTACTTAACATCAACTTACCTCAGTCGTATTCTACGACATCTCGGTAAGAAAGAGGTCTATTCTACTAAACCGGATACCACACGCGGGGTCAACTTACCTTAGTCGCCTTTTACGAAATCTCAGTAAGAAATGAGGTTGATCTATTCTACTCAGCCGGACACCCCACGGCGGATGACAGAGCTTTCATTATTTTTTCATGCGATTTGTTTCGCCCTCAATACTGATATCATAAATACAAATGAAATAGCAATATTATTTTGCTATAATCTACGATAAAGCAAACGGAAAGTACATGTAATGCCAGATATAGAAAAATAATAATTTTTTTTTGCTATAGTCTGCAATAAAGAAAATATATCTATACTAATATATAAAGCTGAAGAGTTTGTTTGATTGATTGATTGATCTCGCTAATCTCAGGAACTACTGGACCGATTTCAATATTTCTTTGACTGTAAGATAGTCCATTTATTGAAGAAGGTTATATAACATGACGCTAAGATGAATAGGAGAGGAGCAACAAAAAATATTACGCAAACACAAAATTTAATGCTTTCCTTGCGTGTTGAGTAAACGGTGATAGTTATTCAAAAATCATGTATTACAAAATATTTCCCCTCTAAAATGGCTAAATAAAAGCCCGCGAGAGCATATGTCTAGTTTTTAAGGTTGACCCACTCTAACCATTTTTTTGGTTATCAAAAGGTTTTAAGCTTTCCACGCGGGCGGAGCCCCTGGCGATTGTTAGTTATACAAACGGAATTACAATGTTATTTTGCTATAATTCGCGATAAACCAAACGAAAAATATATGTGATGTTAATGAAGAAAAATATTAAAAATCTATAGACTTTTTACTGTAATGTATGTACCATGTAGTTAAAAGTAAAACTACAGTCCTATCGAGAAAAAATGAATAATTTTAAATCCATCTATGCTAAAACCTTTGTTTTTGATGACATTAAATAAGTTTGTTATTGGCTGAGGTAAAATCTTTAATGAGGTTTTATAAAAATGTCACATTAAAAAAAAATGATTTTTCATATTTGTTTTGCTACTCCTTAATTTATTACAGTTTTTTTTTAATGAATGGATATACACTGATTCTGTAGCAACGGAATAATTCAAAAGTAATTGCAAGGGATATTTATTTGAAGGTAAGTTTAAAAATAAAAAAAAGTTGTGTAAAAATATTCGTACTATGTTACTAAGTACTAGTGAAATTATTTAAATTAATACCTGTATGTGAAAGTTTTTCGAATTTTTAGAAAAACACGATTATTAAATAATCGATTTTTTCTACTCCAAGTCACATCCATAATACAGATTAATTATTACTTAAATCTAGAATCTTAAATTTTTAAACTGTGTTCCGCGGAACCCCGGTGTTCCGTGAAGATCACTCAGACATACCGCGAAAATAACGTTCTTTTTTTATAACATTCAAGAACGTAATATAAATATAAAATTTCATACTATTCAGCTTGCACATTTTATACTTTTCAGTTTGCACTTAATGTGTGTTCTTTTTATTTTGGGTAGCAGTTTTTTAAGATCATTGACAATGATATACACGAAACAAGAATGGTACACGCCAGCCGAAGTTGCGGTACATAATAAAGCTAGCGATTGCTGGATATCCCTCAATGGAAAAGTTCGGAATCTGACCTCATGGTTACAAGATCAGTTTAAGCTATGCAAGTGCACGAAAATCTGCTCATGTCCCGTGAAGAATTGGTACTGTGGGGACGACTGCGTGGAGTATTGCAACTGTTTTAAAAGGGGATTCGCTTATTGCGACGCGAAACGAGTAAGTGCTTATACTTGCCTAGAAAGTAGTGTCTCATAGTTTTTTCTTGACCTTTCAGGAAATTGACCGTATTTTCTAATTAACTTGCATCGGATTAACTGGCATTTTTTTAGTAAAAACAGTAAAAACTCCGTTTAGTGCATTTAGAGAAAATCAATCACACAGTTTTTGGGGACTTTGTTTTATAATAGGTTGCGCCTCCAAAAGGTTCGAAAATCATTTGTCGGTCTCGGTACACGTGTTTATAACAAAATTCTTCAACATTCACTAGACTTGCCTTTACACAAGTTTAGAAATTATCTCAAAACGATGCTGCTACATAAAGCTTACTATACTATTGAGTATTATTTGAATGATCTTAACGGTAGTCAGTTACGTATGCAGCTGCAACAATTATCTAAAAAAAAAAAGTAAAGTAGCGGCCTGTTATTATCCCACTGCTGGGAATAGGCCTCTTCTCTCCGTTATAAGAGAGAAGGATTGGAGCTAAGGCCTACCACGCTGCTCCAATGCGGATTGGTTGGTTACACATATCTCCAGAATTCTCTAGAGATATGCAGGTTTCCTCACGATGTTTTCCTTTACCGAAAAGCGTGTGATAAATTGCAATTATCAATTAGACACATAAGTTTTTTTCAATAGAAAAACTCATTGGTGTCTGCCCGGGTTTGAACCCATGATCGTCTCTAGAGATTCACACGGTCGCACCGCTAGGCCATCACAGCTACACAATTATCTAACCGTCAATCAAATTGTAATTATTTTTTTTGTTGAGAAGATTATCCGCCAAGATTTTTGCTGGTTGTTCTCGGTAGGAGCAAACTTTAAATCAGTGGTAGCTTCTTTAAATACATTTCACGATTCAAAAGTACTGTAAACAGATCACGTGAATAAAGAAAATTTTGAATTTGAATTTGAATATGGATATGAACTACGATTTACAATAAACCTTCCAAAAGACTTGGAACATTTTTTAGTAAAAACCGTACAAAAATCCATTTAGTACATTTTAAGAAAAGCGATCTCATACAGACAGACAGGTTTTGGGAACGTTGTTTTATAAAATTTATAAATAAGAAATAATTTTGACAGCTGGCAATGACAGTGTTAGCATACGCCGGCAAAGACGTAAGCCACTGGTTCAAAGGAGACGATTGGGTGCATTACACGCACCCTATAGTGGGTTCAACGACCCCCTACCACAGGCACGGGCCCGGCAACACCAGGCCAGTAGTGCCTTCTACTCTCTGGAGGCCCATCACGAACCCATGGTGGTTAGATGACACCAACGTTGAGGGTAAAATGACTGAGAGGACGAGATCAATCAGAATCACTAACAGTTTAACAGGTGAATTGTTTTACTATTGTTTTACTTATATAAGTAATAATATTAGTTATAAATACTTGGGTGACTGAGCTTCGGTAATTTTTTACAAAATAAAAAAATAATTTATAGAATTAGGCGTTACTTTGCGGAGGTCCATAATACAAAAGTAATGAGAATATTATTTTGCTATCATCATCATCTTCCTGCCCATATCCCACTCTAAGTGTGGTCGGCACAACATGTTACAACATGTTATCACATGATTTGGCGATGTCTTTTACGACCGGCCGCCTGCCTGACGTCAACTTACCTTAGTCGTATTTCACGACTCCTCGGTAAGAAAGAGGGTGGTACTATTTTACTGAACCGGATACCACTCTGTGGGTCAACTTACCTTAGTCGTCTTTTACAACACCTCGGTAAGAAATGAGTTTGGTTTATTCTACTCAGCCGGAATTCTGCATGTATCAAGTATGAGAACGAATAGTACACTCTTCATTTAGCATTACATATGTTTCCTTTTATCGCGGATTATAGCAAAATAATATTCTTATTACTTCTGAAATAAAAAAATGAAACTTAAAAAAAAAAGTTTGGAAGGTTCGGGTCGATCCTAGGTATTTTCATTTCTCTAGACCGCCCGTTCCCCGAATAGCTGGATAGCAAATATTTACTTCAAAATCAAAAATGGCCGCGATATTTTTTTTTTAATTATTCACTTTTTAGAGACATTTACTTAGTTTATTTGTCGGTTAACTATCCGACACTTTATCAGTAACTTGTGAAACAGACCCTAACAGGTTCTATTCTTTAATCAGGCTCAAGTGTGACTTTAGAAGTGTGCTCAGAAGAGACGATCTACCAAATCATGATGCGGTACCTACCCCATAACTCCCACATGCTGTCCTACACATGGCGGTACCTTGGACGGAAGATCGACTACAATAAAACCCTAGAAGAGAACGGTATTCCTGACGAAAGGGACCGGTTCAGCGACGTCGCGTTGCCAGAGAACTTGTACATACCTGACCTCTTGCTGTATTATAACGATGATTTGACCGAAGGTAAACTAATAAATCTTTGTTGACAACATATAATACCACCTCAGTAAAAATTGTGGTGGTAGAAGGCGACAAAGGTAAGTTGACCTGCCGTGTGGTATTCGGCTGAGTTGCATTCTACTCAGCCAAATATTCTATTGACCATCCTTATTTCTTACTGAGTGGTCGTAAAAGGCGACTAAGGTAAGTTGATCGTTCGCGTGGTATGCGGCTGAGTGGACAAGACCGCCATGCATCTATAGGTGGGTTTAGGTACTTAACTAAATGTAAACAAACAGGACCATATGACTCGGCGTGCCTAACATTTTATTAAAATAACAAGATCTACAAATAAAGAAATTGAAACGAAACTGCACATGTCAAAATAATTTCGCCAATGAAATATTTCTTTTATAAAATATATTCATCAGATGCAGATTAAACAAATTTAATATGATATTCTAGCAATAGTTATTTAATTAGATTATCTGATGTAACATATCTTTACTAACATCTAACATAATCTTTTATCTAGGTATAGAGGTATAGAGGTATAGAGGTCTAGGGTTCAAACCCCGGGCAGGCACCAATGAGTTTTCTAGTAAAAGTTATGTGTCTAATTGATAAGGAAACCTGCATATCTCTAGAGAAATCTAGGGATATGTGTAACCTACCAATTCGCATTGGAGCAGCAAGGTGGTAGGTCTTAGCTCCAATCCTTCTCTCCAAAAAAAAAAAAAACGGAGATAAGAGGCCGTTACTTACTTATAGTATATTTAATATTTTCCATCGTTTTGTAGAAAAGGTTTAAAATACCTGTGTGTGTCATGACGCATATTAAAAAAATAACCTTGTTGTTTGACATGTTTACCTTTAGTTAAATACCAGGTTTCATTTTAAAAAAATATCGTTTTATCTTTGTTTTCGAGCACTGAAAAAATTCTAAAATGTATAATGGAATGCTAAGGTTAATTTAGCTGTCATTCGTAAAGTTGTAATAGCAGTTGGGAACGGGCGGACTAAAGAAGTGAATATACCCGGAATCGAGTGCCAGATATCATAGCACTTTGTCTTTTTTTAAAGGCATTTTTGTTATATTAAAAAAGCAAGGTTCGATCACCCAGGTAATAATAATTGGTATTTTTTCAGATCCTCCGAAAGAATACTGTTTCTGCCAAAACACAAAATGTATCCAGGATAACCCGGAGAAGTGTTATGTTGACACAACTTTGTAGACAATTTCATGAATTATTTATACATATTTTAGATAGTTCTTGGCAATTAATTAATAGAAGTATATATTTTGTATTGTCTGTTACTTATTGACGAGTTATCCGCTGAATTATCTTACTTTCTTATCCAATCCTATCCTACTAATATTATAAATGCGAAAGTTTGTGAGTATGGATGTGTGTTTGTTACCCTTTCACGGCGAATCCGCTTTAACAATATCGATGAACTTTGGCACAATTATTCCTCATACACCGGAATAACATATAGGTTATAGAAATCTGATTCTACACGAATAGGATGACATTGAAAAGCGCCATCTATTGACGGTCTATCACACGATAATAGTCGAAGTCGAAGAAGAGTCCTGTCCAACAGTGGACGGCTATTGGTTGATGAGAGAGAAAGAACTCAAACCGGACGCTGTGAACCATTTTGTCCAAGATCCAAGATCGTGTGGAGATCCCTTAAATATACCTATGTCTAGCAGAGGACGTCTATCGGTTGAAGAATAACCCTTCTTTCAACGCGATAAGGAACTTATGCTTGTTACGGCTATATATCCAACAATACAAGTAAAAAACTAATAGATATCTATACTAACAAAGCTGCTACAACGCTGAAGAGTTTGCTTGTTTGATTATTTGAACGCGCTTATCTCAGAAACTACTAGACCGATTAGAAAAACTCTTTATGTAAGATAGTCCATTTATCGAGGAAGGCTATAGGCCATATAACATCACGCTAAGATGAACAGGAGAGGAGCAGCAATAATAAATATTACGAAAACGGCAAAATTTAAAGCTTTCCTCGCGTGCGCTAAGTAAACGATGAAAGTTATTCAAAAATCATGTATTACGAAATTGATCTCTAAAAGTTCTAAATAAAAGTCCGCGAGAGCATATGTCTACCTTTTAAGGTTAAACCACTTTAACCATTTTTATGGTTATCAAAATACTAAGTTACGGTTCTAAGCTTTCCACGCGGGCGGAGCCGCTGGAGATCGCTAGTTCATTATAAAAGAGGCACAAAGTATCGTTGCCGAAGAGTTAAAAAAAGAATACATATATAGATACAGCACGCTTATTGACATATTAATGGCGCGTTTGTGTATATATTAACATCTCTACAACTTATATGGCAATGTAGCTATGTATTTCTAAATTCATAGAAAAAATCTACCATGCGTCGATGGAAAGCTGTAATTGCATCGTGATTGCAACGCATAGATAGTTATTAATTGAGTTGATCTTCTCATGTAATTTTAAATTCAAATGTAATCTTTTTAAAGCGACAAAACTATGTTACTTTTTTGAAGCATATTGCGCGATATAGTGAAATTTGGTAATAATTTCATAAAGACTTTATGACAAAGACATTATGAAAATTATGTGACCAAAAGAGTTTTAAATATGAATGTGGATGGATGTATGGCTAGGGGGAGGCCGAAATAAAATGGATGGATTGTGTGAAAAATGATATGGATGTTAAAGAAGTGGGATCAGAGTTGACGAATGATAGAGGAGAATGGAAGAAGACGAAATATTGTGCCGACACCACTTAGAGTGGGATAAGGGTAAGAGGATGATGATGTTCATAACATGTTAATCTTCCACTTCTCAAAGGGCGAAACTTTCAGATTTCTCTAAAATAATGTCTCATAAAATATTGGCGAGTTGGACGAAAAAGAAGAAATGTTTTTCTTGTTTTTAAGTTAATGTTAAATTTATTCCTGTAAATAAGTTACAATCTTTATAAAACTATTCGGTATTATTCCGAAGTTTTTATTAAGTTTTGTCATTATATGACTAACAGTATAACCAACTGTTTTAAATCGTAAGTAAGTAGGTAAAGGCCTGTTACTATCCCACTGCTGAGCACTCTCCGTTTTTGGAGATGCGGCTTGGTAGGTTACACATATCTCAAGAATTCTCACGATGTTTTCTTTCACCGAAAAGCGTGTGATAAATTGCAAGTACCAATTAGACACATAAGTTTTAACAGAATAACTCATTGGTGTCTGCCCGGGTTTGAACCCGTGACTTCCTCGAAAGAGTCGCACGGTGTTACCGCTGGGCTACCATGCCTTAAATCTTTGTATTTACTAAAAACAATACAATAGCGTCAGAATAGCTACATTATCATAGACTAAGAAATTAGCATATAATTAGTTACTAATCTTGAATGCATTCCTAAGGAATCGTGTGAGGTTAGGTCACGCGCCACTTTTTTTCTGATAACTAATGAATAAACAGGTATATTCTTAGTTTTAATTTATAAAGATTAATACGTTCTACTCGAAGGGTCATTACATTTTTTTATAAACCTTAGGCTCAGGTTATATAAGTAAGCGACGCAAATCGCGATTACGACGTATCGCAAGCCATTTTAAGTTAATGTAATTCTTATCTAAAGATCATATAGTGATCAATTAATTAATTGATTAATCAAAATACGAATCTAGTACATTCGCACAGAGCTGTGATAGCCCAGCGGTAACACTGTGCAACTCTTTCGTGAAGGTCACGGGTACAAACCCGGGCAGACACCAATGAGATTTTCTGTTAAAAATTATGTGTCTAATTGATATTTATAATTTATCACACGCTTTTCGGTGAGGGAAAAGATCATGAGGAAACCTGCATAGGTATCTCTAAAGAATTCTGGAGATATGTGTAACCTACGAATCCGCATTGGAGCGTGGTAGGTCTTAGCTCCAATCCTTCTCTACAAAAACGGAGAGAAGAGGCCTATTCCCAGCAGTGGGAGAGTCACTTGCTACTTACTTACCTACATTCGCAGAAGCCTTGGCGTGTGAGATTTTGCCGACAAAATCGTAAAAGCGCGTCTTCGCTGCATTGGTCATGTGCTTCGACGCTCGCAGAGCTGTGGGTCACACGTTTCTCAACATGCCTGTTTCCGGCCATAGACCACGTAGCCAACTGAAAAAACGTTGGCTTGATATTGTACAGTCAATCATGCGTTCCAACGGACTACAAAAGATTTAGCCGGAACGTGGGCCCTCGCAAAGGCCGGGATTAAACACTGTGGTATCCGGCTGAGTAGAATAGACTACCCTCATCTCTTACCGAGGTGTCGTAGAAGGCGACTAAGGTAAGTCGACTCGCCATGTGGTATCCGGTTAAGTAGAATAGAACACCCTCATTCAAATTCAAATAATTCTTTATTCAAATTAGCTTTTACAAGCACTTTTGAATCGTCAAATTACAAATGAAGCTTCGATTGGTTCGAAAAGGTGCTCTTTCCGAGAAGAACCAGCAAGAAACTCGGGAGTAACTCTTTTCAAAATTAAGTATTACAATAATGTATCTTTTATTATTATTTAGGCGAATAAGGTAAGTTGTAGGTCGCAAAATACGTGGCAAAATCTTTTGACAACATGTGTATAACATGTTGTGCCGACTCCACTTACAGTGGGATATGGGCAGGAAGATGATGATTTCGCTCGTAATGTAACCAATGTGCGCATCGCGAACCGCTGTCTACTATAGCCTTAGCCTTTAGACACCTTATCCCATACGGCCGCCGGCGCGCGCCACGCTCAGCTGAGCGCGGTTCCTGTGGCGGACGCACGTTTTTCCTTGCTTACATAAAAAAAGCTCGCGAGAGTCAAGGAATCCATTTACCTGATACGTTTGTAATCTATGGAGGATTATTCATAAGGTTTTCTTCATTTGAGACCTGTTTTTAGAATTATGATGTTATTTACTTGTTTGCTGTAAAAAGATCTTGCTCGAGTAGCGAAGAATGAATTTCATTTTAAATATATTATACTTTTGTATAATATTTTTTTTTGACCCTCATTTCTTACCGAGGTGTCGTAAAAGGCGACTAAGGTAAGTCGTCCCGCCGTGTGGTATCCGGTTAAGTAGAATACCACCCTCTTCCTTACCCAGGTGTCGTAAAATACGACTAAGATAAATTGACGTCAGGTAATTATGTGACATCATGTTCATAACATGTTCTCCTGACCCCACTTAGAGTGGGATAAGGACAGGAAAATAAAATGATACTTTTTAATTTTAATATTGTCTTATATTAACTGCGCTCGGAGCTTCGTCCGCATAGGAATCAATGTGTCACAAAGTTTTCCCGCGTAAATCTCGACCTCGTAGGAATTCTAGCAAAAAAAGTCTATATGTTGCTCCACAATCAGTGGAAATCCCATCAAAATCGGTTAAGCTGTTTCGGAGAATGTACTAATAACCTAAACCTTCCTCAGACATGGCACTATATTTTAGTAAAAACTGTACAAAAATCCATTAAGTAGATTTTAAGAAAAACGATCACATACATACTAGACAACTTTCGGGGACTTTTTATGATTTGTAGATTACAATAAAAGGAATGGAAAATATAAAATAAAGTTTACCTATGGTCACAGTTTAGTGGGAGTTTTAAAAAAATATAACTATTTTTGTGTTATTTATTAGGACAAAAATATGCTTTTCCTAACAGTATAATCAATATTTTTTTTTAATTAACATTACAACAATTCAAATTTAATATATTATCTATGACGTAAAATCATTTTTTTTAAGTTAACAGTACAAAAATTCAAATATAAATATAGAATAGTTCGCAATTTCTATTAATCTACCCCACGCAAAATAGCTATTTCTAATATCTATTCGCTTATTTGCGTACTTAAACGGCGCGACCACCACGCATGCGCGGATCCGATAATTCACTTGTTACCCCAAATTATAGCAAGCACCCCATGCAAAGCTGCAGTAAAAATAAACGATCGCGTCGGCCATATTTGTCCATAGATAATTGAGTGACGGAACGCGCGCACGTTTGACGTACAAAAGCGCGGCAAGGACATTGTTTTCTTATGTTATGTGTCAACGCCCTCAAGTGATAAAGACGTGATTTTTTTTTGTTTTTTAGTAAACAAATATGGTTTACAATATCAGTTACGTAGTCTAGTCCATTTCTGTGCAATTATAACGGATTTTATTTCGCGGATTCAAAGTAAGTAATTATTTTGAATAATTAAAGTGTTTACTCGTGTTGATGTTAAATTAAACATTTTAGTGCAGTATTTTTGTTGTTATTAATATACTAAACAAAATATCTTATACACCTATATAATTAGTAGTAAGTAAACCTTGTAAAGTTGTAAGTAAACCTTTTAAATAAATAAATAAAACATGTCAGACATATATTATTACTTGTGAAATTAAAATACAACCAGTTTCTAGTTGTAAGTTCCTCGTACGTTTATTTTCAAAGTACCTACATACGTTAAATTATTTTTTTTAATTTTATATGATTTATCTGTACCTACATATTTGTAAGTTACCTATCTTTATTTAAATTTCAGCATTTTTGGTAATTTAATATATGCGATAATTTTATAACGTAAGCGATAATTATATGGTTAGCGTTAATAAATCTATAGACAAATGGCATTATGGGGTTTGTGGATGTATTTACTAGGGGATTTAGGGTGTATGGGTTTTTTCTTGATCATCATCATCTTCCTGCACTTATCCCACTCTAAGTGGGGTCAGCACAACATGTTATAAACATGCTGTCACATTATTTGGCTGCGTTTTTACGACCGGCCGCCTGCCTGACGTCAACTTACCTCTGTCGTATTTTACGACACCTCGGTAAGAAAAAGGGTGGTCTATTCTACTAAACCGGACACCACACAGCGGGTCGACTTACCTTAGTCAGCTTTTACGACACCTCGGTAAGAAATGAGGGTGGTACTATTCTATTCTACCGGATACCACACGGCGTTAGGGTTTTTACTTGATATCACTGTTTTACTTGCGGGCTTTGCTGACAAGACCACGTGGATAAAATGTTATCGGATATTAAATAAAGTTGATGTTTGATATTAGAAAAAAATTGATCAATTTTTGTTATTGTTGAACATGTATTACTTGCCTTAACTTTTAAAATTTTGTCTCCTAATTAAATAGAGATAAGTAGAAAAGTCTTTCTTATACGTCTATTGGTTTATATTTATATTAACCCGTCTATTGGTTTAGCAACATCGTGGTGGGTCGGAACTATAAAACAGTTTTATTTAATAGTCCAGCCACGATATATCTGTTAATGTAACCATTAAAGTCCTAATACTGACTGACGAACTGTGTATAGCTGAATGTTTTTTTGGACGCTCAAGTCTGTTTCGTATCCACTTTGGACGTTGTTTTTACGTCCATTATTAGATATAGGTGTCTTTAATGGACGTTGAGCTATGATTAGTTTCAATTATCGCACTTGTCAAAAGGGTCTGTCTGAAAATCAAAGGGTGATCTGTGCAATGATCGTGATTCGAACCCACGGCCTCTCGATCGCAGGTCCATTAGCCTAACCATTCCGCTACCCTTCTTCAATTTCTTGTACGTATGTAAGCGTAGATACAATCCTTAGTACTAGTACTTTACTCAATTCTTAGTACAATTCTGATACAAAAGTAATAATAAAATCATTTTGCTATAATCCGCGATGAAGTAAAATAGGAAATATATATAATATTGAGATAGACTCCACGAAAAAATCGCAAAGCTTTGTGATTTTGTCGTCGAGTCTATCTTCTGATGCTTCGGTTGCGGGGCGAAACGATTGTTGAGTTTGTGATAGTGAACTTATGTAGTGCTTGTGTATTGTGGTGGCGGTGGTGGAGGTTTGTGCATGTATTTTACAAATGCTGCATGTATCAGGTATGAAACGAAAAATGAAAACGAATTGTCCACTCCTCTACATTTAGCATTACATATTTACTATTTTACTTCATCGCGGATTATAGCAAAATAATTCCATTATTACTTTAGTATTATGGAACGCCGGAAAGCAACGCTTAATTCTATAAATTATTTACAGTTCCGATAGGTATCGGAAATCATCTCATCGATTTTTATGTAAACCTATGACTCATACTCTGATAGGGAGTTCAAAGTAAACAAAAGTGCACCTCTCAGATGAAATTGATTTGGAACCCTCTATTGATTTTAGTACCCCAATGGTCGCACCCTAACGTTTAGGCCCATGGATCCTTGTTTTTGAGGGTAGCTATAAATTTAGGGAGCCTGGCATTTATACTTAACAAGATTTTTAACTAATGAGATGGCTATGGCTATGTTTGACTGGCCCGTTGGAACAGTGGGTAGTGACCCTGCCTTCAGCTCCGTGGGTCGCGGGTTCGATTCCCGCCGAGGGCCTACATTTTCTATAAAAATGAATTTGTTGGTCTTTGAGCCTGGGTGTATATTTGTATTTAAGTATGTATTTCAAAAATACCCATATCACAAGTATTAAGTTACTTTCTTTGGGGATGGACGACCGTGTGTGTAAGTGTTCCAAATATATATTTATTTATGTATACAAGTTTAATCCTGAAAGGATAATTTAAAAAAAAAGTATTAATATTATAAATACGAAAGTTTTGTGAGTCCGCTGAACCAATATCGATGAAATTTGGCACAATTATTCCTTCATCATCTTCCTGCCCTTATCCCACTCTAAGTGGGGTCGGCACAACATGTTATAAACATGCTGTCATATGATTTGGCTGCGTTTTTACGACCGGCCGCCTGCCTGACGTCAACTTACCTCTGTCATATTTTGCGACACCTCGGTAAGAAAGAGGGTGGTCTATTCCACTAAACCGGATACCACACGGTGGGTCAACTTAACTTAGTCGCCTTTTACGACACCTCGGTAAGAAATGAGGTTGGTCTATTCTACTCAGCCGGATACCACACGGCGGCGGCACAATTATTCCTTATAAATTGGAATAACATATAAAAAAGTAAGTAACGGCCTGTTACTATCCCACTGCTGAGAATAGGTCTCGTCTCTCCGTGTTTGGAGAGAAGAAAGCTAAAACCTACCACGCTGCGCCAATGCGGATTGGTAGGTTACACATATCTCCAGAATTCTCTAGAGATATGCAGGTTTCCTCACGGTGTTTTCCTTCACCGAAAAGCGTGTGATAAATTGCAATTATCAACTAGGCATAAGTTTTTAACAGTACTTATTGGTGTCTGCCCGAGTTTGAACCCGTGACCTCCTCGAAAGAGTCGCGCGGTGTTATCGCTGGGCTACCACAGCTTCAAACATACAAGCATACATAACAGAATAACATATAGGCTATAGAAATCCTGTTAATTCTACAGGAATAGAACGGGAATAGGACAAATCATCTACATGTTATAAACATGTTGATGTTTTGGCTACGTATTTTACGACCGGCCGCCTGCCTCAACTTACCTGAGTCGCCTTTTACGACACCGCGGTAAGAAATGAGGGTGGTCTATTCTATTCAGCCAGATACCACACGGCGGGTCGTCTTACCTTAGTCGAATTTTACGATACGTCGGTAAGAAATGCGGGTGGTTTATTCTACTTAGCCGGATACCACACGGCGGGTTGTTTTATCTTAGTCGCCTTTTCTGAGACCTCGGTAAGAAATGAGGGTGGTCTATTCTACTCTGCCGGATACTACACGGCATTCTCTAATCAACTAATTATTAGAACTAGATTCTTTATATCTTTATAGATACTTCTTATTAATAACGTCCAACTGTGGGATAAAATTCACTATTTCCGTATTAAAAGGTATTTGAATATAACTAAAGTCGTTTACACGATTCTAAGTATTTAAGTAACGAAATAAACCTTTTTTGTGACATTAAATACTTTAACGCTAATGACCTCAATCCAAATTCAAAAAGTTATTCTATTGTGTATCTAGTCCGAAACAATAGATAAAGCTTATCGAATGCGTCTATTGTCTATGACATGCTTCCGGTCGAAGCAGAATTTAAAATGAAGAATTAAAACAGTCAATTGATAAGAAACAAAAGTAGTTATCTTGTTTATGGATTTTATTGTTGTACTTTGATTTGCATAGTTTTTTTTTTATTTTGATAATGATTATAAGATGATAAATTGAAAATACGTTAAAAAATAAATAAAAATATAAATAATCTGGTCTAGGTATTTATAGTATCTTGTAAAGTATTTTGTATTTTGAATTAATTGATTATTTAAAATCTGCAGCAGTTTCAATATAATATACATAACAATGATTTTTTTATGTTTCTTTTTATGTTATTGACCTTACTTTTTAAAGGAGGTTGTATTTAAAACTTGTAACATATATTTTTGGGTCTGATTATTTAATGTAGTGTTACAACTGATGAATTTTTATATTTTTTCAGATGGCTACATTACCAATCTACGTATCTTTAAGCAGGTAAGCGAAACATTTTAATTATTAAGTTATTTTGATGTGTTTTCAATTTAAATTGTTTTTTTCCTATTGGCGCAGAAGCATCATCGATTTTATTGACAAATTATTGCCATAATCATGTGCTTATTTATTTATTTTTTATCGGTGTAAACATTTCGTAAAAAAATCTTTTTTAACGAGTAATATTCTTAGTAATTTAATTAATTATTAATTTGGTAAAAATTATTAAATAAATTGCGTTATTTAGAGTTTTAGGTTTTTAGCCATAAACGAAACTTTATCCTTACATTGCTCGTACCCATAACTTTATGGCATTTTAACGACCGCTTTCTTTGCCCGGGCATAGATTCTAGACAGACGGTCCCTCAGGCCCAGGAAGCGTTTTGTAAATACACTAAACACGTGTCTTTTGTTGATGGTAAATTTAGAGCAGTTAATTACGGAAATTTTATGGAAACTTCGCTTGGTACTGACGGAAGTTTATTATCGAATTGGAAAATAGGAGTGTGGGCATATTTGGATTTTTAGTTTTTAAATGGTCATACTCCTTACACATTATTAAACAAAGCCTCCCGCCAAGCAGTAAACTTATAAAGTACTAAACAGATATTGAAGCGATTTTCACCAATTGCCTGATGATTCCTGACGAAGGTATTTAAACACGAATACACTTTATGGTAGTTATGTTATAATTTAATTTTAATTCTAAATTTAAGTCTAGCTAACATAGTGCGTAAGTTTCTATATTTTATTTTTTAATGTCTACTAACACAATGGATGTAATGTCTGTAAATTTAAGTAAATTATTATTATTTACTTTTAGGATAACGTAGATTTTCTCTAATTGCGGATTATTGCAAAATAATTAATTATTTATCTCTCATACATTTATTTACAAATCAATTTACATTTTTAAATATTTTCTAAAACATACAGGAAAAAAAAAACATTTAAAAATATAAAAAAATTGATATCCACGGAGAGCGGAGAAAGGACCCAAGCTCCCGGCGGTTAGGAATATAGAGTGAGGAACCTCCTCACAATGCGTGCCGTCTCAAGCAACACCGCCTTCTGTATCCTGCCCTTGATCCAACAATTAATTAATTATTATTATTTGTTTTTCACCTAAAAGTTTTCTACAGACTTGTGTTTTATGAAAGGTAATGATAATGTAGCAATCGCTAATAATGACAATTCAAATTCAAAATATATTTTCTTTAATATTTAAAGGAGTTAATCTTGTATGTATATATCACTACATATTATAAAACAAAGTCCATATTTCCGTATGTACGCATAAAACTTTAAAACTACGCAACCGATTTTGATGCAGTTTTTTTTAATAGATAAAGTGATTCCAGAGGAAGGTTTGTACGTATAATAACATTCAATACGAAGTAAAGAAATAATGTAATTTTTGAGGTTTCGGTAAATAGTTACATTTTTTTCCGCTTACATTGCAAACGCAGGCTAAGCCCTACGAGATTTATCAAAATGATGTACTAAGTATTTGTACACCTTAAAAAGGTCTACAGAAAAGTCCGCGATGGTATATATCTATCTCTTATGGATAACCCACAATAGCAGTTTTTTTCATTTACTTTTTACGAAAAATGATGCCTTATGTTCAAAGCAATTTTTATACAATACAGCATTAATCCTTATCCAATTGAGTACCTTAAATAAATTGTTGATTTAATATAGATCAATATTGCCGTTTACAGAATGTTATTTAAGTGAACATTTTCGGAGATATTACAGATTTAAAATCCCGCGAGGAGGCCGCGCTTAGACCTATAAGCACATCGAATTTAGCAGCGACCGGAGGCGCAATTAAATGTCCTTCTTTCAAGTTTATATTGTCTAATGATAAGAAAGCTATGAATGTTGTATGTAAAGACATTGTGTAATCAATTGTAAAAATAAATAATATCACTACATAGTATAAAACAAAGTCGCATTATCTGTCTGTCCCTATGTCCGTATATCCCTATGTATGCTTCAATCTTTAAAACTATGCAACAGATTTTGATGCGGTTTTTTTTAATAGATAGAGTGATAATAGATTAGAGGAAGGTTTACATGTCTAATAACATTAGAGTAGAGAAATACTGTAATTTTTGAGGTTTCTAATGTGATGTCGTAAATAATTACATTTTTTTCCGCTTACATTGCAAACGCAGGCTAAACCCTACGAGATTTATCAAAATGATGTACTAAGTATTTGTACACCATGAAAAGGTCTACAGAAAGAAAGGTCTATTTTTTGTCGTTTACTTTTTACGAAAAATAATGCCTTATTTTTGAAGCAATTCTTATACAATACAGCATTAATCCTTATCCAATTAATTACCTTAAATAAATAGTTGATTTAATATAGATCAATATGGCCGTTTACAGCATGTAATTTAAGTGAACATTTTCGGAGACATTTCAGATTTAAAATGCCGTGAGGAGGTCATTCAAGAGTTTGTTTAAAGATGTTCTGTAATTAATTGTAAAAATTAAATACATAGGGAAAATATAAAAGTAAATAAGTAATAATGTACTATATGAATTTAGATATTCCAAAGATAGCAGGAAATCTTCTTGGTATAGGGAAAGGAAATTGTTTTTCTCCAAATTTAACGCTTGCGGGCCACGGGCAGTAATGAATAAATCAAAACTACTGGATCAATTTTAATCATTTTTTTTACACTGACTGACATGGGATATATATTTTATACCCGTGCGAAGCAGGGGCAGGCCGCTAGTATAAATATATTTACGGAATCTCATGAAATCCAGCATGTAGGGGTTTTTGGGGTAAAATATCGAGCTAGCTAAGTGTTATTAATTAAAAACTCGTTTTATACGTGTTTTTCGGGTACTAAAAAAACTACTAAAATAGGAACAGATAATAATAGATATTTGAGCTCTCAAATGCAAAGCTATGACAGCGTAATGGTAACGTGTGAATCAATAGCTAAAACCTGGAATCGAATCCCACATATCACCCGTCGCTTTTTTCTTTTGTCATTCCTTTTTTTATATCTTTAAAAAAATTACCGAGCACTCAGTCACCTTTTTTTTTAAATGTCAGGAAAACTCATTATGGGTCGTCACCGCCCGACGGGGACGAGCGGCGGGTATGTCGGACTCTCACCGACTAAAAACCTGACAGTGCTCTACCACGCTGCTGGTGGCGAGTATAGGGTACCCATGAAGACATTACCCCCCGCCAGCAGCAATTCTGTACCCCAGAGTGCGCCACCTCTGGGTCGGGGCCTCTCTAAAAGTGGCCCCTCCCTCCGCTGGACGATGCATCGGGAGCACCAGATGCATCGACCGCCGCAGGGACCTTATAGAGCGGGCGTCCGATTGAAAGGCTCAGTCACCTAGGTAGTTCTTTATTAAGTAAATTTGAAAAAAAAAATGCTTTTGAATCAACTCTGGTCAACTGGTTCGGAAAGCTGTTCTTACGGAGAAGAGCCAGCAAGAAACTCGGCGGTTGCTGTGATCAAAATGTATAAGATTTAAAAGCACTCGTTTACAAGTTTACTTGAGTAAAGAATATATTGAATTTCTATTCTATAAGTGCATCCTCCTGCCCCTATCCCACACTAAGTGGGGTCGGCACAACATGTTATAAACATGCTGTCACATGATATGGCTGCGTTTCTACGACCGGCCGCCTGACTGACGTCAACTTACCATACCTAGTCGTATTTTACGACACCTCGGTAAGAAAGAGGGTGGTCTATTCTACTAAACCGGATACCACACGGTGGGTCAACTTACCTTAGTCGCCTTTTACAACACCTCGGTAAGGAATGAGGTTGGTCTATTCTACTCAGCCGGATACCACACAGCGGGTCGACTTACCTTAGTCGCCTTTTACGACACCTCGGTAAGTAAAGAGGGTGGTACTATTCTATTCAGCCGGATACCACACGGCGTCGAATTTCTATTCTATAAGTATTTCTTCTAAACTTAAAAAGTTTTAGTAACATTTCATTTAAGAAGAAAAGAAATTAGTAACATTTCATTATAGCAATCTTATATAAGGTCGGAAAGTTGATAAATCCAGGCATTTTTATAATTTATGTCCACAATAGTATTTATTATACACGCCGTGTGGTATCCGGCTGAATAGAATAGTACCACCCTCATTTCTTACCGAGGTGTCGTAAAAGGCGACTAAGGTAAGTCAACCCGCCGTGTGGTGTCCGGCTGAGTAGAATAGACCAACCTCATTTCTTACCGAGGTGTCGTAAAAGGCGACTAAGGTAAGTTGACCCACCGTGTGGTATCCGGTTCAGTAGAATAGACCACCCTTTTTCTTACCGAGGTGTCGTAAAATACGACTGAGGTAAGTTGACGTCAGGCAGGCGGCCGGTCGTAAAAACGCAGCCAAATCATGTGACAACATGATTATAACATGTTGTGCCGACCCTACTTATAGTGGGATAAGGGCAAGAGGATGATGAATAGTATTTATTATACGGCTTTCTGTAAAATATTCTCTAAAAATAAATTATAACCCCAGCATTGTCTTTGACCGGAAGTAAACCACATGCCAACTCGTAATTTAAAATTTAGTAGACAATAATAACTGTATATCTAACGCCAATAAAACATTGATAGTCATATTGTCTTCACAGTTGCGATGAAGCTGAGCTTTCGTCGCTTCCTGTCCGAGTAAGGAAGTAGAAACTGCGACGTGCTTTGGGCTAGGGCTGGCGCGAGCGTGCTTTTACAAAGCTTCTCTAAATTAATTTATAGAATTAGGCGTTACTTTGCGGAGATCCATAATACAAAAATAAAATTATTTTGCTATAATCCCGATGAAGTAAAGTAGAAATTATATATAATGCTTAATGTAGAGTGGACAATCGGTTTTCATACCTGATACATGCAGGATTCGTAAAAACACATGCACAAACCTCCACCACCGGCACCACAATACACAAGCAGTAAATACCTTCACAATCACAAACTCAACAATCGTTTCGCCGTGTAACCGACGACTCCACGATTCCATTGCTTTGCGATTTTGTCGTGGAATCTATCTCATCCTGCCCTTATACCACTCTAAGTGGGGTCGGCACAACATGTTATAAAAATGTTGTCACATGATTCGGCTACGTATTTTACGACCAGCCGCCTGCCTGATGTCACGTTACCTTAGTATTTTACGACACCTCGGTAAGAATGAGGGTGGTATATTCTACTCAACCGGATAGCTCACGGCGGATAAAAGATAATACTAGTAAAGTGTACAAAAAAGTATTACAAAAATGTATCAAGAGATAGGAACAGAAATAGTTTCGCCATGTGGTATCCGGCTGAGTAGAATAGACCACCCTCTTTCTTACTGACGTGACGTGAAAGCCGACTAAAGAAAGTTGATGTCAGACAGGCCGTGAAATATCTATCCGAATCATGTGAAAATATGTTATTATAGGTTATATAGGTTGTGCCAACCATACTTAGAGCGGGACAATGTCTGGAAGATGATGAATAATTAGTAGCTGTCATGCTGCCAATTGCCGTTCTTTTTTCAGGTTCATTTGATTTTTAATATTTTTAAATAAATCTTTCATTCCGTTCTATTTATTTAGTGCCAACCCTATACATTGAACTTGACAGTATCAGAATATCATATTCCTTTCACAGAACACATATTGGCATTGCCTTTTTCGTCTTTTGACGAAATACTTCTCACATACTAATTATCTTTAACAAAGAGCCGTCTAGTTTTTTTTTTATAAATCAACATTATTAATAGTTAGTGAATAATCTAGAAGGTTTTTCTAGAAGGCACTGCAAAGTTCTTCAATTAATAAATATATGCTCTTTGTCGTATCCGACTATGGCGACCTTAGGTATTCCTTGCATGAGCTCGGATGTGGCTGGCAAATCCAAACTTGTGCTTAAACGTGCGGTCACAGGTTGGGCAGTTTTCGCGCTGCCCGGTCCCCCCGTTACCTATTTGGCTATCACAGCATTACGTTTGACAGCTAAAATATCTTCAATTCACGAAAACAGACATAAAACGTAATTTTTTTTAATGAAACCTCAGTAGATCGTCGATCACGCGCACGCAAGGAAAGCTTTATATTTTACCGTTTCCGCAATATTTTTTATTGCTGCTCCTCTCCTATTCATCTTAACGTGCTATATAGTCGATAACCTTCCTCGATAAATGGACTATCTTACAATGAAAGAATTTTACAATACGGTCTAGTAGATAAGATAAGCGCTTTCAAACAATCAATCAATCAAACAAACAAACTCTTCAGCTTTATATATTAGTATAGAGTATAGGTATTTACCATATGTAACTCTTGCATAACACAAGTATTAAGTCACTTTGAAGTTTCACTACCGTGTGTGTAAATGTCCCCATATATTTATTTAATTGTAAAATGTCGGTAGGGTAAGTCTGTTCTTACCCTATATAAGTGTTATATCCTTTCCTCCTACATATACATCAGCTAATCGGTATAGGAACATCCAAAACAAGCCTGTCGAATAACGTGAGAAGATATTTGCGTGTCAGTAATGCATACGTTAAAATATTTCAACAGTTACTACAAAAATTAATAAAACGTTAATTTAGAAAGATCTATAGGAATGCCGCCAACACTGCTCGATAGATATGTACCAGTTGTTAAACAAGCATGACAATCAGGCATGAAACATGACACGGTATGTGTAATGATTTATCATGTGAAGTGTAAAGAAAAAGTAACGGCCTGTTACTATCACACTCCCAGCAGTGATAAAGGCCACATTTCTCCTAAAATATCAGTCTAATTTACATAGCATTATGTCCTATGGAATATTGTTATGGGGTAAATGCGCGTATAATGAAAAAAAAGGAATTACAAAAAAGAGTCATACGTGGCATTTACAATTTAAGTCCGAGTGATTCCCTGCGAGAGATGTTTAAGGAAATAGGTATTCTTACATTTGCTTCACAGTACATTTTAAGTAATTTAATTTTTGTAAATAAAAATATATTAAAGAGTTATAGAATGATAGGTGATGTATATAATAGACAAGTAGGAACCGACATAAGCTTGCGGCCCCTGCTTGCGCCTTTCAAAGGTACGAAAGTCGTTTGTGGGTTTGGGTATCTTTATTCAAATAAGCTGTTTCAAGCACTTTTGAATCGTCAAGGATCAATATGATTAATGAAGCTAAAACTGGTTCAGAATGTTGCTCTTATCTTGAAGAACAAGAAGGAAACTCAGCAGGCAATTTTTTAATTATTTTCAATTTTACTTTATTTAACTACAGTCTTGTAAGAAACTGAAGGGATTTCAAAATACAGGCATTTTTATCATCCAAATAATCTTCAGTTTTATAAATGCTTCAAGTTTAAGTATATCTTTTATATTTAATTTAAACCTTTTTGTACGCTGATCTAGTATGGATTGCGAAATTTTATACCGAATACCGAGACTATCGATGAGTTGCTAACTTTGCTAAATCGCAACTTTTTGTGACCTCTAATAGAAAGATTTTAACAGTCTTTTGATGACCATAAAAATAGTTATCAAAGTCGGTTAACCTTAAAAGCTAGTCATATACTGCCGCGGACTTTTATTTGAACTTTTAACTCCTATTCATCTTTGCGTGATTTTATATTATTTTTTATCGGTCCATTAGTTCCTGAAATTAGCTTTATATATTAGAATATATTCAGATCTTATCCGAATATAGCCGAATTACTATTATAGTATGTTAGACTTTTCGGCAGATTTCTCTTCGCAATATCCACAAAGTGAGCTTAAAATTTCACTTCAAATTAAAAAAAAACATTCCATGCCGTATAATGGATGTATGTAAATAACTTCACGGTATAGCGTGGTGACGAGCGATCAATCATTGTATGGTAGTCAGGCGCGCGTCGGCGGCTAATTCTTAATCTGCAAGATTAATTGACTTTTAGTTTAACTGAATTATCCGGTCAATTTAACCTGGACATTAAGATGTAAGTGTAATGAGAACACGAAGTTTCGAGAACTTAAGATGTAAAACAGCAATGTAATGCTGAATGTAAATTGTGCTATCATTTTTCATACTTTATACATGCAGTATTCCAAAAAAACGCATGCACTAGCAAATACCATTCATCTTCCTGCCCTTATCCCACCCTAAGTGGGGTCGGCACAATATGTTATAAACATGTTGTCATATGATTTGGCTACGTATTTTACGATCGGCCGCCTGTCTTAGGTCTGAAGGTAAGTTACCGTAGTCGTATTTTTAGTCTCCTCGGTAAGAAAGAGGGTGGTCTATTTTACTCAGCCGGATATCACACGGTGGGTCAACTTACCTTAGTCGCCTTTTACGACACCTCGATAAGAAATGAGGGTGGTACTATTCTATTAAGCCGGATACCACACGGTGTCACTAGCAAACACCACTATTACACTATAATACTAGCACTGCACACATTCACTACCACAACAATCGTTTCGCCCAGATCAATAGCATCATCAGGAGATAGATACAACGACGAAATCGCAAACCGCACCAATTAATAAAAACAAAAATTGTTCCTTTGGGAACAGAAAACTACCCAGTATAAAAACGGAATTTAAAGAAACCTATATGTTTTTTCCAGTTTAGATATACATAAAAATATTGTTAAATTTTGTACTAATTCGTTGGCCTTTTGATTGCTAAAGCGGTATACACACGCACGTACCTAATACGCCTTTATAATTCTGGTATTAAACAATACCTAGTTGACCGAGCCTTAATAATTAATAATTTTTTACAAAAGAAAAAAAAGAAACTTAAAAAAATAAATAAGTTGTTGGGGATTGATCCTACATTTCTCGAAATTGCACGTTCCCCGAATACGTTACGGTGACTTGACATTTAATGGTACAAATAGTGTTTTATATTCAATATAAATTTTAGTATTTTTTAATGCCCAAAAACAGAGAAAACTTTTTTTTACATAAAACCTAGCTAGATCGATTTTTCTCCCCCTCTACATGCTGAATTTCAGGAAAATCGTTGGTGCCGTTTCCGAGATGCCGAAAATATATATATACATACAAGATTGAAGATTACCTTAAGCTCTTTTAGTGTATACTAACACAGATTTATTTTTACATAAAACCCGCTGATGCGGATGAGATTGTCTGTTACTACAAAGTGGTACACATGCAGCGTAAACGAAACGTGAAATTAAGATGTAATGAGATGGGGCTAATTATAACGTCATTATAACGCCTCATTTTTTGCCATAATTTCGTTATACAAGTCTATGGTGAGTTTCGAAATATTATATTATAGTTATCTCTTTGTCTGGGAATAAACAGTGTTTGCATAATCAAATTAGAATAAACGAAATTTGAGCTCAGAAGGTTAGTAAGTTGAAGTGACGACAGTCCTCATAGGCCAACATATTTTAAGGTAATGAAATACAAGAAGGTCGTCGTAAACCGCTGATTACATTTGGCTCAAGATTATATGGCTTGGAATCCCTTTAAAGAGACGTTTATCGTGGGCATCTATTTGTTGAAGAGAGTGAACTAGATTAATCTCTGACTGATTGTACTCTTGATTTTAAATATATCGACTCAATTTCTCTATGAATTTATAAAAAGACCAGTCGAAATCAAATTAAAGTATTGTAAATTGATAACTCAATGTCAGTGTAATCACTACTGGTCAAGTGGATTGCTCATAAAAGCTTAATAGACGGACAACCTTTCGCATTTATAAAATTAATAGCTGTACCAGTAGCTTCGTCCATGTGGCAGTGTATTACAAAATGTTTCTCAAAAATATTTTTTTTTATAAAAATTAGTTATTGTGATTTGACCATAAGAGATAGAGACATGCTGTCGCGGACTTTTTTGTAGTAATTTTTGTAGATCTTTTATTCTCTAGTACATTGTTTTAGTGTATCTCTGTTCGTTTGCGCAACGCAAGCAACTCAAGTACCCAGCTGGCGAGTTTTTTATATCTTCATGACCTTTTAAAGCACAAAACAAAAACGGTAATGCACTATTAACGTAAACCTTCCAGAAGAATTGCAGTGCCTTTTAGTATAACCGTACAATACTCCGGACAATAGATTTAAGAAAATCGATCTCATACAGACAGACAACTTTTGGGGACTTTGTTTTATAAGTATAGAAGACTAGAAATCGCCAGCGGCTTCGCCCGCATGGAAAGGTTAAAACCGTAATATAGTCTTTTAATAATTAAAAAAATGGTTAAAATGTGATAACCTTAAAAGCTAGACATATACTGTCGCGGACTTAAATCTTTAACATTTGTCGTTTTCGTAATATTTTATATTGCTGTTCCTCTCCTATTCATCTTAATGTGATGTTATTATATAGCCTATAGGATTCCTTCATGAATGAACTATCTTACACTGAGTTTTTTCGGTCCAGTAGTTCCTTAGATTTGCGCGTTCAAACAATCAATCAAACAAACAAGCTCTTATGCTTTATATATTAGTATAGATTATAGATTGTCTTTCGTTCTATAGTCGTTAATACAGACTATTAAGTTAATGGGGTATATTCGCACCGCGCTGTTAACGCATCGTGTATCGTCGTTTTAAGGTATGACTGTTTGATAGTGTTCGAAAAATTAATATGGTCCAACTGTAATACAATAGGTGTTCGCGTTCGTGTTTACAAACACTACCAAGTTTAGAGTAATCTAATAAGTGATAGCCACGTGTGCGAAGATGCAAGACGTTTCGTATCACATGAGATAGCCTCAGACAGTGATGGACTGTAGGACTGTAAACCAGATGGCTTTGGGACATTACACATGCGCCCTCCCGGGCTCGATTCATCTTTAAATACACTTTGTATGTCATTAATTTGTTGCGTCAATCACATTTAATTGTGATTGACGCAACAAATTAATGTATTAACATTAGTTGTGTCCTTTAAACCGAATTATTGCTAAGCTGTGTCACAAATTGTTTCTCTTAAGACCGTACACCGCGTACGCGTACACGCGTACGTTGTTCCAAAACCTCCTCTATCATGCAGTGAAAATTCCATTAAAATTAGCTTAGTTATTTCGTTGAATGTACTCGTACTATTGCTCTATACCTTCCTCAAGGATTGCATGTTTTTGTAAAGATCCTACAAAAATCTGTTTAGTAAATTTTGAGTAAATCGATCACTTACAGACAGACAGCTTTTGGGGAATTTGTTTCATATTATACTAGTTTTTACCCGCGACTTCGTTCGCGTGGACTGTTGTGTACGCTAGTTCGCTAATAGGCGCTTTTCAATGTCATCCTATTCCTGTAGAATTAACAGGCCAAATATCATCGATAACGGTGCAGCGGATTCACCGTGAAAGAGTAACAAACGTACATCCATACTCATAAACTTTCGCATTTATAATATTAGAGATAGAGACATGCTGTAACAGATTTTTTGTAGTATTATTTATATCAAATCAAATTAAAATAACCTGTATACAAATAACCTCTTTAAAGTACTTTTGAATCGTCAAGGATCAATATGATTAATGAAGCAACAACTGTTTAGGAATGTTGCTCTTACCGAAAAGAACCAGAAAGAAACTCGGCGGTCAATCTTTTAAACATCAATTGTACATTATTAAACCGTTGTCTTTTATGAATGTGAAATAATTTTCAAATTCAATAATTTTTATCATCCAAATAATCATCAATTTTTTAATAGATTCACGTATAAGAATATTTCTTAAATTAATTTAAACCTTTTCCTTAGGCTGGTCTAGTATTAATTAGATTCAGATAATAGTGCCTGCCTTGGGTATGAACCCGCGGCATGTATGTTATTACATATATGTATTGTAATGGCAAATGGCTATTGTTATAAAAAACAACTTGGGACGCCTTTAATCCGACCCCAATATATCAGTTTCGACATGTTTATTATGCTAATTGGCATCGATTGCAATCCCTTTTATGTGTAGGTGCAATACGAAGAATTATCATACAATCATTTTAAACAAGATATTTTTTATATAGTAATTGTAATTATTCAAAGTCGGATACAACACGGTGGATCGACTTACCTCAGTCGCCTTTTATGACACCTCGGTAACAAATGAGGATGGTCTATTCTACTCAGCTAGATACCACACGGTGGTTCAACTTAGTTTAGTCGCCTTTTGTGACACCTCGGTAAGAAATGAGGATGGTCTGTTCAACTCAGCCGGATACCACACGGCTGAAATGGAATTACCAAATCTGAAAAGAATATCTAATATTATAATATAATGAGTTATTTTGCAAATATATCATTCGTGTTTTGTACTTTATAATTGATAAAAGTAGGCGTTAAGTTGCGAAATTTCGTAATACAAAAGAATTATTTTGCTATAATCAGTGTTTTTTAAGTAAATTTTTGTAATATAGAAAGGAAAAATCATACTTATCTATACAAATATATAAAGCTGACGAGTTTGTTTGTTTGATTGTATTGAATGCGTTAATCTCAGGAAGTGCTAGACCGTTTTGAAAAATTCGTTGCTTGTAAGATAGTTTATTTATCGAGGAAAGCTATATAACATCACGATAAGATGAATAGGAGAGGAGCAGCAATAAAAAACATTGCGGAAAAGGCAAAATTTAAAGCTTTCCTTGCGTGAGCTGAGTAAACGGTGATTGTTAATAAAAAAACATGCATTATAAATAATTTACATAGCAAAACCATTTTGGCCTGGTCAGCTAGTATCTTATACACTTATACATGCAAGATCAGTTACCGCACGTATCACGAGACACCACCAGGACCAACACAGTACACAAGCACTACACACATTCACTACCACACATATCAATTATACACAACTTTTAACAGAAAACTCAGTGGTGACTGCCCGGGGTTCCAACCTATGACCTTTTAGAAAGATAGGCACGGTTTCACCGCTGGGCTATCACAGCTTCAAATTCATGAAGTTTTTAAAATCGTTATAAAAAATTAAAAAAAGAAATACACCAATCAATTTGAAATTTGAGAAATTTTCCGATGTTAAAATTTCCCCAATTTCCTATTGAGAAAATTTTCCAATTTCGTAATGAAAAAAAATTTCCATTGACAAATATCCCAATTTCCCATGGACAAAAAGCCCTTCATTGACAGATATTTATTATATAATGTTTAGATTAATTTGAATAAGGCACATCAAGCAAATTTGATACGAGTTGGCGTGAGAAAGGTGAAGTATGTAGCCCAGTGGTGGGCGAACGTGGGCCGGTATTGATGAAATGCAGCTGTTGCTCGTGCCGCTATTAAAATACAATTAATAATATCCATCACTTATGACATTTACCGAATTAAAGAAATTTCCAAAATTGGATATTTCTAGCAAATATTTTGAATTAAAGCAAATATTTTGATTATTTTTGCCCTCGCAAAGTGACGCCAAATTCATCCGTGAATAAAATAATGACGAATACGAATCGCTGGGCTGATACACCTTTTTTATTGTTGATTACAAATAACTAATGGCCAATGCACTTATTAACCTTTTAACTGCCTACGTGCGCTTGAAAATTTATTATAAACACGATTAAGAGGCGGTATTTTGATTTTAACGAATCCTCTGCATCTAGCCATTTATGGTGAGATCGGGTTATGACGCACAAAGAGCTGAAGATATTATTATAAGAAAAGGGTTAGGTCCTAAATGATTCGTTTGGTAAATGTAACATATTTACCTTTTAACGGCGCTATTTAAATTGTATTTAGTTTATTTTATAGCTTATTTCATAGTTTCCAAACTGTCTTCGATATAGCTTAGAAATATCCGCCGTGTGGTATCCTGCAGAGTAGAATAGATCACTCTTATTTCTGATCGAGGTGCTGTTATAGGCGACCAAGGTAAGTTGACGTCAGGCAGGCCGCCAGCCGTAAAATACCTAGCCAAATCATGTGACAACATGTTAAAACATGTGCCGACTACACTTTACTCTTATCCCACTTAAAGTGGGATATTCTTATCCCACTTTAAGTGTAGTCAGTGAATGAATGAAAAGCTTAGAAATACATCCGAATCTGTCTAAATCAGTAAAAACTCAATTTTGATTTGAAATTGGTGTTAAATTAAGTACAGATTTCAATTAATTTTGAAAGAACTTATTTCTATTTTGTACGGGGATGAAGAGTAGCTATTTCCACGCATTTTTATCATCTATGTAATCCTCGACAGTAAAAAAGGCTTTCTGTATCAGCCTCATTTTAACAGTGTTTTTAAACTGCTATAATAGCAAAGCTAAAGGTATTAGAATTCAATAATTTAAGTGTAATGCATTATTACTATTATGCATTATTACATTATTACATAAGCTGTGGTAGCCCAGCGGTAACACCGTGCGCCTCTTTCGAGGAGGTCTAGGGTTCAAACCCCGGGCAGGCACCAATGAGTTTTCTAGTAAAACTTATGTGTCTAATTGATAATTGCAATTTATCACACGCTTTTCGGTGAAGGAAAACATCGTGAGGAAACCTGCATATCTCTAGAGAATTCTGGGGATATGTATAACCTACCGATCCGCATTGGAGCAGCGTGGTAGGTCTTAGCTCCAACCCTTCTCTCCAAAAATGGAGAGAAGAGGCCTATGCCCAGCAGTGGGATAGTAACAGGCCGCTACTTAATGCATTATTAACATCAAATTCATCATGGGTCATCACCATCTAAAATTTAAATGACAATGAAATCTTATATTAACTTTAACAATCAAAAATGATATATCACCTATCTTTTACTTGTATATTCTCTTATTACAATGGTATAAAAAATGACTATTGTATAAAAGCAAACAATGTTGATATAGACAATGGTTTCTAGTTAAAGTTACCTTCAATTATACAAGCTGATTGTGCAACTTAGTAACATTTAAACAGTTTAAGCTTACAGAAGTAACTATGGAGTTATTTTGCTACAATCCGAGGTTTTTAAGAAATCCTTTCTCATACCTCATATGAGTAATGGCAATGTGGTGGTAGCTTTCGTTTGTGGTAGCTACTGTTACTAATCCTTCATGTATATGGCATGAGCACGGGTTGAACTTTACACTTAGCATTACACCGATCTCCCAAAAAACGCGAATTATAGCTTAATAATTCTATAAAATAATAATAATGAGCTGTGGTAGCCCAGCGGTAACACCGTGCGTCACTTTCGAGGAGGTCATGGGTTCAAACCCGGCCAGACACCAATTGTTTTTCTATTAAAACTTATGTGTCTAATTCATAATTGCAATTTATCACACGCTTTTCGGTGAAGTAAAACATTGAAACCAGCATATATCTAGAGAATTCTGGAGATATGCGTAACCTACCAATCCGCAGGAGCAGCGTGGTAGGTCTTATCTCCTAAACTTCTCTCCAAAAAACAGAGAGAAGAGGTCTATTCTCAGCATTGGGATAGTAACAGGCCGCTACTTTTAATTCTATAAATATTTTTCTATTATGGAATTCTGCAAAATAACGCTTAATTTTATTAATTAGTAAATGTTTAAGTAACCCATCGATATAACAAGCAATTTAAGAATTTCCTGCAGTAAACGTTGTTGGAAACTTTCTGAACACTAAACCATTATATCCAGCTTGAACCGGTTTCAGAAAATCGAATTACATATTGACTTTCATAATAACCGGGTAATTGAATGAATTATTTAAAGTAAACTGAAATTATTCTACTTCTTCTACTTAGTAAAAATCAGGGGTCCGCTTTTCGACTCATCTTCGTCCACTTTGTCCGGTCTTGAATAGCTGATTTTTTAAGTTATTGGCTCACGTCACTATACTAAAATAAACATTATATCATGATTTATAGAAGCAGGCGTTACTTTGCAAAATTCTATAAAACAGTAGTTAATACTTAATGCTTTACTGTAAAATTATATCGATTATAGTTATTACTTAATGAGCTATTTTATGATACACCAAACATTTCGACTTAAGCGGTATCAGCAGAAGACATTGGCGCTTGTTCTTCTAGATTGGCGCACAAGTCGCCAATTGTCTTCATATTTTAGGCGGAAATCTTCGATTTAAATCTTTAATTATATCTGAAACCATAATCAAACCGAAAGCTAATAATACCGATATGGGGTGAATAACCGCAATCCTTTTGTACCCTGTTTATAATATGTCTAATATCGTTAACTTAATATTCGCCGTCAGGTTTCCGTATAAGGCTTCATTTGGCTCTTGGATACAGATTGTGGGCGAGCTTTTTGGATTGTAGACAATTAAAGAAATCACTTACTGCTAATGGAATCACCTCATCATCATTCTCCTGCCCTTATTCTACTCTAAGTGGGGTCGGCACAAAGTTTTTCGCTTTCATTCTCTACTATCATTCGTCAACTCGGCTCTACTCCTTTTATATGAATGTCATACTTCACACAATCCAACTTAGCCGTGTGGTATCCGGCTGAGTAGAATAGTATCACCCTCTTTTCTTACCGAGGTGTCGTAAAAGGCGACTAAGGTAAGTCGACCCGCCGTGTGGTATCCGGCTGAGTAGAATAGACCAACCTCATTTCTTACCGAGGTGTCGTAAAAGGCGACTAAGGTAAGATGACCCACCGTGTGGTATCCGGTTTAGTATAATAGACCACCCTCTTTCTTACCGAGGTGTCGTGAAATACGACAGAGGTAAGTTGACGTCAGGCGCAGGCGGCCGGTCGTAAAAACGCAGCCAAATCATGTTACAGCATGTTTATAACATGTTGTGCCGACACCACTTAGAGTGGGATAAGGGCAGGAAGATGATGATGACTTCACACAATCCAACCATCTCCTTTTAGGTCTCTAGTCACATCTCCATTCACATTCATACTTAACATTCGTTTGTTTACATGATTTAGATTCCTCCTTCTTACTTGACCAAAATTACCAATGTATGATATTAAAAATGAAACATTTAATCGGCTTAGTGTTTTGTGTTACGTGCACTGGACACACAATAGTGTAAGTGTATTGTAATTATACAAAAGCATTATAAAAAAGTGTTAGATTTAGTGAAGGCGTGTAAGGCTTTAAGATTTCGTCGTGGAACCTATCTCCTAATAGGGGTGAAACGATCGTTGAGATTGTCGTAATGAATGTGTGTATAAGGCGTGAGAAGGTTTAGCTCTTCCTATACTTAGCGTTATATAAATTACTTCAAAAAAACGCGGGCTATCTAAATATTTATATTACTACTTTTGTAACGCCGTGTGGTATCCGGCTGAATAAAATGTACCACCCAGAAATGATTCTTACCGAGGTGTCGTAAATGGTGACTAAGGTAAGACGACCTGCCATGTTGTATCCGGTTGAGTAGAATAGACCACCCTCATTACTTACCGCGGTGTCGTAAAAGGCGATTAAGTTAAGTTGAACCATTGTGTGGTATCCGGTTAAGTAGAATAGACCACCCTCTTACCGAGGCGTCGTAAAATATGACTAAGGTAAGTCGACCCACCGTGTGGTATCCGGCTGAATAAAATAGACCGCCCTCATTTCTTAACGAGGCGTCGTAAAATACGACTAAGGTAGTTGACGTCAGGCAGGCGGCCGGTCCGTAAAATACGGAGTCAAATCATGTGACAACATGTTGGGCCGACCCCACTTAGAGTGGGATAAGGGCAGGTAGATGATTATTACTTATGTACTATGGAATTCTATAAATTAAGTGGTAAGGAGATATATAAAAGTGATATAGACTTTGTCGGTACTAACTAAGGTACTACTGTCGGTAAGTCCAAAGAACGTTGTTAATAAATAGAAGGTAGATAATAGAAGGTATTAATATAACGTTAATAGAAGGTAGTTTCATATAATTTCCAACAAACAGACCGTTTTACCTGTTACATGTGGTTATATGTTAATGAAGATGCCTGTCTGCCGGCGAAGCGTGAAGTGACGCTTTGTGGGGTGATGGCCCTATAGAACTAATTAATTGTCTTTTACAAAGATCTTATCGCCTTTGATATCGCCGTCATTTACTTGTTAAAAGGGATGTGAAATGCTGGAATAAATGGGTAAATAATCGATTTTGTCTTTGCAAATTGAATCGATTTGTAAAAGATCCATTAATCGATTTTTGCATGTAATTGAAATGTTTTGTAACAATTCGAAAATTTATAAGTTTTTGTATATAATAATTAAATTAAAACTCGATTTTACATTATAACCTTAAATCTAGAGTAAATAAGGTTTACTGCTAAAAAAACAAATGGTGCTATTGTAAAATTAATTTAAAATGTGTTCTGGCTTCATTGGTTAAATTCAACGACGCATACTTACAAATCCTCTCTTCCAAAGAGATTACAACAGTGAGATAAGATCGCACTTTGCACATTAACTTTATCTATTATTTATTTCTCTTGTTCTTTTCACTTTGTATTTTTATTTGTGCCATAAAGTTATCTATTCTATCTTATTCTTCTACTTGGCTTTTTTAATTAAAAAGAGAGAAAAAAGAAAGAAATAGAGAGTATTTAATACATATAATAGATTTTTTTGTAGATTTTCAATATTTACAAAGTACAAAAGAAAATATAAAAAAGTAATCGATTGTTGAGTTCGTGATAGTGAACGTATGTACTGACGTGTTTTTACGAATGATCGTTTCGCCCCGCAACGGAAGTACATCAGAAGATAGACTCCACGATATAATCGCAAAGGTTTGTGCATGTGTTTTTATGAATCATGCATGTATCAGGTATAAAAACGAATTGTCCTCCCTACATTTAGCATTACTTATTTTCTATTTTACTACTTCGCGGAGTGTAGGAAAATAATTTTATCATTACTTATATATAATTGATCTGCGCAAAGTAACGCCTGATTCGATAGATTATTTACAACGCAGGTTATTTAAATCGGTTATACGAAGAAAACTAACGATTAATATATAAATCGATTATTTTTTGACATCACTAGATGTTCTTTTGTAGCGAACTAAGTTTGCTTATTATACACAAGTTTTATTTATATATTCAATTAATTTCATAACATTTTCTACCACCTTGTTCTTTTCAATAAAAGACTCCCAGACAGATAATCTACATATCGGGCTTGAAGCCATAGGAACCTATAAAAAATCTCATAGTCTTTTGCTGTTTTACCATACTACTATTTTATTATAGTTAACTTGAAACTTAATGATAGGTAATTTCATTGTTGTAATGATTTTCTGAAGGTCAAGGTTCCATCAGTACCGGGTACCGTAACAGGTGACCGAGCTTTGCTCGGTAATATTTTACAATATAAAAAAATAAACTTTAAAAAAAAGAAAAGATAATTGGGTAGGTTGGGTTCGATCCTAGGTATTTTTATTTCTCAAGACCGCCCGTTCCCCGAATAAGCTACGCTGACTTGACAATTCCCGGCAAAAATAGTGTTTTATATTCAATGTAGATTTTAGTTTTTTTAATGCCCAAAACAGGGGTAAAATGTTTTTTTTTAATAAAACCTAGCTAGTTCGGTTTTTCTCTCCAAAACCCCCTACTCCATCCACGATTTTCCTAATCGTATCGTAGAGCAATTTTCGAGATCATAATAATGTAAAATTATTATTGTAAATGGTATGACAATACTTTACGCGCGACCTCGTTCGCGTGACCTGTTGTCGCGTGATAGAGTGTTAATAGATGGCGCTTTTTAGTAGAATTTACAGGATTTCTATAGTCGATATGTTATTCCTGTGTATGAGGATAATTATGCCAAATTTCTTCGATATTGGCTCAGCGGATTCGCCTTGAAAGAATAACTAACATATATCGATACTCACAAACTTTCGCATTTATAATATTAGTAGGACATCGTTCCCATTTACCCGAACTAATATTAAAAAGCGAAAATATGTCTGTTTGTTTCTCAGCTAATCCGCTGGTCTAATATCGATGAAATTTGTCACAATTAAAGCTTATGCACCGGAGTGACATATAGACTGAAAAAATCCCATTTTCTATATAGATATGGAAAAAGACATACAGTATAAATAAGGATACTTCATGAATTGGCTTGAAAAGTCAAGTGAGTGTGGAAGTCATCATCTTTCTGCCCTTATCCCACTCTAAGTGGGGTCGGCACAACATGTTATTAACATGTTTTCACATGATTTGGCTTCGTATTTTACGACCGGGCACTTATAGCAAAACCTTGGCAATAAATGTAATAAATCTTCATTTAACATAACATTTTCCACCTGGTGTACTACATTGTTCCTATTTCTTACCATACTAGTTCCCATGATTTTCACCACAACAATGTCACCGGTTTCTCTTCAATTATATCTCACATCGGCTTCCTATATCGTGGTATGGGCAAATTGTTAACTAATAATTAACTAGAAAAATGTTTTACAATTTTTTTCTTATCATGAATAGATTAGAATAGAAATTTAGTACGATGGAATTTTTCGTTCTCAAAATCAATATATTCTTTATTCAAGTAGGTTTATAATATTATCATCCTCCTGCCCTTATGCCACTCTAAGTGGGGTTGGCACAATATGTTATAAACATGTTGTCACATGATTTCGCTACGTATTTTACGACACCTCGGTAAGAAAGAGGTTAGTCTATCCTACTCAACCGGATACCACACGGTGGGTCAACTTACCTGACAACGGGTCCAGTAGTTCCTGAGATTAAACAATCAAACAATCAAACAAACTCTTCAGCTTTATATATTAGTATATTTATTTTTATAAATACTACCAGTACAGATACATAATGAAAAATGGTATATTTAAAATTAAGTGAACGAAAAACAAAGTCAGAGCCATCTTTAATTTGCACATCAACAATATTTATATATCTCTTCTTAAATCAGATGCATACAAAGATAACGCAGCTGCAGTAATTATCCGAGTTTAAATTGCAATTAACACGATAGTGCAAATTCACCGAGTCGGACACAGTCGTGTGCTGGGCCATTGTATTGAAATGCGTTCGCACGCTTTGAATGGAAGCTACGTCGTATAAGTTAAAGTTAACGATTTGAGAGAGGCCCCGACCCAGAGGTGGGCTACAGAGTTGCTGCTGGCGGGGATGGGGGGCAATGTCTTCATGGGTACCCTATCCCCGCCACCAGCAGCGTAGTGGAGCACACAGGTTATTTTAGTCGGTGCGAGTCCGACATAACCGTCGCCTGTCCCCGTCGGGCGGCGGTACCCATAAGGGGTTTTTTCCTGTATAAAAAAAAAAAAACGATAGAATGGTTTATAGAAGGCGTTAAATTTGCTGAGCACCGTAATATAAAAAAGTGATAATATTCATTATCAACATCATCCCCTTCTTTAAGTCAGAGAAACCCATTATGGGTCGTCACGTCCCGACGGGGACGAGCGGCGGGTATGTCGGACTCGCACAGACTAAAAAGCTGACAGTGCTTCACCACGCTGCTGGTGGCGGGGACAGCGTACCTATAAAACATTGCCCCCATCGCCACCAGCAGCAACTCTGTACCGCAGAGTTCGCCACCTCTGGGTCGGGGCCTCTCCCTCCACTAAACGATGCATCGGGAGCACCAGATGCATCATCCGCCTCGGGGACCTTTTCAGATGGGCGTCCGATAAACCCCGTTCGGAACGCCCATAGGTCCCCGTTAGGGCGGCATACGACGGGCTTCGGCGAGTCGACTGCGGCGGATCGGATCCAAGGACTCGACTTCCCGGATCCGCCCCGCCGCCTCCTTCCGCGAGATTACGTCCTCGCAGAAGGAGGCCATCGCTGCCCACGATCTCTCCCTGTCCATTATCATCCTCCTGCCTTTTTACCACTCTAAGGGCCTGTTTCACAAGTTACCAATAAACTGTCAGTTAGCTTATTCGGAACATATCTGACACGTATCTCGGAATTTTGCGTTTCTCAGGTTTCTGATAGGATTATTCAGCACTGAAGGTCCTTAATAAGTTGACAGGTAGATCATATGGTTGTTATTTTGTTTATCGGCTGGCTAACTATCCGATACTTTATCAGTAACTTGTGAAACAGCTCTAAGTGTTATAAATATGTCAAAAGATTTGGGTATGTATTATGTACGACCTGCCGCCTGCCTGACGTCAACTTACCTTAGTCGTATACGATACGTCGGTAAGAACAAGGGTTGTCTATTCTACTCAGCCGGATATCTCACCCACTTGACCCACTTCTTGGGGTCCAATTGACCTGAAACTTTACATACTGGTTTCAACCGCATGACAATGCATGTTTATGATAAGCATGACCTGATGCTACTGCCAGGATTGTCTCCAGACGAAGCGACACCTCAAAGGTTAACAGTAGGGACAAGAAATTTTGTTGAAAGCTTAAATTTATTAAAAGCTTTTAATATGTTAGACTTATTATAGTAATCTTTAAGCGCAATCAAGAATCGCCGACCATTTTGTTTTAATAAACGGATATCCTAAATGTTCTTGATTGGCCTAAAGGTTTATTATAGTTGCGCTTAACGATCAGTAATTAAGGGACATTACACATGAACTCACGGTGATATTGCGGCGAGCATTAAAATATTTGCCAAGTTTCATGATTAGTTTGCGTGGTATATAAATAGCTTAGCGAGCAAGCGTGAGGGGTATAGAAAAACATATTGCATCGCTTAATTAAGTGGGTTTATATCATCTTGCTGCCCTTATCCCACTCTAAGTGGGGTCGACACAACATGCTATAAACATGCTGTCACATGATTTGGCCGCGTTTTTATGATCGTGCGCCTGCCTGACGTCAACTTACCTCTGTTGTATTTTACGATACCCCGGTAAGAATGAGGGTGGTCTATTCTACTAAACTGGATACTATACGGTAGGTCAACTTACCTTAGTCGCCTTTTACGACACCTCGGTAAGAAAAGAGGATGGTACTATTCTATTCAGCCGGATACCACGAGGCGTTAATTAGGTTTAAAAATATTAAACGGAAAGTTTTAACTATTTGTTTTTTATTTTTTTCGTTAAATACAGTACCTGAGTGACCGTGCTTTACTCGGTAATTTTTTTTTTTAACATAAAAAATACCTCTAGACCGCCCGTTCCCCAAACGAGCTACCATGACTTTACCCATACCCATTCTCTATATAATATTTTAATTTAATTTAATTTAATTTTTATTTTTTATTGTATTTTTATTTAGATTTTAATTTTTAAAATCTTATTTTTTCGTGTAAACTTGTTGGGCCACAGATGCTTTAAATAAAGAATTATTATTTATTATTATTATTTACGTTTGACATCGAAAATTGTCTTTTGAATTCAACGTAAATTTTAGCATTTGCCGGAAAACAGGGATAAAACGACATTTTTTTTTAAATAAAACTTATCTAGATCGATTTTTTTCCCCCAAAACCTCCTACATGCTGGGAAATCGTTTCAGGGAAATCGTTGGAGCCGTTTTCAAGATTCCGAAAATATACATACAAGATTAACTCATTTAAATATTACAACACGAAGGAAAGTAGGTTGTTGGTACATTTCTATTTATTTTAATTTTTTAACGCCTCGCTATCACCTATACAATAGCACACGTTTTCACACGTTCATAACAATCTTGTACATGTATCAAACGTGTTATTAACGGGACGTTAACAATAAAACCATAATTCTTTTACTGTAATGGAAAGTATTATGAAGTGTGAAGCAGAACAGGATCTGGGTTTTAAATTATTTATACTTCGAGAATGTTACAATATATATAACAATATGTTACAACATGTTTCAAATACAATCTCCTTCATATAATTTTCAGGTTGAGTTTTGAGAAAATTGCTTATTTTATAGAATGAGTATGACTGAAAAATATATTTGGTATATCTACACTAACACTATAAATGGGAAAGTCTGTCTTTCGGTTAATACACTGGAGCAATGTTGATGAAATTTTTTCCAAATTTTGCACACCTGTGACAAAAGCTTAGTTACCTAATACATTAGATCAACTGGAAATATTAAAACATAACAATAGCAAACCAATTGACGAGCTGATAAACGTTACTAGTTCCAGTTTGTTTCACGTGTTCGAAGGCAAAATTACCGGTGGGGGTTTAACTCATTAATAAACTATATAAACTTGGGTGATGCGTCGCTTTGCGATTTTGTCCTAGAGTCTATCTTCCAACGTCGTTTCGGTTACGCGGTGAAACAATTGTCGAGATAATGGTAGTGAATATGTGCAGTGCTTGTGTGTTGTTGTGTTAAGGGTGGTGGGTAGTGCATTTTTACGACTTCTGCATGTATCAGGTATGAGAACGGATAGTACAGTTGTTTTGTCGTGTTATTGTCCCGACCCCACTTAGAGTGGGATAAAGGCAGGGGGAAGATTATTTAGGAGTACGTGATAATGTACTACATTAATTAAATACCGGAAAACTCGATTCAGCGGTAAAGATTTATATTGAAATAAAGTGAAGGAAATAACCTATGCTCATTCTTGTTACAAACATCCATTGTTTGAAGTTTACGATCACCTTCGGAATGCAAACAGGAATCGAACTCCGGTACCGCGATAACACAGGACAATCACCCGACACATCGAGTTCCTCGTTTGATTTTCATCTAATTACGTTAAATGATTTAGTGAAAATAACATTTATAATTTAGTGAAATTACAAAGTCTTATATGTTACGCCGTGTGGTATCCGGCGTAATAGAAAAGTACCACCCTCATTTCTTACCGAGGTGTCGTAAAAGGCGACTATGGTAAGTTGATCCACCGTGTGGTATCCGGTTTAGTAGAATAGACCACCCTCTTTCTTACCGAGGTGTCGTAAAAGGCGACTAAGGTAAGTTGACCCAACGTGTGGTATCCGGTTAAGTAGAATACACCACCCTCTTTCTTACCGAGGTGTCGTAAAATACGACTATGGTAAGTTGATGTCAGGCAGGCGGCCGGTCGTAAAATACGTAGCCAAATCATGTGACAACATTTTTATAACATGCTGTGCCGACCCCACTTATAGTGGGATAAGGGCAGGAAGATAATGACATAGTCTTATATGTAAGCCCGATAGCTTGGATTATAACAAGCACCTGGTTGACCGAGCCTTGCTCGGTAATTTTTTAAAAAATATAAAAAAGAAACTTAAAAAATAAATAAATAGGTAGTTCGGGATCGATCCGAGCTATTTACATTTCTCGAGACTTCCCGTTCCCCAAAAAGCTACGGTGACTAGACGACTTAATGGCAAAAATTTAGTTCAATATAAGTTTTAGTTTTTTTAATTGCCCAAAAACAGGGATAAAACGATTTTTTTACATTAAACCTAGCTAGATCGATTTTTCTCCCCCAAAACCCCGTACAAGCTGAATTTCAGGAAAATCGTTGGAGCCATTTCCGAGATTCCGAAAATGAATTTATATACATATATATACATACAAGATTGAAGATTAACTCATTTAAATATTAAAGATTTTATTAAAGTAATAAAAATATTATTTTATAATCCGCGATAAAGGAAAATATATGTAATGCTAATTGTAATATCCGATTTGGCATTTCAAAAAGTTTTCTGCCATCATCAAAAGCTTGCCGCCATGTCATTTATGTCATGCCAAAAAATCTACACACACACACACACACGCGGTCACAGCACGTAAAAACGTGTAAAACGGTTTTTTTAAAATCCTATAAGTTACTCCAGTATAAGTATCCAGTATTGACTGGCCCGTTGGCGCAGTGGGTAGTTACCTGCCTTCAGCTCCGCGGGTCGTGGGTTCGGTTCCCTCCGAGGGCGAGGTAACATTTTCTTTAAAAATGAATTAGTTGGTCTTTGAACCTGGGTGTATATATGTATTTAAGTACCTATGCATTTAAAAATTATATAAGTATATATTCACCAGTTGTCTGTCACCCAAGTATTAGGTTACTTACTTTAGGTACGGACGACCGTGTGTGTAAGTGTCCCATATATTTATTTATTAAAAAAAAAGTATAATTGTGCCAAATTTCCACCAATATCGATCCAGCAGATTAGCCGTGACGCGTAACCAATTGATGAATTGACTTTGACATTTATAATCGATTAAGTATGCTAAGCCGAAGAACAAAGCATTCTTTATACAAACATTAATTAAATTACATATCAATGATGAAAACTGCATGCCACATGCGCCCCAGCTATGATAGGAATGCATGTTTTTGCATGTGCATCTATGAGAACTGTCGGCAGATGTCTGTCCGCATCTCGTTATCCCAAACCAGTATGGCCTGTCAAACCTGGTTTATATATAGATAATTATTGCACCATATGCACCTAGAATATTCTGCGTAATATCAGAGCAGTTTTTGACATATGTAGTTATGCAAAAAAACAAAACTGTCATCATCATTCTCCTGCCCTTATCACACTTTAAATGGGGTCAGCACAACATGTTATAAACATGTCACATTAGGCTAGGTATGTTACGACCGGCTGCCTACCAGACATCAACTTACCTTAGTCGCCTTTTGTAACACATCTGTAAGAAAAAGGTGGTTTATTCTACTCAGCCTGATACTACACGGCGGGTCAACTTACCTTAGTGACATTTTACGACACCTCGGCAAGAAATGAGGGTGGTCTATTCTATTCAAAATAATAAATGACAATTATTTATAGAATTAAGCGTTACTTTGCGGAGATCCATAAAACAAAAGTAATAATAAAATTATATTGCGATAATACGCGCTAATGTAAAATAGAAAATATTTAATGCTAAATGAAGAGTGGACAATCTGTTTTCATACCTGTTACGCGCAGGATTCATAAAAACATATGCAAAAACCTCCACCACCGCTATCACAATACACAGCACTACACACGTTCATTATCACAAACGTTTCGCCCCGCAACCGAACCATCATCAGGAGATAGATTCTACGACAAAATCGCAAAGCATCGCATTCGCTTAGACGAGACAGGGGTTATTTTATATTCTCTGCCCATTTATATTACAATGAGCAAAACTTTAATACATCTAAATAACAATTAGCCGTCATTATCCTGCGTAAATGGTCATCAAGCGCCATTGTCATTTAAATAATCATTTTTATATAGAGGAAACAATATGCCAAAGGCGACATAAGGGCGACAGGCGTAATGCCATATTATCCAACGGAATTATTAACATCAAAATATGCTTTGGTAACTAAGAATTAAGAATCAATAAGGCTGATTGTTTCTTGGTAAGTCTTAGTGCTTTACAAAGTTATTTATGTGATTTGCCATGGGAATGTCAATCTTGGAGTATTGTGATAAAGGTGGGTGGTGTTGAAAATGTGTGTGGTAGTAAGTAGCATCCTGTGCAGTGCGCGTGCGCGGATGTGGTGGTGACGATAAAACCATGGCCCATGGGAAGTGAGTAAAGTATCCTTGTATGTTTTTAATTTCGTTTACCTTGTAGTATTTGGACGTAAGTAATCAAATCAAATCAAAATAATATTTATTCAAATAAGCTCTTTCAAGCACTTTTGAATCGTCAAGGATCAATATGATTAATGAAGCTACAACTAGTTCGGAATGTTGCTTTTACCTGAAAGAAACTCGGCTGTCAATCTTTTAAAAAGAGTTTAGTTTACACAACATGTTATAAACACGTTGTCACATGATTTGGCTACGTATTTTACGACCGGTCGCCTACGTAACATCAACTTACTTAAGTCGCCTTTTATGACACCAAAGTAAGAAAGAGTGTGGTCTATTCTAGCAATCTGGATTCGGCGAGTTAACTTACCTTAGTCGCCTTTTATGACACCAAAGTAACAAATGATGTGGTCTATTCTACCCAACCGGATACCACACGGCGAGCCAACTTACCTTAATCGCCTTTTACACCTCGGTAAGAAAGAGGGTGGTCTATTCTACTCAGCCAGATAACACACGAAACACCACCACGAAACACGCGAAAACCTGTACACCTGTAAATAATTCTGGTAATATGTGTAAACCACCAAGCTTCATTGGGGCAGCGTGGTGGGAGTTAGCTCCAAACCTTTTCTCCAACTGGCCTGTTTCTAACGCAAAACCGTCTCCTTTTAGTATTGAAGCTTGGATCTAGCATGCTGCTCCAACGTAGTTCGATAGGTTACACATATCCCAGGAATTTTCCAGAGATGTTATAGTATATCTATTCCTCACGATTTGTTTGTCTTCACAGACAGCTAATGATAAATTGTAAATATCAAAAACTGTCTAAGAAGCTATTGGTCATTTATAGTTTAAATCTTTAGTAAATAATGTAAACTAAACGTAACATCATAACCATTCCATTTGCAAACTACATAATGACGAAATCATAAATACTTAATTATATGGCGAGTATACAATAGCAGACTATAATATTCAATAATATTTAAATGAATATCAAATATCTATGAAAATATATTCCTATTCCCTATTTGAAATGTACATCAGAATCCTGTCGTCGACAATGTTAAACACAGGGTTCCCACCTGTTCTATCGAATGCGGACTTGTATAATTAGTCCTCGGGCCATTGTTTGTCACCTTCACAGAATACTCGCGGCGGCCGTGCGACTATCACGCGTTTGCTACCGATCAAACCCTCTGTCAGGCAGAGTGCGATTTGATTCGATATTTGATTATTAAGTTGATATTCATAATATTCCAATATCAATATCACGACACCGAAAACAGAACGTTCGAATAAAATTTGAATTTTATATTCCATATTCAAATATTATATTAATTTTAGTGTGCAGACATTTAATTGTATACACAATTAGGAACAGTGATATTATATTCATCAGTAGTGAACATTCGTTCGAATATTATTCGAATATTTGTGTTCAAATATTGCGAATAAAATAATTTACATTAGTGAATAAATAATTCGAATAATATTCAAATATTTGTGTTCGATATTCAAATATATCGATTATATGAATTATATTAATTCTAAGAACGTTTTAATTATAAAATTGACGGATAATTAGGAACTGTATTTTTAATTGTATTGTAGTGAAGTGAAGTGATTTTTTGAGTAAACTGAAATGACCCCGGTTGGACTTCTGTTTAAAGTGAACAGGTGAGTTAGCGTGCGTTTGCGAAGTGTTTACATTACGCGTTTACTGTTCGTTTGAATATTGGACGGATCATTTGGTTCTCCAACGATTTAAGTTAGTTCGTTCACAGTTAATTGTTACTATATAAACGCTGTAAAATGGAAGAATAGATTGAATTACTGTATTACAGATTTACATTTACTTGTTGCGGATTTTATGCGCTTTATAATTGTTCCGTTTTACTTAATGACCATTTAAAGTACTAACGGTACTTTTAAGATAAGTTATCGACAGCTTTTAAGTTGTGGAAAGTGTATTAAGCTATTTTTCAGATGAGTATTACTGAGCTGCATGTCTGAAGTACGGCAATATGCTAAGTGTAATTACATAGTAGAATGGCATTTTCTTCATAGAAGGCTTCTAATAATAGAAATTTAATTAAAAATAGTAATAAAAAAATAGAATTATATTTAACTTAAGTAATAAGATAAATAAATAAAAATATAGGACACTTACACACAAGGTCGTCCGTCTCCACAGTTACTTAATACTTTGTGTTGCTTGCTTGTGTATTGTTGTGCCATCGGTGTCGGGTAGTGCATGAGTTCTTACAAATTCTGCATGTATCAGGTATGAGAACGAATAGTACACTCTACATTTAGCATTACATATATTTCCTTTTATCGCGGATTATAGCAAAATAATATTCTCATTACTTTTGTATTATGGACCTCCGCAAAATAACGCTTAATTCTATAAATTATAATAGAGGGTATTTTAATAGTGAAGTCGATGCCAGGTCTCGGGTACTAGTTATAATATATGGAGTATACGGAAGCGGGACTGGTTTACGGAAGATCCGATTACTGAGCTAATAACGGTTGTGATATCTACGACTACGGAGGAGTCAGGTTTCGCAATGTTTACTAGTATACTATAAACACAAGGTCTTGAGATATATAAAAACAATAAAAATTATTTATATAAGCAGGCGTTACTTTGCGGAATACCGTAGTACAGAAGTTACAATATAATTTTTATCTTTTTTTATTTATTTATATATATGATTACGTCATCGGGAGTTATTTGCTTTTTTACACGAATGGCAACCTTCATGGGGGGGGGGTAAGAGCTTTGCTTACTTTTGCTGACAAGGGGGATGGGGGGGGGGGTAAATAATTATAATAAATCTGCTTACGTAATACTTGAACGGCCCTATATGATAAATAGGGCTTAATTTAATATATGACCATCTGTAGCCGAAATATTTAAAACTGTATCTCGGCATACAGCGACAAACACCGAAGACATTTATTTATTTATTGGAACACCAACAAGAATGCACTTAAACTAAACTTAAACATAAACAATATTGTGCCCTGCTACAAGTACATCCTTACTTACAGGTGTACACAGCATGCGTACTTATGGTGCTATACGCGCTTAACAATTTGAACGAAAACTAAATATTTAAATTTATATTTTAAAAGTTACAATAAATAAAAAAAAGAGAAACAAAAAGCAGTACTTAAGCTAAAAATAACATGTGACTTAATTACTATTTGCTATAAGTAAAACAACAATACAATAAAAATTTTGACTTAGTACATTATAATAAATATCTAGGTGACTGAGCCTTGCTAGGTAATTTTTTACAAAATAAAAACTTAACTTAAAAAGAAAAAGGAAATAATAGGGTAGGTGGGGCTCGATCCTAGGTATTTTTATTTCTCGCGACCACCCGTTCCCCGAAAACGGCTCCAACGATTTTCCTGAAATTCAGCATGTAGGTTTTGGGGGAGAAAAATCGATCTAGATAAGTTTTTTTTTAAATGTCGTTTTATCCCTGTTTCCGGGCTCTAAAATTTTTGTGGAATTCACGTTGAATACAATCACAATTTTTGCTGTCAAAAGTAATGGCAGTTCATTTGGGGAACGGGGGGTTTAGAAAGGTGAATATACCTAGGATCGAGCCCCACTTGCCCTACTATTTATTCATTTCTCTGACAACTTTTTTTTAATTTTAATTTTTTTTACATCATTTCAAAAATTATCGAGAAGTTTCGGTCACCCAGGTACTAATTAATATAAATAATTATAATATAGAGAAAAAAAAAATTTATTTAACTATTTAATCTATTAATATATTTTGGTAAAATAAAGAGATGAAAAGATGGATCACAGACAGCCATCTTTTGGAGACTTTGTTTTAGAATATGTATAGATTGTTTAGTTCGAACTAATCCAACGTTTTGCCGCCAAAGCGTTTCTCGAAACGCTCTGCGTCCCAAAACTGTTATATCAACAGTCGGTTTATATTACTTCAAAGCTATCTGATAGCGCACTTGATACTCTACATATATAACTTTGTACACTTGGCACGTAGGTTTGTTTGCTAATATGATAGCATGTGTTTGGTAAATTAACGGGTTTAAATTGAAAACGGTTATATTTAATATTAAGTAGATATTAATTTAAATTTAAACTAGCGGCCTGCCCCTGCTTCGCACGGGTATAAAATATATATTCCATGTCAGTCAGTGTAAAAAAAATGATTAATTTCGATCCAGTAGTTTTGATTTGTTCATTACTGCCCGTGGCCCGCAAGCGTTAAATTTGGAGAAAAACAATTTCCTTTCCCTATACCAAGAAGATTTCCTGCTATATCTAATATCTAAATACATATACTACATTCATATTTACATTTTTCCCTGTACATGTATTTTACTTTTAAAATTAATTACAGAATGTCCTTATACATTCACAGCTTTCTTGTTATTAAACAAACTCTTGAAACAACGACATATAGCTGTTAAATGCGAAGTGATGTAGGGCGAACCGCGGCCTCCTCACGGCATTTTAAATTTGTAATATCTCCGAAAATGTTCACTTAAATTACATGCTGTAAACAGCCATATTTATCTATATTAAATCAACAATTTATTTAAGGTACTTAATTGGCTAAGAATTAATGCTGTATTGTATAAAAATTGCTTCAAAAATAAGACATTATTTTTCGTAAAAAGTAAATGACAAAAAATGCTATTGTGGGTTATCCATAAGAGATAGACGTATACCATCGCGGACCTTTTTAGACCTTTTCAGGGTGTAAAAATACTCACTACATAATTTTGATAAATCTCGTAGGGTTTAGCCACCGTTTGCAATGGACAATTATTTACAGAAACCTCAAAAATTACAGTATTTCTCTACTCCGTATTGAATGTTATGTGAATTATACATACAAACCTTCCTCTTGAATCGCTCTATCTATTAAAAAAAAACCGCATCAAAATTGGTTGCGTAGTTTATAATATGTAGTGATGAGTTAATCTTGTATGTATATATATTTTCGGAATCTCGGAAACGGATCCAACGATTTTCCTGTAATTCAGCATGTAGAGGGTTATGGGGAAGAAAAATCGATCCAGCTAGGTTTTATGTAAAAAAAAACGTTTTATCCCTGTTTTTGGGCATTAAATACTAAAATTTATATTGAATATCTCTAGCTTCGTCCCATATTAGGGAAAAAGCGTCAAGACCTGGAGCTGCGGCGGAAATGGCCGAATCCGGCAAACGGCGGAAGTATGCATCTCTCATCGAGAGTTATATATTTGGGCCGTTTGCAGTTTAGACCCTAGGGCCATGGAGTCAAAGCGAAATTTTATCCATTTTAACAACCCGATTATTTGCGTCTTCGGGTGACAAAAGGGCTGGCTTTTTTGCACAAAAAAAACATTGCTAATAAAAAAATAAATTTGTAATTACCTGTTGCCATCGATTAACAACTGCCCAAAATCTCAGAACTGTAGCCCATTGTTTAATATTTAAAATTTAATATTCATCTTCCTGCCCTTATCCCACTCTAACTCTCACTGGGGTCGGCACAACATGTTATAAACATGCTGTCACATGATTTGGCTGCGTTTTTTCAATTAATACAATTTACAACTTAATATTATTTATTAGCTACAACAAACAAAACTATTATTTAAAATTTCATACAAAACGGTCAACCACTAGTGCATGGTCAATTCATAGTGCCCTTACCTTATATTGTTAGTATGGATGGGAGCTAGATCGCGGTCAGTGAACGCCTGTGGTTTCACATCGGTTTCGGTTACAACTGGTCGGTTAGTTGTTAACTAGACATGCTTGTAACTAATGTCTTACAACGGAAATATTGGCCCGAATTCTTGTATTACATTACTAGTGTTCCCTTTTTTTTAAAGCCTTTGTTCAACTTTCCCCGTATGTATGTGAAGGTGGAATCTTGGTAATTAAAGTTGACGCACTTCCTATCGGATTAAGCTGAAATTTTACTTACTGGTCCAGTCCCAATGACAATGCATGTTTATGATAAGCATGACCTGAAGCTGCTAGGATTGACTCCAGACGAGTGAACTCCTCAACGGTTATCAGTAGGATGAACAAGAAATGTAAAAAGCTTTGAACTTGACTCGTTACTGTTTAAGTACTTGGTTGAACAAGCCTTACTCGGTAATTTTTTACAAAATAAAAAATAAACAAAAATAATAGGGTAGGTGTTGTAGGCTTGGTATTTTCATTTCTCGCGACCACCCGTTCCCCGAATAAGCTACGCTGACTTGACAATTTAATGGCAAAAATAGTGTTTTATATATTAAATATCTTAAAAGTAAATTTTAGTATGCTTTTAATGCCCATAAACAGGAATAAATCATATTTTTAAATAAAACTGTGCCGGTACCGTGCATGCCGTGTATATCTGTGACAGACGGACAAACTTTCACCTTCATAATATTGGCTTGAACATTTACATTTATAATGTTAGTACGGATATATCATAGTTAATATTAATACAAAACAGATAAATCTCCTACACACGCTCTATTGGGTCGATTATACCGATAATTAAGCAAAACGCTCGCGCGGAAATATCGCGATCGACACGCGAAAACGTCGGCATCTTACAGATGTATACAATTTTCCTAGCATTAAGAATTAATTGCATATGTCAGAGAAATTATTCGCTATGTTCCTGTGATATTCAATATTTCATTCGTCCCACTTCTGATATATGACTATTGTCGATCGTTATGTGATCGTATGAGAGTGTCCGGTGGTTCCGGGAACTTTTTCGTGTGGATCCAATTTGTTGGCGACTCCAGGTGGTAGCTACTTGCCTAAGACCACCGTCTGCCGCCCTGTCAGGGTATATCGGACGTCTGGCTCACAGGTCCCCGAGGCGGTCGGTGTATCTGGTGCTCCCGATGCACCGGTTAGCGGAGGGGCGCTTCTCTTTCGAGGGGTCCCTACCCGGAGGAGGTGTTCCCTGGGATCAGAGCTGTCGGTGGGGATGGGGGCAATGTGTACAACGATACCCTGTCCTTGCCATCGGCAGCGTGGTGGAGCACACAGGTCGTTTTAGTCGGTGCGAGTGCGACATAACAGCCACCTGTCCCCCTCGGGCGGTGGTACTCATAAGGGGCTTTTCCTGAATAAACAACAAGCAAAACGCTCGCACGGAAATTTCGCGATCGGCATCTTACACTTGCATTACAGATGTATACAATTTTCCTAGCATTTCGCCGTGTGGTATCCGGCTGAATAGAATAGTACCACCCTCATTTCTTACCGAGGTGTCGTAAAAGGCGACTAAGGTAAGTCGACCCGCCGTGTGGTTTCTGGCTGAGTAGAATAGACCACCCTCATTTCTTACCGAGGTGTCGTAAAAGGCGACTAAGGTAAGTTGACCCACCGTGTGGTATCCGGTTGAGTAAAATAGACCACCCTCTTTCTTACCGAGGAGTCGTAAAATACGACTAAGGTATGTTGACGTCAGGCAGGCGGCCGGTCTTAAAATACGTAGCCAAATCATATGACAATATGTTTGTAGCATGTTGTGCCGACCCCACTTAGAGTGGGATAAGGGCAGGAGGATGATGACAATTTTCCTAGCATTAACAATTAATTGCATATGTCAGGGAGATTATTCAATATGTTCCTGAGATATTCAATGTTTCTTTCGCCCCACTTCAGATATGTGACTATTGTCGATCGTTACTCGATAGTATGAGAGTGTCCTCAGAGATTGAACTACCCACTCAAAGCCTCAAAATCAAATATTTGGTATATCTAAGTGAATATCAGAATAATATACAGTAGCCCATTATATACTGGCGGGTGGCAATCTATACTAATATACAAAGCTGAAGAGTTTGTTTATTTGTTTGATTATTTGAACGCGCTAATCTCAGGAACTACTGAACTAATTTGAAAAATTCTTTGATTGTAAGATATTCTGTCTATTCTATTTATCGAGAAAGGCTATAACATCACACTAAAATGAACAAGAGAGGAGGACAATAAAAAACGAAAATGGCCCAAATATAAAGCTTTACAAGGAAAGTACGCAAGCGTTTGCTAAGTAAACTGTTTTTTATAACAGTCAGATAATGATAGGTCAATAATAGATAGAGCTTTTCAAATTCATCCTATTTATGTATTTATTTATTTATTTGTTGCCTAGATTGTGAAACATTTAGATGTTAGATATATAATACAGTATCATCAATCTGCCTAATAAAGACATGCAACTTACTAATTATACTTATCTATTATTGTCTATTAAAGTTGTTATTAATAATTATTATATTAATTAAATATTAAATAAGCTTCAATGCAATAAAACCTTTAACTATCTTATCAAATAATTATTAATAAAAGTCATACATAATGTTATTATACATCTGATAAGTATTCATTAAGTGAATAATATCTTTTTTGTAACAAAAATTCTTTAATCCTATTTTTAAATATTTTAACATTTAAGTTCCGGTCAGCCAATGAGGGCGGTAGCTTATTGTAAATCTGCCAGGCCATATTGATTACACTTTTGCCAAATAGTGCACTTGCATGCGGTGTATAACACATTTTATTCTTCCTACGCTTGTTGTTCGAATATGAAAAAAGACTACCATTCGTTTTTATGAACACCAATATTTCATATATATACAATGATGGAAAGGTAAGTATTTTAAATTTATCAAAATATGGTTTACATGATTCAGTTTGTTTGAGATGGCATATGGCTCTAATACATTTCTTTTGGCATTTGAAAACCCTATCCCTATCTGTTGAGTTTCCCCAGAATATGATGCCGTACCTAATATTTGCCATGACATACGCATTAAAAGCTATTAATACAGCCGCTTGATTTACCTTCTTTGAGAGCATATATAATGCAAATGCGAATCTATTTAATTTTAAACACAAATTTTCAATATGTAGTTTCCAGTTTAGGCAGTCGTCAATATATAATCCTAAAAATTTTGTATTCTTAGTGTCCGATATTTTTTTACCCAGATAATTGATGTCCATTGATGTATTATTATATCTAGTCGTAAATGTCATAATTTTAGTTTTGTCAAGATAATTTATTACATGTCAACCAGTTTATAATATCTTCAAGGGTCTTATTAATTTCAGTTTCTAAGGAATTCAAAGTATCCCCTACAAATATCACTGTACTATCGTCAGCGAATAAGACCATTTTATGCTTAGTTATCGAAGGGAAATCATTTATATATGTAATGAATAACAATGGACCTAAAATACTCCCCTGAGGCACCCCCATTCCTACGGTATCTGATTCTGATACATATTCTCTTTCGGTATCTCCTTCTAATCTTGTTATTTGTGTCATTTGTTTTCTTTCTGTTAAATATGAAAATATAAGATCCAAACTATTTCCTCTGACCCCATATGTATTCAGCTTATCTATCAGAATTTGATGACTCACATAGTCAAACGCCTTGGTTAGATCCATAAATAATGCACATACAGGTTTTTTTTTGTCAATATTTGTCATAACGGCATTTAGAAAAACAATTTAAATTAACAGGTTTTATATATCCTATATGTTATTCCGGTGTATAGGGAATAATTTTGCCAAATTTCATCGATATTGGTTCAGTCGATTCGCCGTGAAAGAGTAAAAAACATACACCCATACTCACAAACTTTCGCATTTATAATACTAGTAGGATATTATAAAATAGGATAGGATTACCCCGGGATTCAAAGCCGCGACCTCTAGAGGTATTGTGATCTCACCATTCGGATAATGTGTAAACTTTAAACTTCAAGTAACCAGTAACTTTTTTATGAGAATTAACACTTTTTGTCTATGTCGGGCTTAAGTTTATTCAAAAATTAATTTACTGTCAGATAAAAAAAGTTTGGTCACGGTATCCGGTCACAATGTTAATTTACCTGTTGTGCGGCACAATTTTGAAGTTATAATTACTTTAAAATGATAATTTGACTTAACCAGAAATGGTAAATGAAAAATATTATAAATTATAATAAACTACCGGCAGATCAGCTATCCTTATTTGATATGCAATCATTCTTGGAAATAAAATTTTTGGTCACTTTTTTCTATTAATCCTTACTAATATTATGTATGTGAAGATTCGTTTATTTGTCTGTCTGTCAAGCTTTTCCGATATAGAATTAAAGCTTTTATACCTTTTAAGCCTTCGGGAACTGGAAAAAACACATGGAATAGTAATTAAGGGTATTTAAAACTAAAATTAACGCAAACAGAATCACGGACACAGACACAATTAGTATTAGTAAATATTAATATGTAGATATATTATAGAGAATGTATGAATTCCAACAATTGTTGAGATATCTTATGTTATATAATAGTTCTTTTAATAATTTTGACTGTAAGGATGGCATATGCGCAGTTTTATACTATCGCAATGCCATCCTCGCAAATGTAGCATATATATAATTAAATAAATAAATAAATTGTGGTGGTGAATGTATGCAGTGCTTATGTATTGTTGTCTTAGTGATGGTTGGTAGAAACAATTTTTTTTTATAAATTCTGTATTTATCAAATATGAGAAGTGATAGTACACTCTACATTTAGGGTAACATGTATTTTCTTGTATCGCGGGGTATATCAAAATAATATTTTCATTTCTTATGTTTTAAAAAAATCTATTAACGACTCTGTTAGTGTTATTTTAGGATCCAAATCTCGATCAATGACTTCGAAACTTCGTCTCGAATACATAATAATGGGTCGGTGTTGTAAACGGTTGATATGGATGTCCTCTTACTATGTTATTTGAACGCATCATTAACCCACGGCACTTTCTAATTATTCTATGCGATACATAACTAATTGCTTGTGATCAGCCGAGCATATTGCACGAGAGAATTGATTTTTGAAAGCTTTTATTTAACTTGCCGTGTATGTGAAGGTGGAATCTTGCACCTGACCTGAGCATGACCTGATGCTGCTAAGATTTAAGCCTAACTATACTGTTAAGGATTGCTTATAAGTAGCAGCCTGTTTTATCCCACTGCTGAGAATAGGCCCTTCGTTTTTGGAGAGAAGGTTTGGAGCTAAGACCTACCACGCTGCTCCAATGCGGATTGGTACGTTACACGTATCTCCAGAATTCTCTAGAGATATGCAGCTTTTCTCACGATGTTTTCCTTCACCGAAAAGCGTGTGATAAATTGCAATTATTAATTAAACACATAAGTTTTAACAGAAAAACTCATTAATGTCTGCCCGTGTCGAACCGTGACCTACTCGAAAGAGTCGCACGGTGTTACCGCTGGGCTACCACAGCTACTATGTGAATATAGGCAAGTCGAAAAGCTTTTAACAAAATTTCTTGTCCCTACTGTTAACACAATGCATTTTCATAGGGACGTATTTTGCCTACCCCGTTTTATTCACCATCATCCTCCTGCCCTTATCCCACTCTAAGTGGGGTCGGCACAACATGTTACAAACATATTGTCATATGATTTGGCTACGTATTTTACGACCGGCCGCCTGCCTGACGTCAACATACCTTAGTCGTATTTTACGACTCCTCGGTAAGAAAGAGGGTGGTCTATTTTACTCAGCCGGATACCACACGGTGGGTCACCTTACCTTAGTCGCCTTTTACGACACCTCGGTAAGAAATGAGGGTGGTACTATTCTATTCAGCCGGATACCACACGGCGAACCCCGTTTTATTCACCAACGCTCCATTTTTTCTAGTTCTGCTAGAATTTTGAAAAATTATAATTTATACATAACATTCGCCCAGTTTCTTGCTAGTTCTTCTAAATACAGTACTATACAGTTCAAAGAGTATTTGACTTTCCACGTCACTTTCTCAGTTGTTTTATTTAAAAAAAACCCCATTCCTGTTATACCGATCTGTTAGGGCTATGTAAAAAGCACAATAAAGCATTTGCAGTATATAATAATAACTTTTTTGTTCCAGCGAGGGATTGTTCACTAGCCCTGTGAATGCTTCGCCAGTTGACTACGCGAAGGTAGGATATTTTTGAGTTATTTTGGACCTACATGCTGTCACACCCAAGCAAACGCCAAGCTTTAAGCTTAATTATTAATACACTAGTAATATCCCGCGGTTGCACCTGCGTAATTTTTATTTTTATCTTATTAAGTACATTGTTATTACGTTTTTTGAAAATGTAATATAGCCTATGTTGTTAAGTAAAGATGCAGCTTTCCAATGGTGAAAAATTTTTTGAAGTCGGTCGAGTAGTTATTGTTGAGGATTATTTAGACGATAAAAATGCGTGGATATAAATATTGTTCGACCCTGTACAAGATAGAAACATTAAACGTAACAAGCATTAAGAATTGTATTTTTTTAAAAGAGCAACCGCCGAGTTTCTTGCTGGCTCTTCTCGGTAGGAACAGCTTTCCGAACCAGCAGTAGAGTTGACGATTCAAAAGCACTTGTTTACAAGTTTATTTGAATAAAGAATATTTTGAATTTGAATTTGTGAAAACATTACAAAAATGCATAGAAATTTTCCCTCTTTATAAGATTAGTATACCTAGATAGATTAATTCTCAAATTATTTACTCTATAGGTTTAGGTACTTAAACAAATGTAAACAAACAAAACCATATGACTCGGGTGTGCTAAACATTTTATTGCAACAATATGATCTTCAAATAAAGTAATTCAAATAAATCTGCATATGTCAAAATAATTCCTTTAATGAATTCCTTTTATAAAATTTTAATATTTATGATTTAAGTATTAGAAGCATAAATATTTTATTTATAAAATATATTAAACAGATGCAGATTAAAACCAAGTAAACTACTTTAATATACAATTCTGGTAATAGTAATTATATTAGACTAGCAATGGCCAGCGGCTCCGCACGCGTGCAAAGATTAAAAAAGTAATATAGTCTTTTGATAACCACAGAAATGGTTTAAGTGGGTTAACCTTGAAAGCTTATATTTAGAACTTTTAGAGGGGAACAATTTTATAGTATATGATTTTTGAACAACTATTACCGTTTACTCAGCGCACGCAAGGAAAGCTTTAAATTTTGCCGTTTCCGTAATATTCTTTATTGCTGCTCCTCTCCTATACATCTTAGCGTGATGTTATATTGATGTTATATGCCTTCCTCGATAAATGGATCTTACACTGCAATAGTTTTTCAAATCGGTCCAGTAGTTCCTGAGATTAGCGCGTTCAAACAATCAATCAAACAAACAAACTCTTCAGCTATAAGAATAGATTAAATATTTTTAATCTTTTTTTATAGTTTTTTAGATAAGGTTTAAAACACCCTTTCACGAAAAAGGTTCTTTAAGTAGACAAATTACAATTAATTACATTAAATAATATTTAGTTACTTAGTTAGTTTTTACAATCAATAATTTAATTCAATACTTAGATAAAAAAAGAATAACATTAAGAGCTATGTAATGTGTTGCAATCTGCCTACTAAAAATTACCTTTTTTGACAAGTTTTCCTTTAGTTTAAGTATCTAAACCTTTATAGTACCTTTTGAGTATACATTCAAGCCGCTGTTATTTGATAAATAATTAAAAGTTACGATCGAATCGACCTCTATGTTTTTATTGCGCATTCAAGTTGGGTGGGCGCACTCGTAAAGCGGTAAGCGCATTTGTCGCTAGATGGCGCTGTTTACAAGCTCGATATGGGCAGAAGCTGCGGTCAAAAAACGATCCCGATCTAGTTTTACTGCCATTTAACGGCCTTAAATGGCTTTGATAAACAAAGAGTTAAGTTTCATTTCTTTTTATATCTCAAGAATGTCTTACAACCGTTAACTGTTAAGTAGAAAAGGAATAAAAACAGCAACAGATGTTTGTTGTTCATCTTTAAGTGTTCCACGTTATTCCATATTTGGAACGGATTCTGTAAATTGAGTTGAGAAAAATGGATATACAGTATTTTGTATATAATTTTTAAACGGTACGCCGTTTGGTATCCGGCTGAGTAAAATAGACCACCCTCATTTGTTACCGGGGTGTCGAAAAGGCAAATAAGGTAAGTTGACCTGCCGTGTGGTAGCCAGCTGAGTAGAAAAGACCACACTCATTTCTTACCGGGGTGTCGTAAAAGGCAAATAAGGTAAGTTGACCTGCCGTGTGGTAGCCAGCTAAGTAGAATAGACCACCCTCTTTCTTACCGAGGTGTCGTAAAAATCGCCTTAGGTAAGTTGACGCATTCTTATCATCTACCTATATAATCCTCAATAGTATAGTGGGCTTGGTATATTAACCACCTATTCATAGTTGCTTTAAACTGCTAAATATGCTACCGAGAAGAGTCAGCAAGAAACGCGGCGGTTGCTCTTTTCAAAATATAATTCTTATAACTACATTAGTTATTACTATTTTGTACAGGATCAAAAAGTAGGTATATTCCATGCATTTTTATAACATAGCTAATCCTCAACAGTATAATAGACTTTTCATATCAGCATCCATCATTGGCAAAGTAAATTGATTGTGAAATTTTAGTATAGAATTTTATACCCACAAATGACTTACGTACTTTGGCAAGACGCAAAGCAAGAACCGCAACCTTATATTTGTTACAACTTTGTCTATTAAAAATCGCCATTTTTTTCTTTCTGTAAGTACGATGTTATCGGCTTATAGGATACACGCGTTACCATGCGTTAATTATATATTACGAGGGCGACTGTTGGGTACAAACTCCGTTTAGTTTCAATAACTTCTTTATTGAGTTATATATATATGTACAATAATTATCTTAAACTGTATTTAATATCTAAATTATATATATGTTATTAATACTATTCTTAAATGCTAGCGTCCGATCCCACCGAGGTTAGGTTGGGTAAAGGCTACGATCAACGAAGTTTCTTTCCCAGGCTGGAACACTACACCTCCGGTGTCGTATGGAGTCTGGGAAAGCGGCAAACGCTGACTAGACGTAACACGTGTGACAAAGGTATTATAGAGACATTTGCAGATGTATTCATTTGGTTGTTAGGTCCAGGGTTAGATACGGAAGGCATTGCTTCATATATATGTTAAGTATTACATTCCAGACGTTTCTAACACGATACTGAGTGATTGAATTTGAAATTGCTTCGTGTGAACTTTTGCACGTGCGCGGAATGTACCGTCTAGAATTACGGATTGTGTGAACACGATAAAGTTGGATTGCAAAGAGCACGACCGTCATTTTCTATAAGTAATTTTTTGTTAGTTCAGTGGGACAGCGAATTTCTTCTATACTAATATAATATAATATAATGGGGAAGAGTTTGTTTGAACGCGCTAATCTCAGGAACTACTGGACTGATTTGAATCTTTCAGTTAAAGATAGTCCATTTATCGAGGAAGGCTATGGGGTATGTGACGCCAAGATGAATAGGAGAGGAGCAGTAATTAAATATATTACGAAAACGGCAAAATTTATAACTTTCCCTGCGTGTGCTGAGTAAACGGTGATAGTTATTGAAAAAAACATGTATTATAAAATTGTCCCCTTTAAAAATTCTACATAAAAGTCCGCGACAGCATATGTCTAGCTTTTTAGGTTAACCCACTTTAACAATTTGTTATTGTTATGAAAAGAAGGTTAAGGTTAAGGTTTTCATCTTTCCACGCGGACGGAGCCGCTGGCGATTGCTAGTAATTTAAGCAAACATCGGATTATTACTAGTGGCACTCACAACTTCATTTGAGCCAACTGGATCTGTCCAGTGCATTGGACTTCGTCCTCTTGGTCTCTTCCCCTTTGACCTTGCTCGTGATAACTATCTTTTCGAGATTGTCATCACTCTTTCGGGCGACATGACCGAAGTACTCAAGGACTCATTCAGGCATAGTCGAGAGCCTACTTAAAATCTTGAGTTTCTTGAGTATCGACACATTAATTCTTTTAGACGAAGACATACTGGACGTAAAACATTTCAAACCGAAGTACCAATTACATTCTTTGACATAAATTTACCTGGTCTCAGTCGTGACCAACGCATAACACAGCCAAGAAGCGTTAAATGCGAAAATGAATCACATTTTTTCAAAGGTCATATGAAAAAATGTTATTCCGCATCGGTTACTTTAATGTACTTAAGAATCTTTTGGTCCTTCATGCCGGATATATGAGTTATAATTAGATTCGCGATGGATGTTATAAAACAAATTTTCACGCTTTTTGTCAAGATTGCTCGGTTGTTATGTTATGTATTAGTGATGCGCCCAAGCCAGGAGTTATGTTAGTTAGTTAGGCAGTTAGGACTCCAGAGTTAATAAACTCCTCAGCTGTCTCAAGCACGACCTTTTATACTCTTTATCGATTAATTTCGCAGAAGATCCTTGAGATATCGTGGCTTTTAACTACAAGATCGTTTGTTGTCAGATACTTAGATCTTTGAAAATGTGCTGTTATCTCTAATAGCTTTAACAGCGTCACTGGGCGAATTGAGCGAGCGCGGGAGCATCGTCTGGACTCTAGGCTGTAAAATACAGACTAGGGGAAACTGCGAGGGCGGAGCGCGACTTAGGGTGACATGTAGTGAAGCTCATAATTGGCCTAAGTAATGTCCATTTTTGAGTATTGCCAAATTATATTTTGGCACCATTTACTGTACATGTTTTGACTGGCCCGTTGGCGCTGTGGGAAGTGATCCTGCCTTCAGCTCTGCGGGTCGCGGATTTGATTCCCGCCGAGGGCCGACATTTTCTAAAAATCAATTTGTTGGTTTTCAAGCCTGGGTGTATATCTGTATTTAGATATATATTTAACGATATATAGGTAAGTATTTATTCACCAGTTTACTGTCAACCATAATACAAGTATTAAGTTACTTACGTTGGGACGTGTATGTGTCCCATATATTTATTAATTTATTATTTGTCACGTGTCACATTTGACATTACCATCACTAGTTAATTAATGAATTAAAAATCAATAGTGTCTGAGTATAAATATATAGTGTTTTGGCACGACAGCGTGCGGCGCGGTGTCACTCACCCCGCGGGACGACCTTGCAATGCTAACCGGTCACTTATCTCGGTCTCTCAGCCGGACCGGTCCATCCGCACTGTAGCCGTCCTCGTCTAATTATACTGTTTTGTATACCTGTCTCGCTTGCTCATTAAACTATAGAGCGAAACGGACTTTAGTCTTTCGTTATACTTTAAAAAAGCTGAAGTGCATCCACATGTATTTCCACATGTATTTGTCTTAAGTAGCTGTGATGGCCTAGCGGTGCGACCGTGTGAATCTCTAGAGACGATCATGGGTTCAAACCTGGGCAGACACCAATGAGTTTTTCTATTAAAACTTATGTGTCTAATTGATAATTGCAATTTATCACACGCTTTTCGGTGAAGGAAGACATCGTGAGGAAACCTGCATATCTCTAGAGAATCCTAGGGATATGTGTAACCTACCAACCCGCATTGGAGCAGCGTGGTAGGTCTTAGCTCCAACCCTTCTCTCCAAAAATGGAGAGTGGAGGCCTATGCCCAGCAGTGGGATAGTAACAGGCTGTTAGTTACTTACTTACTTTTGGTTTTAAACATTACATAAAATACGCTTTAAATTCAGCGTTAAGATAAAACAATGAATTTTTTTTTGTAAAAAACAATGTCTCATTTAAAATGACTTATCTTGAAACATATAAATGCCGTTAAGCAGTAGTATATTAGGGAAAAGTTATTTTTTTTTAATTTAATGGCATATCTTATACTAAGAGACGTTCTAACGCCTAAAAAATCGGCTGCTTAACCCCTTAAGACATTAAGGTAATGTTGCGAAGAATGACGAATGCAAGTCTCAAGTCACGTTTTAGGTTTAAGGCTCGAGCCTTACTGCGTCATGCGTAGTCGAGTCGAGTATCAAAATAACAACAGGGAAACTCGATTCGCAACAAGGTCATATACATATATTTTTGAACTAATGTAAAATTGATGGGATAATATATATTATATACGAATATATGGAAAACGGAATGAAAAGTATATCAGTTATAAGTATTATTCCGTACCTAGTAAAAATTTAGAATTTAACAAAAAATCCAAACCCGCTCATCGCGGGGATGGTTAAATACACCTGCTACGATAAAAAGTTTAAATCGAAAAACCATAGACGCCCCAAGAGCGTGCTCTATGATCTTGACGATCACATCACGATGGCCATCACCCGTTACACAAACAAACACACACACACAGCATCTTCGCCGGCGAAGACGGGGTCCCCGCTTCCTCATGTGTAGCTGCCGGGGTGTCCAGCCCCGCGCGTTATGACATTAGGACTTTTCCACAAGTCCGATACAGTCCTCCACAACGCGTTATTTTAATCCGAGGTTCGGCCTCACAGGAGGCACCCTTAAGGCGACGCTCCCAGGATGCTGCGAGTCTCTCTCGAGACTCGCTCTCCCAGTTTTTTCACTCCGGCGATGCTTCTGCGCTCGCCCACTCTCCCGGTGACGCTGTCAAAGCCTCTAGAGCTAACACCATTAGTTAGAGTTCGAAAAAAATCGTTAGATTTGGACGGTGGTCGCTAGATGGCGCTGATTATGAAAAAGATAATTTAATTTACAAGTTTACAGGCGTGTCTATCGTAGTGTTAGTAACTAAGTAAGTAAGTAGTGGCCTGTTACTATCCAATTGCTGAAAATAGGCCTCTTGTCTCCGCTTTTGGAGAGAAGGCTTGGAGCTACTTACCACACTGTTCCAGTGCAAATTGGTAGGTTACACATATCTCCAGAATTATCTAGAGATATGCAGCTTTCCGCACGATATTTTCCTTCACCGAAAAGCGTGTGATAAATTGCAATTATCAGTTAGACACATAAGTTTTAATAGAAAATCTTATTGGTGTATGTCGGTCTTATTGCTGATCCATATTCAATTTCAAAATTCTCTTTATTCAAATAAACTTGTGAACAATTACTTTTAAATTGTCCATTCTACTGCTGGTTCGGAAAGCTGTTCGAGCCAGCAGGAAACTCGGCGGTTTCTCTTTTTAACATAATACTTATAACTAGCTACATTGTCATTACTATCTTGTACAGGGTCGAACGGTAGCTATATCCACGCATTCTTATCGTCCAAATAATCCTCAACAGTATAGTAAGCTTTTGACTTTTCGTATCAGCCTCTATTTAATAGTCTTTTTAAACGGCTGTGATGGCAAAGATTGATTGTGGAATTTTATTATAGACTCTTTCTTATAGCCAACGAATTTCGCACCTTTGCACCTTTGCAACATACATAAATTATTATTTCTTTATTTCCAACGTCCAAACAGCTCGTGTGTCGTGCTGTCCAGTGTAAGTAATACGTGCAAGTCGTTTTGTCTCTCAGAAATACCATGGCGTAGCTCTTACAATTTGCAATAATTTCTTGGCACATCTGGTTACTTAGTATGTATATACTATTTTGGAAATATATTTCATTACTAATTTACGCCGTGTAGTATCCGGCTGAATTTAATAGTATCACCCTCATTTCTACCCGAGGTGTCGCAAAAGCTGAATATGGTAAGTTGACGTCAGGCAGGCGGCCGTAAAATATGTAGTCAAATTATGTTACAAAATGTTTATAACGACCCTAAATAAATGATGATGACCCTAAATAAATGACCCTAAACGATAAATGTTGTGCCGACCCCGCTAGAGTTGGATAAGAGCAGGAGGATGATGTACTTTTTATTATTTCTGTATTACTCGTATTTCACTTCTTGTTCTTACTTACCTTACTTACCTTAGTTGCCCTTTATGTCACTTCGGTAAGAAACAAGTTTGGTCTATTCTACTCAGCCGGATACCACACGGCGGGTCAACTTACCTTAGTCGCCTTTTACGATTCATCGGTAAGAAATGGGGTGGTCTGTTCTACCTAGCCAGAGACCACACGGCACAAAACACACGAAACTCGAATATATTACATAAATATAAAATAAATTAATTTAAAATTATAATACACTCAACAATTTTTATCTCCGAGTAGATAAAAAAATGATTTGAATAAAAATAGATAAGCTATCCGTTAAATCTGACGCAGAATAATAGAAACTTGATCCGAACATCAAATAATACGATAAATTTCTTATCTATTCACCCTTCTTTCTATTATCTATTAAGACATTGTTTGATTCAACCGGATAATCTACCCTTATATTTCAACGAACGAATCTTATATAATTAACTGGTGTATTATAAATATGTCATTTTTTTTACTCATATGAAGCTTTTGATGGTGAGCAATGAATGTAATAAAAACGCATTTAAGCGTCTAGGTGAGTTTTTAAATTCAAATTCAAAATATTCTATTATTCAAATAAACTTGTAAACAAGTGCTTTTGAATCAATTCTACTGCTGGTTCGGAAAACTATTCCTACCGAGAAGAACCCGCAGAAGTTTCTGCGGGTTCTTCTCGGTAGGTTGCTCTTTTAAAAATACAATTGTTATTAAATTTTTGTTTTGTTGTAGTTTTCAATATAAACAGTTCAAAGTTGAAATATTTGAACTAGGTATATCTTTATAGTTTTTCTAAGAATTGTCCTGTTTTACATATCATCACGTAGACATATGTTATAACATGTTTCAAATACTCGTACACCCTCCCACTAATATTTGGGTCAATAATATATACAAAAATATTGCCGCAAAAGAGTAAACGACTGAATTTTGAGAAAATTGCTTCTTATTTGTTGGATAAGCGGAAAGGAAAAATATCGTTCCTGTACATATCAAGCATATTGAACTCGTCAAATAAAATTGCATGGAAGTAATATTCTTATCATCATCTAACTTATTTACATGTACATGTAACTCATATTGATGTATGAGCATAAATAATAGTGTTAATAAATAAATTACCATAGAAATAAAACAAAATGTGGGACCCATAAGTTGTTCAAACTAAATAGACGTCCGTGGCCATAACAGATATGATTCAAATCAAACAAAGATACTATCTCACGTGTTATGTATTCGGACATTAATAAATTCTTAGACTTATTGTAAAAGGGCATAAGGGCGGTCACAAAGTTAAGACACTACAGAGATATACTAACTGGGTGACAGAGCTTTGCTTGGTATTTTATTTCTAGGATGTAAAAAAGATGGAATATGAAAAAAAGATTGGTTATATCTGGACTTGATCCGGGGTATTTTCACCTCTCACTAAGCCCGTTCACTACTGAGCTATTATAACTTTGCAAATGACATAATTAACCTTTGTTTTCTAATAATATTGTTGTATCCCTGTTTTCTATGTGGGATAAAATGGAATTTTTTTAATGCAACCTAGGTAGAATCGATCTACCTATCGCTCCTGAAACCGCCTGCATAATAAATTTAATGAAAATCGTTGAAGCCGTTTCCGAAATTTAGAATACATATAATATTTATATATTCTCATACACAAGACTAGCTCATTCCATGATTAAAGATTTTAGTCCAAGTTTTTTATAAAAAACTATTACTGTTAAATAAAGGTAGCTCTCTCATCTTAACTGTACTTAAAAGTAGCAGGCTTTTACAATCTTAGTGCTAAGCGAAGCTGCTTTGTTGTTTAGGAAAAGGATTTAGAATAATGCGATCGATCATGTACCAGACACACCAGAAGTGTTATAAGTATGTTTGAAGTTTTATTACAGTGTTTTTCTTGACCGTCAAGCGCATATAAAGTTATAAAAAAACTACAATACTCTTAGGGAAAAATTAAGAAACAGTATAAACAGTTATTTACAAGGTGTAAAATGTAAAAACAAAAAGTGAACCTATAACTATTATTTTATGCTATTATAATATATACTACATGCAATGCTAAAACCTTTTCTTAGGTTAGGTTTTTACCATAGGTTTTATGAAGCTATAAAATGTCTATTCATTATATGAGTAAAAATTTTGCAAATTCGTACTAGTTAAGCATTATTAATATATTTTTTTATGGTCTGTACAGTGCAAAATTAGCGCAAAAAATGTATTAAAATGGCGAATATATGGAACAAATAAAGTTACTACGTTCAATATTTTTTTTAATTAGAAAATGGTGTAAAAACTAACACAAAAACCATTGCAATTTTATGTTAAAAAAACATGTCATCTATGGTTTGTGTTCAGCCTTAAAACACATAAATTAATCTATGGGAAGATAGAGTTCAGCGACCTACTTTGAAAGGACCCAATTTGACTATATTCATAAGGTATAATATTAAGTTGAGCGCTTTATTCGGCCTATTTTAATGTAAAATAGTTGTAAACAATTGTCGAGGGGACGTGAGGGAACGTCTAAAGTGACCGTTTGACATTGCCCCATTGAAATTAAAGATATCTCGGGATAATGCCTTTGTTGTAATAGAAATGGGATACCGATATTGTTATTCATGGAATGGATTAACCGCTTGCTTTATTTATTGAAAAAGTATTTGTGTTGAGTGGTCTGTGTAAAGAAAATTAAAAAAATTAGAACGAGATTTTTGAATTTAGAATATCGGATTTCATATTTTATAATTCATTTACTAAAATGTGTGCTTGTTTTTATCGTAGAGTTATTATAGAGTAAGCAAGTCTAAAATGTGCCATCTGAACTAATATATAAAGCTGGAAAGTGTATTTGTTTGTTTGAACGCGCTAATTTCAGGAACTACTGGATTTGAAAAATTCTTTAAGTGTAAGATATTCTATTTATCAAAGTATACTAATATATGAAGCTGTGGTAGCCCAGCGGTAACACCGTGCGGCTCTTTCGAGGAGGTCACGGGTTCAAACCCGGGCAGACACCAATGAGTTTTTCTGTTAAAACTTATGTGTCTAATTGATAATTGCAATTTATCACACGCTTTTCGGTGAAGGAAAACATCGTGAGGAAACCTGCATATATCTCGAGAATTCTGGGGATATGTGCAACCTACAAATCCGCATTGGAGCAGCGTGGTAGGTCTTAGCTCCAATCCTTCTCTCCAAAAATGGAGAGAGGAGGCCTATGCCCAGCAGTGGGATAGTAACAGGCTGCTACTTACTTACTTACTACTAATATATAAAGCTGAAGAGTTTGATTGTTAACTTCATTCGCGCTACTTTCAGGATCTACTAGACCGATTTGAAACATTCTTTAAGTGTAAGATATTCTATTTATCAAGGAAGGCTATAGACTATATAACATCACGTTAATGAATGGAGGAGCAAACATTGCGAAAACGGCAAAATTTAAAGCTTTTCTTGCGTGCGCTAAGTAAACGGTAAAAGTTATTCGAAAATCTCATATTATTTTATTTTAATTGTTATTTTTATGATATAATATAAATACCTATATGGGACTTACACACACAGTCGTCCGTCCCCAAAGTAAGTAAATTAATACTTGTGTTATGGTAGACAGACAACTGGTGAATATATACATATACAATTTTTAAATACATACTTGAATACAAATATACATCCAGACTCGAAGACCAACAAATTCATTTAAAGAAAATGTTGGCCCACTTTGGGAATCTGACCCGCGACCCGCGGAACTGAAGGCAGGGTAACTACCCACTGCACCAACGGGCCAGTCAAAAAAATCAATTCACCATAACTTCTTTTATGTACAAAATTTTAGTTTCTAGTTAAAAACTCTCCCAATTTAAACCTACATATACGCGGTAACGGCAGTTTAAATAGAATAGACTAAACCGTTACTATTACAAGATAGGAGTATCAGTTAATCTTCACTTCATAGGGGACCGCAGCAAAGCTTATCTCAGTCTTGTTACTGGACATTTATAACTTTATCTAAACTTTTCTCACGCAAGGCCTTCTGTTTGTCAAATGCGCTATGCATTTACAGAGAATGGTATGTTTAATTGTTGTTTGAACCGCAGTTATGACATTCTTTAAAAGTTCAAAGGTTTAAAAACTGTGCATTATACTAAGTACACTGTTTTTGAAAAATTACTTTAGTACCGACCCTTATGACGTTCCAGGTAAATTTTAAAATTTAGTACTTAAACATTTTGATGAAGGAAGTGAAGTATGCACTTACAAAGAAGAGAAAATTATTTTTTAACATTTAGGAGTTACAATATAAAAAGCGTTACAGGTTTAACATCCATAATCACATAGGAATAAGTACAATGTTTCACAAAAAGAGCTATTTGACGAGCCTAGTACAAGAATGTGGTTAAAATTTTAATGATGTTTAACAATGATTTATATGATGTTTTACGTCACGACATTATCTAATTCATATTTTTAGAAATAGAATAGTAACACCCTCATTTCTTACCGAGGTGTCGTAAAAGGCGACTAAGGTAAGTTGACTTGCCATGTGGTGTCCGGCTGTGTAGAATAGACCACCCTCATTTCTTACCGAGGTGTCGTAAAAGGCGACTTAGGTAAATTGACCCACCCTGGGGTTCCGACTAAGTAGAATAGACCACACTCTTTCTTACCGAGGTGTAGTAAAATACGACTAAGGTAAGTTAATGTCAGGCAGGCGGGCGGTCGTAAAAACGCAGCCAAATCATGTCATAACGTGTTTATAACTAGTTGTGCCGACTCCACTGAGAGTGGGATAAGGGCAGGAAGATGATGAATAACCTGTTATTAGGAAAAAAAACCGTAAAATATCATATAATAAGAAATAACTTCAATGTTTTTTCAAACGTTAAATTATTCCTTTAAAAATTTCTTTTTGTTTAATTTTGGTTAGTAGGGATTTGAACACTTGTACCTTAAGACAATAATCCACGCTCCTTAACTACTACGCACTTTTACCACGGTTCGGTAATAAATTAATCATTAAACAATGCACCCTATACATGCATTCCTGTGTCAGCTTAGCGTGGACATACGACGAACAGACATATCGAAGTTGAATCACCGTAGTCATAGGTCACACGTTCGACTCCTTTGTGACGAAATTATTATTAGATGGGTCATTCTAAACACGTGTAATTTCAGAAAGCAACATATATATCATTACAAGCTGTATCCGCTTCCTTCTCCTAAACATATTTATTTATTTACTATTAATATCCCGCGGATTTACCCGCGTACATACCGATCTCATGACAGTGAAAAGTCTATTAAGTCGTAAATTTATTTAAATATATCATCAATAGTTTCCGCAGCGCATGCGATGACAGATTTTTATGACTAATTTTTTACACCTTACTACATTTTTATTACCGATCCCTATTTTTTAAATTTAATATATCCTATGTTGGTCAGTAAAGATGCAGCTTTCCCATGGTGTAAACAATTTTGAAATCGGTCCAGTATTTTGTAGTTTTTGTGTGAAAAGATTACAAACATACATACAAATTTTTCCTCTTTATAAGTAATAAAAAGTATAGCTTTACTACTAACTTAATGTACAAATACCCTCAGTTATGTAGATTTTTTCGTTTTATATCAGAATTCATCATTATTATTAGCCAAATACAGGCAAATTAGGTAAATTGGTCGAAATAAGGCCTACCATACCTACCCCCGAATGATATCTCGGACTTTATTACTTGCACGTGTTCACCAATGTGTCTACGTGTTTCTAAGAGATCCCTTAAAACTGTTCTTGAAGCGGCAGTTAGATTGACATTTCTGCATTGTAATATTTTTGAAGCTAAACTCGAATCGATACAGAAACTGTAAGCTCTTTAAAACAAAAAAAATTACTTTTTCTGTTGATAAAACTTTAAAGATATTCCTCTTTTTACAACACATAGGTATGAATTATTTTGAACTCCGGGCGCATTCGTGTTCAAACAGTATAAACTCACGACCCCCCCCCCCCCCCCTCCATTGTTTCTAACACAAACCTTTGATAAGTTAAAAACTCTAAAACTTAAAATATTTTGTTTTTCCCTCGAATTTTAACTTATCGAATTTTTACTGTACTATGTTATCGTATTAATATTTACAATATTGTATTAATATATACAATATGCAAAAGTTTGGGAGTATGTATGTTTGTTACTCTTCACGACGAATCCGCTGAATCAATATCGATGAAACTTGGCACAATTATTCCTTATACACCGGAGTCAGGTATAGGTTATAAAAATCCGGCTAATTCTACAGGAATAGGATGACATTGAAAAGTGCCATCTATTATCGACACGACAACAGTCCACGCGAACGAAGTTGCGGGTAAAAGCTAGTTTTAAAATAATTTCAGACTAACCCTAATCACCGCGTCACTTTAAACGGTCTATTTGGGCCTCGGACTACGACAGCACTGCACCAATGACGTCCAACTACGTGTGATAGATTATGATTACTGAAGATAACTATACTAGGATGACCGTCCAAACGGTATAAAAATACATAGAATCCAAACGTTATGCAAAAAAATTACCACCCTTTTACACATTCCATATATATTCCACTACGTTTGTTATTAAAGAGTAGTAGATAATTTTTTATTCTTGTCTGCTCAATAAGTAATTATTTACTTACCTTCATAACACATTTGATGTCATCGGAAGAGACTAGCGCCCAAGATACAGGCTAGGCCTAGTTTGAGCGCTAGGGATAATCTTAGCGTAACTCAGTGTTAAGCATGTCTTAGAATAAGAGGATATGTACTGATTTACCTTTGTGTGTTCAATATTTTTTATTATTATTTATTATTATTTATTTTTTATTATTATTGTTTAGTAAAATTTGTGTTCATATAAAAAACTAAAAAAGCAAGACATATCCTGTTGTGGATTTTTATTTACTTCTAGAGGAAAACGATTTTGTAATACATGGTTTTTGTAATATTATTTATTGCTGCTCTTCTCCTTTTTATCTTAGCATGATGTTATATAACCTATAGCCTTCCTCGATAAATGGACTATCTATACACAAAGAATTTGTAAATTCGTCCACTAGTTTCCGAGATTTGTGCGTTCTAACTAACAAACAAATTCTTACCTTAAATTTTGAACAAGTATATTGAAAAAAAAATCATACTATCCATTTCAGTAATAATATAATAGCCTTAAGGTTAAGCAATTTTAAATCAAATGAATGATTGAACTAACGTTGGGTCGAAAGTGTATTACTTTTTCTTAATGTATTACATTTAGTGTCTGCGTTAACTGCTCTACTGTGGGTACGTAAAAACTTATGTACTATGGAATTACACAAAGGAAACCCAACATTTAATATTTTATACGCAATAGTATTGGTCACCCTACTCATAAAGCTATGAAACATTATGTGACAATGTGATGGATACTCTCGAATGCATTCGAGGCGTTTTGTTTGGAAATATGATTTATAACGTGTTATTAATACGTCGTGGTATAAAAGTGGACTTAAATTATATCGAGCATGGCATTATATAATGTTGTTTATGACCTTAACTAAAAGGAATTCTTAGAAACAGACCATGTTGTATGTTATTTACACTTTTCATAAATTATTTTTATTATATGTGTTAATATAAAATTAGTAGTAAGTAGTAGCGGCCTGTTACTATCCCACTGCTGGGCATAGGCCTCTTCTCTCCGTTATTGGAGAGAAGGATTGGAGCTAAGACCTACCACGCTGCTCCAATGCGGATTGGTAGGTTACACATATCTCCAGAAATCTCTGGAGAAATGCAGGTTTCCTCACGATGTTTTCCTTCACCGAAAAGCGTGTGATAAATTGCAATTATCAATTAGACACATAAGTTTTAATAGAAAAACTCATTGGTGTCTGCCCGGGTTTGATCCCATGATCGTCTCTAGAGATTCACACGGTCGCACCGCTAGGCCATCACAGCACAGCATATAAAATTAAGTTAAATGTAATTATGTTATGATGGGGCTGGCATGTATTTGCAGATACTAAAGGCTCTAAAAAAAAGAAGTTATTTTTAAAAACTCATATTGAATGGAATAAAGAATTGGGTTTTTGATTGGTAAGTGATAACTTGGTTCTTAGTGATTCTGTCTTTGAATCTAGGTTATCTATTTTTTTATTTTGAATATGTATTTTGATACTGTTGTTTAATTATTATTTAGGCTGAAAAACTTAAAACCACGTGTTAAAACATTATACTTTATAGGACTATATTAACATATTTCGACGATATAGAATTTTAGACTTTGAGTGTGATGATAAAGCATTTTTGAAAAAAAAAAAGTTATATTTCATTTATAGAATTAGGCGTTACTTTGAGGAGATCCATAAAACATAATAAAGTTAATATGTTATAATATTGTTATAATAAGTGGATTATAGCAAAATAATTTCATTATTATTTTGCCGTGTGGTATCCGGCTGAGTAGAATAGTACCACCCTCTTTTCTTACCGAGGTGTCGTAAAAGGTGACTAAGGTAAGTCGACCCGCCGTGTGGTATCCGGCTGAGTAGAATAGACCAACCTCATTTCTTACCGAGGTGTCGTAAAAGGCGACTAAGGTAAGATGACCCACCGAGTGGTATCCGGTTTAGTAGAATAGACCACCCTCTTTCTTACCGAGGTGTCGTAAAATACGACAGAGGTAAGTTGACGTCAGGCAGGCGGCCGGTCGTAAAAACGCAGCCAAATCATGTTACAGCATGTTTATAACATGTTGTGCCGACCCCACTTAGAGTGGGATAAGGGCAGGAAGATGATGAGGACTATAGACTTAAAGTGTGATTATTAAGTATTTTGGAAAACAAAAGATCTATAAAACATAATAAAGTTAATATGTTATAATTGCGGATTATAGCAAAATAATTTCATTATTACTTTTGAAAGATTTTTTTTAAAGTAAAAGTTTTATATTGCACTGATTTCTTTACTGGATTTAATGTTGCGAACAAAAGACATCAACGTGTTTCCGACAGTTATAATTTTCTAAATGTCATAAATGTTATTTATTATATAATAATGTTTATTATATAATAATAAACATAATAATGTTTATTATATAATAATAAACATAATAATGTTTATTATATAATAATAAATATAATAATGATAGTTTTTTTTTTACATTTACTTTCTATTAGATTGTATTTTTATAATTTACAAAGTTTCCTAACACAGATTTACTCTAAGTAACAAGTTCTTATGTACTAAAATGACATCGGTTGACCTTTTTTTTTTCTCTGGAGCCACATTGTCTGTTAGCGATGAATAATTCAGATGAATTTTGATATAAACTCATTTGTTAGTCAGGCGAGGAATTGACACTGATTTAGAATTACTATGTGCTGCCACTATCTAAAGGTATAAGCTGTGATATATATTGAAAGAAAGAAAGAAAGAAAGAAAGAAAAACTTTATTTATAACGTACACCACTAAGTATTACATATAAGGACACAATAATTAAGAAAATTTATTTATAAAGGCGCGGTGTGACGCCATAAAATGGGTAACCACTCGGCTTTGGTTCGAATTTGAAACCCGAACACCGATTTTCAGTGGCCGCCATTTTTTACGCACGGACGTCAGCAACAGATAAAAGCTAAACTAATTTACTATTTTACTAATTAATTAATTATTAATTAATTAATTATTGATGTGTGGTATATATCGACTAAAATGTCTGATTAAAATAAATAAATTAAATTAAATATTCTAGCTACCCCAGCCCTGCAACATTTTTCACAATACAATGAAAATACAGAATAAAAGACAAATAAGAAATAATTAGTACGAACAGATTGTATATACATACATATAACCTGTATACTCGTATTATATTATAATATCTGGGTGACCGAGCTTCGATCGGTAATTTTTTACAAAAAAAATAAAAAACTTAAAAAAAAGAAAAAACAATTATTTAGTTGGGATCGATCCTTGGCATTCACATTTCTCGACGCTGCCGTTACCTCAATAAGCTACGCCGACTTGACAGTTAATGGCGAAAATTCAATTCAATATAAATGTTAGTGTTTTTTAATGCCCAAAAACAGGGATAAAACAATATTTTTTTTACATAAAACCTAGCTAGATCAATTTTTCTCCCCCAAAACCTCCTACATTCTGAATTTCAGGAAAATCGTTGGAGCCGTTTCCGAGATTCGGAAAATATATATATATACAAGATTAACTCATTTAAATATTAAGATTTGAATAGTCATTTAATTTTCTTATCTTAGTTTTTTACTCTTAATTACCGCTTATATTGCTTATATACGCAGAAATGCACTACGATTACAATAAAAATATATATACAGCTTTACGTACATATAAAAAGAGGATAACGTCCGAAAAGCATCAGAATTATTTTACCTAAAATAAAAACTTACCTAAAGAAGACTATTAAACAAGATATTCAAACTGATAAGATTTTATACACACTATGTTTCAACTACAAATGGTAGAGTTCTGAGAATTGGGAACATTTCGCAAATATTTAGCTATGAACAGCGGTCACTTTAATAAGGCAGGTGCCAAGCGTGCACCTTTGAAAATATTTCAAGAACGCAGACGAGTTCATTAACATGAAAACACGTGCCCTTTTATTACGTACTTATGAACCGATCGCATTTATTACATTGTGAAATTTTCATTGACTAACATGCTATATTTAGGGTGACCAACTAACATTTAGCTAAGCTTTATTTCATTGACTAACATGCTATATTTAGGGCGACCAACCAACATTTAGCTAAGCTTTATTTCATTGACTAACATGCTATATTTAGGGCGACCAACCAAAATTTAGCTAAGCTTTATTTCATTGACTAACATGCTATATTTAGGGTGACCAACCAACATTTAGCTGAGCTTTATTTCATTGACTAACATGCTATATTTGGGGCGACCAATCAACATTTAGCTAAGCTTTATTTTATTGACTAACATGCTGTATTTAGGGTGACCAACCAACATTAAGCCAAGCTTTCTTTTATTGACTTACATGGTATATTTAGGGTGACCAACCAACATATAGGCAATTTTTATATCATTGACTAACACGCTATATTTTGGATATAAACAAACAAAAATTGGTTCAGTAGATTTTGAAAAAATCGTTTACATATACACAGAACAGCTTTTAGAGACTTTTTTTGTAATATTACATAATTTCTCAAAAATATCTAGACTTGCCTTTATACAAGTTTAGAAAATATCTTAAAACGATGATATTACATAAAGCTTACTATTTATTGAACATTAGTTGCGTGTTATTGACATGTTTTAACTGCTACGCACCGGGCTGCAACGATTAACATGTAATCAATCATATTGTATAATTTTTTAAAACAGTATCCGCCGAGTTTCTTGCTGGCTCTTCTTGATAGGAGCAAACTTTGAAATCAATTGTAGCTTAATTTAGTTTTTTAATAACATTTCACTTCTACTACTTCTTAATTCTATTTGAATAAAGAATATTTTGAATTTGAATTGTAATTTTCTGTCCTATATTAAGTCCATCAATTCCATTAAAGTGATATAAAGAACTAAATGAATCGTTCTGCGCTGAGCTATTAAATTTTATTCCACGTTGACCCATATTTTTTTATACGTAATGAGTTTACAGCATCACTGAACACAATGGGTGAGCGCAGAAGCATCGTCGAAGGTGCAAAATGTATCTGTGAAAATAATCTATAAAAGCTCTACTAGCGTGAAAAAAACGAACAAAACAATGTCGATTGGTCACCCTTACGGCAGGTTATTCGAGCGTCGCTAGAACGTGACAAGGTCGTTTACCGCATGACATGTTCCAACTTGTTCAATTAGGTGTTATTATATTTTGCCATTCGTAGGTCATTTGGTGACTTTTATAGTAATAAGGAATTCTAGCATATGAACCCGATAAAGAAAAAACTTATACTCATTATGTATATTATGTTTGATTACTATTGAATTTAAGGGGGATTATAGGTAAAATTGAATAAGGTTACTTTTAAGTCTGTAACGGCATGTTTGTATCCCATTGCTGGGCGTTTATAACATATTCCCTTAATTCTCCAGAGATATACAGGTTTCCTCACGATGTTTTCCTTCACTGAATAGCGTGTGATAAATTGTAATTATAAATTGACAATTAAGATTTCAATAAAAAAACTTATTAGCGTCTGCCTGGGATTTAATCCCGTGACCAGAAAAAGTAGCACAGTGTTACCACTGGGCTATCAGAGTTTATACAGTTAAATTAAAGTGGTTGAAATATGCCGATAATTGTTGTAAATTTGTAACACTACCATTTTTTTCTGCGCTTATTTTGTAATAAAATATATCCTGCCGTATTGTAACCGACTGAGTAGAATTTTTACCGAGGTGTCGTAAAAGGTGACTAAGGTAAGGGTAAGTTGACGTCAGGCAGGCGGCCTTTCGTATAATAACTAACCAAAACATGTAACAACATGCTTAAAACATGTTGTGCCGACGCCACGTAGAGTGGAATAAGGGTCGGAGAATGATTTGTATGTTTTCGCCAATGATTTACGCTTTATATTTATAGCAACACAGTCATGAAACAAGAATCGCGCCCTTTTTGTTTAAAATGTTGGCAACACTGTGCCGTTGTTGTTTCCAGTGGAGTCTTCCTATTGATAAAACGTTTCAGTGACATTCAGTCTTTGTTCCTTATTCAAGAGAAGTGTATTTTGTAGCTGGAATAGTGGTATTCTATTATATCGTGTTATTATATAGTGTGTGCGCTAACATTTACTAAAATATATGTTAATTTTATTCTTATACACTAATTATAACCGGTTATTCGTATATTACATGCTAAGTACACTTAAATAATGTAACCATCGATCTTTTATACATAAGTCAAAACGCAAAGTCACACGTGCGCGAACACCTTGCGACAGCTGGGACCGCATCTGCCGCAAATCATGGCCGGTTAAATCTTATAGCACCCACCTTTTGTCCGAGATACGCACACAGAGTGAACCTACTGTATCGTATAAATCCATGTACCAATTTGTATCAGAAAAGGGCTTAAGCGCTAACAGAAATTTTAAAATTATGATCTTTACTGCTACCTATATTGGATTATGGCGATGCTGTATTTTTAGATCTCACAAAAGAATTGTTGGCTAAGCTTGAACGTCTTCAAAATGTAGCTATAAGACATATTTATGAATGAACGCATCACTGAGTTTCGTCACAAGTTAAATTGGCTTCCTATCCGATCCAGAAGAAATTTACAAAATCTATCACTTCTTTATAAAGTACTTTTTAATCCTCTACTCCCAATATGTCTTAAAGAGCGATTCAACTTCTTGTCGGATGTAGGATTTGGCCGGCTAAGAACTATAAATACCTTAAATCTTGCTTTCCCTAAATGCTCCTCACTGACTTACTCGAGATCATTAAGCTTTCAAGGTGTTAAGCTGTGGAATGATTTACCAGTATCAATCCGCAAATCTCTTTCCCTTTCGGTATTTAAGTTACATACTAGATAATATTTATCTTAAGTAATTATGTATTAGTAGCATCTTTTCATCTATTTATTTCACAAAAATTAATTAATGGATTAAATAGTTAAATTTATATAAACTTTTTCTTTTTCTCTATATTGGGTAATATAGAATTGGGTATTCTCTTTCTTTTTCACTTTTTGTCCTTTTCCTTCTCTTACTCAAAGGTTGACTGGAAGAGATCCCTTTTAAGGATAAGTCCGCCTTTATACATGCGCTATTTACTTTTTCTTTCTCTTTCCTAAATATATGTATAAAAAGAAATATCTCTCATTTTTTTGGACACAAGGGCTGAAGTCTCAACCCATCACATTGAATGCGTATTGATAGGTGACACATATACCACGAATTTTCCCGAGATATGCAGCCGCAGCAGGATAGAAGATATTTTCCTTTACGGAAAAGCGTATAAGTAATTTTAAATATCTATTAAACAAACATTTTTAATAAAAACTCATTGATGGCTGGAGATTGAACCCGTGGCCCCCTGGAATGAACCATAAAGTCGCATAAACGACATATTAATGGTAACAAATATTATGAACTATGTAGATATGCTTGCAGCTTCCCCCGTGCGTAAATCAGTGTGTCACAAAGTTTTTCTCGCGTTAATCCCGACCCCTCAGGAATTCTACGATGCCTACACGCTGCCCTAGAATCTCCTCTATCTTTGTATTAAAGTTCCATCAAAATCGATATACCCGTTCCGGAGAATGTCCTATAACCTAAACATTCCTCAAGAATCACTATCTTTAAGTAAAAACTTTACAAAAATCTGTTGAGTAGATTTTGAGAAAATCGATCACATACAAACAGATAGTTTTGAGGACTTTGTTTTATAATATCTATACTTATTATAAAATAAAGTCCCCAAAAGCTGTCTGTATGTGATCGATATTCTTATAATCAACAGAACGGATTTTTGTACGGATTTTACTAAAAGATAGTGCGATTCTTTCGGAAGGTTTAAAATAATAGTAAATTACAGTTAAATTCCCGTGGAGTCGGGTTTTACTAGCGAAAAACTTTGTAACATACTGATTTCCGCGCGGGCAAAGCAAAAATTTTCAAAGGCCTTTTAAAATTGTACACCGTGGAAAATAATATAACTCTACGCCGGCTTTAAAAAAACACTTTCTTTAAAGACGCTCAGCATTAATGGCTAATAAAAAACCGAAATGCTTTACATATTTGTAAAATATCATCACAAATTACAACATTTACATCTAGGTATCGTTTCGGCGAGGCGAACGTACGGCCTTGCCGATCGGATATACTGGATTCGCTCGTTATACCGATCATTTAGCGACACACAATTTATTGCTAAATCTTCTTCCATATTGATATTTCTTAATATCATCAATAATCTTCGTCCATATTGATATTTAGAAACTTAATGCATTTACAAGTTATGGTGTTTTCGATTTGGCATGTATATAACCAAAGAGCAAAGATTACTGTCATTTAATGTACTATCACTACATAGTATAAAACAAAGTCGCATTTTTTGTTTGTCCCTATATCCCTTATGCTTAAATCTTTAAAACTACGCAACATATTTTGATGCAGTTTTTTTTAATACATAGAGTTATTAAAGAGGAAGGTTTATACGTATAATAACATTCAATTTGGAGTAGAGAAATACTGTAATTTTTGAGGTTTCTAATGTGATGTCGTAAATAATTACATATTTTCCGCTTACATTCCAAACGCAGGAACCCTACGAGATTTATCAAAGTAATGTACTAAGTATTTGTACACCTTGAAAAGGTCTACAGAAAAGTCCGCGATGATATATGTCTATCTCTTATGGATAACCCACAATAGCAAATTTTTGTAATTTTTTTTACAAAAAATAATGCCTTGTAGTTTATAATTGATAAAAGGATAGAGAAGTCACATAAAAAAGGAGTGTATTTAACTTGACTTGTAGATATGTCTGTATGTGAAGGTAGAATCTTGCAAGTAATTCACAGCTCTACCTCAACTAATAAGTAGCGACTTGTTACTATCCCACTGCTGGGCCATCCAGATCTCCTCTTTCCCTTTTTGAAGAGAAGGGCTGGAAAGCTAAGAGCCACTCCGCACAATGCGAATTGTCAAATAATAGATATCCCCAGTATTTTTTAGAAATATGCAGATTTCTTGACGATGTTTTCACCGAAGAGAGTGCGATAAATTTTAAATATACATTAGGCACATAAGTTTTAAACTGAAAAACACATTAGTGCCCGGGGTTTGCAGCTATGACCACCTCGAAAGATTCGCTTGGTTTCACCGTTGCTTGCACAAAACTCGCTTGAACTAAATCTTATACTAAACTAGCGGCCTGCCCTTGCTTCGCACGGGTATAAAATATATATCCCATGTCAGTCAGTGTAAAAAAAATGATTAAAATCGATCCAGTAGTTTTGATTTATTCATTACTGCCCGTGGCCCGCAAGTGTTAAATTTGGAGAAAAACAATTTCCTCTCCCTATACCAAGACGATTTCCTGCTATCTTTGGAATATCTAAACTCATATAGTACATTTTTACTTATTTACTTTTACATTTTACCTATGTATTTTATTTTTACAATTAATTACAGAATGTCTTTAAACAAACTCTAAAAGATTCGAAGTGCTATAGGGTGAAGCGCGGCGTCCTCACGGCATTTTAAATCTGTATTATCTCCGAAAATGTTCATTTAAATTGCATGCTGTAAACGGCCATATTGATCTATATTAAATCAAAAATTTATTTAAGGTACTCAATTGGATAAGGATTAATGCTGTATTGTATAAAAATTGCTTTGAACATAAGGCATCATTTTTCGTAAAAAGTAAATGAAAAAAACTGCTATTGTGGGTTATCCATAAGAGATAGATATATACCATCGCGGACTTTTCTGTAGGCCTTTTTAAGGTGTACAAATACTTAGTACATCATTTTGATAAATCTCGTAGGGTTTAGCCTGCGTTTGCAATGTAAGCGGAAAAAAATGTAATTATTTACAGAAACCTCAAAAATTACAGTATTTCTCTACTTCGTATTGAACGTTATTATACGTACAAACCTTCCTCTGGAAACACTCTATCTATTAAAAAAAACCGCATCAAAATCGGTTGCGTAGTTTTAAAGTTTTATGCGTACATACGGAAATATGGACTTTGTTTTATAATATGTAGTGATTAAATGTTAGTCAAACACAAAAATTTCTTGACCGTACATCATTTCGGTATTAAAGGCCTTACATTTAGACGTTATATTACAGTTTAATAATACAATTTAAATACACTTTGTCGTCAATGGGTTATTTTAAATGGTTTTTTTTTTTTATAAACGGTCGTCCGTCCCTAAAGTAAGTAATTTTACACAGTACATACATTATAGGAAAATAAAAAAAAACTTTTTCTTTTTAATTCTGTATAAATCAACAAAAAAATGGCTACATTTACAAAGTGCGTAACAATATTTACCGACAAACGGTGAGATATTTTGATTTGAGTGCCGAATGCATTAGTTGAGCGACAATTCCATTACGAAGAAGGAGACCTCCAAGGGTTTCGGCATAGCAAAACAAACATGAACTATCGGGCATCACTACATCTGATTCTGTAGAAGTCTTCAATGAAGCCGCTACTCTCCCGCTGTTATAGATAATATTGCAAATGTATTAAAAAGTATACCTTAACTGCAAACTTTTAAAGTCTAAAATTGTTTAATATATAGTAAGGATGCAATGTTTCATATACACAAACGAAATTCAACTTTAAAATGTAACACATAAGATTGAATATGTGTTGCAGGATTTCTTGTGACAAACAAGGTGTCAAGCCACGATTTACAGGTTAATTGTGGAACCACCGGCGTTGAAAAAACATAGATTGTCTATTAAACACTATTCCAAGCATATAGAGTTCAGATTTGTATGTTCACGTGATGGTTGCCTTTGAGTATTTTACCGAAAGATAAAACTATCAATTGGATGCTGAGTGCACGAAATATGGCACTATTGACTGTGACTTACCGAAATTCATCGTAAGTGGGCATAAATATCAAATTATACAATGTGTATAAAAAAAAATTGGTGACATTTTTATTTGTTGCTTTGTTATTTGAATTTATTAAATGAAATTTAATAAATCCAAATTGCTTAGTTTCTGATTTATACAACTTATTTTTAAATGTATAAAAATATACATTTTTACTACTAATATTATAAATACGCATTAAAATATTAGTAGGATGGATTGTGAATGTTACCGTAAAACATCACAACTTTGCCCGATTTTTTGTGTAAAATGTAATGAATATCAATTTTTTTCTATAAGTACTTATGGATATTTGTTATTTAACTAACAACTATATGAACATGTGCATACAGTAAATGTATAAATTGTATAAAAAAATTATATTTATTCTGAAATATTTTTGATTTCGATAGCGGGCAAAATAATCAGGAGTTTTGGCCAACATTGTCTATGTCGTTTTTTTGCGCAATAATAACTCCTTAAAATAAATAATAAATGTCAAAACTAGAACTTAAAGCAACGCCGTGTGGTATCCGGCTGAATAGAATAGTACCACCTTCATTTCTTACCGAGGTGTCGTAAAAGGCGACTAAGGTAAGTCGACCCGCCGTGTGGTATCCGACTGAGTAGAATAGACTACCCTCATTTCTTACCGAGGTGTCGTAAAAGGCGACTAAGGTAAGTTGACCCACCGTGTGGTATCCGGTTGAGTAAAATAGACCACCCTCATTTCTTACCGAGGAGTCGTAAAATACGACTAAGGTATGTTGACGTCAGGCAGGCGGCCGGTCGTAAAATACGTAGCCAAATCATATGACAACATGTTTGTAACATGTTGTGCCGATCCCACTTAGAGTGGGATAAGGGCAGGAGGATGATGAACTAGAACTTAAAGCAATTTTAGTTTTACTTTAAAATTTTGATTGAAGTCCTATTGATAGCTGGAAAAAATGAGTGGGCAATGTTTCCTAGCGACTTTTTGTTTTTTTCATCATTACGAATAAATAACAAAAACTTTTTCCCTAAAATTTGCCCGAAAAATTTCGTACTGCACTCGACAGGTTCTAACAGTATACTGAATGAACTTAGGGAAGAACGTGATATATACTGTTGTCAAAACTATAATTGACTTTCCCACTACATAGTCAATGTTGCTATTAATCTTAAATATTTTTCCTTATTAGCAGATATGCTTATAATTTACTCTTCGGGCAAAGTTATACTTATGTGCAAAGATGGCATGTCTTACGGTATATTATTATTGCAATATATTCGCCAACGAAGACTACCGTAGTGTACTTAGTTGTTCTAGGGCCATACACATTTCATTACGCTAACTCGATCAAGTACGTCATAAAAATTCGGACTAAGCACAAATAATAGATCGACCGCTAAAAATTTATTCCATATTTTGAAAGCGAAACTCACGAACGAAGCAAGTCAAGTTTGATTTATTTCAAACAAAACATGTTATTCCAGAAACTATCGCCCGGTTCTCAGTAGAATGTATTCAATTATATGGACAGTAAATATTTCGGATGCGGTATCTTTATGAGTCATTACTCGATCGGAATGGAATGTGTCCGTTGTATGCAAACAATTCTTAAATACAACACTATATTTTACTACCGGTTCTGCTTGTAAGTAGGTTATTATTAGGGGTTAGCCTATAATAGGCAGGGAATTGCGACAGTCATCATCCTCCTGCCGTTATCCCACTCTAAGCGGGGTCGGCTCAACATGTTATATACATGTTGTCACATGATTTGACTGCATATTAACGACCGACCGCCTGCCTGACGTCAACTTACCTTAGTCGTATTTGACGACACATCGGTAAGAAAAGAGGGTAGTACTATTCTACTTAGCCGGATACCACACGGCTAGGAATTGCGATAATGTGAGAAAATGAAATGGAATAAAAATAAACCACGCATGGCGCGTTTCTCCAAGTTACCGTTTCAATGAGTATAGTCACATTTATACGAAAATTTTTGCATTAAGCGGTTTTTATGCAATCAGTTCTCAAAATATATTTAATGTATATGTATATGTTATATGTATTATGTACTGACCTCTACCGTGTCAAAGAAGCTACCACACCTCTGGTTCGGTAACGACGTCATGCATTTTTCGTTGACGGTTAACGCCGTTGAGCCTCGTGATCATAATAAGTGATTAATTAATAAAGGCAAGAACATATTAACGAATATCTTTAATTTTGGTAATAGACTAATTCATAAATGAACGTCTTTTTTTCCGTCCATATTTATATGAGAAAATCTGTTGTTATTCTATTTTTTTCAACACGCGACAACAGCGAGCACCACCGTGCAGAGGGAATAAGTAGCTGTAGTCGCCAATCATGATCTAATGTGATCTAACCCGGGAATTATCGGTTTTCCGGTAATTGTCGATTTTAGGATACGCATGCAAGTGCATCGCTGGGTGATATGTATAACAGGGTACCGTTGGACAAATTGCCCCCATCCCCGTCAACAGCAACTTTTATCCCCAGAGTGCGCCACCTCTGGGTTGGGGCCTCTCTAAAAGTGGTCCGTCCCTCCGCTAGACGATGCATCGGGGGCTCTAGATGAATTGACCGCCTCGAGGACTTTATAAGGTGGGCGTCCGATAAACTTCGTCCCGTTAGGACGACACGCTATGGTCTTGTGCGAGTCGCCTGCACCCGGCTCGTCTGCAACGGTTTGGATCCAAGGACTCGACTTGCCGGATCCGTACCGTCACCACCTTCAGCGAGATAACGTCTTCGCCGAAGGAGACTATCACTGTCCACGATTTCTCCCTGTCCACTATGGCACGAACCACAGTGGGCAAGGAGATATAGTGCCCCAACTCTGCCACAAGTTCCGCCCGCTGAACCGCTCAAGCTGAACAGTCCGCGAGCTTGTGCATTGCGTGTCAATCTCAGCGCCGCATTTGTCGTTCGCAGACGCCTCGCACTAAGCCACGCTCCACAGATACCTCCCGAAACAACTAAATCCGGAAAGCACCTGTGTAAGGCGGAAGGTGAGGATCACAAATATTTAATGACTCAACCTAATGAATCTACGCACACCCTAATCTATAAAACGCAGAACCTGTATCTTAGGCGTGTCGAGCAGCTGATTTTAAGTGTTAGACCAGTTTCCGTATTAACGGACGGGCGGCAATTTTTTATATACCGGTTTATTATGACCTTAAGGATATTGAAATGTTGATAATGATTAGTTCATCCGAAGAAAGTTAAAATAGATAACGGATTTTGTCGTCAGAGATACTAGCTTGACATCTGTTCATAGTCATGTGATTCTTTGTTTCAAATGTATATAACGGTGTTTTTCAACGTGGGGCCCCACAGAGGGGCAATTTTGATTAGGGGAAAATTCAAAACGGACAGAGTTCATAGCTTTCGCTCCGAACCGTTCAAATGCAATGCCAGTTTTCGGTGCCAAATTTAATTAAAAAAGCAAATTCATCGTCCTAAAACCCTTCAATTTTTTAATGTTAAAAGTTTGTATGTTACAAAGGAGAAGAGAGGTGGGCATATCAACTTTCGGGTATGGTACAAAAAAGGTTGGGAGACACTGGTCTATACGTTGTTCAGCATCAGCTTCTTCACATAGGTCTCATCGAGGGATTTTTATGGGATATGAACTTGCTGCTTTGAAGAATTCCTACGCCAATTTCACACTTTTTATAGTTTTCTGCATTTATCGCCATTTCAGCTTTGAATACGATGAACTATGTCGGTAGTACACTTGGCTGGCTGGCGCACTTGAAGAACTAACAATTTTTTTTAAATGTTGACCCTTGGTGGGAATAGAGTCCGCAACCCACGTCGAGGCGTACATCATGGACAGCGTTTGGACGTCCAGTGTTTGGCGGTGTTCGATACAATGAACAATGTTGGTAGTAGATTGACTAGTTGGAAAACTTGGAGTTGAAGGCAGTATCAGTGCCACGTGCACCAAGGGACAAATCAAGTCCAGCGTTTGGCGTTTTTGGATAAAATCAATTGTTTTGGTAGTAGATTGATCTGACTGGAAGACTCAAAGAAACAACATCTTATTAAACTTGGGCCCTTTAGAGGAAAAGAGCCTTCGACCCCAAGGAGTTAAAGGCAGGATGACTGCTACGTGCACCAACACGTAAGTCAAGGCTTATGTCATGGTGTATGATTTGGAAGTCTAAACACTGTCCATCCAAGTTCAAAAAAGTGAACATCTGTCATCAATAAAATATTATACCAAAAAGATCGTTAGAACCATATTGACACGATGTATCTGATATAGATGTGGCCGAGATAGTCCAAAAAAGACACAAATGCTCTGCTTGTTTGACAATAGGTAAGGTAACACTCGGAATGCGGTCCGTGTGACGAACACTGTGCCGGGAAAAAAATGTGGATGGACAGTTAATGTTACTTCATTTGATACTGAGTTTCAAAAATATAATCAGACGAAATATAGTACAAATCATAACTGATTGAGACTGAGGCTTTATATATTATGTATAAATACGTATTAAATAAATATATGGAAAAGTAAGTAACTTAATACTTGGATTATGAATGACAGACAACTGGTAAATATATAATTTAAAATTCATAATTTATACAAATATACACCCAGGCTCGAAGAACCAACAAATTGTTTATTGAATATATTGGGCCTTCGGCGGGAATACAAACCGCGACCCCCGAAACTAACGATAGGATCCCCACTGCGCCAATAGGCCAGTATTATTTAGTAAGGAGTATATTGGCTGACTCTGACCATACCATTCTCAATGGCAGATTGGCAGGTTTCACTTATCCCAGAAATTCTCTACAGATATGAAGGTTTCTTCAATTCTTCAACAAATTTCCTTAATACAAAAGTTGTGATAGAATTATTTTACTATAATCCGCGTTTGTTAAGAATATGTATATAATGCTATGTGAAGGAAGCAGAAACTGTTCTAACCGATCATAGCAAAATAGCATAAGTTCTGTACTATGGAATTCCGCAAAGTAATGCCTACTTCGATAAATTATTTTTCATTTATAGAATTAGGCGTTACTTTGCGGAGATCCATAATACAAAAGTAATAATAAAATTATTTTGCTATAATCCGCGATAAAGCCTTCATCGCGGATTATAGCAAAATAATTTTATTATTACTTTTAAATTATTTTTCCTCAATCGTCAAGTAAACGATGTAAATATCCAATATAAAATATTAATTAACACCAGGAGTGCATGAGTTCGAGAGACTAAAGTATAAAGTTAAACTAGCATATATACGCAAGTCCATACAAAATAAATCCAACGAAATAATTCACATTGTAAAGTAGGTGAAAACAAAATTTGGCCAAAGCGTCCTTAAAATACAAGTGCTTACATGCTCAATTTTTTTTAGCATCTAACCCATTGTCATGGACGCGCGTGCCTCGACCGTTGACTCCCGCAACAGTACAGCAACTGACATCTTTTAATTGACGGAGTTACAAACGACCGCTTACAAATATTTCGACCTCTATGGTACTAAGGACCACCCTGCCTTAAATAAATACCCCTAATTGGAGCACAGATTAAGTAGCGATAAAATTCTACGCTTAATGCGCCTCTTTGTTGACATACGCAACGTGGTTTCCGAACGAATGTGACGTATCCAATAGCTTATGTCAAAGCTCTGACAGGTTAAAATTATGAAGTAATATTGTACTCTTTCAATTTGGATATTCACGACGTTTTAATCATTTTATTTTTAATTATCTGTTGAATGCCCCTATGCTCGATTTTTTTAAAATTATCAATCTAGAATGCATTTAACAGATATTTATTCATAGTGTTATTATACTTGAATAAGGAGGGGAGGGGGGGGGGGAAGGCCTGTAAACGAGAGTGTCGCAATTAATAGTTCGAGAGACAGAGAAAGACATTTTGTTTTATACTATGAATTGATGGCAAATTGTAGGCTCCCCTACTATAGTATAACAACTCTTTTTATGTGCGTGTACTGTAATCATTCGATAAAAATAACAACTTGTTAAGTCGGCGGTTTGGTGAGAACGAATTCCGATGGCGAATTCCAAATGAAACGTTATATAACCTGTGTGTAGCTGTTTATTATAAAATTGCTGTAATCAGCATGGGACCGCCATTGTCTGCATCGATGTTGTTCGTAAAATCATATGAAATGTGAGAAAGTCTTTTGCTTTAAACATAATGTATGTTTGTGGTTTTTTAGAGTCATTCCGAAGGTACAGTTAAACAAAACAAGAAAGAATATATTTTCGATTTCCCTGTTAGCCCAAATGGGTTTTACAAGCGCATAAGCATCGTAAAAATGATCACAAACTCAACAATCGTTTCGCCCCGCTACCAAAGAATCATCAGAAAATAGACTCTAAGAAATCGCAAAAGCTTATCTTCTAGTGAACGTGTGTAGTGCCTGTGTATTGTGGTCGCGGTGGTGGAGGTTTGTGCATGTGTTTTTACGAATACCGCATTAACGGGTATAAAAGCGGATAGTCCTACAAGTTACCAATAAACTGTCAGTTAGCTTATTCGGAACATATCTGACACATATCTCGGAATTTTGCGTTTCGCAGCTTTCTGATAGGCTTATTCAGCACTTAAAGTCCCTAATAAGTTAATAGGTAGATCATGTGGCTATATTTTTTTTTTTTTTTTTTTTCACTTTTTAGAGTCCCATTTTAGAGACATTTATTTGGTACTTAATTTATTTGTCGGTTAACTATCCGTCACTTTATCTGTAACTTGTGAAACAGGCCCTAAATATTATATTTACTTGCTATTTACTTTATCGCGGATTATAGCAAAATAATAGTATTATTACTTTTAGCTGTGAATTGAAAGGGTAACAAAATTGAATCAACCATAATGGTACAAAACACGTATTTTCGATAACACATCTGTCGGTCACGCAGCCGACTATACCATTGTTTTGTCAATATTCTGGTACAAAGTATTGGAACGATATTAATATGTAGATATTTTCGTCGAAATATTTATGGGGATGGATTCTTGTTGGCTCTGGTATGCTCTAATTGTCTATGGGCGGGTGTTGATAAATTAATATACGCTCGCCGGAAGTCCGTAATACGTTTCGATGTTTAAACATAATATAAAGAACCGGTTGTTTTAAATCGTCTGCTATCTAACGTAAGCCGCTACGTTAAACAATTTTAAAAAGACAAGTTATAGAAGTTACAATAAAATTATTTTGCTGTAATCCGCGTTTGTTAAGAGAATACATGCAATGCTAAGTGTATGAAGCAGGCAATAATCACATACCCCATACATCATACATGCAGGACAAGTTACCACTCCATACAAGCACTACACACACTCACTACCACAACTTCGCCACACGTATCACAAGGTGTCTTGTACAGAAAAATAATTTTAATGTAACTTCTGTATGGTAGTTCCGCAAAGTAGCGCCTGCTTCTATAAATCACAGAGTTCTGATTTTTTTGATGAATTATTTTGCTATAATTCGCGTTTGATAAGAGAATCTATGTAATGCTAAGTGTAGGAAGCAGACAACGTTCACTATCCCATCATTATTAGGAACAGTCATCATCATCATCATAAACCTGTCTCTATCTATTGTTGGACATAGGTCGCTTCGTCAGCATGCCACTAAGCTCGGTCTTCAGATCTTTGTTCCAACCGATACCACCGACTCTGAGGATATCGTCACTCCACCTAGCCCAGTATTTCCTGACCTTTTTTGTTCCATGCCCCACGTTAATAAATGTTTTGCCCTCCTAAGTAACAAACAAATTTAAAAATTGAATTGTCCTTAAAGAACATAAATAATAGGTATAAGGAAGAAAAATGGTTTTTTTTTTGGTAAATTTGGCACCCAAATCTGGCATTGCACTTAAATGGCCCGAGCGAAAGGTTTATACTCGTGTTGAGTTAGCCCCCTTCCCCTTAACCATCAAATTGCCCCCTGTCGGTCGTGGGCCACACGTTGGGAAACACTGACCTAGTCGGAGGACGTCCCTACACTGTGTTTACCAAGGCACGGTCTCCACTCCAGAACACGTCTACCACAGCGGTTGTCGGTTGTGCAACAAATATGACCAGTCCACTGCCACTTAAGCTTGCTAATCCTTTGGGCTACGTCGATTACTTTGGTTCTCTGTCGGATCACTTCGTACCAGGATCAGTCATCATGCGTATCACAAAGACACAGCACACAAGCATCATAATGCATAACGATTTTGTAGTCGAGTCAATCTCCCTGATGATGCTTCGGTTATCGGGTGAAACGATCGTAGAGCTTGTCGTATTTAGTGTGTGCGAAGGTGTTCCACACCAAATAAATGAACTTACCTAAAACAAGGCGGAACACCCTGTTAGCGAGTCGCTAGTCAAATAAATTAGCCGACTGCGCCCCTAAGCATATTGTCAGAGTACGTAATTGGTGTACTTATGGCCCCTAATTTTAGTTGAAATAACATTACTGTTTTGTATGTTAATTTTTTAATTTATTAAAATAATCTATAACATCTATATATATAGGTATCTACATATAAACAAATGTTTTTTAAAAAATGAAATATTTATATAAGCTTTTTATTCAACTTGCAATGTATGTGAAGGTGGAATCTTGCAAGTTAAATTTGACCCACTTCTCGCTGTCCGGTTAAGCTGAAATCTGATGAAATTCAAACCAATGCAAAAATAGCAATGAGTTTTTTGTTAAAACTTGTATATATATCACTAAGATATTTATTATTTATCACTTTTCGGTACTCAGAAGTGGGATATTAACTGGTCGATAAAAGAAAACATATTATTGTCAACAATCGAAAAAAGTAAAACAATATACAAGTATATTAATATCAGAATAAATACATGTACATAAAAAAGAGAGAATTTCTTTTTAATTCAAGAGCTTCCCTTTTTATTCATTTATCTAAACAAAAGAAATATAATTATCACAAAAAAATTAACCAAAAATTAAAGAGAATTTGTCTGGAAGGTTAGTCAATAAGTTATAAAACTAACTTAAAAATATAATCTGTATCAGCCAATACGTTAAGTAATTATTTTGATAATAGAACGCCCTCAAATGAAAACCCCTGTCCTTTGTCTAAAACGTTCCATTTAAAGGTCATTTACGGATGTGAAAGCTTAATCCAGTAGCCATCCGTCTACATCTACATACGCATTAGGCTTATCACAAATTAAAGTTTAAAAACTTATGAGCTGTCAAATGCAAGTGACAGTCCTAATAAATGTGTCATCGGTTTTATATTTTTTTTACACGCGCCATCAATGTCAACTAACTATACAATGATTTAAAGGTTCTCTGCCCTTTCTTTGTTTCGGATTTTCAAATTAAGAACATTTATGACGCAACGGTTTTGGCGTTGGTTTTAAAAATAGAGTTCGTCTATGGATTGTTAGTAGTAGGACAAAACATTTTTATTTTATAGGACGCGTCTTTGTCTGATAAAAGCATTGTTTTTACAAAATGTTTTAACAGTTATTGAGTACAAATAGTTTTTAACTAATTTTATTGAGTAAAATGAAAGTAGGTATGATGAAGTTTTAAGGAAAAGGCAGACATCAACGGATTTCTGTAGAATAGACCACCGTCATTTCTTATCGAGGTGTCGTAAACGGTGACTAAAGTAAGTAGACGTTAAGTAAGTAGACGGTAAGTAGACGTAGACGCGGGCGGCAGTCGCAAATTACCTAGTTATCATGTTACATAAATATAAATAAATAAATATAAATATATGAGAAACTTACACACACGGTCGTCCGTCCCCAAACTAAGTAAGTTAAGTTGTGTTATGGTAGATAGACAACTGGTGAATATATATTTATATATTTTTTTAAATACATACTTAAATACAAATATACACCCAGGCTCAAAGGCCAACAAATTCATTTATGGAATATGTTGGTCCCGAATCGAACCCGCGACCCGCGGAGCTGAAGTCAGCATCGCAACCCACTGCGCCAACGGGCTAGTCAAATTGTTACATGTTTTACGGTACAACATGTCATGTTGTGCCGACGCCACTTAGAGTGGGATATTATTTTGTACAACCAGCATATACCTAATGAATTTCCGGTGGTACCATATGTAACTTTCAAATTAATGTGCTCGACATTTTTCATTCAAATATTACTAAATCACTTCAGAATAAAATTTTACGTAACATTAGTAATATCGTCGTTTTTTAAATAATTTATATTAATAATTTTATTATTGCTTTTGTATCGTCGTTTTTTTTATTTTCTTATCCCGTTTCGCGTACCTCTTTTATGGTAATCTTGTTAAACGTAAGGGTAACATAACAAATCGTCATAACGGCCGATAATGCGTTACGGGAGTGACAGTGGAGTTATAAATTGATGTTGCTTTGAATTTGATTGTTGTGAACGCATCTTGAGGCCTTAAAATGAACATTAACGTAAATATGTGTAGGTATTCCCATTTGTTATAACAATGTGGCGAGCCGAGGGAGCGTTTAAATGTCATGCGCATTTTTACTGTTATTAGTCTGTGGTAAATAGTGATAGGTTTGGTAGAACACAAATTCAAATCAATTAATGGATAAACACTGGTTAATAAATAGAAACTAACATAATAATAACATTTATTTTAGACCAATGAATGCCACATTGTGTTCGTTTTGTATGTTTTTACTTTTTGCAAAAACGAATTTTTTTTAAGTTTTTTAAATACTCAAAAAAATTTAGGTACACGATTTTTGTAATAGTAAAAAAAAAAATAATTAAAATACTAAAATTAAAAATTCAAAAATATAACGAAATACAAAAAACAATATATATCACATTATGACATAACGTTTTTTTTTTCGCTAATTTAATAGAGACAACAGACTAGAAACATCTTTGACGCAGACTAAGCGTTTAAATAAAATTGTCATTATCGTTTTAGCCTTATCCGCCTTTTTAGCTTATATTAAAAAACGTAGATTATTATATAAAATATCTTATATTACTGTGCACAGGTGAGTGAAAACCGGCGAATCTTCAAATTGGTCACGTCTCATACACCGTGACCACGTATGCCATTATATCAGAGACAATCAAAAAATAAAATGGCGCCAATGAGGTCATTTCATTGTTAATAAACAATTCTTAATTCATTCGTGCCACGTGCACACGACTTTTCCTATTATCTAATACCCATTCATATATTTTGGTATCGATTAATTCAAATATGTTACTGATTTATATTTTTCTAACAAAATAATTAGTGAATGTTATTTGTGTAGGAAATAATAAAATAAAAATAGGCAAAGTGAATTGGAGCGTGATGTATTTGTATAATTTATATGAGATATTGTTTGGGCTGTATAATATGTGATCTTTACCTAAATCCTAAATAGCTTTATAACATAACAAAAAAAATATGGTAAATATTTGGTACATAAAGCATAGATAATAAACTATAGGATATAGATGAGAAACTCCTTTTTTAATCGAGTAATGAGCGGAGACTTTTACGTTTCCTCTCAGCAGCAGGGTCGTCTCGCTGACTCCCCGGGTGGGGGGTAAGCGGGGTACGGGCCTCGAGGCGTACCTCTTTGCCCGGGCAGTTCCTCGCGGGCACTTAAGCCCGGTTTGTGTTTCGGCCGTAGGCCGAGGTCACCTGGGTGACCTAAGGGTGTCGGTATTTGGGCCGTGGGCCCAGGTCACCTAGGTGAACTAAGGGATGTCTGGTTCGGTGGGGAGGTCTGGGAATATTAGCTCCCAGACCTCAAAGTCGTCGTCAGGTGGTGTCATAATCCGTGGTGTCGCCCTCTCGCCGTCGCGTCGTCCTCGTCGTCGCCGTCGTCCTCTCCTCCTCCTTTTTTTTTTTGTTTCCTCTCAGAGATGTCACTGCAACGTTACCGTAATAATCTACTAGATGGCGTTGTACTGCATTCTTGTAGTGACCAATTTAATAAAAATCTATTATACTTTATGTATGTATATATATGAATAAAATGACTCCTCTATTATATTCGTGTAAGACCGCCCTTGAAAGCTGTCGTAAATCATTTCTTGTACTTATAATATATATTGTATTGATTTAATGTATGCAAGAATACTTAAAAAATAAATAATAAAGTACCTGGGTGACCGATTTTTTCTCGGTATTTTTTAAGTAAATATAAAATAGATGTAATTAACATAATTCAAAAGAAGCTATTTATGCTAGGATGGTGGATGGATTTGATCCGGGTAATCTAAATTTTGAGTCGACCCGTTCCCAACTGAGCTATTTATTATTATTATTACAGTTGACAGTTTAAATAGCCTTAGTTTTCTAATAATATTAGAATTCATTTTGTTTTTCCACCGACAACGAGATGGCGCTCGCGACAACCTGAAAAATGCTTCTCATAATAAGAAGAACATTAATTTATAAATTTGTAATCAAGGCACGTTTTCAATAATATTGTATTGATATTAGTAAGTCCTCTTTGGTTTTTGCGTCATAAAAAAAGGGCTACAGATCACATACCATAAACTTGAAAACATTTCTTAAAATATTTATTCACGTGTCGTAAAAGCCCTTAAGAGTGATGTCGGCACCATGTGGGGGCGGGGTCACTTCGGCAAATCTATTTTTAATTTTTTTCTCCGTGACACATATGGCGATATTGTGCCGCCATTGTTTCGCTAATGGCGTGGAGCTTGCACATGGTTACGGTTTGTCCTAGTTTGAAATCGGGGACGACACGTTTACGTGCTAGATATGATAGACTACACTCCATGGGATCCACAAACTCTCATAACTTGAATGCTATTTGAGGTATTACTTCGAGGAAGCAGATACATAACCATAACAAAGAAAACTACACATAAGTGTGACCTATATGTACCATATTCTTTCGTGTAGTACACATGCTTCGAAAGATTTTTATAAATAACACACAAAGTCAAAACATAATATATTGTACGAAGTATAATATTTTGTTGGTTATTTACAACTATTATTATTGAAGGTTACCTATTAATAAAGTCACTCAAATATATAAACGCTGCTAAATAATACGTACGTATAATAAATAAATAATTACGTTTTTACAATACTTCAATGAAAAAAATCATTTCATAAGACTTTCTTAATTAAGTTTTTGATAGTAAATAAAAATTGGTTCACTAAATTGGCTAAATCCAAACCCAATCTTTGCTAGCGAAGAACAGGTGATGCTCTTTGTCAGACTAAACATTTAAACTAAACATTTGCCTTCTAAAAAGCTTAGAATAACTTTTTGGATTATGCCTTCAATATATATCTTTTTTCGCAATGTTTCATAAAGAGAAACAAATTTGAAGAAATAATTTTGTGTCTTATATTTTAGTTCGGTATATCTTTAATGTATGTATTTATGTATATAATATAAATAATTTTTTCTTTTTTATTGAGGTTTTTTTTAATTTTATAAAAATTCCGAGCCAGGCTCGGTTAGCCAGGTACTAAGCCTTAATTGTACTAAATTTTATCAAAATCATTTCAGCTAATTAGCCGCGAAAACGTGACGGACAAACAGAGATTTATTGCATTTATATTAAAATGGATTCGGTTAATCTTATGCGGGTTAGTTATTTCCTGAACACGCAAAATATCAATAAGATAATAGGAAACAATAAAGTAATAAACAATTTAATTAGTTTTGCCGTAATCGATATAAAAAACGATCATTACAACTCTAATAGACTAGGATATTGCACGTGTTAAAATTCACATATGGCTTTTGAGGGTAGCTGTATAAATTAATTAATTTTATGTCTTATATCTCAGACAACAAAGTTCAATTTTACTTGTATCGTATTACATTTTATTGTTAGTTGCCTAAATTATGTTATACGATAATAGGCTGTAATCTAATATCAATAGGGATGATTTTTCCGAAAACAGTGTTATCGCAAATATTGTCTAAGGGCAGGATGAAGTGGTAGTCGATAAATTTTGAAAACAATAGAACTTTTATGGGAAAACCGAATTCTATGGTGAGAATTTCCGTTAAAGTAATTGCCATTGTTTAAGCTTTCTACTATTAGGTACTGGTTATTTTCAAGTTGCCAGCTGTCAAATGACAAAAAGGTTATCAGCCTAACTAAAATATTACCAATAATTAAGTTATTCATTTAAAATAGCCGTGTGGTATTCGGTTGAGTAGAATTTACCACCATCATTTTTTACCAAGGTGTCATAAAAGGCGACTAAGGTAAGTCGACCCGCCGTGTGGTATCCAGCTGAGTAGAATACCAACCACATTTCTTACCGAGTTGTCATAATAGGCGACTAAGGTAAGTCGACTCGCCGTATTGTACCCGAATAGCAGAATAGACCACCCTCTTTCTTACCTAGGTGTCGTAAACTACGACTAAGGTAAGTTGTCGTTAGGCAGGCAGCCGGTCGTAAAAACGCAGCCAAATCATATGACAGCATGTTTATATCAAGTTGCGCCGACACCACTTAGAGTAGGATAAGGGCAGGATATGATTAAATCTAAACGCATAATCGGCTAACTTTTCAATTACTATATTTTCATGTCGGGGATGGGATGTTTCGACGTTTTAAACCTTTATAATCTGTAAAATGTAACGAGTTATTCATATTTTATTCAGGGCCTGTTTCTGATAAAGTGTCGGATAGTTAACCGACAAATAGGTAGGTAAACTAAGTAACAGATAAATGTCTCTAAAAAGTGAAAAATTAAAAAAATGATTTACCTGTTAACTTATAGACTTTAAGTGCTGAATAAGCCTATCAAAAACCTGAGATGCGCAAATTTCCGAGATATGTGTCAGATATGTTCCGAATAAGCTAACTGACAGTTTATTGCTAACTTTTAAAACATGCTCTTAGTATCATATCACTTCCATAATACCCCATAATTAGTTACGTTTACAAAATATGGTAAACCTATGTCCAGATTAAAGTTAAAACAATATCGTTTGACAGAAATTACTCACCGTTCAAATTAGTTGACTTTGTTAACTCAAAAAGCTTCCCTAATCTTTGAAACAGTTTTACCATGTAATTAGCTTTTGACATAACAAACGGGAGCGTTTTATGGTGGACGGAAATTATTTATGGCGTTCAAAAATAGTGAGAATGCAGCGAGATTGACGGCCGGTTAATTTAGTACAAGTAATACAACTATTTTGAATAATATCTTTAAGTTGGTGTATATGATGTGTGGTATCCGGCTGACTAGAATAGACCACCTCATTTCTTACCGAGGTGTCGTAAAAGGTTACTAAGGTAAGGCGACCCGCAGTGTGCTATTCGGTTGAGTAGAATAGACCGACCTCTTTCTTACCGCGGTTTCGTAAATGGTGACTAAGGGAAGTCGACCCGCGGTGTGGTATCCGGCTGAGAAGAATAGACCACCCTCATTTCTTAGCGAGCTGTCGTGAAAGGCGACTAAGGGAAGTCGACCCGCTGTGTGGTATCCGGCTGAGTAGAATAGATTAACCACTTTCTTACCGATATGTCGTAAAATACTATTAAGGTAAGATGACATCAGACAGGCGGCCGGTCTTAAGATACGTAGCCAAATCATGTGACAACATGTTTGTAACATGTTGTGTTGACCTCACTTAGAGTGGGATAAGGGCGAGTAGATGATGACAATGATACCTATAACTCAAACCACATATTTTGTACGTATTTTATGGAAAGTTGTAATAAAAATTTATCCCTGTTTTTGGGCATTAAAAATACTTAAATTTATATTGAATTGAATTTTTGCTATTAACTGTCAAGTCAGCGTAGCTTATTCGGGGAACGGGTGGTCGCGAGAAATACCTAGGATCGAGCCCCACCTGCCCTATTACTTTTTTTTTTAGTTTCTTTTTTTATTTTGAAAAAAAGTTACCGAGATCAGTCACCCAGATATTTCAAAATTAACCACGAATTAAAAGTAAAAGTAAGTAAGTAACGGCCTGTTACTATCCCACTGCTGAGAATAGGCCTCTTCTCTCCGTTTTTTGGGAGAGAAGGATTGGAGCTAAGACCTACCACGCTGCTCCAATGCGGATTGGTAGGTTACACATACCTCCAAAATTCTCTAGAGATATGCAGGTTTCCTCACGATGTTTTCCTTCACCGAAAAGCGTGTGATAAATTGCAATTATCAATTAGACACATAAGTTTTAAGAGAAAAACTCATTGGTGTCTGCCCGGGTTCGAACCCGTGATCGTCTCTAGAGATTCACACGGTCGCACCGATGGGCCATCACAGCTTCAACCACGAATTAATTAAAGTACAATTAAAATATTTCCTCATTTAAGTTTAACACGTAATATAGTAATTCATTCATTGCCCGCATGTCATGTCAATGAATATGTATGAGCCTATTTAATTAATCCCCAACCCTAAAAACACGAAGGGCGCTGTCAATCAACTACCCTCATATTAAAATGGGACGCATAGAAAGAATTCTCCACTTTTATAATAGTTTTGTATTAAACAATGCATTTCGACTTGTAGTACCATCATTAAAGAGGAAGGGTAGTGTTCATGTGCATTGGGTATTAATGATCCTTTTTTATATTAAAGGCATGAACAGGATGTAAGGATGCTTCAGTTTTTTTTATGGCATCGAAGTGTTTAGTTTAAAGAGTGTTTATGTAGGGTTTATGATAAACACGCGAGGGTAGGTATTGTCTATACTCTATGCTTTTAGAACAAAATCATCATCCTCCTGCCCTTATCCCACTCTAAGTGGGGTCGGCGCAACATGTTATAAACATGCTGCCACATGATTTGGGTGAGTTTTTACGACCGGCCTGCCTGACGTCAACTTACCTTAGTCGCCTTTTATCAAATCAAATCAAATCAAAATATCTTTATTCAAATAAGCTCTTTCAAGCACTTTTGAATCGTCAAAGATCCATATGAATAATGAAGCTACAACTGGTTCAGAATGTTGCTCTTACCGAGAAGAACCAGAAAGAAACTCGGCGGTCAATCTTTTAAACGTTTTCAATTTTACATTATTAAACCGCAGTCTTGTATGAAGCTGAAGGAATTTTCAAATCCAGGCTTTTTTATCATCCAACTACATACACCTCGAGGTCTATTCTACTCAGCCGTATATCACACGACGGAAATTTCATTGATTATGTAATGCTGTCACTGTATACTGCTAAATATGTAATGTAGGTACCGTCTTAATCGATTTTTTTCTAACTATTTCAAAAGTTGTATTTTTTAATATTAATAATTAATTACAATCAAGGCATAAAAGTGGACAACTACCAAGAAATAATATCAGATACGCTGTTTGTGAAATTTAATTAATATGTGTAGTTTGGCTAAATTAGTTTCATCCAACAATGCATATCTTAAAAATCAAGAAAAAGAGTATAAAAGATAAAGGGATACCTAAAATAATCGATTTAAAAAAACCTATTTTTGAAGAAAAAATAATCGATTTTTGATAATCGATTATTACAAAATAATCGATTATTTTTTCACATCGCTACTACGTGCCCCGCCATTGCCTCTTCAGATTCGCGATACGATAAGATATATCGGTAATACTGGTTCTTCTACTGGATTTCCTCATTCCTGATTTGATCACGTAGAGATACACCGCACGTAGCTCGCTGCATCGCATACTAAAAATAAATTGTTTTCAATAATGATTTTAGTGGCTAGTAAAGCAAAATGATCATGCACCCGGCTGGTACGTGGGGTCCCTTTCGTCCTACGGGGTCCTACGGTCCTACCCTCAAACAATGCGCAGGATCCTTTTGCATGTTTACTTCCTACGACACGTGCGCGCGCAGCTGCTTTGTTGCCGCCCGCAGCGCATGCGTTTAAGTGCGCAAACTTGAACCTTCCTACTTAACTTAACTTAGAATTAAAGAATTTTTGTTACTAAAATATATTATTCACTTAATGAATATACTTTATACTATATACTTTATACTTTATTATACTAAACCGGGTACCACACGGTGGGTCAACTTACCTTAGTCGCTTTTTACGACACCTCGGTAAGAAATGAGGTTGGTCTATTCTACTCAGCCGGATACCACACGAAGGGTCGTCTTACCTTAATCGCCTTTTACGATACCTCGGTAAGAAATGAGGGTGGTACTACTCTATTCAGCCGGATACCACACGGCGGGTCGTCTTACCTTAGTCTTAATACTTATCAGATGTATAATATCACTATGTATGATTTTTATTAATAATTATTTAATAAGATATATAATTAATATAAAAATTATTAATAACAACATTAATAGAAAATAATAGATAAATATAATTAGTAAGTTTGTGACGATCTCGACCTTACATGCATATATTGGTAGAGTTATGTACTGAAGTGATAGTATGTTAAGGTAGGTATATAAATAAAAATGTTTGTTTGTCAATTAATATGGTTTTTCGTAATGAATATTTGATACTCGTTACATATATGTACATTTTTCATTAAAATATTTTTAACAAAATTTTCCCATACATTTTCAATTTTTTACACTTAGCGCCGAGCGTCACAAGTTGCATGTCTTTATTAGGCAGATTGATGCTACTGTATTATATATCTAACATCTAAATGTTTACACAATCTAGGAAACAAATAAATAAAATAAAATAAAAAAACTTTCGGCATTATATTTTATACACAATGTACTCGCGACTAAACGAAACTAATAAACTTTCATATAATTTTGTATGCAAAACTTAAAAAGATGAAAATATTACCATTTTATATATTTATATATTTTTGTATATATTTTTAGCCGTCAAACGTTATGCTGTGATAGCCCAATGTGTAAAAGTTGGACCAAAAACAGATCAAAATACGGAGTCCAATCTCGTGTCACCGGCCCTGTCTTTCTTTTTTTGGTAATTTTTTATTGCATTTTTTTATATCTTTAAAAAATTACCCAACCAGATACTATATGTTAAATATTACTTAAAATTTGGCTAATTTTGTCAATTTAATAGCAAAGATTTAAAAGTTTCAGTGAGGTTATGAACTTATACTTTAGGCAGATGATTTTTGACGTATGAAATATATTTTAAGCTGTGATAGCCCAGCGGTAACACTGTGCGAGTCTTTCGAGGAGTTCACGGGTTCAAACCCGGGCACACCTATGAGTTTTTCTTAAAAATTATGTGTCTAATTGATTGCAATATCTCTAGAGAATTCTGCGGATATGTGTAACCTACCAATTCGCAGCAGCGTGGTAGTTCTTAGCTCCAAACTTTCTTTCAAAAAATGGAGAGAAGAGGTCAAGAGGAAGAGAGGAAGAGAGGAAATTTCCAGCTGTGGGAGATTAACAGGCCGCTACTTACTTACTAACTTACATATTTAAACGGGAAATGTATTTAATTTTGTCAATGTTGATCTTGTGGATTTCCTATTAAAGTATAAGAAAAATAATAAAATGAAAATATACTTTTTCTTTTTGTTGTTCTTTTAAGTTAACTGTATACGGCACCTTTAAGTTTTAAACGTGTCCTAACATGTCTCAGATTCGAACCAGCGCGTTCTTTGTTTACTAAACCTGTTTCCGATATCATCTTTATAACCTAATGAGCCTTTTTAATTTTCTTTGCTACATTAATTCACTAGTTGTAAAAAAGTTAAGTTATATCTTTATATTTAAATGAGTTAATCTATATATATATATATATATATATATATATATATATATATATATATATATATATATATATATATATATATATATATATATATATATATATATATATATATATATATATATATATATATTTCTTTTCGGGGAGAAAAATTGATCTAGCCAGGTTTTATGTAAAAAAAATATTGTTTTATCCCTGTTTTTGGGCATTAAACACTAACATTTATCATCATCTTCCTGCCCTTATCCCACTCTAAGTGGGGTCGGCACAACATGTTATAAACATGCTGTCACATGATTTGGCTGCGTTTTTACGACCGGCCGCCTGCCTGACTAACATTTATATTGAATTGAATTTTTGCCAGTAGCTGTCAAAGCGACGTAGCTTATTCAGTTAACGGGCAGCCTCGAGAAGTGTGAATGCCAAGGTTCGATCCCAACGAAATAATTGTTTTTCTTTTTTTTAAGTTATTTTTTTCAAAAAATTACTATTATACTTAAAAACGACGACTTACCTCAGTCGTCTTTTACGACACCTCAGTAAGAAAAGAGGGTGGTACCATTCTCTTCAGACGGATACCACACGGCGTCGTTGTAGTTAAATATATAATAAATAATAAAAGAAGTCTCAAAAATCCACATACATTTATATAATAAAGAAGTCTTTATGGCATTGCCACATCTAAGCTCGATTTGAAGGGTGCCACCCTTTGGAATGCCACGTGCAGTTATTTCTGCATCTATATACCGTTGCTAATTCTTGAATCATTGCATATATGGCCATTGAAAATACGAGGAGACAATAATAGACGTCCTCGGTATAAGTGCGACTTTCTTTCTGTAATTGCGTCGTTTTTTTATTTCTTGTTATACTGGTGCAATTACGTTTGATAACGGTTTATTTTCCATAATTTATAGATAGTTGGTGTTGCGGAATTCCATAGTACAAAAATTTATGATTAATTTGCTATAATTCACGTTAGGTTTCTTAGCCCTTTTTTAACACTAGTGTATTTCTATACTATGTTAGTGGGGAAATACATTCAAAATAAAATTACATTATATTAAATACTCAAAGAATTATGACCACAAAGAATTAAAAAAACCACCTATATTAAAGAGCCTACCTAATAATTAACTTTAAGCACTTGCTTTACGAATGACAAAAGAATATCTAAAGTATACTGCTATAAATTGCAACGATTGTTATTAACATTCAAATATAATATCTTATCTTTTTTATATAGTTCGAACCAAAATTAAATCTTATTTATTTTTGATTAGTAAGTAAAAGTAAGTAGCGGCCTTTAGCGGAGAGAAGAGGAGAAAAACGGAGAGAAGGTTTGGAGCTTGGACCTACCACGCTGCTCCAATGCGGATTGGTAGGTTACACATATCTCCAGAATTCTTTAGAGATATGCAGGTTTCCTCACGATGTTTTCCTTCACCGAAAAGCGTGTGATAAATTGCAATTATTAATTAGACACATAAGTTTTAACAGAAAAACTCATTGGTGTCTGCCCGGGTTTGAACCCGTGACCTCCTCGAAAGAGTCGCACGCACGTATTACCCCTGGGCTACCACAGCTTATTTTTGATTAAACTACTACAATAAGTTAAATAAGAGAGTTATATGAAAAATATCAATAATATTGCTTTTATATAAAAGGGCATTATGCAAAAATTGAACAAAAGTAGACAATTTAGTGAAGTTAGGTGACCGGTCGATAAACAAAAGATCGGACCCGCAGCGAACTTAATAATATACCAGTCCGTGCAGCACACGCGTGGCCACCCCACGCACACACGCTCGCCGCGTACACGTCGCAACTTGCACAGGCCACAGGCTGTAAGTTTTGATGGCAATGCCTCGCATTCGTCCGCTGGCCGCCGCGGGGAGCGCACGTGTCGCTCGCGTATCGAGTTCAGTGAACGTGCAGTGCTTATGGACAGTCAAAATGGTGCGAAGCCTGTCGCAGTGGACGAAGACGCTCAGCTTCCCGGCTAGGCTGTCTCCGAACCGCACTTCTAAGGAGAGCGTGGTGAATGTCCAGCCGGGATCCCCCGGGGTGTCCCCTACACCCAGTGCATCGTCGCTCCCGCAGGGCTCCGATAAAACAATTTCGCCGATCCCAATCACCGAGATCAGTCAAATCGTAAGTCTCCCTTATATACGGATGCACCCTTAATATTTGTAATTCGAACGCAGCGTTTATGTAAGCGCTGCGTTCGAATTTCAAAATAGGAATATATGTATATTCCTGCCAATAAGCTTAACTAACGCGTCGTATTTCTGAAATATTTGTATGTAACGACGTTTTCTTGCTAATTTTAATAAGTTAATATATACAGCTATAGTTAGTTAACTTAACGGTTAACAAATTATTACACAATTTAATTCCAGTGATGTAAGACAGGCTTATGAAATCGGCACAATTATCTCGATTCAGCCGTGCTATTGTTTTCGTTAATTTTGAATTGTTTACAAATATACGAAAGTAGTCCCAAATTAGCCCTATAAGATGGCACAGTTAGATTCATTTCTCATAAGGAATACGAAACGTGTCCGAAATGTTAAGTTTGGTTTCTGAAACCTAACTTGTTTCGGTTCCCACGTAGGAAGTTTGTCACTTGTGCGTTGTACGTGGTGTATTGACGGTTTTGTTTGGGTGTTTTGAGAGTTGTACTCACGGTGTTGTCGATGTACTAGCTGTTTTGCGATGTCGTAACAGTTTGGTTTGTCGTTGAGGGGCGTACCGTTATACCCCCCTTGCACTCACCTTGACAAGGCCGCAGAGATGCGAGTTTTTTGCAAGATAGCAGATGACTTTCACCATTGAGAACGCCTTTCTAAATGGCTGAAGTGTTTCAAACTTATTTAGGTCCATTGGTTGTAACAAACAATGATAGCTATTGAGAGATTAGTGCATAAGTTGAGTGACCCATTGGCGCAGGTTGCAGTGGCGCTGCTTTCAGATCTGGGAGTTGTAAGTTCAATTCTACCCAATGTCCAATGTTTTTTAAACAATTTGTTAGTTAGTCTGGCTGTATTTTTTTTTTTTTTTTACATATTCATTAATCTGTTTTTTGATACTTCGAACAGTATTTGTGTTACTTAAATTTCAGCTAAATGTTTATAACTGTACTGTACTCTACTGTACTATATTGTACTGTGTTTACTGTACTGACATTTTTAAGCCTGCTTGTTGTATGAACCTACATACTTCTGGAACGTATATCCCTTTTACAAACTCAGCCATTAAGGGGTTACTAATGGTAATTTCGAACTTTAAACACAAAATTAACCCAGAATAATAGTCAAAATTTGAGAAATTTGCGTGGTTTTTATTCGTCTCTCAACTCCGAATGGAGAAAACATATGCATAATATTTTGAAATGAAGAAAGTTATTATTTATTTATATACAAACATACATTATATTTTTAAATATTTTCTATATAAAAGAAATACAAAAACAAAAAATTAAAAATATAAAAAAACTGTTTATCACAGGGAGCGGAATATTGTTATTAAATTAGTATTATTATTTAAAATTTCATAAATTTAAAGTGACATAAGTTCTTATCTCGGTACTGAAGTCCTTGCTGAAGTCGCGGGCAATAGCTAGTAATGTCTTATTTTATCTTATTTTACATCTTACTAGCATTTTAAATGCGAAAGTTTATGAGTATAGGTGTATTTTTGTTACTCTTTCACAATGAATCCGCTGAACCAATATCGATAGAATTTGGCACAATTATTTCATATACACCGGATAATATAAAGGCTATGGAAATCCTGTTAATTCTATAGGAATATGATGATATTGAATCGCCATCCAGGCCACGCAAAGGTAGTTGCGGTTAAAATAAAGCACATAAGCATTAATAAAAACAATTTTTATGCCATACTAAAGCTTCTAAGCGACTTACACATAAAAATGTTGCCTGTACTTACCTACTTTTATAGTGTTAAATACACCGAAATAGTCAAGTTATTTAAACCAGTTCAAAATGTGCCTAAACATTCCGCGTCGAATAATCTAGAATCGACAAATTAACTTGTATTTCCTAACTAGGGTTTAGTTTTTTTGATATATCTAACGGGAATGGTTTAATCATCGTATATCGTTATAATTATGATATTAACATTTTATATTCACCTTTGGATATATGCCGTGTGGTATCTGGTTAAGTAGAATATGACGTAAAAGACGACTAAGATAAGTTGAAGTCAGGCAGGCGGCCGGTCGTAAATTACATAGCCAAATCATGTGATAACGTTAAGGTAAGGTAAGAAAATATGATACGATGCCTATAGAATTAATACACGAATTTCAGAAAATGAAAACTGTCCTTATACTTTTATACAAAAGAAAATTTAAAAGCAATGTAACAAATATATAAACATACCCGGTTAATCATTTAAACTGTAATAACTAAGATATTTTATAACTCATTCTTTAACGTTATTCCCCGATTCTAAATTACTTTACAGATTATTTACGAGCAAAGAGTTTCGCAACGCATAATAAACATCGCTGATGTCCCGATTTTGACTCTAAAGAGATGAAAAAGTATGCAATACTCTCCCACCGACAATAAATTAAGAAACACGCAATAAAAATTCATTTGTAATCATAAAACGTGCGCCATCAATATCTAAATAGCTTTTTGGTTTTATAGCTCACGACATCTCTAAAGTTATTCAAAAATATGTAACTGTCATATTAGTTAATGGGTCAATTCTTGTTATTTTTTAACGTAACATTGTTACGTAGAATTTGCTATAATTAAGTCATAAATTTCGATTTCGCGATCGACTAAAATCGGTATCAGTTATTACCCGACATAATTACGTTTAACAGTTTAGAAATAAAAATATATAAATGTCTTGGTTTTAATAAGAATGTAAGCATATTTTTTCATTAGGTAGGTACCTACCTACGAGCGTAATGAAAAAAGTCATTTTAGTCTATGGCACCGTTTGTCATCGACTCATCAAAAAAAACAAAAGTAGCTGCGATGAGTAAAGATCAAGAACTGTTCAGCCAAAAATGTAATAAATAGAACCTACTTTTCGGTTCGGACTTATACGGCGCGTTCGAATTAGTGAGTTCTTTTTTCAAAAACTGGAATGCAGAATATATATTTCATTGCAAATAACCGGCTACATTGAACTGTTCACGAGAAAGTAAAAAAAGAACATTTTTGAACAATAACCGATGCTTTTAAAATATGCTCATAAAAGAAGCACTTATTTTTAATAGGAGACAAGCGGAATGACATTTCGAAATGCCTTAAATGATCTTGCCATATGAAACAACTCACGCGCGCTTGATAATGGATGTCATAGTCACAACTTTCTCGTTTTGTTGCCACTTTTTAATCCATTTAAATTGTAACAATGTTCCATAAAAGTGCTATATTTATGATAAACTTGTTTTGTAAAAAACTCCTTTTTAAATAATTTACTACAAAGGTATTTAGTTTTTAGAACCTTATTAGTTTGGCAAAATATTTATTTATTCTAATTATATTTTTAGTCATTCGTATTGTCTTTGGATTTGTTAATACTAACCTTAAAACTTCCTAGAGTGTAAAAAGGCCTACACTAAATATCCTTAATATAGCATAAGATAGCAGTCAAAACTTTTTAACTAAACTATTGGATAACTTTATTATTAATATTAATTATTTACTTTATTAATTATTTCTCAATTGCCGTGTGGTATCCGGCTGAGTAGAATAGTACCACCCTCTTTTCTTACCGAGGTGTCGTAAAAGGCGACTAAGGTAAGTCGACCCGCCGTGTGGTATCCGGCTGAGTAGAATAGACCAACCTCATTTCTTACCGAGGTGTCGTAAAAGGCGACTAAGGTAAGATGACCCACCGTGTGGTATCCGGTTTAGTAGAATAGACCACCCTCGTTCTTACCGAGGTGTCGTAACTACGACAGAGGTAAGTTGACGTCAGGCAGGCGGCCGGTCGTAAAAACGCAGCCAAATCATGTTACAGCATGTTTATAACATGTTGTGCCGACCCCAGTTGGAGTGGGATAAGGGCAGGAAGATGATGATTAATTATTTCTCAAATAGCTAATAGTAAATATCCTTTTTTAATTTTAAGGGATAAAATAAAAGAAGTATTCAATAATTAGCATAAATAGAAATTTGAATTAAAGGACACTGAAGATAAGAGTTTTGCGAAGGTTTTTTTACTATCATGAAAGTGGGCGGCCATGTTTTATTAGGTATTTTATTGTCTGTAGCGGAACGAACATCTGCGTGTCAAATTCCTCGATGCCATGTGCAGGCTACTGGTGGGAAGCGAACCGTGCACACATGAGTTTAAAAAAATGTGTCGATTTGAAAATGGAATAGATGGTTGCCAGGGCAGATAAATTAATAATTTTCAATCCATACGAAAATAATTAAAGCAGAAATCCGGAATTAAAGAAATCCGAATAATATATAATATTTATAATATAAAAAGACAGACTGTGTCTTTTTATATTATAAATGTAAAATCTATGTCTATCTTGTTACGCTTTAATCCGATGAAGCAATATTGATGATATTATACGCCGTGTGGTATCCGGCTGAATAGAATAGTACCACCCTCATTTCTTACCGAGGTGTCGTAAGAGGAGACTAAGGTAAGTCGACCCTTAGTGTGGTATCCGACTGAGTAGAATAGACCACCCTCATTTGTTACCGAGGTGTTGTAAAAGGCGACTAAGGTAAGTTGACCCACCGCCTAGTCCGGTTGAGTAAAATAGACCAACCTCTTTCTTACTGAGGAGTCGTTGAATACGACTAAGGTAAGATGACTTCAGGCAGGCAGCCGGTCGTAAAAACGCAGCCAAATCATAGGACAGCATGTTTATAACATGTTGTGCCAATCCCACTTAAAGTGGGATAAGGGCAGGAACATGGTGACTAAAATAATTAAAGTAGAAATCCGAGTGATCCGGCATGAAAGAAATCCGAATATAAAAATATAGATTATAGACTATAGACTAACTGTGTCTTTTTATATTATAAATGTAAAATCTATGTCCATCTACTTGTTACCCTTTCATCGTTAATCGGATAAAGCAATATTGATGATATTTGTTACACATAAAGCTTAGATGAACTCCCGGTTACCATTATGCATAGAAAATACACAGTTAATAATTGTGGTTATTTTAACAAGAAAGTAGGACTAGTAATTATATACATTACTTGAGTCACACTGCGATGTACAGTAAAATAGTATCGTAACGGCCCTTTCTATTTCTGGGACTATATATATCCTTGGAGAGAACGATTTGACATAAAACCCATGAGGATTAGCTCTAGTATTTCTTATAGCTTGAGTAATAGGAGGCTAAGGAATACGTCACATCCAGTAACGCATAATAATTAATAATCAATATTTAAATGAAATGCTATAGTATTGTTTTACTGTTTCTTTAAATTAGGAATTGATTGGCTCTTTCGACATAATAATTCGGCGATTGTGGCTCCATCTTAAACATTGATTGCACCTTAAGACCCCAACGCCAATTGGTTCTTCGCACTATATGCCGCCCATCGCCATTTCAGTTTCGCGACACGCTGAACTTATATCAGTGAGTCTGGTTCTTCTGTTTCTACGGATCTCCTTATTTCTGATTTGATCATGTAGAAATACTTCTAGCTCGCTTCATTGACCGCTGAGCGACTCTGAGACTTATTATGAGGCCTACCTACGACCTACCTACCGACCTACCTACTTTTACATCACCGTTTGAGACTTCTTATTTTTAAATTTAAACTATCGTGAGTAGTTCTCATAGTTAATGTATAGAACCGGCTATACTCACGTCTTATTATATCGGGTTAGCCCGACTAGTTTCGAACCCATCCGGTGCACTTATTCTTGAGCTCTTTACAGGACGTTATCGCGGCGAGAAACTGCAGTTCCCGCCGCGACTTCTAATATTCTTATTTTATTTTATATTATTTATTAAAGAAAGCTTACAGCTAATGACGCCATATGTCATCACCCTTTAAAAGTTAACATCACAGTAAAATTTAACTATTCATTTATTGTATTAAAAATTGTTTACGTACAAATAACATTGTAAATTTCAAATAATAACATACTTTAGGTCAACAGTTGCTTACAATTTTAAGTTTTCTGACATTCAGTAAACCGGGGGTGTTTTTTGCCGCGTCAGCTGTTCGAGATTGGGCGACTCGGGTTACCGGGGAGTCTATTCAATAACCGGGTTAAAATAGAGATTTCATGCCACAAGAAGTGTTTTTTTATGAGAAACGAAATGTATTTACATAAATCGATAGTAATTACATCCGCTGTGCAAAGATTATATATGTATCTATTAATGGCTCGTTGGCGCAATGGGTAGACCTTCCTTCAGCGCCGCGGGTCGCGGGTTCGATACCCGCCGAGCGCCCACATTTTCTATAAATGAATTTTTTGGCCTTTGAGCCTGAGTGTATATTTGTATTTAAGTATGTATTTAAAAAATATATAAGTATATATTAACCGGTTGTCTGTCTACCATAACACAAGTATTAAGTTACTTTGGGAGCGGACGACCGTGTGTGTAAGTGTCCCATATATTTATTTATTTAAGACATAGTTGCATAAATTTTAATGTACAAACTGCAATTATTTTCTGTTTCTAATAAAACAGCTTTGGGAAAAGTCGTAGAACAATCCTTATGCCTTGCCATAGGCACTTTTATACCCTATTCATACCCTAGGCTTTACAATTATGAATAAAACTGTATTTGCTTCAATATTATCAAATTTACAAATATAAGTAAGTAAAGTAAGTAAGTAACAGCCTGTTACTATCCCACGGCTGGGCATAGGCCTCCACTCTCCATTTTTGGAGAGAAGGATTGGAGCTAAGACCTACCACGCTGCTCCAATGCGGGTTGGTAGGTTACACATATCCCTAGGATTCTCTAGAGATATCCAGGTTTTCTCACGATGTTTTCCTTCACCGAAAAGCGTGTGATAAATTGCAATTATCAATTAGACATATAAGTTTTAATAAAAAAACTCATTGGTGTCTGCCCGGGTTTGAACCCATGATCGTCTCTAGAGATTCACACGGTCGCACCGCTAGGCCATCACAGCTTACAAATATAGTTCAACTGAAAGTAATGAAAAATATTATTTTGTTCAAATATAACACTGAAATGATTTATTTTGAATAAGGTCACTTTAATACTAAGCGTGCGATATATCTGCGGTAAAATATAGCAAAATAAATTATTTATTACTTTTGTGTGTTTGGACCTCTATAAAGTAATGCCTAATTCTATAAATTATCGGTTTTATATCAAAATTTTCCGGAAACCCAGTATATGTAACATCTCTAGTACAGATAAAAAAAAATAAGTTTTAGTATAGCGAATTTTTTTTTTAGCTTATACTGTACAATTTCGCAAGCGTCTGCCTAACTTTATGAATTTCGTAACCGTTTAATATAATTTTTATTAAACTGAAACATTATTTAGCATTTTTGCGGCCCATAAAACATCTCATAAAGGAATGTTTTTATTCAAACATCCATGTATATAGTATATACATATTCATATGGGTTTTGCAAATTCAGCTAACAACTAACTGGTAGGTATTTGCAAAGCAAAATCGCTCACGCGTGAATATAATAGCAAAGTAATTTCCTTGCACTGACGTCGTTCAAAGAACTACGATAGGATTGTAAGAAGCGCTTGTCATCGGTTTTAGTAGTTAGTGGCTAAGTACAAAGCAATAGAATTTCTATAAATCATGTTGACAAAACCGCTTGCTTGCTTCTCTCTCTCATCAACCAATAGCCGTCCACTGTTGGACATAGGTCTCTTCCATGGACTTCCACGCTACACGATCTTGTGCCGCCTGGATCCAGCGGCTCCCCGCGACTCGAAGGTCGACTGTCCATCTGGTGGGGGTCTACCTACACTGCGTTTTCCGGTGCGGGTTCGCCACTCTAGCACCTTGAGACCCAAACGTCCATCGGTTCTTAAAACTATGTGCCCCGCCCATTGCCACTTCAGCTTCGCGACCGTTGAGCTATGTCCTTCACTTTGATTCTTCTACGGATCTCCTCATTTCTGATTTGATCACGTAGAGATACTCCGAGCGATGTATTGCTTAGCATTGGTAAAAATACATTGGTTAAAAATCTCATACCTTATATCCTAGAAGAATAATGACGCAACTGTTAAAACTGAAATTAAAGTAGTCACATCATCATTCTCTTGCCCTTATCCCACTCGAAGTGGGGTCGGCACAATATGTTACAAAACTCAGCCAAATCATGTCACATGATTGGCTGAGTTTTTACGACCGGCCGCCTGCCTGACTTCAACTTACCTTAGTCGTATTTTACGACACCTCGATAAGAAAGAGGGTGGTCTATTCTAACAAACCGGATACCACTCGGAGGGTCAACTTACCCTAGTCGCCTTTTACGACACCTCGGTAAGTAATGAGGGTGGTTTATTCTACTCAGCCGGATACCACACACCGGGTTGACTTACCTTAGTCTCCTTTTACGACACCTGGGTAAGAAATGTGCTTGGTCTATTCTACTCAGCCTGATACCACTCGGCGGTACAGTAGATCCACACAATGAATAACATATTTGAATAGTTAATACAAAATTTAGTTTTCCTACTGAGGATTTCCTATTTTACCGTTGAGGAGTTCCCTCGTCTGGAGCCAATCCTAGCAGCAGCATCAAGTCATGCTTATCATCGGGACTCGACAATTATCTAAAATTTTAGCTCAATCAGACCCCGGGAAATGGATCAAATTTAACTTGCAAGATTCCTTCACATACACAGTTGAATAAAACTTTAATGCAATACGCAACATCGTTTGCATATATGATATTGGATATCTCGAAACGGATATACTTCACTGTACTGCATAATATCAATGAGCGATATCGAAATATAACACTCGCATGGGTGCGGATGCGAAAAAAAGATTACCAACTGATAAAATGACGTTTCCGGATGCTGAATAAACGGATGACGGAGAAAGGATGCAGATTATGCATAACGTAAAAACTTACATAAGGGGGACTGTAGGGACTAATTATTGACAAGATAGAATGTAAATACAATGGACATATCATGAGGAGGTGTGAAAGTCATGTGGCCAAGCGAGTGTTACATATAAATGTGGAATCGCAGCCATTTTAAAATAGGTATTTGCTATCCAGCCGATAAAATAACAGCTACATGATCTACCTATTAACTTATTAGGGACTTTAAGTACTGAATAAGCCTATCAGAAACCTGAGAAACGCAAAATTCCGAGATGTGTCAGATATGTTCCGAATAAGCTGGCAGTTTTTTGGTAACTTGTGAAACGGGCCCTTAATTTTGCTTTAAACTGTCAAAGTGCACAGCAGATGTGGCGATACAAAAATTATTTTAAGAGGCCTTGCCTTTCGAAATTCGTGAATTCCACCAGGCACCTGCCGCTAGCAGATGTTTGGTGCTAATCGGAAACTTCAAGATTTAAAGTATGCGCACGCACCGAACAGCTGACGGTTTGGTGAAAAACTACCTGAGTACGACATAATGGGCCGGCATGATTTTATAATATCGATCAGCTGATCTGAGCAGCTGCTGGTTTTTATCAGCTTTGTTAATGCAATTGATTGTCTCGTATAGTAAATTCTTTGTTAGTTTGAGATTATATTTTACTACTAGCAGCCCGCTCCGGCTTCGCACTGGTATAAAATATATAGCCGGTCATTTAGTCAAAAAATGATTAAAATCGATTCAGTAGTTTTGATTTATTACTACCCATGGCCCGCACGCGATAAATTTGGAGTAAAACAAAAACCGCTATGCCCCTGCATTTTAAATCTGTAATATCTTCGAAAATGTTCATTTAAATTACATGCTGTAAAGAGCCATATTGATCTATATTAAATAAACAATGTATTTAGGGTACTTAATTGGATAAGGATTGATGCTGTATTGTTTCAAATTACTTTGAAAATAAGGCAATATTTTTCTTAAAAAGAAAATGACAAAAATGCTTTTGTGGGTTATCCATAAGAGATAGACATATACCATCACGGACTTTTCTGTAGACCTTTTCAAGTACAAATACTACTACATTATTTTGATAAATCTCGTAGGGTTCAGCCTGCGTTTGCATAGTAAGCGGGAAAAAATGTAATTATTTACGACATCACATTGGAAACCTCAAAAATTACAGTATTTCTCTACTCCGTATTAAATGTTGTTATACATATAAACCTTCCTCTTGAATCACTATCATTAAAAAACAACTGCATCAAAATATGTTGCGTAGTTTTAAACGTTTAAGCATACATATGGATATAGGGACAGACATAGAAAGCGACTTAGTTTTAATATTATGTAGTGATGGTAAGTGCACTAGTAATTGACCATGTACCAGTTGTTGACCGTTTTATTTGTTGTTGTGTAAAAACTAAATTTGTAAAACCTCGGAACGGTAGCCCATTGGTTAATATTTGAAATTTTAATTTAATTAATATTTTTTATTAGCTACAACAAACAAAACGCTTAATATTTAAAATTTCATACAAAATTATCAACTACTTGTACATGTATAGAGCCGGCTATACTCACGTTTTATTCTATCGGGTTAGCCCGACTAGTATCGAACCCATCCGGGGCACTTATTCATGAGCTCTTTACACGACGTGATAGTGCCCCGGATGAGTTCGAAACAAGTCAGGCTAACCCGATAGAATAAGACGTGAGTATAGCCGTTTCTATACAATAACTACTTGTACACGGTCAAGCCCTGCCCTTACCATACTGGGCATGTCTGCATCTCCTTGCTCAATTTAAATACACCAGTAATGAAAAACTGTCATTGTCATTAAAAATGCTCCGATCGCCACCAAACTTTACAGAATTATCCGCTAGGTCCATCATCATCCTGCCCTTATCCCACTCTCATTAAGGTCGGCACAACATGTTTCAAAGACGTTGTTACGTGATTTGGCTACTTTTTACGACCGGCTTCCTGTCTGAAGTCAACTTACCTTACTCGCCTTTTATGACAACTCGGTAAGAAATGAGGGTGGTCTATTCTACTCAACCCGATAGCATACGTTGGGTTAACTTACCTTAGTCGCTTTTTAAGACACCTCGGTTAGAAATAGGGTGGTATATTCTACTCAACCAGATACCATACGGTTGGTCAACTTACCTTAGTCATCTTTTACGACGCCTTGTTAAGAAACAGTGGTCTATTCTATGCAGCCGGATACCACACGGCGTTTTAGATATAGATCCATATGTCTAAACCCCAATCTTTCTCTTGTTAACCTGAGGCTGCAAATATTAAAAACTAGTAATATACCGCGATTTCACCCGCATAATTTTTTTTACACCTTATTACATTTTTATAGCGGATCCCAATTTTTTTGAAAATGTAATATAGCCTATGTTGCTTAGTAAAGACTTAGCTTTCCAATGGTTAAAGAATTTTTGAAATCGATATAGTAGTTTTTGTGTGAAAGCATCACAAACATACATACAAATTTTTCCTCTTTATAATAGCATAGATGTAACATCGAAACCGTTAAACACTTATTGATTAAACGAAAAAATTAAAACTAGTGGTTCAAAGGCCAACACTCGAAACTTATTTATAAAACACAAACAAAAGCCGTCCCCTTTTCTGTGCGTCTGTTTTGTGTCGAACTTGTGTTTATTAGTGAATGTCTACTGTGTCGGGCGCTCACTACTAAAGTGGACCAACCTTTGATATTTTATGCAGTACTATTTCTGTTTGCTTCGTTAAAAGCTCTTGATCTAGTCATTAAGCTCATCCCAAATAACGGAATATCAATATTTACAAATTGAATATAAAACGCTTTGTAAAGATAAAAGAAGTTTATATTAGTGTTACGTGTAAGTATAATAATAATAAATATGGGACACTTACACACACGGTCGTCTGTCCCCAAAGTAAGTAACTTACTTGTGTTATGGGTTATATAACTGGTGAATATATACATAAATATTTTTTAAATACATACTTAAATACAAATATACACCCAGGCTCAAAGACCAACAAATTCATTTATAGAAAATGTTGGCCCTCGGCGGGAATCGAACTTCCGCGATCCGCGGAGCTGTAGGGAGGGTCAATACCCACTGCGCCAACGAGCCAGTCACGGTATGTGACGGCCAGTATGTCACGATGTATAAATTGTTCTGTTAAAGTACCGTCATGTACCGACATTTAACAACAAAACATTTTATAATTCTATTCTCATCCTCCCGCCTTTATCCCACTCTCAGTATGGTCGGCATGTTAAAAACATGTCACATGATTTGGGTCCGCTTTTTATAACCGGCCGTCAACTTACCTTAGTCGTATTTTACAACACCTCGGTAAGATGAGGCTAGTCTACTCTACTCAACAGGATACCACACGGAGGGTCGATTTACCTTAGTCGCCTTTTACGACACCTCAATAAGAAATGAGGGTGATTTATTCTACTCAGCCGGATACCACACGGCGGGTCTGCTTACCTTAGTCGGTTTTTTGCGACACCTCAAATAAGAAATGAGGGTGGTCTATTCTACTTAACCGGATACCACTCGGCGGATCAACTTACCTTAGTCGCCTTTAACGACAATAAGAAATGAGGGTGGTTTATTCTACTCAGTCGGATACAACACGGCGGCTTCTTGTCTTGTGGAGCATTCACAGTTAAAATTAAATCCTCAGTTGAATGAAACTGACATAAATGTCATAAATGGCCGTTGGCGCAGTGGGTAGTGATCCTGCCTTCAGTTCCGCGAGTCGCGGGTTCGATGCCCACCGAGGGCTAACATTTTCTTTAAATGAATTTGTTGGTCTTTGAGCCTAGCAGTATATTTGTATTTAAGTATGTACCTATTTCAAATTATATATGTATATATTCACCAGTTATCTGTCACCCATAACACAAGTATTAAGTTACTTTGGGGACGGACGACCGTGTGTGTAAGTGTCCCATATATTTATTTATAAATAAAAAAACATTAAAATTAGTAATAACGAGGGTTAGCCGTTACATATATTTACTCAAATAGCTCAAAGAATCGAGCAACGTTCCAGCCCAAATAAAATTGTTTTTTAACATCCAAATCACTATGATCATATGAGATAAACCACAGTTAATACTGGCGAAGGGCTAATACCATTCGATCCATCACAAATCCGTAATTACGGTACAATAAATTACTGACAGCGTATCATTTTATATTCATCTTGAAAGATCTCTTTGTGTAAACGTTTTAATAATAAACTCGGTTTGATTTCTAAGTTTCTTTTATCGTTTAAATCGAAATCTTTTGTTACCTTTACATTTTAAATAGTTTTATATTGTATAGTGTTAATTGATCGATCGTGATTAGCACGATCGACGTTAATAAGATCGTTTCTCACAATTAACTGAATGTTAAGTACAGAAGTTAAAATAGTATTTTTTGCTGTAATCCGCGTTTGTTAAGAGAGATGTAATGCTAAGTGTTTGAAGCAGGCAACAATCATAACTTATACCGCCGCCAACACCACACAAGCAATACACACACTCACTACCACGATCTCTGAGATCGTTTCGGCCCGAAATCGAAGCACTATCAAGAGGATAGGCTACACAAAAACGTAATTTAAGCATTATGTTTTATGAGATTTTATTGAGGACAATCTTAGAGATTGTGGTAGTGCGTGTGTGTTGTGTTAAGACAATTTATTCTAGATAATTTGTATGTAAAGCTGTAAATATTCTCATTATCATCATCCTGCCCTTATCCCACTCTTAAGTGGGGCCGGCACATGTTATAAACATGTTGTCGCAAGATTTGGCTACGTATTTTACGAACGGCCGCCTGCCTGATGTCAACATACCTTAGCCGTATTTTACGACTATAAGAAAGAGGGTGATCTATTCTAGTCAACCGTATACTACACGGTGTGTCTAGCTACCTTAGTTGCATTTTACGATACCTCGGTTAGAAATGAGAGTGGTCTATTCTATTCAACCAGATACCAGACGTCGGTTCGACTTACCTTAGTTGCCTTTTACGACATCCCGGTAAGAAATGAGGGTGGTCTATTCTACTCAGCCGGATACCACATAGCTTTAGCACTAGTATTTTTATATTAAAAAAAATATATGTAATAATGTACATAATCCATTACAAATGTTCTATTTCCAAAAACTATGTTCCTTATAATGACGCCCTGAATTTTTCCTCATTCACTTATGTATATGAATTTAAGCTGTTAATATTGTCAATAAATAAAAATAAAATATAGTCATTTATAAACAGCAAAAGCAGCGTTAAACGACAGACTCATTTAACCAAATTGAACGTTTATACGTCACATTGCCCGTGAAATTGGTCCGAATTGCTTTGGCAATGACAATTGTTTAATCAGGAAATATATGTGCCATTGAATTGAACAGAATTAGATAAACGTCACGGTTCAGATGTCTTTCCCACAGTTAAGATGTCCTAACTGCGCTAAATTATATATTTTATACTTGACATGCGTTCAAAATTAAACGCTAGTGATTTTAACATAGAGTTATGATTCTTAGGGCCTGTTTCACAAGTTACTGATGAAGTGTCGTATAGTTACTACGAATAAACTACGTAGTAGATAAATGTCTCTAAAAAAGACTCTAAAAAGTGATAAATTAAAAAAAAGTCACGGCCATTTTGAAATTTTTATTGCTATCCAGCAGATAAACAAAATAACAGCCACATGATCTATGTTATGTATGTCATGTTAACTTGTTAGGGACTTTAAGTGCTGAATAAGCCTGTCAGAAACCTGAGAATCGCAATATTCCGAGATATGTGTCAGATATGTTCCGAATAAGCTAACTGACAGTTTATTGGTAACTTGTGTAGAAAAGACAATCCTCATTTATCAGCAGTAGTGTTCACAATTCAAATCAAATCAAAATATCTTTATTCAAATAAGCTTACAAGCACTTTTGAATCGTCAAGGATCAATATTAATAGGTTCTTACAAGGATCAATAAGCTCTTACAAGCACTTTTGAATCGTCAACGATGAATATGATTAATTAAGCCACAACTGGTTCGGAATGTTGCTCTTACCGAGAAGAACCAGAAAGAAACTCGGCGGTCAATCTTTTAAACATTTTCAATTTTACATTTCAATTTTAAATTCAAAAGCACTTGTTTACAAGTTTATAACATGTAGTGCCGACCCCACTTAAATAAGGATAAGGGCAGAATGATGAAGGATATTAATAATATTTTGAATTAGAAACTTTCTTTATTGTAATATGTCACATTTTAGGCTTCTCTCCTCTAAGTATAATAAATCTATGTTTTAAATATTGAGATCATTATATTAAAGTCGGCACATTTACGTTCTTTGTTTACCGCCAAAGTATCTTGACACTTTTCTTGTGTAAGTTATGGTATTATTTTGCTTGAGCTCAAGATGTTGGTATGAAGGACACCGGATGTCCAGTGCGGTCAAATTATTCGGTTCGCAATCGAGGCTCAAAATGGTCGAGCATCCGGTCAATTGAGCATCAGAATTACTAATTAAGGATTCAAGGGTCGGGGTCATAAATTATTGGGAACCGTTTTGTGATTAATTAATTTTTTGTGGCTTATTTAAAACAAAACCATCTAAAATAATCGGTAGTTTAACTTTTTCAAGTAATGAATGTGTAACTAAGTAAAGAGATTTAATCTCTCTTCTTCCTGCGCTTATCCCACTCTAAGTGGGGTCGGCTCGACATGTAATAAACATATTGTCACATGATATGTCTGCGTTTTTACGACCGGCTGCCTGCCTAAAGTCAACATCTCAGTCGTATTTTACGACACCACGGTGAGAAAGAGGGTGGTTTATTCTACTAAACCGGATACCACACGGTGGGTCAACTTACCTTTGTCGCCTTTTACAACACCTCGGTAAGAAATGAGGTTGGTCTATTCTACTCAGCCGGATACCACACGGCGGGTCCATTTACCTTAGTCGCCTTTTACGACACCTCGGTAAGGAATGAGGGTGGCACTTTTCTGTTCAGCCGGATACCACACGGCGGTTAGTAAATAGATTTAATATTGATATTAAAATTCAAAATTCACTTGTAAAGAAGTGCTTTTGAATCGTCAACTCTGCTGCTGGTTTGGAAAGCTGTTCCTACCGAGAAGAGCCAGCAAGAAACTCGGCGGTTGCTCTTTTAAAAATATAATTCTTATGAATCTAATGTTCATAATCTAATCTAATCTAATGTTAAACATCTAATGTTTTACAAGGTAAATTTTATTAATTTATAGAATTAGGCGTTACTTTGCAGAGGTTCATAATACAAAACTAATGAAAATATTATTATGCTATAATCCGCGATTAAAGAAAATATATGTAGGTAAAGCTAAATTGAGAGTGTACTATTCGTTCTCATACCTGATACACGCAGAATTTGTAAAAACTCATGCACTTCCCGCCACCGATAACACCACAACACACAAGCACTGCACACATTCACCACCACAATCTCAACAATGGTTTCGCCCCGTAACCGAAGCATCGTCAGGAGATAGACTCCACGACAAAATAGCAAAGTTCAATTGATGCTGCGAAAAATCACTGTACATTTAGCATTACATCTATTTTCTTTTATCGTGGATTATAGCAAAATAACATTTTCATTAGTTTTGTATTATTTGACTGGCTCGTTGGCGCAGTGGGTAGTGACCCTGTGGGTAGTGAATTGTTGGTCTTTGAGCCTGGTTGTGTATTTGTATTTAAGTATGTATTTAAAACATAAGTATATATTCACCAGTTGTCTGTCTACCATAACACAAGTATTAAGTTACTTACTTTGGGGACGGACGACGCGTGTGTAAGTGTCCCATATATATATTTATTTATTTATGGACCTCCGCAAAGTAACGCCTAATTGTATAAATTAGTCTAATTGTATAATTAAATTATGCGATTTTGGTCGTGGAGTCTATCTCCTGATGATGCTTCGGTTGCGGGGCGAAACAATTGTTGAGTTTGTGATAGTGAACGTATATAGTGCTTGTGTATCATGGTGGCGGTGGTGGAGGTTTGTGGATGTGTTTTTTACGACTCCTGCATGTATCAGGTATGATAACCGATTGTCCACTCTACATTTAGCATTATATATATTTTCTATTTTACTTCATCGCGGATTATAGCAAAATAATTTTATTATTACTTTTGTATAAATTAGTTATTTTTCTACTATTTCGTGAACGAACGTTTCTGTTATATAACTAACTACACTTGACCCATAGACACGCGTGTCGAATATTTAACGTGAAGTTCGATGTTTCGCTTCAGTCATTAAGCGGTACGCAGTTTGTGAGAGAAAATATGCCGAGGTTTAGTCATCGTTTTGTAATGCGTACGCGAATCGCCTCTCAAATTTATCGTTTATTGTTGCCTTAACCGTTCAATGGTCCGCAAGAAACTTTAAGGCGAGTGGACTATGGTTAAATGCTATTTGTATAAAAGTAATGAAAATATTTTTTTTTGCTACAATCCGCGATAAAGATTAACTACCTGAATGATGGTAACCCTTTTCGGTAATTTTATAAAAGACCAGCAATCGCCTCTGCCCGCGTAGAAAAGAATAAATCCGTAATATAGTATTTTGATAAGCATAAAGTGGGTTTACCTTAAAAACTAGATATATGCTGTCGCGGACTTTAATTTAACTTTTAGAGGGGAATTTTGTAATACATGATTTTGAATAACTTTCACCGTTTATTTACCGAATGCAAGGAAAGCTTTAAATTTTGCCGTTTTCATTATATATCTTATTACTGCTCCCCTCCTATTCATCTTAGCGTGATGTTATATAGTCTATAGCCTTCCTCGCTAAATGGAATATCTTACAGTCAAATAATTTTTCAAATCGGTCCATTAATTCCTGAGATTAGCGCAAAGATTAGTTCAAACAATCAATCAATCAAATAATGAAATAACCAAACAAACAAACTCTTCAGCTTTATATATTATTATAGACAGATAGATATGCTATAAATAAAAGCAAAAAACTAAAATGCAAAAAAGAAAGAATGACATCTGGGACGTGGGATCCCGGGTATTTTATCTTATTAGTCCGCTCGTTCCCTATAGAGCTATCACAACAAACTTACAAATGACAGCAAATTTAAGCTTCTTTTTGTATTTCTGTTTTAGCAGTTTTTTTGTGCCCGAAAAAAGGGATAAAACGACATGTTTTTAATCATTGGAGCCGTTTCAGAAATTCAGAAAATATTACATAAACAAGAATAACTCATTTAAATATTAAAGATTACATAATTAAAAACTTTTAATATATCAGAATTTAAACATAACTAGTAAGTACCTTGTTGACCGAGTCTTAATTTTTTACGAAATAAAAAAAAGGAACTTCAAAAAAAGAAAAAATAATAGGTGGGGATTGATTTTAGATATGGAAAGAGCTATGCTTGGGGTTTCTCTGAGGGATCATATTCGCAACGAAGTAATCCGTCAGAGAACTAGGGTCACCGACATAGCTCAGCGCATAAGCAAGCTGAAATGGCAATGGGCCGGCCATATCTGTCGCAGAACCGATGACCGTTGGGGTAGACGCGTTCTGGAGTGGAGACCGCGAATCGGTAAACGTAGTGTAGGACACCCTGAGACTCGATGGAGTGATGATATACGTAGGACAGCGGGCAGTGGATGGAAGCGAAAAGCCCAGGATCGGGCTCAGTGGCGAAAAATTGGAGAGGCCTACGTCCAGCAGTGGACTAAAGTGGGCTGTTAATGATGAGATTCTAGACATTTTCATTTCTCGCGCCCAGCCGTTCCCCGAATAAGCTACGCTGACTTCACATTTAACAGCAAAATTATTGTTTTATATATTCTATGTAAATTTTAGTATTTTTTTAATATCCAAAAACAGAGATAAAACGAGTTTTTTTTTAAATAAAATCTAGCTAGATCGATTTTTCGGCCCCAAAACCTCCTGAATGTTGCAGGAAAATCGTTGGATCCGTTTCCGAGATTATTAAGAAGATTAACTCATTGAAATATTAAATACCTAGTAATGAATAAGCTGTGGTAGCCCAGCGGTAACACCGTGCGACTCTTTCGAAGAGGTCACGGGTACAAACCTGGGCAGACACCAATGAGTTTTTCTAATTGATAATTGTAATTTATCACACGCTTTTCACCGAAAAGCGTGTGGTAAACATCGTGAGCAAACCTGCATATCTCTAGAGAATTCTGGGGATATGTGTAACCTACCAATCCGCATTGGAGTAGCGTGGTAGGTCTTAGCTCCAATCCTTCTCTCCAAAAACGGAAAGAAGAGGCCTATTCTCAGCAGTGGGATAGTAACAGGCCGCTACTTAGTAATAAATAAATGATCTAATCATTTAAGTCAAGGGCATGTTATAGTGGCTGATTACAATGGCGGTGCGAATGGGACAGCTTTTTAACGATTAAGGCTAAACAACGGATGTTCTCGCGTAGCTTACAACCGCTTATTGTTTCAAGTATTAAATGCAAATGACTTGATGGCTTACTTAGTTAAGTATCTTGATGGCATAATGTCTTGATATTAAATAATAGATTATCTACGAGTTTAATGACCTGTGCTTAGATATACTATTTTGTTTATGGTGTAAAAAATTAATGTATAGAAACCGGCTATGCTCTTATTTTATCGGATGAGCCCTACTAAGATATCATGAATAAGAATAAGAGCCCCGTATGGGCTCAACTAGTCGGACTCATCGTATAAAATAAAACGTGAGTATAGCCGGTTTCTATACATTAATTTTGAATAACACTCACTATAGTGTAAAAAAATCCTCATATTTGCCTGTATACAAGTTTAAAATTATGGTAATAATCATCATCGTTATTCTGCCCCTTTTCCCACTCTAAGTGGCTTTACAAACATATTTAAAACATGTTGTCACATGATTAGGTTAGATGTTACGACCGGCCGCTCGTCTGACGTCAATTTACCTTAGTCGTCTTTTAAAACATCTCGGTAAGAAATGAGGGTGGTCTATTCAGCCGGATGCCAAACACGGCGTTGCGTGTTAAATTAAAAAAATAAAAGTTACTTTTGATAAGAATCACTTGTGTCGGATCTCAAATTATTGGACTTTGCAAATAACTAATAAAAAAAAATAACCCTGATATATTGTTAACGTTTTCCCACGAAGTTTTGGATGCGTTGTTAAAAAAAAAAATAACGCATCCGCGCCCGGAGCGTTAAGGACCGGCATATTAAAACCTCTTTCAACAAAACAGTCATTTGATTACAACCTTCTCTAGTCTATGATTATTCTATATTATCCGTTGTTCCACTGATTCGTAAATACATTATGACTTGTGTAAGTGGCATGATTAATATCATGTTTAGACGCTATTTGTACCTACATACTTCTGTTTATTAAGTGCCGCCATTTGTTATAATATGTTCTGTAAGCGGATGCTTTCAAAATTACCGCCCTTTTTAATGTCACTTTCATTTAGAATGATATCTTTCAAATAAACTTTTTTATCTAATATACTATCATTTTTGGATTGGCAAAGATTGAAGTAAAGTATATTCAGAGGTAATTTTTATTTTATTGACTCTAAGCAAATATTAGGAGAAAAAAGTAATAGTAAAATTATTTTGCTATAATCCGCGATGAAGTAAAATATTTAACTTCATCGCAATGAATATTTTACATTTTACTTCATCGCCGATTATAGCAAAATAATTTTATTATTATTTTTGTATTATGGTTCTCCGCAAAGTAACGCCTAATTCTATAAATATTAGGAGCTTAATCATCAATAATAAAAAAATCCAAATACTAGTTTATAATAGTGTTTAATTATTGATTAAGTGTTTTTATACTGTAATAAAACTATAGTATTAACTTTCCTTAATTATATTTTCGTACATCGTAATCAGTAATCTACTTTACAACAGATCCCTCTTTATAATTTATATTATTAAATTAATAACATTTCCATCGAACACATCCTTCTTGTAGCTAGCCGCCATCTTCTCTCCCCGTCCGCTCAGTGTTGCCCACCAAATATCTCGTCGCTTACACTCGTCCATCCTGAACGCGTGTATGTCCTCATGCACGGGATACCACTTTACACTCGGCAAAAGAAGACATTCATAACCTGCATATAAATTTAAATTAATTTTACATATGGCCATTACTTTAAAGTGCAACTATGGATTACTATTTCTGTTACGGGTAAAAACTTAAGTGTTCTCCAAAATTTTTTTTTATTGACTCCCATCACTTCAATTTCACATTCCCATTAATACGACAACCTACCTACTACAATTCTTATAAATCTGCAATGTTTACTAATGTACCTATGTGTACATTTCGTTGGTGACAAAAACAATATTAAATTATGATGTTATCTGCTGTATACTAATTAAATTATTCGTTTATTAGAATGCAATTATAACTATAACAAACCATGTGATGCGTATAAAGGCTAAATTCTATATATATTTATACTGGCTTTTACCCGCAACCCCGCCCACGTAAACTGCTGTCGCGTAATTGGTCGGTAATAGATGACGCTTTTTTTTTGTCATTCTATTCCTGTAGAACCAACATAAATTCTAAAATCCACATGTCACTCCGGTGTACAACGGATAAATGTGCCAAACCCCACTAATACCGGCCCAGCGAGTCGGCCGCGAAAGAGTAACAACACACATACATCCATACTCACAAACTTCCACATTTACAATATTAGTAGGATGGTTGTCTACGTAAGTAGGGAAATACTGCACAGTGACGTGGCTTCGCAATGAGGGCGCGCTGATAACTGGGGCCGGGTCGCATGCGGCACTGCAGGCGGCGCGCTCGCAGCGCTCGGAACCGGTCGACTGCCCCAGCAGGACCGAACTCTGCTGGTTATTGTTGTGGAGCCCCTACAGCGAAATATATCATGCCCTAAAAGCACAAATCCAAATCATAAATACACTAAAAAGAAACTTAAAGTCAATAACAATCGTACAGTAACAATGGCACCGTTTATCCCTCCTGTTGTTATGCTTTATCCAAGTCTAACCAGTCCAATTAGTTACCACTGCAACTTAAACGACACATCTACTGAGTCCTGGAGACGCCCAGACTTGTAGTTAGCTCATGTGATTGACTACTTGACAAATTTCCCCACGTAGTGCTACAAGATTCACTGCCGTCCCGACAGTGTCACCTGCTTTAAGCTACCAGTCGCTTTTACAAATCTGATATTATCCATGAAAGGGATATTTATTTAAGCCTCAACTGCAGTTTCATCCTTACCCAATATCTTCCATCTTACCGGTGAGTACACCACAAGCCTTTCTCTTCTCCACACCCTGGACATGCCGAATCCTTTTTCATTTTTATCACTGATAGGCGCCCGCTTAAGTATCGCCGGCAGCCAACACACCCGGCAGCCGTCAACACACCCGGCAGCCATCGCTCGTCGTCGATTATCTCGGCACCAAACCACGGAGTGCGATGTCATCATCAAATCGCTTACTATCGTGACAGTAAAACAACAAAATCAACTTATCAAATCGCTTACTATCGTGACAGTACAACGTCCACGAAGTACAGTATATGCGAACCATTCATTTCGTGACACTGATTATCGCAATATTGCACCCTTCAGTCACGGAGTGCCATGTAGATGGTACAACAACAAAATCAACTCATCAAATCGCTTACTATCGCGACAGTACAACGTCCACGGAGTACAGTGTATGCGAACCATTCATTCCGCGACACTGACTATCGCAACGTTGCACCTTTCAGTCACGGAGTGCGATGTAGATGGTACAACAACAAAATCAACTCATCAAATCGCTTACTATCGCGACAGTACAACGTCCACGGAGTACAGTGTATGCGAACCATTCATTCCGCGACACTGACTATCGCAACGTTGCACCTTTCAGTCACGGAGTGCGATGTAGATGGTACAACAACAAAATCAACTCATCAAATCGCTTACTATCGTGACAGTACAACGTCCACGGAGTATAGTGTATGCAAACCATTCATTTTGCGACACCGACTATCGCAACGCTGCACCCTTCAGTCACGGAGTGCGATGTAGATGATGCATTAACAAAATTAACTCATCAAATTAAATAATCTTTATTCAAATCACCTCTTTTAAGTACTTTTGAATTGTTAATGCTCAATATGTTTAATGAATCTACAATTCGTGCGTAATATTGCTCTTACCGAGAATAACCATCAAGAAACTCGGCGGTCAATCCTTTATACATTTTCAATTTCACATTATTAAACCTCAGTCTTGTCATTCAATAATGCAGAGCTGATAGTATTCTCAATCCAGATATTTTAATCATTCAAATAATATTCAAATTTTTTTTTTTTTTTTTTTATATTCTTTATGTATAAGCATATTTCTTACACTCTTTCTGTACTAAATATAAAATCAATGCTATAACAAATATATCATCTGTATTAAGCTGTACTAGTTGCGCAGAAGAATTTATTTATATTTGAGGTTAGATTCGAATGACACTTTATATTGTCGGGGCAAAAAGCAACTCATTAATTATATGTTACTGTGGTTCGGCCATACTTACTAAACCACCCCATTCTAGCAAGTTTGTCTATTCACATCCTAACAGTAATATAATACTTTCTAACCCCTCAATTTCAGCAAGATTGTATATAAACATCCTAACAGTAACATAGTACTTTCTAACCCATCAATTCTAGCAAGTTTGTCCATATCAATACTACACAGTTACACAATACTCGCTAACCCATACATTTTAGCGAGATTATCATCTTAAAATATATAATCATAAATGCCCGAATACCTGGCAATAGGCTTTTTATGTCTTAAACTTCTGGCTCCATTAACACATAACCCCTTCAGGTCGCTTATAATCTGAGATCGATTACCTTTTTTTTTTTTTTTCTTCTTTTTTTTTTTTATTTGATACCTTCTCAGGTTGCTTGCATGCTGATAGCGATCACCATGCTCCTCCATAATGCTCCACAGAACTTGCAAAGAAAGGTATTTGGTTAGAATCTATTCATAACAACAAGAATTATATAAAGAAAACCTTTGAAGACAAATTATTTCACAAAAATAAAAACACATATATATAAACAACTAATTTAACAAATTTGTCAAACTAATTAACAAAAATGCCTGGGATAAACCATATGCAACCAAGTTGTTCAAAATATAAATTCATACACTGTTTAATACTCCTTATAATAGTTATACGGCACTTTACCTCATATTTAATCCTTTCAAGATTTCATATACCTTTAATAAATGTTATGACCTGTTTAAAATTATTTAACCAGTGAATACTAATTTAATTATTAATATTTTATTTTTATTCACTAATATTTTTTTTTTTTTTATTTTTTTTTTTTTAGTGGAAAATGTAGGACTGTTGAAATTAGTATTTTTATTTGTATTTCTGTGTCAAGTATGCTCCTTACTTTCTTTACAATACAGAAATTAAACAACCAAATAAACATCTCACTTTTTACGGAAGGTGGGAAATATACAAACAGATCCAAAAGTATCCTAAAACTTCTGTATATATAAATACAATGTTAAGATTAAATTATGGAATGTATTACCTTTAAATATTCAAATACCTTTACCTTTACCAATTACCTTACCTTTAAATAAAAATTAAAATCTGTAAAGCAATACTACTTGTCAAATAATAATTAATGTATGTATTTAAATCATTGTTATGTATTCATAATTAATGTATAGAAACCGGCTATACTCACGTGTTATTTTATCGGATGAGCCCGACTAGTTTCAAGCCCATACGAGGCTCTTCATTCATGAGCTCTTTACGCGGCGTTATCGCGACGGGAACTATAGTTATGTATTCATTATATAATATGTATTAGTTTATAGATTGCATATATATTACTTTTAGATGTCTTTATGATGTGTAAATCTTCTGTCTTTGTATTTGTATGTATTATTAGTAAGTATTTAACTATAGAATAGTGCACCACCCACACCGTTGTTACAGTTCTACTTAACCCAAGGATCGCCTGGAAGAGATCGCTACTAATCAATAAGGCCGCCTCTTGTATGTTACAATTTGTTTTTTTTTTTTTCTTTTTTTTTACTGCTTCCAATTTATTTGTTGTGGTGTACAATAAAGTGTATAAATAAATAATAAGATTCCTAATGATTGATAATGAAGATGGACTCCTAATAAACATAATCACTAACATCTTTATTCATCTACTTATTTTACAAAAATTAAACAGTCAAATTTATAAAAATTTAAATATTTACTTGTATATGTACTGCATTTTTTTCTTTTGTGTAAAGTGTGCAATTAATATTCTTTATATATCATTTGTTTTTGTTATTTTTCTTTCTTTCTATATTACCCATATTTCACTTCTTCACCTTTTCCTTCTGGTACTCAAATGTAGGTGCATGTACTATTTAACTTTTCTGACAATATGTATGTACAATAAAGTAATAAATATTTATTCTGATTCAGGTAAATTATATCAATAAACTTTAAATATTGATGTCCATTAAAAATCTAGACCCAGAACCAGACCAGAACTGTAAACACAATTTGTGCAACAAATAAATAAAATATATATGTATTAGTACTCATTGCTTTAAATCAAATATCATTTTTGTATAACCATTTATAACAAAATCCATAGCATTACCACTTGCTACGGCCACAGTAGTGTTTACAAACTAATGTTGTGTGAATATAGCACAGGCTCAAACACACACTAACGAGTAACAACATGTCACTTTACAACCACTCTCACCAAGGGCTCTCATGTTACTATCATGGTACATCCTGAAACTGTGTATGTCCTTTTGTATAAGTGTGAGTTAGAGTGATTATGTTCATGTATGTATTACATATATGTGTCTTGTATATAAATATACAAAGTACATTACACTCTACATCTCCACCTGCATACACTACAGCCACAATTACACAATGAAGGGAAATACACTTTGAATTAATCCTTTTCAGTTCAACCTCCATGCGTCTGAGACACAGTATTTAGCATATTTTGTATTGATATCATAGATCATATTTGTATTGATATGGATTAGCACCAGCCTAAATGAGTCTCGAACCTGTTTATCAAGCTGAAACTACACACAACAATATATTTTATATCCTAAAAACTCAATATTACTAAATATTATAATGAAAATGAAATATTGATTAATATTTTACTTGTTATATCTAAAACCATTAGTTTGAATCTGCAAGTATTTCAAAGGAATTCAAAATATTGAACACCAATTGGGTATAATTATAATATAGGTAATGCTTTTATTACTATTTCACATAAAAGCAACAACAAATACTTTTTAATTTACATTAGCCATAAACTTATATTAAAGATACTTTTATTATTTACCTATATTATTTAAAACTTTATTGTTTTGTTTTGTTGTATTTATTTTTATTATTACTATCCTGTTAATGGCCTGTACAGCGCAAGTATCTATTTTTAACGAATAAAATAAACAAATAACACAAAAATCAATTACGTGGAATACTGTCAGTTATCTATTTTCTTTTAAAGGAAGTTAATATAAATAAGGCAGTAGGCGTGTATATCAAAACAGTTATGATGAAAATGGTTATAGCAAAATAATAACATATGAAATAATCAAAATTGAAAACCTTACCATTTTCATTTCTAGTATGTTCAGCCGACTTCTGAAATGTAATAAAACTATAGTATTAACTTTCCTTAATTATATTTTCGTACATCGTAATCAGTAATCTACTTTACAACAGATCCCTCTTTATAATTTATATTATTAAATTAATAACATTTCCATCGAACACATCCTTCTTGTAGCTAGCCGCCATCTTCTCTCCCCGTCCGCTCAGTGTTGCCCACCAAATATCTCGTCGCTTACAATACAATAAAAATCATTTTCAAATTCAATGGATTAAATCATTTCCTTTCAATGGAATTAAATTTTAGATAGAATAACCGATTATAGTCTAGCGATCACTCGATATTACTATTGCAAAACTAAAAATAACATTATTTTGCTATAATCGACGCGTAAATTGAAAAATTCACAGAATATAGCAAAATAAGAATCGAAGAACCGATGGACGTTGGGGTCTCAAGGTGCTAGAGTGGCGACCCCGCACCGGAAAACGCAGTGTAGGCAGACCCCCCACCAGATGGACAGACGACCTCAAAAAGGTCGCGGGGAGCCGCTGGTTCCAGGCGGCACAAGATCGTGTGGCGTGGAAGTCCATGACAGAGACCTATGTCCAACAGTGGACGGCTATTGGTTGAAGAGAGAGAGAGAGAGAGAGCAAAATAATTTTATTATTACTTTTGTGTTATGGATCTCCGCAAAGTAACGCCTAATTCTATAAATTAACTTACTTTTCCTTGTAAGAATCAAGTGCTTAATCTATCGTTAATCTTGAATATTTAAATGAGTTAATCTTGTATATATCATGATCCTCCTGCCCTTATCCCACTCTAAGTGGGCTCGGCACAACATTTTGTAATATGATTTGGCTACGTATTTTACGACCAGCCGCCTGCCTGATGTCAACTCACCGTCAATCGTATTTTACGACTCCTTGGTAATAGAGGGTGGTCTATTTTACTCAACCGGATACCACACGGTGGGTCAACATACCTTAGTCGCCTCTTACGACACCTCGGTAAGAAATGAGGGTGGTACTATTCTATTCAGCCGGATACCACACGGCGTTTAATCTTGTCTATATGTATATATATTTTCATAATCTCGGAAACGGCTCCAACGATTTTCCTTAAATTCAGTATGTAGAGGGTTTTGGGGGAGAAAAATCAATCAAGATAAGTTTTATTTAAAAAAAATGTCGTTTTATCCCTGTTTTTTGAAATTTACATTGAATACAATCACAGTTTTTCGCTGTTAAACGTAACGGTGTTTCATTTGGGGAACGAGCGATCTTGAGAGGTTAAAATACTTAGGATGGATCCTCACCTGCCTTATTATTTTTTAATTTTTCTTTTCAATTTTTTTTGTTAATTTTTTTTTTTACATCATTTTAAAAATTACTGAGCAAGGCTCACTCAGGTCACCCAGGTAATATGTAATTATTTGCTAAGAAATATTGTTATTACTTTAGTGTATATGTAATTAATTGCTAAAATATTTCCATGCAACTGAATGAAATAATTTTCTTTAAGCCTTTCGCACCGACTACAGTAAGTTAGCTGTAGCATGTGGATTTTGCAAGCCTACTTTAAAGACCGGTTTGGCTCGATGAGATTCGCTCTGTGACTTGCCGATGTGAAATTGTCTTGGAACGTGTATTACGTTATGGATATATTTTCTTCATTCAACAACATTAATAAAAATATATATTTTTGAACGTTTTATCTTTCGACTTTGACGATTTGACATACTTCTATGATAATGCTATGTCGTACCCAAAGCTATAGCCAGGCTTGTAATTTATAGTGAAACAATAAATAATGAAAGGGGAAAAAGACAGTCGTATTCATCATCTTTATGTAATCACACATAAATATAGAAGAAGCACAGACACCCTCATTTGCTTTCTCTTAATAGCATCTATTACGTTGGCTTCCCTTCTGTAATGGCTGAGTGGCTGATTTAATAATGGTTTTGGATTATGAATCTAATACACCTTAAACCAAACTAAATAGAACTATTTAACGAAGCTCGTTACATATTTTAAATCTAAATCCAAAATTAATTCTATCGTCTTATATCAAGTTATATTTCGCGATTTATAATTTGTGGAAGGTTGCATTATAAATCCAGGTATTTTTATCTAAATTAGTTATTGTCTATAGTATAAAAGGTTTTGTATATAAGCATACTTTAAAAGTGAATTTAAGCCGGTCATGGTAAATATAAAATTTAATTTATAATTTAAGTATAGAATATTATATTTGAACCCATAATTTTTTTCCTACGTAATTTCTTAGCAGCAAGAGAAAGAAGGTCTAACGCCATAACATATATGTGAATATCTTAGAGATAAAAGATTACTTTCAAAAATATTAAACTTTAGCAAAAAACGTTATACCGTTTCGTTAGTGTGAGTTTTACCAAAAAAAAAAAATTCAAAAGTAATAATAATAGGCGATGAAATAAAATGAAATATATATAATACTAAATGTAGAGTGGACAATCTGTTTTCATGCCTGATACATGCAGGATTCGTAAAAAACACATGCACAAAGTCCACCACCGCCACCGCAATACACAGGCAATACATACGTCACAAAATTCAACAATCGTTTCGCCCTGCAACCATAATCATCAGGACATAGAGTCCACAACAAAATCGCAAAGCGCATCGATTTAGGATTTTGTATATATTTTCCATTTTATTTCATCGCAGATTATATCAAAATAATTTTATAATTACTTTTGTATTATGGATTTCCGCAAAGTAACGCCTAATTCTATAAATTATTTAAAAAAAGGAATTAATAAATATTTATAAGCGAATCTTATTTGAGGTATCGTAAACTATAATTAATAGCTGGAAATGGTAAAAAAAGCCTAATAAACGACAAACCTGTCGATTGGTGACCGTATATAGTGAGTCAGGCCGTCATAGACTATGTAGGCGGCTCAGGTGTGGCACAACAGCATAGACAACATTGGCCACAGACTACAGTATTGTGGTGGACTTAAAAGTTGTGACTGTGTCGATATTATTGTAAGAAAAGTTATGAATTACGTGGATTTTTTGTACGACTTACTAGAGGTTTGTTTTTACTGTATTCTATTTTAAAATTAATGTTTTTTCACACTAATAAAATAAAGAACTACAGATTTATGCATACATTGAGGATAGGTCTAACTCTAAACTTTAAATCACACTTTAGGGTAGTTTTTATTTCAGAATACCTACTCCATAGCAGTTATTTGAGAATGTCTGTCCCCAATCAGGCGGTCACGGGTTCAAACTCACGAATGAGATTTTTTTAAACTTATGTGCCTAGTTTTTCGGTAAAGTTAAACTGTGAGGTGCGTGACCAACCAATCTGTATTGGAAAAGTGTGGTGTTAAAAACTGTGATCAGCATACTAAATAAGCATGCAAAATGCAACTTGCAAAATGCTTGTTGACTTTGATGCTTAAACAATTTGTTTTATTTATGCAGTGCAGCGCAGTTGTTACAAACAAAAAAAATGAAAAATTATATTTTAGTAATAGTGGTTCACCGTTTAATATTATTGTAGCCGAGTGGTAGCCGGCTACGTAGAATAGAGACCACCCTCATTTCTTACCGAGGTGTCGTAAAAAGTGATTAAGGTAAGTTGACCCGCCGTGTGGTATCCGGCTGAGTAGAATAGACCACCCTCATTTCTTCTCGAGGTGTCGTAGAAGGCGATTAAAGTAAGTTGACGTCAGGCAGGCGGCCGGTCGTAATTGAAAATCAATTATTTTTAACTATCACTCATACGCTATAACGTTTTCAAGTTGTCGTAACGACTTAGTGTAATTCGTTAGCCCTTCTTCCAACGGATAATCCCATTTATTTGACATGTCTTAAGTTGTCTAATTAAGTGGCAAGGGGGTTCCTAGAAGGCGTTACTGTAGTTAATGCCGTGGGAACTGGATTTAATTAACTATGAGCTTATTTACATAGGGCGACTGAATGTGATATATCTTTTATTCATCCCAGTATAACTATATATAAAAGAGAAAGTATGATTGTTTTCAAATTCAAATTATCTTTATTCAAATGAACTTGTAAACAAGTGCTTTTGAATCGTCAACTCTACTGCTGGTTCGGAAAGCTGTTCCTACCGAGAAGAGCCAGCAAGAAACTCGGCGGTTGCTCTTTTTAAAAAATATAATTCTTAATACTATTTACAATAAGCCGTTACTGTCTTTTAAAGGTTCAAAGAGAGCTATATCCACACATTCTTATCTTCTAAATAATCTTCAAGTGTAAAGTAGGCTTTCTGTATCAGCCTCTTTTTAATAGTGTTTTTAAACTGCTGTAATTCATGTTCATTACAGAATCCACAGAGGATGGATTAATTTTTATCTTTAGACTAGATGTACTTACAGCTTCGCCTGATTGGAAATCAGTGTTTCTCTAAAGACACAAATGCAGTTATTGTGAGTTAACTATAAAAGATAGAGACATACTCTCGCGGACTTTTTTATAGTATTTTTATAGATCTACAATTCTCTAGTATGTTATTTTAGTGTATCTTTACTGGTTTAAGCAGCGCAAGCGTCTTAAGCCAAGCAAGCGAGTTTTATTACAATCACGCGACCTACATAATTTATATAAAACCGTATTGTATTATTAACTTAAATCTTCCGAAGGAATTGCACTATCTTTTAATAAAACCGTACAAAAATACGTTCAGTAGATTTTGAGAAAATCGATCACATACAGACAGACAGCTTTCGGGGACTTTGTTTTATAATATGTATATAGATCGATACCTGAGTGTTCAATGACGTATTCAATGGTATTTATAATTTTAAACAAAACCAGTATCTATGGCCGTTACGTTTTTGTCATTAAACTGAAATAGTTGCATCAAAAAGTGTCCAGTGACGTTTATCTATGGTATTTAAGATTAAAATAAAATTCCGTCTCTATAGTCCGTAATTACGGTGTTATCTCAATATTAAAAGTATACAGCTTGTTCCACGCTGACACGATCCAGCATGTTTGGACGTGTCTGAATGAAACCAGTCGCTAGGGGCTCGGGTTACCGGCTACCTTCTCGAAACTGGTTGGGTTAGACGATCTTGCTTGGGAATTCTCAGCGAATTGGAATAAGAATAAAATTGATAACGAAATTTGATATTTGAAATATCTTATGCTTGACAACATCAACTACAAATAAACATCAAAAGAAAAGAAGAATAAAGAAGTAAAAATAAAGTCTTAACGAGAAATCGGTTTAAGTTATATAAAGTAATTAATATAATTAGGCATTGACAAAATTGCAGTGATTCTCCCTTTAGCATAAATTATAAGTTAGAGAGATTCTAGTCTTTTATCACATAGTGCAGAGATTCTTTCTTGTCTTTGCCTATCTAATGAGATAGTGAGATGCTATTCTTTTGACTCTCGTGTAAAACAGAGAGATTCTATTCTTTAAATTATAAAGGATGTAGAGATTCTTTTCTATTTCTTATCATGTAGAATACAGAGATTCTGGTCTTTGTTTATTTAAAAAGATAGAGAGATCCTATTGTTTTGACTCTCGTGTAGAATAGAAAGACCTTTTGATTGTCATAAACACTAGAAAGATTCTTTTCTATCGCTTATCATATAGAACTAGAGAGAATCTATTCAATTGCTTTATTATGTAGGAAAGATTCTTTTCTTTTGCTTAAAATATAGGATAGAAAGATTCTATTCTTTTGCTTATCATGCAGGATATAGAGATTGGTTTTTTTGCCCATTGCCATTTGCATCATAAAGAATAGAGAAATGTTCAATAAATAAACTTGTATCACACAATATTTGAACGAGATACGCAATATTTTTTTAAGATAAACTTCTTATGTGGGTTATCGCTATATCATGATAGAATCCTCACGTACGACATTACGCAAATCTAAGCTGTACATATATGGTATGATGTTTCTAGTTTTAACACCGTCTTGGCAAATACTTTTTTGTATTAATATTAGGTACAAGCTTGACTTTTATCTTGACTGTTATAGTGAAAGTGTGTAGTGCTTGTGTATTGTGGTGGCGGTGGTGGAGGTTTGTGCACGTGTTTTTACTAATCCTGCATGTATCGGGTATGAAAGCGGATAATCCGTTCTACATTTAGAATAATATATATTTTTTTACCTTATCGCGAATTGAACCAAAATAATTTTATTATTATTTTTATATTATGGATCTTTACTAACGTGTGGTATCCGGCTAAATAAATTAGACTACCCTTATTTCTTAACGCGATGTCGTAAAAGACCACTAAGGTACGTTGACCAGCCGTGTGGTATCTAGCTGAGTAGTACATTTCCCTCATTTTTTACCGAGGTGTAGTAAAAGGCGAATAAGGTAAATTAACTCACCGCATGGTGTCCGGTTGAGTAGAATAGAGGTGTCAATACGATAAAAAATTTAACGTCAGGCAGGCGGCTAGTCGTAAAATACTTAGCCAAATCATATGACAAAATGTTTATAACATGCTTTGCTGACCCCACTTAGAGTGGGATAAGGGGAGGAGGATGATGATTATGGATCTCTCTAAAGTACCTAATGCCTAATTCTATAAATTATTTAAACTACAAATACATTAACCTTTTTGAGCTCGTTTCTAATTTCACTACAAAATCAGTTAATCGAAAGTTTTTTGTTTTCTCATTGAAACGGAGATGAAGTTTATTCGAGTATAAATCATCTTTGACGTGATAATCGTTGTTTGAATCTCGGATGATGTATAGGAATAGATGTTTGTGCTTAATGATAAGATGGCGCCACTTCCGTTGACCGGCGACTGCGGCATCCGGTCAATAACAGTACTTTTTATTCGCTTTTTTGCTTTTTGATTGAGCGTTTTTGTTACACTATCGTTTTGTTATAACATGTTTTAAATATTTGACTGCAAACTAGTGCAGTAAGTTGTGAAACAAGACTTATGGCCTGTTTCACAAGTTACTGATAAAGTGTCGGATAGTTAACCGACAAATAAACTAAGTAGCAGATAAATGTCTATAAAACAAGACTCTAAAAGTGAAAAATTAAAAAAAAACGCGGCCATTTTTAAATAAGTATTTGGTATCCAGCATATAAACAAAATACCAGCCTCATGATCTAGCTGTTAACTTATTAGGGACTTTAAGAGCTGAGTAAGCCTATCAGAAACCTGAGAAACGCAAAATTCAGAGATATGTGTCAGATATGTTCTGATGATGTACGCCGTGTGGTATCCGGCTGAGTAGAATAGACCAACTTCATTTCTTACCGAGGTGTCGTAAAAGGCAACTCAGGTAAGTTGACCCACCGTGTGGTATCCGGTTTAGTAGAATAAACTCTTCTCTCTTACCACAGAGGGTGACCACCCTCTTTCTTAACGAGGTGTCGGAAAATACGACTGAGGTAAGTTGACGTCAAGCAGGCGGCCGTAAAAACGCAGCCAAATCACGTGACAGAATGTATAATATGTTGTGCCAACCCCACTTAGAGTGGGATAAGGGCAAGAAGAAGATGATGATGTTCCGAATAAGCTGACTGACGATTAATTGGTAACTTCTGAAACAGACTACAGTAAAGCGAGAGTAAAGCGAGGTTTTTTTAATGGTGAAAAGATTTTGTGTAAATTACAGAATTATGCTGTACTTTGCCGAATAACCCATAAATGCATTAAGTTACTTTGCGGACGGACGTCCGTGTGTGTAATTGTCCCATATACATATTTGTTCATTATTGTATTAAATTTCATCGCGAATTATAGCAATATAATTTTATTTTTACTTTCATACTACGGACCTCCGAAAAGTAACGCCTAATTCTATAAATTATTATTGTAAATTCATTATTCATTCTCCCGCCCTTATCCCACTCTAACTGGTGGTCATGCTTTAAACATACTGTTACAAACTAGTCGGGCTCATCCGATAAGACGTGAGTATAGCCGGAATCTATACATTAATTATACATAAATGTTGTTACATGATTTGGCTAGGTATTTTACGATCGGTCGCCTGCCTGACGTCAACTTACCTTAGTCGCCTTTTACATCTCGGTGTGAATTGAGGGTGGTCTATTCTACTGAGCTTCATACCTTACGGCGGGTCATTTTAATTTATTATTGTTTGATAAAATTGCAACATAGGTATGTTAATGAAGGTATGTAATTAGTTTTACCGCTTTCCTCCTAATTTTAACTTGTTTTTATAAAAAATCAAGGAATTTCAAAGACGCAATTCCGTTTTCCAGTTGTTAGTAAACATATAGGGAAGAAATTTCTGAAAAATAAAGAGGCGCATTGACGTTAGTTGTGACTTAACTATTAGTCACTTACTTCACATATACGTTCTAAGAATTTAACCGAACAAGTAAAACCACTAGCCCACACAAGGTATGGGGGAACCTTTTTTTATCAACGCGCCATTTTTTCATAGGTCATAGGTTTTTCATAGGTCATTTTGTCATAGGTTCGCCATAAAAAAAATCAGTGATTTAAATTTGAAATATGGATATATGGAACACTTACACACACGGCCGTCCGTCCCCAAAGTAAGTAACTTAATATGCGTTATGGGTGACACAACTGGTGAATATATATATATTTTTAAATACAAATATACACCCAGGCTCAAAGGCCAATAAATTAATTTATAGAAAATGCTGGCCCTCGGCGAGAATCGAATCCGCTGCCCGCGGAGCTGAAGGCGGGGTCACTACCCACTGCGCCAACGGGTCAGTCAAATAGGAAGGATAGGAAAATAATAAATAACTAGTATTAATTGTCAAAAACTCTTTATTTTTTTAATTGAATAAAAACTCTTTATTTTAATACCAAAAAGTACATTTGCAATGTGTAGCAAACACAAGTACTTTAATTTACTTTACTTTAATTTTATTGTAAAATTAGTGCGAATTTTATTGCAGATTATATTATCCCATTGGATAATAGATGGAGCTGTGATAGCCCAGCGGTGGCCATCTTAAAAGTGAAAATACCCTTACTTATGTTTTACGCATTTGTTCTTAATTCCCGAACGAAAATTGTTTTTCTTATTCCTATACTATATAGGACTTCTATATTGTACTTAATTTCATTATTTTTGTTACTGCAGTTTAGGCATGAAATAATAACAGACATACAGACCTCCGCATATATAATATTACTCTGGATGTACAAGTATATCATTATTATATAAATGTTAAATATATTATTTATTATTATTTTCCTTATTTTCAATACATAATTGTTATAGTATCTTGTAGGATAACTTTATTCCTGTTTACGATGCATTTATGTAGTTAATTATAGAAGTGTTTATTGGAAAATTGATTTACATATATATTTTAAACAAGTACCGATAGTCATTATTCGTGCAACGGACATGAGCTTTATTATCTTGACAGGCTGTATTAGCATGATAGTGTAACAGCAAACACACAGACGACAGACAGAGATATATAATACTAGTATGGGTGAGGTGTGTGTTAGTTAAGAGTTAGTGATCGCCTAATGTAAGTGTAAGCCATTCCGCATTTTATAAAATCGTCCTTTATGTATATTATATTGTTGTCAAATAGTAAATTCGTCCCAAGGTATACGTTGTTTTTTATAAGTCGTAAAGTCTTCTCATGATATTATATTTGGTTGTTGTTGAGTCATAAATTCGTCCCGAGATATATGTTGCTGTTGTTAAGTTCTAAAGTCTTCCCATAATATATTTTAGTGCTGTCAAGTTATAAAGTCGTCCCGACGTATTTGTTGCTGTTGTCAATACGTAAAGTTTTCCCATGATATATGTTATTGCTGTCAAGTTATAAAGTCGTCCCATAATATATGTTGTTGTTGTCAAATTATAAAGTCTTTCCATGGTATATGTTGCTGTTGTCAAGTCATAAAGTTTTCCCATGGTATATTTTGTTGTTGTCAAGTCATAAAGCCGTCTCATGATATATTTTGTTGTTGTCAAGACGTGAGATCCTATCATGATACATGTTGTTGTCAAGTCATAAAGCCGTCTCATGGTAAATGATATTGTTGTTAAGTCAAAATATATAATTTTGTTGCGGACTACACGTAATTTTTCGTCGAAGGTCCTGAGAGGTTGTAAGGTGATACCTAGGATATGTTTTTAATGTAACTAAAACATGTCTTCACTTGTTCTGTCCTGTATTTATGTAGTCAGGGAGGATTATTCACCTAATCTATGTCCATTTTCTACAAAGACATTAATTCGTATACAGATCTAAAAACCGGAGATACGTTCTGTTTAATTTATTTGCCGCCTTTTTATGATGCAAAATGTTTACACAACGCGAATATTATGCGAAATTGCAAAACCGCTCGTGTCTTATTTTGCAACTTTTATTAATAATCTACATTTTCTATTGAGTCATTTTGTTATTTGATTATATTTGTATATGTTTTAAAAGGGCTGTAGATTGTGAGAAATAATCAGATTAAATATATTAATAACTCTGTCTCATAAGTGATAAGGGTAGTCCATCTCAAACATTTTTTGGTAATTTTTTTTATAATATACACTAGAAATTCCCTAAAAATAATTTACATATATGGCAAAACATCGATGCCAGCTAGTTTCTATATAAATAAGTTTATATATAATATAAATAACCAAAAGCTGTGAACCCATTAAAAAAAATAGGCAAAATTAAATGTGTAGCTTGACGAAATCTGGGATAATAAAAGTAAATTGTAATTTGAATGTATTGTGATTGACACAAGGCCGATAGTTACTATCAAATCAAATCAAAATAATCTTTATTTTTACAATTTTGAATCGTCAAATATCAATAAGGAACGCACGCTCAGATATCAATTTTGTAGTCCCATTTTTCGTACGAAATAGCGGTCGCCAACCTTTCAATCAACTTAAAAATAAAATAAATCACAGTCCATGCAACGGGCGTATTACAATCACTTACTGTATCTCAATTGATAAAACACAGCTCAATCACACAATCCTCTTAACAAGTGTGACCTCCGAGTCACTAACCGTTTTACGTCAACTGGATAATGGGTTCACAAATTGTGTGCAACAATTTAATCTCTATCAATGGACGTTAAAGGTCAGATTCGGTTAAATGGATAATGGGGAAGTGCGTGAGTGTGGACTGTATTTTAGTAGGTATAATGTCTGGTTTCGCATGCCATCGGTCATTTTGGCGGGATTGATCGATCGATGCCCACATCGGGCGGATATTGCCTTGATTGTCGTGCGATTTGCGAGTTACTTGCAACCAGAAAGTATTTATTTTTATTCAAGCAAATAATTTATAGAATAAGGCGTTACTTTGCGGAGATCCATAATACAAAAGTTATAACAAAATTATTTTGCTATAATCCGCGATGAAGTAAAATAGAAAATATATAGAACTTTAAAAGTTTGGATTTTGGAAAAAATCTGGGCTGAGCAAAAAGTTATATATAATTTAGTTATATAAACTAAAATATATATAACTTATTAGTTTATATAACTAAAATATATATAACTTATTGCTCAGCCCGTTACAATTAGGCTATCACAGCTTTGCATTTGACAGCTCAAATTTCATTTGCATTAAATTCTACATTCAGTATTTTTTTTAATGCCCGAAAACAGGTATGAAACGACATTTTTTAAAAGAAACCCAGCTAGATCGATTCCTTCCCCTCAAAACCCCTACACATTGAATTTCATGAAAATTGTTAAAGCCGTTGCCGAGATTCATAAACGAATAAAGATTAACTCATTTACAAAAGTAATGAGAATATTATTTTGCTATAATCCGCGATAAAAATCGCAAATTTTTTATAGCCACAAAAATCGCGATAAAAATTTTTATCGCGGATTATAGCAAAATAATATTCTCATTACTTTTGTATTATGGACCTCCGCAAAGTAACGCCTAATTCTATAAATTATTTAATTATTAAAGACAAAATTGACGAACTATATTCTACGTTATCAAGTATTTATCTTTTAAAGATTAGCCAAAAATCCGACACGCTATGCCTAAACGTGCATGAATGTTGAGTTGCATATGCAAAGCGGTTAGTAAGGAATGTTTGCCCGAACGCTGCAACGCGTGGCATGTGAGCTATGTCTTACGCCGATTATCTCTCTCAAACAAGATAAATCAGGGCTAAGTATCAATCTCTTAGATATTCCTACAGCATTTTCTGGGTTTTCTGACGTCTTTCACGATTTAACGCCTTTTTTAGACTGAATATGTGGCGATATATTCGCCTTTTACTTGTGGACATGATTTCGCTAATAATAGCAAATTTGTGTGTAAAATGGGTGTATAAAGGAAGCTTGTCCCAGTTCTACCCCTTCATCGCTATTATAACCTACTTAACGTTACCGACGGCGACAAACCGGCGAGGCTTTGGTAACCGTTAGCAGTTTCTCCTTACGAGTAAGGATGTATGTTTGTTACTCTTTCGGCGAATCCGCTTAACCAGTATCGATGAAATTTTGTACAATTATACACCGGGGTTATATATAGGCTATAGAAATCCTGTTAATTCTACAGAAATAGACTGACAATGAAAAGCCATCTATTATCAACCTATCACGCGACAACAGTCTACGCGAAAAAAGTTGTCCATAAAAGCTAGTATACATCTAAATTTACATTAAGAGTATGTTTAATACAAAGAATACTTGTTGGATAGACTTTATTAAAATGTAACATAATCTCCATTATTGAGACAAAAATAGAAATTATTCTGGGATAATTCAATTAATTTATGTTTTCCTAACGAAACAAAGTGCGCCCTCAAATCAAGCAACCCGACACCCGCCGGGCGTGTCGACAGCAACCTAATTGATATCACGTTCCACATTCAAATTTCAAATGAAGTGTTCCATTTGAACCTTTTATTCAACCAAAAACAATTTTTTGTTTTTTTTCCTCGTCCATTACAAAGTAGTTTGCATTGGGATTATAGAACGGGATCGATTGACGTGAGGTAAACAAAAACAAAAGATGCATTAGTTGATTAATTTTCCGTCCATCATTCTATTGAAGATTCCGGGTTATAGCGGTCCGATGTTTATGAATGAAATGCTAATAATGCGTTTGCTGTCTATGAATAGCGATTATGATGAGACGTAGTTGTTTTTCGAACGTTTGTAAATAAGTTTTTATTGAACTTTTTACGATATCAAATTAACTCTTTGACTGTTTAGTCAATAATAAAATACTACAATAACTATTTAAATATGCAAAAAAACTTATTTAGACAGTCGAAAATATTATCCACACTTATTTAAAAATTCAATTATTGATTAACGATATTCTTTCAAATATTAATCCTTATTTCATGCCTGCTCTTCACTATGGGCGATGATTGTTTATGGTGTGATCGTCCAAGTGTCCACATGATAATCCAAATCACTCAGCAATTCCCTTCGAATTTTGAACCCGGGTAATAATGATGCGCGGTATCCAGTTGGCTACCACAGATTTATAGGATTAAACAAATGAAAAATAATAAGAATTACGAGTATAAGACAGAAGTCATTACATATTCCACGGTAAGGTTCCGCTAGCCCTCGCCCGCCGGCCGTCGAACCCGCTTCCGTTTGCCGTTCGCCTACCATAGATAATGATCATTTCTTTTTCTGTGAAAAAAAAATTGAATTCATTATCATAATAGCGTTATAGATTAAAATGTTCTCGACTCAGATGGCCACTCAGGGTTTCATATAAATTTTTAATCCGAAAATCTTATGCTTATAATTAAAAAGAGAAATTATAAGTTTTGCATTAAAAAGTAGGTTATAGTAAGTGATCTTTATTATAGTTAATGGCTATCAGCAGAGTATAATTAAAATTTTGTAAAATTACTAGCAGATCGGGCAAACGTTGTTTTGTCATAAAAATTATTTCTTGGCATATTTCACTACATATTATAAAACAAAGTCCCTATATCCGTATGTACGCATAAAACTTTAAAACTACGCAACAGATTTTGATGCGGTTTTTTTTAATAAATAGAATGATTCTAGAGGAAGGTTTGTACGTATAATATACAATTATATAATACATTCAATACGGAGTAGAGAAATACTGTAATTTTTGAGGTTTCTGTAAATAATTACATTTTTTCCGCTTACATTGCAAACGCAGGCCTAAACCCTACGAGATTTATCAAAATAATGTACTAAGTATTTGTACATCTTGAAAAGGTCTACAGAAAAGTCCGCGATGGTATATGTCTACCTCTTATGGATAACCCACTATAGCATTTTTTGTCATTTACTTTTTACGAAAAATAATGCCATATTTTTGAATCAATTGTTATACACTACAGCATTAATCCTTATCCAATTAAGTACCTTAAATAAATAGTTGATTTAATATAGATCAATATGGCCGTTTACAGCATGTAATTTAAGTGAACATTTTCGGAGATATTACAGATTTAAAATGCCGTGAGGACCCCGCGCTTCGCCCTATAACACTTCGACTTTAGCAGCTATGTCCCTCTTTCAAGAGTTTGTTTAAAGACATTCTGTAATTAATTGTAAAAATAAAATACATAGGGAAATAAAATAAAAGTAAATAAGTAAAAATGTACTATGTGAATTTAGATATTCCAAAGATAGCAGGAAATCTTCTTGGTATAGGGAAAGGAAATTGTTTTTCTCCAATAAATCAAAACTACTCGATCGATTTTAATCTTTTTTTTTACACTGACTGACATGGGACTGACTAACCCGTGCGAAGCAGGGGCAGGCCGCTAGTAGTGTATAAATATAAAAATTAAAACAAAAAAAATGTTGTCCAAAAAATAAATATATGTGGTGGACAACTCTTAGCAACTATAGCCTTCCTCAATAAATAGTGGTGGACAACTCTTATCACTTAGGGTATGATAAATAATGAAACTGTAAAAAAAAACTTGTCTATAAGGAGCTTTAGTACAACGCGTAAAACAACATAGATACAACAATGTTTTAGATAATTATATATGTACATAAATCTCCACGACAGCACGATATGTTCGATCTAGCTAAGTTTCATTAAAAAAATTAAACGCTTTTTTCGGACATTGAGAAAATCTAAAATGTAGAATTCAATGCAAATGATATTTTAGCTGTCAATACAAAAGCTATAATACCAAAACGGGTAACGGGTGGATCTAAAAAGTTCAAGTCCCGGGTTCGAATCCTACATGTCATCGGCGCTTTCTGTATTTTTTTTTTAATTGAGTTTTTTTTATATATTTTGAAAATTACCACCACTGTCACCAATGTACTAACATTATTATGTAAGTTAATATTAATCTTTTCCCATAGACATTGCCCTCAGCCAGATATAAGTAGGCTGATGGGAAGTTGTCTAACCACCGTTATACGTCACACTTTCCTAGATATTAGTAGTTATCGTTACTACTATTGTCTGTATGTCAGTTTGTTTTGCTTTACAGCTAATCCTGAACCAATATTGATGATATTAGATATAATTGAAACTTATATCCGGGTTAACATCTTTAAACAAGTCAAGTTAAAAATGCTTTAAAAAATCTTTTAACGAAGTTTCTAGTCCCTACTGTTAATCATTGAAAAGTTCCCTCTTTCTTACCGAGGTGTCGTAAAATACGACTAATGTAAGTTGTCACCAAGCCGGTCGTTAAATAAGTAGCCAAATCATGTAACAACATTTTTATAACGTGTTGTGCCAACCCCACTGTCAATAGAAGCTTTTAATATATTGAAGGGCTGCGTCGCGGAGAGCATTGTTTGTTTTAAATTTGAACACGTTACCCCATACAACATTGTCAAAACTTTTAAGTCATTAAATATTAAAAAAACAACAGATCTATGGGGAATGTCTGTAAAATTAATTAATAATATTATTGAGATCATTGCACCAATTATGGCCAAGATCTTTAACAAATCTGTAGACACAGGGATATTTCCGAATTTAATGAAATATAGTAAATTGATCCCAGTCTTTAAATCTGGTGATAAGAGCGACCCTAATAACTATAGACCCATCTCCATCTTGCCAACTCTTAGCAAGGTGTTTGAAAAAATCATTCTTAATCAACTGCTCAGGCATTTCAATTTAAATAACTTGCTTCATCCTGAGCAGTATGGGTTTACTAAGGGTCGGTCTACAACGGATGCGGGTGTGAGATTGGTGAAGCACATCTTTGATGCATGGGAGAACTCACAGAATGCCATAGGGGTATTTTGTGATTTGTCCAAGGCATTTGATTGTGTTCAACATGAGACACTGTTGCTAAAGCTTGGTCATTATGGTATCACAGACAATGCGCTTCGACTCGTGGCATCCTATCTTCATAGCCGAATTCAAAGAGTGTGCATTAATGATGTGCAGTCATCTGGATCGGCCTTAGTTATGGGTGTGCCTCAAGGTTCAATCCTTGGTCCTTTTCTGTTTTTAGTATATATAAATGATTTACCGTATTTTATTCAGAGTATATGCGATATTGTACTGTTTGCTGATGACACATCTTTGATATTTAAAATAAATAGAAATGACGACAAATTTGACGAAGTAAACAGTGGTTTGTCGCAGGTTGCCCATTGGTTCAGACAAAATAATTTAGTACTGAACTCAAATAAAACAAAATGGATAGAATTTGTATTACCAAATGCTGCTAAAACAGCAAATAGACTTTTTATAAATAATGTTTCACTAAAAACAGATAATGCAACTGTATTTTTGGGAATGACTTTGGATACAAAACTCCAATGGAGCACACACATAACAACTCTTGCAGGGAAACTCAGTTCAGCGGCCTATGCCGTTCGAAAGATTAGACAGTTTACTGACGTCGAAACGGCAAAACTTGTTTATTTTGCTTACTTCCATAGTGTTATGTCCTATGGAATATTGCTATGGGGTAAATGCGCGGATAATGAAAAAATCTTTGTATTACAAAAAAGAGCCGTACGTGGCATATACAATTTAAGTCCGCGGGATTCCCTGCGAGAGAAGTTTAAAGAAATAGGTATTCTTACATTTGCCTCACAGTATATTTTAAGTAATTTAATTTTTGTATATAATAATATAAAGAATTATAAAACAATAGGCGATGTATATAATAGACAAAGTAGGAACCGACATAAGCTTGCGGCCCCTGCTTTGCGCCTTGAAAAAGTACGTAAGTCGTTTGTGGGTTTGGGTATAAGATTCTATAATAAAATTCCACAATCAATTTTAACTTTGCCATTACAGCAGTTTAAAAACACTATTAAGGAGAGGCTGATACAGAAAGCCTACTATACTGTTGAGGATTATTTAGACGATAAAAATGCGTGGATATAAATATTGTTCGACCCTGTACAAGATAGAAACATTAAATGTAACTAGCATTAAGAATTGTATTTTTAAAAAGAGCAACCGCCGAGTTTCTTGCTGGCTCTTCTCGGTAGGAACAGCTTTCCGAACCAGCAGTAGAGTTGACGATTCAAAAGCACTTGTTTACAAGTTTATTTGAATAAAGAATATTTTGAATTTGAATTTGAATTGAATGTTAAAAAAAACGTTAACTCCTTCCTTCTCTTTATATATTTACTAACTTAAATCTCCCTTTCAACTTCCATTTATCTGGATCAAACGTCTACTTAAAAAATACATTTTTCCTCCGTAAATAAGAGAAAAGCAATATACATAGTGAGGGTATATTAACACTAAATAAGTCGTCAACAAAGTTGCGAATATCACGAGTCTCTCTATCTTTCATCACATAGGGCACTACCAAGTTCAAGTTTACCGTAACGGACGCTTGTTAGTTTATTCTCTAATTAGAATAAACCCCCGCCCTACACTAGGCTTATCAAAGCAAACCAATTTATTTCAAGTTCAAATTAACCTGTAAGTTTATCACACCTCTATGAGAGCATGTGTTGCCAGCAATCAATGTAACATAAACCTTAAGATTTAAAATGCTACTAATATTATTATACTAATATTATAAATGCGAAAGTTTGTGAATATGGATTTATGTTTGTTACTCTTTCACGGCAAATCCGCTGAACTAATATGGATGAAATTTGGCGGGAGTGTTAAAGAGACCTATAACTTAGAAGAGCAAGAACAGACTAGCTTTTTTAATACTTCTAAGCGCGATAGATGGTGTAGTACTAAAATAACTAGAACTACTGAAATAGGATAGCAATATATCTAACTCAATTTAGTCTTATTTTGAATTCGGTCAGTTAACTATTATTATATTTTTATCAGCCTTTCACTTTTTTCCCCTTTTTTTTAAAGCCAATGCGGATTACTTTTTATGGAGCTTGTGTAAAGAATAGACTTTTTTAATTTAGTTAATCAATATACCATAGACAATTTTTTTTTTAGAAACATAAAAATGGCGCCAACCCTAAACCAAGGTATCTGTATATTTCTGCCCTCAAGTGTACTTCCTATTTCGGATTTGTTTACATTCCCACGTAGTGTCGATGGCTTAACAGGCGGGTGTTTAGGTGTTAATGAAATTTTCTTATCGAAAGGAGACTATATTTAGAGTTGATACGTCTATAATCTCGGGAGATTTAGTGCGGACTGTTATATCACGACGACACGCTGTCTGGCTATTTGGGAATATTCTCGAATGTTAGTTGGGTTATTTGGTATATTATCATGGTGTTAATAACCTTAAAAATATTTTAAAATATAGTTTATCTAAATTGTCATCTGGTTTAAAAACATCCATTAAAAGTTTACAGAATAATAAAAGGAACCGCCCGGGAAAGTTAAAATAAACTCGGGTCATCCTAAGCATAATATGTTTTACATACGTGCAAAGTTAAACGCTAATATAATAAGGTAACACGTGTGCACAATTGAGTTTATTGCGCTTATAACGTGTAAGCAGAGTTATTTTAGATCGCACAATTTAACTTCCTGCGTATATATTTAACAACATTTTAGACGAAGTTGCCACTTTCATCATCCTCCTGCCCTTATCCCACTCTAAGTGGGGTCGGCACAACATGTTACAAACATGTTTTTATATGATTTGGCTACGTATTTTACGACCGGCCGCCTGCCTGACGTCAACATACCTTAGTCGTATTTTACGACTCCTCGGTAAGAAAGAGGGTGGTCTATTTTACTCAACCGAATACCACACGGTGGGTCAACTTACCTTAGTCGCCTTTTACGACACCTCGGTAAGAAATGAGGGTGGTACTATTCTATTCAGTCGGATACCACACGGCGTCACTTTCAGTTTAAAAAATGATATTTTACAATATTCCAGATAAAATTATCAAGATTCCATTAGGAAATAGATATTTTTCAACATTCCAGATGAAGTTGCTAAGTAAGTAAATAAGCTAAGTAATAAGTAATAGCCAAACGATGATACCTTGTGACCCTTTCGAGGGGGTCATGGGTTCAAACGCCGGGCAATTTATTTTTCAGTTAAAACTTATGTGTCTTATTGATATTTGCAAATTATCACACGCTTTTCGTTGAAGGACAACATCGTGAGGAAACCCGCATATCTTTTACTTTTAAAATAAAGTAAAGTTGGCAAGTGTTTAATTAAACTACATATAATACAAGAACTTCGCCGTGAAGTATCCGGCTGAATAGAATAGTACCACCTTCATTTCTTACCGAGGTGTCGTAAAAGGCGACTAAGGTAAGTCGACCCGACGTGTGGTATCCGGCTGACTAGAATAGACCAACCTCATTTCTTACCGAGGTGTCGTTAAAGGCGACTAAAGTAAGTTGACCCACCGTGTGGTATCCGGTTTAGTAGAATAGACCACCCTTTTTCTTACCGAGGTGTCGTAAAAGGCGACTAAGGTAAGTCGACCCGACGTGTGGTATCCGACTGAGTAGAATAGACCAACCTCATTTCTTACCGAGGTGTCGTAAAAGGCGACTAAGGTAAGTCGACCCGACGTGTGGTATCCGACTGAGTAGAATAGACCAACCTCATTTCTTACCGAGGTGTCGTAAAAGGCGACTAAGGTAAGTTGACCCACCGTGTGGTATACAGTTTAGTAGAATAGACCACCCTTTTTCTTATCGAGGTGTCGTAAAGTACGACACAGGTAAGTTGACGTCAGGCAGGCGGCAGGTCGTAAAAACACAGCCAAATCATATGACAGCATGTTTGTAACATGTTGTGCCGACCCCACTTAGAGTCGGATAAGGGCAGGAAGATGATGATATAATACAAGAACTGCCTGAACGTTAATAATCAATAGTAACCGCCTACTTCTATAAAAGCTTCATCATGGCACCCACGACTATGCCCGGCCTTCCTCAGCTGGTATTTTAGAAACCTTGGGAAATAATCTTAACTTATATTAAACTAGTAATATCCCGCGGTTTTACTGCGTACAGACCGATCTCATGGCAGTGTAAAGTGTACTAAGTCGGACTATAGATTTATTTTTGTAAAATATTTCTTTAATAGTTTCCGCAGCGCATGCGATGACAGATTTTTATGACAAATTTTTTTACACCTTATTATATTTTTACTACGGATGCCTATTTTTTTTATTGTTTTAAAGCCTATGTAAAAAAATAATAACGGATCCGCTGTTTGTGAAATTCGATTATAAAAAAAAACGAAAAAAAGAGAATACCTAATTAAAATAACCGATTTTTCATGTAAAAATTATCGATTATTAAAAATCGATTTTTTAAAAAAAGTAATCGATTATTTTTTCACATTCCTACTAACCCCTACCTACCCTACCTAACCTATCGATGCATCAGAATCACCATGAATCAACCGCCACAAGGTTCTACACAAATTGGCTAAATCTCTATTCGAAACGCCCGGACACTACTTAGTCAATATAAATATTTAATACAATGTAAAAATCATCAATCAAGTTGTCAATATATAGAGAAAAAGGTGTGCAGTTAGTAAGTGAGGAAATCCCAAATGGCTTCAAATCACACCTACACGGGTCTATGAGTAAATAGCGACTTTATATATAACAACGCGTGGAAAGATTAAAACCGCAATATAGTCTTTTGATAAAAATAAAAATGGTTAAAGTCAGCTAATCTTAAAAGCTAGACATATGCTGTCGCGGACTTTTATTTAGAACTTTTAGAGCGCCGTTTACTCCGCGCACGCAAGGAAAGCTTTAAATTTTGCCGTTTTCGTACTATTTTTTATCGCTGTTCCTCTCCTATTCATCTTAGCGTGATGCTTATAATATAACACCTATCCTATAGCCTTCCTCAATAAGCGTTCAAGCAATCAATTAATCAAACAAACAAACTCTTCAGCTTTATATATAATATAGATTTTATGTACAAATTATGATAACTTTAGAAAAGTTATTAAATATTTATCAAAGTAAATATTCCTGATAATATGGTTGCAGACCACTTCGTTTTCTTGATCATATGTTACTTATTAACGGTTAAAATCAATTGATATTTTAATACGAGTAGGTGTTTAAAGACGGCCTTGCGTTGAAATATGAATGGTTCAAATAAAATAAATATAATTAATTCTAGAATTAGCTGTATGATAGTAAATAAATATAATAGTAATTAAGTTAAAAATTGTGGAAATAACCTAAACAAGATAGGCTAAATACCAAAAAGATCCTTCGGTTACAAAAGTAATAACAAACAAAATTTTTAAATATTTTGTTGACAGAAAATAATGTAATTGCTTAGAGAATTATATTCAGCGTTCGCAAATTAGTGAATTAGGACAATTAACTAATAGTGTTTTTGTTTACAGTTATTATTATCTATATTTCTATAGCTCATGTTACATTATTAAGGACTAGCTTTTACTCGCAACTTCGTTCGCGTGGACTGTTGTCGTGTAGGTAGATAATAAATGGCGCTTTCCAATTTCAGCCTATGCCTGTAAAAATCAAATAATTTCTATAGTCTGTATGTTACCCCGGTATATAAGGCATAATTGTGCAAAATTTGATCGATATTGGTTCAGCTGATTCGCCGTGAAAGAGTAACAAATCAACATCCATACTCACAAACTTTCTCATTTATACCATTAGTAGGCTAGGATAGGATTATTAATATTTCATACGTGCTACGATTTCCTTAAGTTATTAAATTAATCAGGCCCATAAATATTTTTGTTTGACACCGCAACATCCAAGCAGCTAACGAACCATACTTCACAAATGGCATAGTAACATAACCATTTCCATCTATCTTTTACCCCGTGTTCAGTTTTAAAACGTCGCAACCACAGTCAAGTCTTTAGTGTCTTACTGCGTTGTACTCTTGTGTGATATACGCTACAACGTTCTATAATTGAGCGATGCGGGAGAGTTCAACACATCGCGGTTCATCTTTTTAGAATACGACACAAATAACATTCTATATTTGTAAATTTATACACTGCTGACTTTAAGAGCATCTATTCCTTGCCAACTATCCACAGAAACATCGCTGTTGTTCCCGCGCTCTAAGTCATAATCTCCTATGTAATGGATAGGATTAAGTGTTCGATATAACTCAGCGTATGGATCCTAAGGTAGTACGGTTATGCAGCAAAGATGCCGATGACCACATGCGTCAATGTTTGTAAATAGAATGCATCTATAACGTTTGATGCTGTTTTTATGAATGATTCCACATCCAACGCTCGTTTCATTTAGAATTGCACATCGTTACTTATAAGAATCTTGTTGTTGTATTGTAAAACTTTGTTAAATACGTTTAGCAGTCCCAGAATTAAAAGTGCGATCGTCCTTTGACATCTTTGTACATAGTCTTAGACGTTATACATCGTTAGTTAGCGTTGTTTACAAACAAATTTGTGCGCCATTTTATCTGTTCGAAATGTTTGTTTACGCTAACGAATGCATTCAAGCGCATCTTGGGTAGGTTTCAGAGAAAAATTAACTGCGCCATGTGAAAGGGAGCGCTGGAGTGATTCTAACAAGCTTGTTTGCTTGTCTCATTACCCAGCTGGTTTGGGAAGTGAAAAATCACGCTTATCTCAACACAAACAAGGGAACGGTGGTCCACGGAGCCATCTGTTCGTTGCACCCATAAAGATAACGATAACTTACAAACAGGAACGTAACCATTTAGTATCGGGCCCTTGCGGCGAGCGGTTGCGGTTGGATTTATTACGCGAAAACAAACCGCCATTTTGCATACTTCCGAACGATGTGCTCCATATTCGAACGCACGGTACTGTAATAAAACTCCCTTTATTTTACACTTTTATTAGCATACTTATTGACAATTACTCTTATTCGCTGGTGCGGTACAAAAGCATCCACCATCTTTTTCCCTTTTTCTTATTCTGACATTGTATTTTAAAATAGTACCAACATTCTGAACTTTGTTTTGCGACCACAAATTATAAAAATAAACAATAACATGTTTACCAACTTTTAAGCCCTAACAGTACACTCACGCCTGTTTGATATTCTCCTTTGGGTTTTGGTTTATTTTTGATCGCGTTGTCCTATTTAATCCGTTATGCCAGCCGCTTTCGCTTCCATCAGTCTTTGCGGCGACCGTTGCTATTGACGTTGTGTTTTCAAACGCATTCAAAATGTTCAAATATCTAGTTAATAAGTTGAAATTGTCAACAAACCATTTATTTAATAGGAACAATGTAAATATCTTTTGTAACAACATTATTGTTGAATGTACGTATGTCAAAATTTCTATCTTTTGTTTCAGATATACCCAGACCCGGAGTCTGAGAAGGCTATCATGGGTTCAGTGGTATATTGCATCCATCATAAAGAAGGATGCCAATGGTCGGATGAACTCCGCAAATTGAAGGTGAGTCAGTGAGAATTACAAATATTTGTTTAGATAAAAATTTAGAGGGCGTAACGTAGAAGTATCATGCGTACGTCGAGTTCGACATATTTCTTTTATCTATAGGCACGTGTTGGTCTAAATATCTACAGAGATTTAATTTGAATAATAGTTATTTAATTTGAATAATAGTTATATAGTTTATGGTTCAAATTGGAGTTATATGTTGCGTTGTTTATAACAAATTGTAGTTACGGACGATTTTATGTCTACGGAGTTTTATTTGTTTAGATTGCTTTAATTATATTTGACATCATTTTCGTTGTACCGTGTTTAAACTAGATAAAACTATTTGTTAAAATTGTAGTTTTACTGTATTTAGAGAATTTCTAAATTGATATACAAGTTTAATATTATTGTTAATTTATTTATTTTTAGATATGTACATTAAAGCCCGTAGTATTTGATTAAGTAAAGATTATTATAATTTTTCATGGATTTAGAAAAAGTCTCCGCGTCTGCTGTTATTGCTTTATTATTTATTTTTGTAAATTCTAGTTGTTTTTTAAATATTTTAACATTTACATCATAAATATCGACATACGACTACAGAAAAACCGTTTTTGAATTTTGCAATAATACAAATTAAATATCATTTACTTTTGTTTGTAAATAATTAAAATTTATATTGCGGATCGGAATTGTTTTTTTGGTCTTTCCTATGCATTAATTTTCTACATAGTATGTTTAAAACTTACTTTTGTAGTAAATTCGGTAGCATTTATTCTATGTATTATATCTACATTGAAAACTATTTTCCACTTTTTAGTTCGATGTGCTTTAAAGGTGTTTTTTTAGTGTTTGTAGTTTTAGTTTACTTTTTATTTGGTTTAGCATTTTGCTGTTGGAAACAGATGATGTGTAGTAAAGTAAACAAGTTAACTCGTCACCAACAGGCACATCTGAACACGTGCAAACATGACGCGGTGCTGTGCGCAGCTCAATGCGGCGCCATGATTCCCAGGGTGTTGATGCAAGACCACCTGAGATACACCTGTCCGCGCCGCAGAGCGAACTGCGAGCACTGTGGGAAGGAGTTCTCCGGAAGTGCCTTAGAGGTAACCTATAGCTTTTTAAATCTGTGGACATACTGTGCTGGATAGGTAGGATTTTGGATGTGGGCATCTAAAGGAATCTTCACAGCACACGATTGTGTCGCTTGGATCCAGCGGTTCTCTGCGATCTTTCGGGGTACCTTAAGACCTTAAGGGGTACCTCAAGGTCTTAGTACCTTAAGACGATAACGCTAGTGACGACTTTTATATAGTACTACGTAAGACTGATTTTTTTTAATTTATGCTAAGTTTCCAATGTTTTTTTTTCATAATAACCTTCTATATATATATATGGCGTATCGTAATATCAAGCCTACTTCTTTAACTTACAGACTTGACGTTGACACATGGTCATTAAAAAAACTTGAATATTTTTTAGACTAAACAATGTAGACTGAGTTAAACTATGTAGCTATATAATTAATAAACTTAAATAGAAAAACAACAAAATTTTTAGTTGAACAGGTATGAAGGATACACTCTGGTTATTTTTAAATTAAATTAAAGTTAAGAAATTAAGAAAAAAAATATATGAACAAAAATTTGTACGATTGTGTTATGTGCTTGTATGCTTTGTATGATGTAGATATGTGTTGTGGTTGTGTGTAGGTATATGTGTAGTGTATGTGCTTTAAAATTTTATAATGTTTATGGACGTGTACAAGACTGTGTTGTGATATTATGATTGGTGATATTAGTATGATAATTTTCCTACCCTTATCCCACTCTAAGTGGGTCGGCACAACATGTTATAAACATGCTTCGCATGATTTGGCTGTGTTTTTACGACCGTCCGCCTACCTGACGTCAACTTACCTTAGTCGTATTTTACGACTCCTCAGTAAGAAAGAGGCTGGTCTATTTTACTCAACCGGATACCACACGGTGGGTCAACTTACCTTAGTCGCATTTTACGACACCTCGGTAAGAAATGAGGATGGTACTATTCTATTCAGCCGGATACCACACGGCGTGATGATATTAGTATGATAATATTAGTATTAATATTGCAGGAGCATCAAGGTAACTGCGGCCACGAGCCCGTTTACTGCGAGAACAAGTGCGGCGCAAAAGTGCAGCGTCGGCACACGCAGCAGCATGTCCAACAACACTGCAGCAAACGGCTGGTACCTTGCAGACATTGCGGCCAGCGGTACACACAGGTAAGACGATTTTTCCAGTAAAACAGTAAAGTAATATAACATAATAACAGCCAGCCATATAATAACAGTAATATACATATAACAGCCTTTCAATCTCCCACTTCTGAACATACCATTTACATTTGTATTTAAGTATGTATTTTAAAAGTATATAAGTATATATTCACCAGTTTTCTGTCTACCATAACACGAGTATTAAGTTACTTACTTTGGGGGCGGACGATCGTGTGTGTAAGTGGCCCATATATTTATATTTATACCATCACCTCATAGGCCACTCCCCTTTTGGGAATATGGGCTACAACTTCTAGACGCCGCTGCTCTAATATAATCACGATGCCTTCCTTCATCAAAAAGTTGCAAAGACTGTTACCCATCCATTTCTGAGCATACCACAACCTCATAGCCCCCCCTTTGGAAATATTGGTTACAGCTTCTAGACGCCGCTGCTCGTATGTTCTCACGATGTTTTCTCGCACCAAAAAGCTTGAAATGCAAATATTTATGTGGGGTATATCCTTTCTTCGTTTAAACGACAGACAGTACAGAATTTTGAAGATTGTTTTAATTGTCGCATCTAAAGCATGAACGCACATGTTCTTTGCAAATGTAATGTGATTGCGGTGGTGAGGGTATTTAAGTTTGTTTAATGAATGCCACATGTATGAGAACGGATAATACATTTAATATTACATAGATTTTGTCCAGTAGATGTGTCCAGTAAGTGTGTCCAGTAGTTTTTGTGTGAAAACATTACAAATATACATACATTTTTTTTCTTTTTATAATTTTAGTATAGATTCTCGTTTGGCATTGAATATTGTCTTTCGTTCCAGGACACAGTATCAGCGCATGGGGCTATGTGCTCCCGAGCGCCCGTGCCTTGTCCGCAGAGGTGTTCGGCTGCCCCTGCCCGGGACGAGCTAGACGCGCACCTCCGCGACCATTGCGCGGCTGGCTCCGTGCTATGCACCTATAGAGACGCTGGATGTCGGTTCAAGGTAAGACAGTACAGGTTTTCTTCTTTTTACATTTTTGCAGAGCTTACTAGCAGTCGAGAATGGTTGTTACTCTTTAGCTTTTTACCTTTCTTATATCAGATAAACCCGACGACCAGTTGGACTTTCCTCCTCACAGTTCGTGCCGTCTCAAGCAACACTGTTGGTCTAGGCTCTTTGCTAGTAGGACACGGTGGGCAGGGAGCGATCGTTGGCAGCGGTGGCCTCCTTCTGCTCTGCGGAGGGGGGTGGTGGAGCGACTCCGAGAGCTTTTGTTCTGGATCCAATTAGCTACTGGCGAGTCCAGATGGTAGCGATTTGCCTAAGCCCATCGTCTGCCGCCCTGTCAGGGGACCTTCGGACGTTCCGAACGCAGTATATCGGATGTCTGGCTTACAGGTACCCGAGGCGGTTGGTGCATCTGGTGCTCCCGATGCACCGGTTAGCGGAGGGGGGGCTTCTCTTTCAAGGGTTCCCTACCCGGAGGACGTATTTTCTGGGATCAGAGTTGTCGGCGGAGATGGGGGCAATGTGTACAACGATACCCTGTCCTTGCCATCGGCAGCGTGGTGGAGCACACAGGTCGTTTCAGTCGGTGCGATACCGACATAACCGCCGCCTGTCCCCATCGGGCCTGTCCCCATAAGGGGTTTTTTCCTGTATAAAAAAGGGCTCTTTGCTAGTAGACCGTTCACCGATACAACAATAAGAATAATCTTAATATTTAGCTAATTTTTCTTTTTCAGCTTTTATGAGATTATCGTCACACGGTACAGTGATATCAATATATAGCCCTATTATTATTATACCTAAGGGCAGTAACAGATAAATATAATAATGTCAATTGCATTTGCATTACGAGACATATCGGATAAAGTAATAATCATTAAATTATATGAAGTCGTTGACATCGATGTATTTATAACGATATTGTATCTTTATATACAAACGATTATGCAATAAACAGATACCGTAATGGGGGCGTGATATATGTATAATTATATTTTGCCCTATTTGTATAACTACTAACCTAAGGAGTTTATGTGCTTCAGAAATAATTTATAGAATTAAGCGTTACTTTGCGGAGATCCATAATACAAAATTGCAAAGCTTTGCGATTTTGGTCGTGGAGTCTATCTCCTGGTGATGCTTCGGTTGCGGGGCGAAACGATTGTTGAGTTTGTGATAGTGAACGTATATAGTGCTTGTGTATTGTGGTGGCGGTGGTGGAGGTTTGTGGATGTGTTTTTTACGAATCCTGCATGTATCAGGTGTGATAACCGATTGTCTACTCTACATTTAGCATTATATATATTTTCTATTTTACTTCATCGCGGATTATAGCAAAATAATTTTATTATTACTTTTGCTTCAAAAATATAAGAACCGAAGCCTAATTTACTAGAATTAATATTTATGGATCACGGATGTTCTATTAAATGTAAAGAAGACAAGTTCTTGAGAGGTATTATGGTTATTGAAGGATCAAACAACACTTATCAGTGTTTGTCTATAGAATGAAAAAAATCACATTTGCCTATTGAAGGGTCATACGACACTTATCCGCTACTGTCTATTGAAGGGTCCATTGACACTTATCCGCTACTGTCTATTGAAGAGTCAATCGACACTTACTCGCTACTGTCTATTGAAGGGTCAATCGACACTTATCCGCTACTGTCTATTGAAGGGTCAAATGACACTTATCCGCATTTGTCTATTGAAGGGTCAATCGACACTTACCTGCTATTGTCTATTGAAGGGTCGAACGCCACTTATCCGCTACTGTCTATTGAAGGGTCTAATCACACTTATCCGCTATTGTCTTTTTTTCCTAGAGAAGGGGAAATCCTTTATGGACTTCCTGCGGACTTTTCCACAGGGGAGTGTCCGACTCCCACGGACTAAAACCCCTCCTCATTTCCTCCTCCTACTAGGGCGGGACCACCTCTCGGCATTGCTTCACCGCAGCCGGTGTCTATTGCTCGGCCTTTCGAGCCCGTTCCTCTATTGTCTACCGTCTATCGCAGGGCACTCGGCAAGCCCTGGAGAGGCACACGGAGGAGAGCTCGCAGCAGCACCTGGCGCTGGTGTCGGCGCTGGCCTCGCGCCAGGCGCGCCAGCTGGAGTCGCTGCGGGCGGCGGTGGCGCGCCTGTCCGTCAACTACACGGGCGCGCTGGTGTGGCGCATCGGCGACTGGGCCGCCAAGATGGCGGAGGCCAAGTGCAAGGATGGCGTCGAGCTGGTATCGCCCGCCTTCTACACCAGCCAGTACGGGTACAAGTTACAGGTATGTGCCGATTCCCTTCTTCTATACTTATACAACAGAGTCCTTAACAGCTGTTTGTCTGATTTTCTCAAAATCTACTGAACAGATTTTTGCATGATTTTTACTAAAATACTAAACGCTTCCGGTAGTTTTAGGTTAGCCCATTACGGTTTTATGTAAATTGTGTGAAAGAGATCTAACGACTAACTACCATGACTTACATTTGACAGCGAATTGTGATTGTATTCAACATAAATTTCAAAAAAAGGTAAAGCCTAAAATAGGAGGATAAAACATTTTTTTTTAATAAAACCTAGCTAGATTTTTCTTCCCCAAAACCCCCTACATGCTCAATTTCATAAAAATCGTTGGAGCCGTTTCAGAGATCTAGAAAATATATTTATATACCTATATACATACAAGATTAACATATTTAAATATTAAATATTAAAATAAAATATTAGTAAGGATATAATTAGCAACGTTTTTGTCGCGGTAATTATGTCGTAAATGTTGTTTGTATACAAAGCGGGGGGGTTGTATACGCGAATAAACCTACTGAGTCACTGTTGCCAAGAATCGCTTTGGGATCGCTTAGTCACATCGTCACGGCACCGCACCCCGTAAATATACTCTCATCTATCTATTTTTATAAAGCTATATGGAATCAAGGTCATTACTGGCACGGTTTAAATTGTAGGGTAGATTATCTAAATTTAAATTCATTTGTCGGTGAAATCATATGTTGCGTTTACTTCAAGTAAGTCACAATTGCTAGACTTTTTCTTTTATATCTTATTACAAACAATAAATGTCCAAATTGTTCATGTTATTCAAGTATATACAACAAATGTTAGCGCACACTAAATACAATAACACGACATAATAGGAATACCACAATTCCCGTTTCGAGATGCACTTCTCTTGAATAACGAACAAAGACTGAATGTAACTGAAACGTTTCATCAATAGAAAGACTCTACCGGAAACAATAACGGCACAGTGTTGCCACCATTTCAGTCAAAAAGGGCGCGATACTCTTTTTTCATGACTGCTTTGCTATAAAATACAAAGCGGAATTGCCATTAACAACATCACAAAACAATTTTTTAATTTTAGACTATCATGAGTGGTATTCATTCATAACAATAAATACCTGTATGCAAAACTCTGTCTGATCTAATCATCAATGACTCATCTATTCGCATCATCATGACATTCCAAGCATATTTCTTAATGACATGTCATTTCATGCCGGTTTCCATGTCATATAAGTTTCATTTTTTTATGGCATAACTGTTATATATAAGGTTTAATTTTCCGTTGATACATTACTTTTTTTTACAGGCAACGATGTCATATGTGTTTGAATTGTTAAACGCGTTTAAAAAAGGCAACGGATATCATTTAATTTTTTTTTTACTATTTCTGAACGGCAACGATGTCATATTTCATTTAAATAATTTACTGTTTCTGAACGTCGACGAAGTTAAATTTCAGTTTAATTTTTTTTACTGTTTCTGAATGGCACTATTTCGTATTTCTTTTATTGTTTCTGAACGGCAACAATGTTATATGTATATATGTTTGTATATTTTTATTGTTTCTGAACGGTAGCGATGTCATATATCATTTCATATTATTCGTTCATGCATCACTGTTTTCGGACGACAACCATTGTATATTTTTTTTCCAGGCATCATTGTTTCTGAACGTAATTTTTTATTCATGCATCACTGGTTTTGAATGGCAACGATGTTATATATTTCAATTTTTTTCCAGGCATCACTGTTTCTGAACGGCAACGGCGCCGGCGAGTCCACCCACATGTCAGTGTACATCAAGATATTGCCCGGGGAGTACGACGCGCTGCTCCGCTGGCCGTTCGCCCACACAGTTTCCTTCACGCTCTTCGACCAAAGCTCCAGCCCTGACAGAGCTTGCAACATCGTCGAGAGCTTCGTCCCGGACCCCACGTGGAAAAACTTTCAGCGACCCTCCAAAGAGCCAGATGCACTTGGCTTCGGATTCCCCAGGTTCGTCTCCCACGAGATGCTGAAAAAGAGGAACTTCGTCAAAGACGACGTTATGTTCCTCAGGGTCAAGGTCGACCCAAGCAAAATAGTTGCCGTGTAGAATACAATTCGACGCGCAAAAAAGTCATTTGTTATTTAGTATTAGATAATTTAAAAGTCATATAGTATGTAAGTTGTAAATATTTTTTTAAATGTCGCGGGCATTTATAAGTTAAGACAAAACTATAAAACAAATATCGCATAAAAATTCATACTTATAATACTAAAAACAGGTATCTGGATTTCAATATTAAATTAGAAATACTGAAATTTTTCTCATACAGGTTCGTACAGAAGATACGAAATTAAATGTATCCACTGATATGTACGTAATAGATAACTTTGGCGTAATTCAATATTTTTAAATATTGTTTAAAAAAATATATTTCGAAGAAAATTAATACAATTTAATTTAGATCTGGCTTTGTCAGAAATGTTTGACTGACCTGTTCAAAAAAACAACATGTTTTTTCTCCCTCGCACCATTCTATTTAGTTTTTGGGTCAAGGTTATTTTCCATTTCATGTTTCGTAATAGGGTACGGTCATTGATCTCTATAATTTGTGTTTATTTAAAATAAATGATTTTCTGCTCTGTTCAAAAAACAGAAGAAAACAATAAGTTGTTTTGTCTCCCTCGCACCATACTATTTAGTTTTTGGATCAAAGCTATTTTCCATTTCATGTGTCGTAATAGGGTACGGTCGTTGCTGTCTATAAATCGTGTTTATTTATTTAAAATCGTAAAATTCCTGTGGCTAAAATACTTCGCTGAATTACCTGTTTCTTTTTAAGGGTGCTGAGGTGTGTAGGTAATTAAAATTAATGTCATATGACCGGTACCAGCCTGTATATTTAATATTAGTATACACCATTTCAACAGAAAAAAAAATTATAGTATATTTTTGATTATATACTATATATACATTCTATATGGTAAAACCGGACTTTCTATGAGACTGATATGTCATAATGCGAGCTCGATTTGCCAAAAATATATACGGTAGTTGACTAAAATTTTGATGACATCATGGTTTGCTAACAATCAACGCCGCCGTGATTTCACAAAAGGTTTATAGTTAGACCTAAAACTCAGGTTATAGTGGGGAATGCTACATATTTCGGAAATGTCAATCAAACATGTGTAAAAGTCGCCATATTTTAAACTCATTTCATTATTACAGTATTTTATAGTAGCTTAATAAATTTCTCATAGCCATACATTACCTATGTAAAATCATTTGCCATTTATAAAATGAAAGTTATAATAACGCAGTCAAACTTGCAATTCAAACTTTTTAACAAGACCCTTATTTGTGGCATGATTCCATTCTACGCTATTATGGCGCTATTATGAATATATTGTGCTATAAAAGTACCGAAACCATAAATATACCATAAAATAAAAACTAAAAAAATGGTCGAATGTGTCGTAATCAATAGAAGCTCAAATGTACGACTCTTAGGAGAAAAGAAATAAAACCAAAAATATCTTAAGAAGCAAAATATTGAGTAACAAAAAACATACCTTGTTGTCTATGGTACACAGACTATACACAATCATGTAATATTCTCGATTTCTACTAAATTTTCTCATATTTCCTGTAAAATATTAGTTTCGGTTATTGTAAATATTTAGTTTGTAACAGCGAGAACGCTGCATTGTTATCCTTTCACTGAAGATCTCTTGAGTTTCTTTGCCGTGCTTTAAAATAACTAACTAAACATTGTTTCAAAGCTTGTTTCCTTATCTAATGTACCTTACGATCAGTGCCATATTAAAATACTCTATAAACTTTCATGATGGACCTTTGAAGAATTAGTATGCATGTATTATTTATTTTAATTCTAAATTTAAATCTTTAAAAAGTATTATTTTAGATTTTTCTATAGAAAAACTCCAAACTAATATTCTACCGTTTAAGTAAATTAGTTACAAATAGGTTTCAGTTTCAATATAACAAAATATAAGAATGTTTGTGGTTAGGAAAGCATAACATTCAAAAAATAATAATATAGCTGTAATTTAATTTTTAGATATATTAATAATATATATCCAAAGTTAATAATTAATCGGTACCGGGATGTAAGTTATAGTCCGTTCTAGAGAACAGTAGGGTTGAGCAACCAAAAAAACCGATAAAACCGGAAAAAGTTTTACATAGTTTAGTATAACGAGTTGCATCTACTTCTTTTTGTTTATACCTTCTTTTAATGTGCATCATGAAATTATCTAATTATAACTTTTCATTTTATACACACATTTTTATAGGATCCTGCAAAAACTGTGTGTTGCCAGCCGCCACGTTCTATTGCATTTTTGTTGGCCTTCAGACAATATATAAAGGCGCTTTGAAAAATGCATGGACTTTTAAAAGTGGGAATATAAACTATATTTATTTTTATCTCCGAATTTACTTGCTTCAATTTTCTTTTGTTAAATACAATTTTATTTCTTTTTGTAAAGAATTAATTTGTAACTTAATAGTATATTTGATTATTTTTGTTCGTTATTTACTCAAAGTTTGTGAGGTTATTTCAATCGGGAATACTTCAATTTTTAAAAAGCTTTGACATCATAAACGTGTTATTGAAACATGTCTAGATGTTAAAAGTGTTTTTAAATGCTAAATATAATTAATGAGACATAAAATAAAAACAAATTCAAAAAACAAAAATTTTGGTATTTATAACTAGTATATCTGCGAAGCAAATTTTTTCTACTATTTTTCCTCAGAAGGCAAGTAAATTCAAAGAACAAAATAAATATAGATTTTCGAAAATATCAATTAAACGGAAAAGTCTTTGCAACAAGTTTCGTTTTGTTATATCGGCAGGTCTTTGTATATATTTTCTTAAACTAAATAATTTATCCAAATGAATAATTATTGTATATATGTACAAAAACTCAAAGAATCATAGAATATGCGCAGTTTCTAAGTACAAATGACATGTTAAGGAATATAATCACAATTTTTCTGCTTTTTTTGAACGAAATTTTACGAAAGACATTAAATATTCAGACTGTAGTTAAGTCAAAATAGTGTGTTTTAACTTGATTTAAAATAAATAAAAATCTTTGAGAATTATAAAATAAAGAATTTTTTTCACTAGAATACCACGATTTTTGATCCGGCATTAAGTTACCATAGACAATTCATTTTAATTTAAACACTAAATTATAAATATGTCAAAATAAATAAATGTCATCTTAATGGAGGCTTTTAAAACTACGTCAACATTTTTTTATTTTCAAGCTTATTAACAATCATTTTTGTATAAATTCCAGCGTTTAAAAGTTGGATTCGCCTTAAATTAATGAAATATCTTATTTTAGACCACTGTTTCTTTTCTCATAAATTAATAAATACATAAATTAAAATGTCCTTAACATGGAATTTGTACAAGCAGAAACTGCGTTCTTTGCGTGTTAGAATATCGTTGTAAATAAAAACAATCAATACTACTTGTATTTCTGTGTGTTTACAAGCTGGAGTTAGACCAAAGTGTTTTGATGGCTTTGCGTTAAGCAATATAGTTGTACATTTTGTCGGCAAAGTTAATCAACGCAAAGCAAACGAATGCGGCTAAGCTGTCATTAATTATAATTTTATGTTATAAGCATTTATATGGCGTAACAAATATATAAAGCGACATTTGAAAGCTCAAGGTATAGGACCAAACTTCAGCCTTATTGACTTTCGTTCCTGATTAACAAACATCTGTATATAAATAGGTTGAGTACTTGGTTTAATTACCATAGAGTAGTAGATGATAGTTGGTCTATGACATAGACTTACTGATTATTATCATCCCTATTCGCTCTTTGTGAATTTGTTTTTCAAAATTTTATTGTAACTCTTTAATTTGATTATTGTATTTGTATAAATCATTGCCTTTTTATGTCAACTTGAAAATTCTATTTTTGGATCTCTCAAAAACGCTTGCTTAACGACATTTAATCTCAACCGTAATTTAACATTCCAGAAAAAAAAAGATTATTTTAAGTTCTTTCTCACTCATGTGCAAGATTGAAGCGGATTGTTCAATACAAATATATATTTATAATTGTGTATAAAAAATGTGAAAATTTTTAGTGTAAGTAAATTTTATTTCCACTAAAAATCTTGAAAGTTGAAATTCATTTAGTTTTTCATATAAAGAAATTGTTATTGTTATGTTAATTTATGTTTTATGCTTAAATAAATCAGAGTGTAGATTTCGTGGAAGGCCTTCTACTAAAAATATGACTATAAAGAATATATAAACTTTTGAAATTTGAATTCAATGAAAAATGAAGCTTCATTTCTAACTGTGTATTGAAAGTTTTATATTATTATAAGATCCTGTTGTCTATGACTTGTTTTTTTTAAAAGAAGAACCTTCAAATATATTTTGTTTGTCCTTGCCTACAATTATATAACCAATTTCTTATAACCATACAGTGAAATTTGTTTAAATTACATATTAAAACAAATAAAATACAATTTAATTTAATTTACAATAATATGTTTGAAGTGGTAAATTTACAAAATTGAACAGCCTCCTTTCGCCCTTTCTATACAAACTGATTTATTTAAGACTTATATCACAATTTTGTACAGCGGTCGCTTTAAGTTTTCTTTTATCTCTAGTAATCTAGTAGATAACTTAGCTTAATGTTTCGCGATTTTTTCTCTATATTAAGTACCTTATCAGTAACAAAAATGAGACTAACAAAATGATTTAAGCTTAATCATTAAGGTGCGTTTACGCATTAGCATTAAGGAACAATGTACATGATTTTGATATTAAAATGAAAAATATATTTTTTTTCGTAAATAAAATCTTTTATTACACCTAGCTAAAATGAAATTAAAAAAGAATACAAGCTTATTCTCTTTAATAGAATTACTAGCATTGGGAACCCAGACGAAATTTTGCCATAGGTATTTTATTTGTTATCGGAGTTTAATTTTTATTTCAAAAGCTCGTTCACTTGTGAAGAATATATTTAAATTGTAAAGAAAAATAGAATATAAATATATTCTTCATATATTTAGACGTGTAAATGAGTATAGACCAACGAGGACGTTTATTACCGACATATTTTAATACTAATTTAGCATCGTAGAGTAATTGCCGCTTTTTTTCGTGCAGGCGCTTAAACTTTATATTATATTAGTTTAATTTATATTACATTTTTTTCTCGTAGACCAATTTCAAAATTTATCTGGTTCCAGTAGACCATTTACATTTCTACAATAATCCCAAAACTCGATAAATAATTATACTGTGCATTGTGAACACATTCTTTTAGAACAAAATCCCGCTATTTTAGAGAATAGGATTTAGTATAGAGATGGGCAAAATGTATCCGTGATAAAAGAGATTTATATCTTTTCGATCTTGGGATATATGTATATCACTCTTTAATATCTCTAACTCATTTAGCTCAGTACGGCTGAAAGGGAGAATAAGGCAGCTAAGACTACAAATATATTATGCTTTTTAGCTTCGGCTCTTTTAATACAAACATGCAATAGCTATCCATCTCTTTCTTTTACATGTAAATTGAGGTATATAAACACATCTCTTTCGCTCTAACTCTGAACGAGCTGTAACTTCATCATGAAAATTGACTCTTAAGAATAAAGATTTTTTTTTTTGGATAATATAAGAAAGTAGAATGTATTTATGTATAACATATATTTATAATATATAATTATCTTTATATATTATAAATATATGTATGATATTAAATATATATTTAATTCTGGTAGTTAAAATATATGTAAACTATAGGTTAAATTTATTATTATTATAAAGTATAGTTCTTTGTAGCAATTAAATTGTTGCGCACCAACCCATACTATCACCATGATACTCACATCAAAGGTTGTCTGGGAGAGATTGCTCCAAGCGATTAGACCGCCTTTGCACGCTTCTGTGTATGCATATGTTTTGTAAATTTATATCTTCTTTGTGTGTAATAAAGAATAAATAAATAAATAAAAATAAATAAATAAATATATATATCTTTATAAAAAATAGATATATCTTTTTTGTCTTTAGCTCGCGAGCTACCTATCTCTAATTTAGTATATAGTAAATGTTTTAAATTATCAAAATAGAATTATGAAATTTATTTTAATAAAACTTTATAAATAGGTGTTGTTTTGTGGAGTCTATAAAGACATTTTTTTGCAAAAATATTTTTAAAAAATTCTTAATCTTTTATATAGAGACAACACAAACAAAATTCCAGGTAAATAACCAGTATAGAGTTCATTAGTATTTTTTTTTTATATAGATAACTTAAAATAAAACCACTTATTCAAGAAACTTATTTAAATGTTTTGAGAACTTCCTGAATGACTGAAAGATGAGGTGTTCAAGGTAGAGGGAGTTGATTTTCTGGTCATCTGAAAATGATGAAAAATTATTTTATATATAGAAAAGTCGTTTTTTTGTCTCTATGGATTTCTTTGGAAATGCATTCAGGATAATATTTTGACATGTAATTAGACGAAATTATATGTCACTATATTATCCTATATATGCGCCATGTGGTATTTAGCTGAATAGAATAGGACCACCCTCATTACCGAGGTGTCGTAAAAGGAAACTAAGGTTAGTTCATCCACCGTGTGGTATCCGGTTTAGTAAAAAATACCACCCTCTTTTTTACCGAGGTGTCGTAAAATACGACTAAGGTAAGTTGACATCAGGCTGGCGGCCGGTCGTAAAAGCTCAGCCAAATCATGTGACAGCATGTTTATTATATGTTGTGCCGACCCCACTTAGAGTGGGAAAAGGACAGGAGGATGAATTACATATAAAGATAATTATGAAAAAAGGACAAGCAGTAGTTATTTAAATCAACAAAAAATATTACCATTTTAATCCTATAGAGCTCATCCATGGCTGCTGGCAAAAGTGGTTTAACCGAGTTTATCTCCATCATTGTTAAATGATCCAACCGACCGTATGAACCTCCCGACTTCATCAGAGCATCCATTGATGTCCTCAACTTAGACATTCTGATGTCCCAGATGTCTTTAATTGTGGTTTTTATTTCAGCAGCTCTTGGGATATCCTCAGACGCAGCACCCAGTATCAATTTCGCTTCAACCATGTAATGTTCGTTGGGCATTTTTGTGAAAAATCTATTAAAACACCAAAAATAGACATAGGTCGATACTAATATCTCTAATATAGTTATTGTTATGTCTGTCTGTCACTTATGACAGGTAATCCAGGAAAGCCATTATAAAATAAAATTATATTAAGCCATATATAAAATAAACAAATAGTACATAATTACACTTCAATTTCACAAGCTGTGGTAGCCCAGCGGTAACACCGTGCTCCTCTTTCGAGGAGGTTCTGGGTTCAAACCCGGGCAGACACCAATGAGTTTTTCTGTTTAAACTTATGTGTCTAATTAATAATTGCAATTATCACACACTTTACTGTGAAGAAAAACATCGTGAGGAAAACTCCATATCTCTAGAGCACTTTAGAGATATGTGTAACCTACCAATCTGCATTGGAGCAGCATGGTAGGTATTAGCTCCAATCCTTCTCTCCAGAACCGGATAAAAGAGGCCTATTCCTCAGCAGTAGGATAGTAACAGGCCGCTGCTTACTTAATAGAAATGTGCATAACTTGGTAAAAGAGAAATTTCCAGCAGAAGAAATCGATATAATCTCTCTTAGGACTTTGGATGTCAAACAGAACACAATACCATACCCATAAACTGTAAAATGTCTTACTGTCTTTCGTTTCTTATGCTAATCCAGTAGATATGTACCAGGCTAACATAAAGGGTAGAAAAATCAAATAGTACATCATTTAACACTAAGGTTGATGTGACAGTAGTCGCAGATTCCACTAGGTTAAAAGAATGTAATGAATCACACTTCTCCAGGTCTCACAATCTCATTAAAACAAAACAAATAATAATAGTATGAGTATATTAATACAACTTACGTAAACTTTAAAATAGCTTCTTTAGAGATGTTGTAGATTCACAAAATATAACAACTGAGTACAGCTTAAAATATAAAGTTTTTATTAAATAAATAAGACATACAATGATGGGTCTAATATTTGAAAGGATTGATATAACAGGACATAAAAGTGAAAAATTATCGAGTATAGATACTTACCTAGATCGTTTTTCTTCCTCTTTAATACTTTCTAACACCTCCATATCCATCCAATCTGGTGGTACGATACGACATTTCTGTTTCTGTTTTAGCATAACAGCTAACCAGAGTGGCACATTCATAGGTAGACCAGCCCGGAACGGTCCAAATTCACCACAAATTAAATATATTTTGTCGTACGAAAAGTTTGGTATTATGCTTACTATTCTGTTCTCGCCTATAAATTCAATTTCGTATGGATCCATATTTAAAATAACAAAGAATATAATAATTAAAAGTAATACTTTCAAGCGTAAACAGTAGTTTGTAAAAGTTTATGTACAAAAATATTTAAAAGTCAGTTGTCAAAAAGCGCGGGAAGTTCGTAATGTCAATAGGATATTTTTTAAACTGTTTTCAACATTTTGGACTCTAGCTCTTTTAAGTCAGGATATAAGTTTAATTATGAAGATAAATATATTCTTATTCATTTTAAGTTCAATTAAACTAAAGTTCAAACACGCAACTTATATAAACTTATTGAATAAGTTATTTGAATATCAAGTATGGCATCTGTTGAGCTTTTCTAGTACTACTTGAAGTTATGCTATGAGCAAAATAGTATTGACATTTTCCAATAGAATGCGCTTTGCCAATAATTTAAATTTTTAATTAATATTGAAATACATTTCATTTGAAGATTATAATATAATAATATATACATTTTATAAAAAAATCATATCAAATAATTTAAAATTTAATATAACAATATCAAATAAAACGACTACATTCTCATAGAACGATATATTACATAGAGTTGTTTCACAAATGTTATTTCATGTTATCCTATCAATTTTGTTACAAACTACCAACACCAGTTAGCAAGTACCAATGCTAACAGAAAAGAAAGCAAACAGCAAACAAATGTAGCATATATGTATATATAAATAAATAAATAAAATAAAATAAGCTAATAAAGAAAGAAAAAAGTAAGCTAACAGCAAATAATATCCTTTTCGTATTCTTTTTAATCTAAATAAGAAAGAAAGCTAACAGCAAATAATATTCTTTTTGTATTCTTAAGATTAAACTTTAACTTGACTAGTGAGACGATAAAAACACAAAAGAGCTGGTACCTATTTAATCAGCTCAACAATAAGAAGTTGAAACTTGAGGCGATCGATGCAAATCGTTTTGGCAAAGTGCAAACTCCTAATTACTAGCAGTAAATTAGGGTGGCCGGTTGACAATTCAGACGGGTGTTATTTATACTGTCCGCCGTCACCGAGGGTCTACGGGTGTCCTCTGTCTGAGAGACTTATTTTAATGGTAGATTAGTCCTAATAAATTTGTCTTATTCCATCAATTCAATTTTGTTTAGTGTCGTTTTCTGTATCATCCTTAGTTATATTTATAAGCACCAATAAAAAAGTAGCGGCCTGGTATTACCTCAGTGTGGGTACGGCATCTTGTCCTTTTGAAAGAAAAGATAAAAGACCATGGTCGTCATTGTACTACATATAATCTGAGGCTAAATATAATCTGAGGCTACATAAAATCTGAGTATTAGCCGTTCCTGCTAAGTAGAATAAATCACCCTCATGTTAAGACATAAGCTACCTAACTTGTATTTTACTACTTGTATTTTACGACACTTCGGTAAGCCGAGTTAGGTAAGTTGACGTTAGGCAGGCGGCCGTTCGTAAAAACGCAGCCAAATCATGTGACAGCATGTTTATAACATGTTTTGCGATCCCACTTAGAGCAGGATTAGGGCAGGAGCACGTATATAACCTAAGTATATTTTTGTTTATAGAAAAACGCACGATGAAAATATAGAAATAGTAAAGTTTTGAATTTAAAAACTTAAGAGATAAAGGAAATAAAAAACAATCAAGGGTTGAAAATAAGTGTAAATTAAATTAGTTTACTTCATAACCTAGAGGTAAAATCGCGCGAAAATTACGGATTCAAACGCCGGGAACCAATGAATTTTCTTAAAAAACTTTAAACTAAAAATACGTTAAAACTTATATCTAAATTAAAATTGCAATTTATCAGACACTTTTCGAAGAAGGGAAGCATCACAAGAAGACCTGCATATCTCTAGAGAATTCAGGGGATATGTGTAACCTACCAATCCGCATTCCAGCAGCGTGGTTACCTACCCTTCTCTCCAAAAAAAAATAATGAAAAGAGTTCTATGTCTATGGCATAGGCAGATACTTTACATAGTTTTTATATTACACATACAGTTATTTTACATAGTTTCCTTCATAGCATGTAAATTTCTTTGTTGGTCAGATATTTTAATGTCTCTATTATACACTTTAATAATTTAAGAAACATATTATTATATTGAAATTGAAACATATATTGAATATTGTTTTGTATAAGCAACAATATACTCCGCATATATTAACATACTAAAATCACCAAATTTTATTAACGATTTCGTTTTCGCTTCTGGCCATTATACAATTCTAAACTTATCATCGTTTAAATTTTAATCTGATGATTTATGTGAGATCGGGCAAACTCATTGGGTCATAAAGCCATTCGTTTCGAAGCTATACTGTTTTCGAACGTTAATTATAATTTAGAACTAGAACGATTGTAGCGCCATCTAGTCTATGGTATGGTAAAACAATTAATATACTGCGAATATAGATGGCGCTTCTATAAACGACAGTGACAAAAAAATATAAACTCAATGTAGGCAACAAAACTACAAAACCAAAATTAAATAATGCTCATGTTGTAATATTTATGTAGCCTAACGAAAAATAAATAAATAATTATTTAAAAACGTTTTTTTTCTATTGCTGCAAGTAAAGTTGATTTTTTTATCGTACATGTTAGCCTGTTATCCAAGTTATATATCATCTATATTGCGGCTTAGCCCTGAAATGCCGTGTGGTATCTGGCTGAGTAGAATAGACCACCCTCATTTCTTACCGACTAGTCGTAAAAGGCAACTAAGGTAAGTCGACCAGCCGTGTGGTATCCGGCTGAGTACAATAGGCCACCCTCTTTACTTACCGTGGTTACGTAAACTCCTACCACAAGCTGGTTTAAATAACTTCGTTACAGAAAATTTGTTATCAGCGATGTTTTAGACAACGATACGCCTAAATCCCGCCCAATGCAACGCACGTGCGAACGTAACGATTCTCGTTAAATCTCGACACGATCGGATTGTTTACGATTATGTTACAACAAGTTCGGTACAACCGCTGTACGGTGGAATACGTTTATCGTGATTGTCTGATTAAAAATTTCGTGTCACCTGTTTGAAAGTTTTGGTTTTTAACGAACCTTTCGTCCAACATAATTTATTTTTTCATACTAATGTTATAAATGCAAAAGTCTTCCTATTTGTCTTTTTATAACCCCGTCACGACTTATTCGCTAGGAAAAGTGCAATTGATGTACCGAGTAAATGCACATGTTAAAAAAAACTATTTTAGCATAAATAATATAATAGAAAAAACATACACATAATTGAGGGTATTATTGTAACGCTAAATTCGATAAAAACGAAGTCGCAGGTAGCACTAGTATTTTTCGTCATTAACATCATCCTCCTGCCCTTTAAATCAAATGAAATCAAAATAATCTTTATTCAAATAAGCGCTTTCAAGCACTTTTGAATCGTCAAATGTTTCTCTTACTGAGAAGAACCAGAAAGAAACTCGGAAGTCAATCTTTTAAACATTTTCAATTTTAGATTATTAAACCTCAGTCCTGTCTGAAGCTGAAAGGATTTTCAAATCCAGGCATTTTTATCGTCCAAATAATCTTCAATTTTGTAATATGCTTTACGTATAAGCATATCTCTTAAACTTAATTTAAGCCTTTCAGTAGACAAAAGAAAAGAGCAACCGTCGAGTTTTTCGCTGGCTCTTCTCGGTAGGAACAGCTTTCCGAACCAGCAGTAGAGTTGACGATTCATAAGCACCTGTTTACAAGTTTACCCGAATAAAGAATATTTAGAATTAGTATTTGGATTACGACGACCATAGGACGACTTTCCCTGATGCTAGTAGTTTCAGCGCTCTACTTTCCGCGTTTCGCACCCTTGACAAAATCCCGGGAACCCGCCCTACGTTTGGAAGAACCTGTGGTCTACGAATAGTAAAATCTTTAATATTTAAATGAGTTAATCTTGTATGTATACATGTATATAAATATATTTTTGGAACCTCGGAAACGGCTCCAACGATTTTCCTGAAATTCAATATGTAGGTTTCAGGCGAGAAAAATCGATTTCGATTTTATTTAAAAAAAAAAAATCGTTTTAACCCTACTAAAACAGAAAGCAATAGATATTTGAGCCGTCAAATTCAAAACTGTGACAGCCTAATGATAACGCGACAATCAAAAAATATCAAAACCAATCCAAATATCACCCGGCTTTTTTCCCCTTTTTTTATTGCATTATTTTATATTTTAAAAAAATTATCGAGCAAAGCTCAGTCACCCAGGTACTTTATTACATTAATCATTATTAAGTTGTAATGAAATGAAATGTTAATTTAATTACAAGTTAATGACTTCAATATGTTCAGCGGAACGTTCTAGCGGTTTATATTAATTAATAATTATTTGCGATCATCTATAATCTAAGAGAGATTTCATCTTTGTCTATTCTGTAAATTAAAAAGTAAAATAGCAAATTAATCGATTGTGCGTTTGTTTCACGAGAATAAATAAACAAAACGCTCAAAAGTTTAGAATATTTTAGGTCTAAAGCTTTATGTTTGGATTGCTATAAAATTATCATTTTAAGAAAAACAAAGGTAACTTTTTATAACAGATCTCTTTGTAGTTATTATTTCAAAAGAGTTACTTAATAGTCTATATGTCCGTGGCAGATGTCAGAATAAATGTATTTAAATTTATTTTAATTTTTAAATTCTTTTGGTAGCCTGAAACTGAAATATTTTTTATGTAATGTAGGACGCATTAAAACTTTAATACAACGAGATTTATTCGGTTTTGTATAAGTTTACATTTTAATTAAAGATATATCATTTTAATGAATACTACGATCTAGAACATCTGCGAGATAAAAGTCAGTTAAATTGTCGATTAATTTTTTTTTTACTGTAATCTGTGTATTTAATTTTTTAAATTATTTTAATAAAAGATAAGATATATAATTTTAATAAATACTACGATCTTAAAAATCTGCAAGATAAAAATCGGTTAAATTCTCGTTTAATTTTTTTTTTTTTTTTTTGTAAACTGTGTATTTAATTTTTTTTATAGCAGATTATATTCTATTAGATTTGTTCGGTATTGTATAAGTTTGTGATCATTTTAATAAAAGATAAGGTATATCATTTTAATAAATACTCCGATCTAGAAAATGTGCGAGATAAAAGTCAGTTAAATTGTTGATTAAATTCGTTTTTTTTATTGTAATGAGTGCATTTAATTTTTTTGAAAGCAGATTCAACACAAAATATATATGATTTCTTTTTTAATTTTATATCCTCTAGGTTTGTGATCAGTGCATTCCACTAGGTGTAAAACTTAAGCGGGCTTACGATATCTTCAAGTACCAAATCTGTAATTTGGGCCCCATTAAGGCATTCACTTTGCAGTAATTAGCTCTATGGGCCCATGATAACAAGTTACTTTAACTAAAACTACTCTCATTAGCAAGATTTTATAATAATATGCAGTTTTATCAGGGAGGTATATTTTGTTGGAATTTATCACTGAAGTTTTGTAAAAGAAGGTTAGCCGTGTGGTATCCGGCTAAGTAGAATACTACCACCCTCATTTCTTACCGAGGTGTCGTAAAATACGACTGAGGTAAGTTGACGTCACGCAGGTGGCCGGTCGTAAAAACGCAGCCAAATCATGTTACAGCATGTTTATAACATATTGTGCCGACACCACTTAGCGTGGGATAAGGGCAGGAGGATAAATATATATATTTTGTAAAAGAAGGTAAACTCCACTATTGCTGGTTTTTTGTTGAAGAAAATAATATCATACTTGTCCCACCATCCCGCGCTGTGATAGCAGAATGTCGAGACTACCGTGCTCTTTCCAAGGGGTCACAGGTTCATACCACGGACTTATGACTTTTTTTTGTTAAAACTTATCTGCCTAAATAATATTTGCAATTTATAATTTAGTACCTGGCCTGGCTCGTTATTTTTTTAATAGATATAAAAGAAATATTAAAAAAAGATTTTATTTATTTAATCTTTAACAGTCTCCTTATAGTTTTTTTAAAATTTATATGAGTTTTAAATTTTTTATTAATTCTATGAGGATTGCAATCGTGGTAACAACCTGTGCCGCGTTTCTTGCTCACATCCCAAGTATCCAACTCAGCGCACTAATCCAAGCATGATTATAAGTCTTACTCGCTCGAGTAAGCACATTCGTAAAATTACCCATTAAGAACCACCCGAGCACGTAGGGCGGGCGGAGTTTGTGTCCATTACTCAAGACTTGCTCACGATTCATATTCGCCATCATAACTCTATATCACCGATCAACCGTGAGAACAAGTTAGGCAATTAAAGATCACGCTTGGACAATATTGGTGTTACTTACAATGATTTACATTTGCCATTACAGCAGTTAAAAACCTGGGTTGATCCGTAATTTTTTTTAAAGATATAAAAAAAATCAATTTAAAAAAAGAAAAAAGCGTCGGTAACACTTGGGACTCGAACCTGGGTTTAGAACTTTTTTCGTCAGCCCGTGAACCATTAGGCTATCGCAACATTACGTTTGCCAGCTAAAATTTCATTTATTATCAACATTTTAGCATTTTTTCATTAACCGAAAACGTTACCGTTATGTTTACAACCTAGCTAGAACCCCCTACATGCTGAATTTCATGAAAATCATTGGAGTCGTTTCCGAGATTCTGAAAATATATATTCAAATTCAAAATATTCTTCATTCAAATAAATAATTGCTTTTGAATCGTCAACTCTACTGCTGGTTCGGAAAGCTGTTCCTACCGAGATGAACCAGAAAGAAACTCGGCGGTTGCTCTTCTTAAAAATATAATTTTTAATACTATTGACATTAAGTCGTTACTGTCTTGTACAGGTTCAAAGAGAGCTATATCCACACATTCTTATCTTCTAAGTAATCTTCAAGTGTACAGTAGGCTTTCTGTATCAGCCTCTTTTAACGGTGTTTTTAAACTGCTATAATGGCAAAACTAAAATTGATTGTGGAATTTTATTATAGATTTTCTTATACCCAAACCCACAAACGACTTACGTACTTTTTCAAGGCCCAAAGCAGGGGCCGCAAGCTTATGTCGGTTCCTACTTTGTCTATTACATACATCACCTGTTGTTTTATAATTTTTTATATTTTTACATACAAAAATCAAATTACTTAAAATAATGGAAACCAAATCTCTAATTGAATCAACCGAACAGATCGATTGGAAGTGAAATGAGATAATAATAACTGGTTAGTGAGGACACGTGACGCGTCCAAATCATCCTATCAGAGGGACAGCCCTCCTACGTGACCGGGGCACCGAACTTAACGCTAACTATAAATCGCCTACATTGCTCCAAAAACCAGATGTGCGGACCCCTTTACTGTAGGCTAAGAGCTCACCGCAGTAAGAACCTTTTGAATTATACACTTACATAAGTAAAGTAAGAAGGGTCTCAAGTTACTGGAATTGCGACCCCGCACCGGAGAACGCAGTATCGGCATACCCACCACGAGATGGACTGACGACCTCAAAAAGGACGCGGGGAGCCGCTGGGTCCAAGCGGCACAAGATCGTGTGTGGTGGAGATCCCATGAAGAGACCTATGTCCAGCAGTGGACGTCCATCGGTTGAGTCCATGATAAATATAAATCACTACCTGTGCCAGCAGCGACTCTTGAATGGAATCCAAAGTGTCACAAATATTTACCTGAATTGAAACTGTGATCAACAAACTAGTTCTCGCGAGTTAATTATAAGAAATTTTTGAATAACTTTCACCATTTATTTAGTGCACGCAAGGAAAGCTTTAAATTTTGCTATTTCCGCAATATTTTTTATTGTAGCTCCTCATCTATTCATCTTAGCGTGATGTGTAGTCGGAGTCGTAGTATAGCCTATAGCCTTTCTCTCCTAACGAACTCTTTAGCTTTATGTATTAATTTAGATAAATATTTTCATCTGATAATAGTTAAGTAATATTATTATATTTGCGTTATGAATCTCCATAAAGTAACGCGCATTCTATAAATGGACTAGATGACAGGCAGTAGCCTATTTTATCTATTTAGGTGCGTGAAACAATGGTCAAGGGAAATAAAGATTGTTTGCTATTATACAGATAGATTGAACTCTTTGTAAACGGCTATAAAAGTTATTGTAAGGTTTAAAAAAAAAACACACAAAGTTTTTAGTGCTATAATACGGACTACTGGACTGTATTGACTGAGGACAGAGGGCTGGATCATAATAGGGATTGATAATCTGCATATTTTTATAATTGGAAAATTGATAGATGAATGAGTTCCATTTAATAATTGTGAAAATAACGGTGAATAAATGTTAATTTGAAATAGTAAATAAAATTAAATTATTCATATTTCATACCTCAAATATCAACCTATCAAAAGTTAATCTTTAACGAGTGAAAATAACAAAAAATATTGCATGTTTTTAACATTATTGATTCTTATTTAGTTAAGTAGGTTATCTGTACCTTTATCTAAACTATTTCTATACCAATGCATATATTAAATTTAGTAAAATCAAATGAGCTATAAGATGTATTTATTGATACAAAATAAATAAGTTTGTCTCTTGACCTATAAACAACATTGAGCGAATAACATTTCTTCGCTTAAATCGACAAGCGGGGGCTCAAGATATACCGGTCCAGAACACGACTATGTCATTATTGAAGAGTGTTATTGGTGTTATAAATAAGGATCTCATGTTATTGAGCGGATATTAAAATGATTTTCTTTGTTTTGTATTTTTTTCTGATGCGTCTACGAAATTGGGTTGTGATGTAGCACGTCTACGAGGCTACGGTGCTACGGTTCTGCGGTAGGAAAATTATTGTTATTTATATTATTGTAAAGACACGCCGTGTGGTATCCGGCTGAATAGAATAGTACCACCCTCTTTTCTTTTTATATCTTTAAATAAAGCACCACCGTGTGGTATCCATTTTAGTAGAATAGACCACCCTCTTTCTTACCGAGGTGTCGTAAAAGGGAAAAAGGTAAGACGACCCGCCGTGTGGTATCCGGTTGAGTAGAATTGAACAACCTCATTTCTTACTGAGGTGTCGTAAAAGGCGACTAAAGTAAGTTGAAATTCATGGGTATGCCGTGTAGTATCCGGTTAAGTAGAATAGACCACCCTCCTTCTTATCGAGGTGTCGTAAAATAAGACTAAGATAAGTTGACGTCAGTCAGGCAGCCGGTCGTAAAATACGTAGCCAAATCATGTGTCAACATGTTTATGACATGTTGTGCCGACCCCACTTAGAGTGGGATAAGGGCAGGAACATGATGGATGTCCTTCATTAGAAATAAATTTTATTACATGCATAACCCGGGGTGTGAACTTTTTCATCTTTTAATTTTTCTTGATCTAAGTCGGCACAACATGTTATAAACATAAAGTAAAAAGTAAAAGTAAGTAAGTAACGGCCTGTTGCTATCCCACTGCTGGGCATAGGCCTCTTCTCTCCGTTTTTTTTTGGAGAGAAGGATTGGAGCTAAGACCTACCACGCTGCTCCAATGCGGGTTGGTAGGTTACACATATCCCCAGAATTCTCTAGAGATATGCAGGTTTCCTCACGATGTTTTCCTTCACCGAAAAGCATGTGATATAAGCATGTTGTCACATAATTTGGCTACATCTTTTACTACCGCCGCCTGGCTGACGTCAACTTACTCGAGTCGCCTTTTGTGATACCTCGGTAAGAAAGAGAGTGGCCTATTCTACTCAACCGGATACCACACGGCATACCCATGAATTTCTGCAATATTTATCATTTATTTACAATAAATTGAAACAGTACGGTTGACTTAAACATAATATTCATTCAATCTCTGTTTCTCTTAAATTGATTTAGCTTAATATAATGTTTAGTACATTATCTTTTTATTTGTGTGTCTCTGGTGTATAAAAATGTTATTTAAATACACATTTTATCCGTCTACCCACGACATTTATGTGACAAAATAGCTAATTAAACATGGACCGCTCCCCGGATCTCCCACTAAATCTCGGTTTATCCAAATGTATGAATGTTTCTTTCCCAAGCTTTTAAGTCGCAGCTTTTCGTGACGGAACCCTCCAAGGTGCTAATTAACTAAACGATCTATGGGGTGTTTGGGTGTATTTATCGCGGGCTTCAAATAAAGAAGTATAGACAAAAATACGATATTTGATTTTTGGATTCTTACTGTTATTCAGTTTTGCATACACTATCTCGTCATCATCTTTCTCCTTTCATTATCCCACTCTAAGTGGGCTCGGCACAGACTAACGCCAACTTACCTTGGCCGCCTTTTACAACACATCGGTAAGATATGAGGGTGGTCTATTCTACTGAGCTGGATACCACATACATTATCTAGTAGTAAACAGATTATATAATCCACCATAATCATGATTTGAAATTTGGCCTACTGTATACGTAAGTAACAAGCTACCCCCACGGCTTCGTTCGCGTCAACTTAAGTGTTTAATTACCCCCAATTATGTATTATCTTTTATTATTAACAAAGGACAAACGGGATATTTTATATTATATTATATATGCTAAATATAGCTCGGTATATAAGCTTAACTGTAAAAAATCATTAATGTTAATTCAGCGGATTAGTCGTATAACCGAAACACACAGATAAATATTTTATAATATTAGTAGGTATAGTTAAATAAAGACAATACTAGATAAAAATTTTATTTCGTACAATAAATCGATATTAAATGTATTAAAATTGCAAACATATTTTCAATCTTAGCTAGTTATTTTCTTAAAATACAATTAAAATATTGATTTATATAAAAAAGCTGTATTATATTACGTTAATAAACAATCACATAAACGATAAAATAATAAGAAATTAAAAGAAATTTAGTACAAGAAATAATTGTAAAAAAATCCAATTAAATATTAGACTATCTACCAAAGTAGTTTTATTAACTGATTTCAAATGAATTTTATTCTAAAACATATTTCATTTATGTACTTAAGAGAGCCTAAGTCGAAATACGATTTTTTTGTTATTTATAGTTTGCAAGTGTATTTGCATAATTAATCGTGTCCAACCAAATTAAAATTCTGTTTTCGACAAGATTTTCCTTTCTTTGTCGTTTTGAGATTCGACGATATTTCCTTCAAGTTTCATTACTTAAAATAAGTATATTAGTAGAAACATTGAAGAAAAACTAAACAGAAGCGTTTCGACATCCGTCGAGGAGGCCGGGGTGGCTATGAAAGGGGGAAGCGGGCAAAACTATAAATTGTCCTTTAATTACCCCGGGGCAGCGTCACATCATGGATCCAGACAGTTTTATGACGATTTACGGCACATTTCGACGCGGGGACCGGCCCGCTTTGGGATTCCAAGCGGCCCGACTTCCTTGACCTACCCCGCCCGTCTTTCGATACTAATTTTCAGGGGGCGAGGGGGAAACTTGAGGAAAACGAGAGGTCTACCCGAGGTGGTCGGTGTACGTCACCTTTTACACTGCTGGGGGGGTTTTAAGGCTTCCAGTTCTTTATGGTAATGAAATCTGAGCAGGGTGACGTGCCGAGGTGATGCTTCTGAGAGTTTTTGTTGTGCCCCCCTTATTTATCGCACGTTTGAGGGCGGTGGGGTTTTTGTTGAAAGTTTCAATGTAATGTGTTGTGCGCTCTTGATGACGTTGTTTTGACGATTTCTTTAAAAATATACTGCCAATAAAATATACGTTTATTGTTTTAATTACTTAATCCAACATAATTAATGGGTGGAGTATATATACTTAACAAACTGTAAATTAAGTCACAATTGAATTAATGTCAGAATTTCGAAAATAGTCAAAGTGTCAATATAAATTGATATTATCATTAAATTTAATCACATTTAAATATCAAAGTGTAGTATGATTATTATCAAATACCTAAATAATAAGTTCATATCATAATAAAAACATGTCTTTGTCTTTATTATGATATGACCTTATTATGATAGAGTTATTTTTAGATTTTGATTTTTGTATCGACATTCATTTGATCATAATTAATCCAATAATCAGGGCCAATTGTAAAACTTCGTGTCGAGTACGTCGCGCGTTGATTTTCAAATTCAAATTCAAAATATTCTTTATTCAAATAAACTTGTAAACAAGTGCTTTTGAATCGTCAACTCTACTGCTGGTTCGGAAAGCTGTTCCTACCGAGAAGAGCGAGCAAGAAACTCGGCGGTTGCTCTTTTAAAAATATAATTCTTAATATTATTTACATTAAGTCGTTACTGTCTTGTACAGGTTCAAAGAGAGCTATATCCACACATTCTTATCTTCTAGATAATCTTCAAGAGTATAGTAGGCTTTCTGTATCAGCCTCTTTTTAACAGTGTTTTTAAACTGCTGTAATGGCAGTGCTGAAATTGATTGCGGAATTTTATTATAAAATCTTATACCAAAACCCACAAACGAGTTACGCACTTTTGCAAGGCGCAAAGCAGGAACCGCAAGCTTATGTCGGTTCCTGCTTTGTCTATTGTATACATCACCTATCGTTTTATAATTATTTATATTTTTATGTACAACACACTATACACTGGATAAGTAATAAAGAATTTCCAGTAACACTTAGGTACAAATGAAAATATTATTTTACTATAATCCGCGAGAAATTAAAATATATGTAATACTAAATGTGCTACATTACAGTGTACTATTCGTTCTCATAACTAATACATGCAGAATTAGTAAAACTCATGCACTACCCGTCTACGATAACACAACGATACACAAGCACTCAACAATTGTTTCGCCCCGCAACCGAAGCATCGTCAGGAGATAGACACGACACGACAAAATCGCATGGAACCACTTTTGCATTTCAGCCTGACCCATCTTGTTGTCATTTCCTCTTCTCTTCCTACTATTGTCTATTAACAAAGATCCGCCTCTTCGATATACAACTTTAGTTGATACATAACAGGCTTATAAAAGATTAAACAGATACCTAAAGCGCGCCATCCAAATCCAGGCAATACACAGTCATAATCGTTTAACGGCCAATTTTATTTGTCGATACAGTACGTTTCAAACGAGAGTTTATACGCTATAAACGCGCAAACAGACGTTTCGGCGTAACATAAAATCAAATCAACAGTTATCCCGTGAGCCTACATCACAATCAGGTTTAATCGTGTATGTGACAAGTTAGCCCGTTCAATTCGACGGCGAAACATGCTTGAGCTTTGGCACTGTAAAGTTTTACCCCCTTATATTCGACGAAAGGTTGTCAAGAGGGGGGTAGAGGGGGTCAAAGTTCGCTGGACGGTCGGTATAGCTGTTTGCGTACTCTCTCCTGATACGGCTCTGACTGACGGACAAGCATGCATTCAAATGGGTTACTTTACTCAATTCTTCCCCTTAGAATAAACATCGTTCCGGGATCCACCAATTTGGTACAGAATTTGTTGTGGAATGTCGGTATGCTTTTTGGGGGTTGAATTGCGTTTAATTTGCACTAAACAACAATCGTTTTGATGGAATTAGAGCGAAATGAAATTTTGTTTGTGAAATTTATTGAGTTATTCGTTAATTAAGGTTAAAACGCCGTGTGGTATCCGGCTGAATAGAATAGTACCACCCTCTTTTCTTACCGAGGTGTCGTAAAAGGCGACTAAGGTAAGACGACCCGCTGTGTGGTATCCGGCTGAGTAGAATAGACGAACCTCATTTCTTACCGAGGTGTCGTAAAAGGCGACTAAGGTAAGTTGACCCACCGTGTGGTATCCGTTTGAGTAAAATAGACCATCCTCTTTCTTACCGAGGAGTCGTAAAATACGACTAAGGTAAGTTGACGTCAGGCAGGCGGCCGGTCGTAAAAACGCTGCCAAATCATGAGACAGCATGTTTATAACATGTTGCGCCGACCCCACTTAGAGTGGGATAAGGGCAGGAAGAAGAAGATGATGTTAATTAAGGTTAAAGTTACTAACAGATTTTCGTTATGTTAAAAGTATTTATTTATTTGTCATATTATCTGTTTCTTATACTACTATATAAAGCTAAAGAGTTTGTTTATTTATTTGTCTGATTGTTTAAACGCGCTAATCTCAGGAACTACTGAACCGATTTGAAAAATTCTTTAAGTGTAAGATAGTCCATTTATCGAGAAAGGCTGTAGGATACATAACATCACGCTAAGAGGAATAAGAGAGGAGTAGCATAATTATATTTTATATATAAAAATATATAAAATATAATTAATCACTCTTATAATATAGCTCTCTTATAATATAATATAGTATAGCTCTTATAATATAATATAGCTGTGATGGCCTAGCGGTGCGACCGTGTGAATCTCTAGAGACGATCATGGGTTCAAACCCGGGCAGACACCAATGAGTTTTTCTATTAAAACTTATGTGTCTAATTGATAATTGCAATTTATCACACGTTTTTCGGTGACGGAAAACATCGTGAGGAAACCTGCATATCTTTAGAAAATTCTAGGGATATGTGTAACCTACCAATCCGCATTGGAGCAGCGTGGTAGGTCTTAGCTCCAACCCTTCTCTCCAAAAATGGAGAGAGGAGGCCTATGCCCTGCAGTGGGATAGTAACAGGCCGTTACTTACTTACTTACTTTACTCTTATAATTAAACTCACGATAACTACTTTAATGTTCAAAATTTCAATTCGGGAAAATATTTGTGACACCGATTTCCATGCGGGCGAAGCTCCAGTATATGATAAAATATTTGTCTATGTTATAATAACACCATCCGCCATGTGGTATCTGGCTAAGTAGAATAGACCACCCTCATTTCTTATCATGGTGTCGTAAAAGGCGACATAAGTAAGCTAACGTCAGACAGGCGGTCGGTCGTAGAATACCTGACCAAATCATGAAACAACATATTGTGCTGACTCCACTTAGAGTGGGATAGGAATGATGATGGTGAAAAACTAGAGATAGGTCTTTGTCTGACCGAACATGATGTCCTGTACGGTGCCTAAACACTACGAAAAGTGAATACGGTAAGAAATGATGTCTACTCTACTTAGCCGGATACCAAATTCAAAATATTCTTTATTCAAATAAACTTGTAAACAAGTGCTTTTGGATCGTCAATTCTACTACTGGTTCGGAAAGCTGTTCCTACCGAGAAGAGCCAGTAAGAAAGTCGGCGGTTACTTTTTTTAGAAACATTTTTATAAATAGTTACATTTAGTCGTTACTGTTTTGTACAGGGTCAAAGAGTAGCTATATCCATAATTATTTTTTTTCTAAGTAATCCTCAACAGTATTTTCTGTACCAGCCGCTTTTAAACAGTGTTTTTAAACTGCTATGCTCTAATATACCACACGGCGTTATCTCTAGTTTTAATTATCATAAAATATACACATAATCGGCATCTTTTGATCCGGGGGTAGGTGAGATATGAACCAGATGCGCGAACCCCCCCGATATAACTACGCGAAATATTACAGCCCCTATAAAAACAAATAAACAATATTTATTGATGTATAGCCTCCCCGGCTTAATGACTAGATGAACAATAAAAACAGTAACTCGTCAGTTTTAGCGACGTTAGTGTCTGTCTGTTGTTTTGGAAAAGGTCGTACGAGCGTTTTGTTATATTGTTAACAAGCTGTAAATTTAATGAATGCATCTCAATATCGGCTATTTTGGCTGAAATATTACAACTCTCAAATAAATTATGAAAGCAGCCAATATCCGGTGATAATGCGAATGTGCAGCTATTATATAAGGGCGAGATACGTGATATTGTGGTCTGTATCGCAAACTATGTCTTAAAAAACGGATATGAAATGCGAGGAACCAAACGAGAAGTGAGTTTTGCCATTCCCGGAAAGTCACATGTTAAATATTTCGCGCTTCTTTTTCTGTTCGGAAACGCACAATAAAGCTAATAAAACATTAATTGGCAGCACTGTTCATCCCTTTCACATATGTAGAGGAAATTATTTAAAATTGTTGTAAATTAAAATAAAATAAAAAAAAAGAATAGTAATACATTTAAATCCTGTTATTTTTACATAAAAAAATGTAATAAGTAAAATGTAATAAATGTGTATTAGACTGTAATAATAAATATGATATTTAAATATACATGGTACTATGTACTAGGGACTTGTATGTGACTTGTGAACAAATCGATTACTAAATTTCGATTTTTTCGATCGAATTTCTGTCTTCAAAATAAAGCGATTAGTAGTTCAAAATGCACAATCAATCAATCTTTAAAATAAATTGAGTTATAATACATAAAAACATTTATTACATTATGTTTCTACATCGTACTATATAACCGTACGTATATAATAGTACGAGTATTGTTCTAACTCGAAAAGTCAAAAAAATCTAAATATTCTTTGAGTAAACTTGTAAATAAGTGCTTCTGAATCGTTAACTCTAATGCTGGCTGCTGGAAAGCTGTATACCGAGAATAGCCAGCAAGAAACTCGGCAGTTTCTCTTTTCAAATATAAACTAATTACATTTAGATCGAAGAGTAGTAATATCTACTAATTCTTACCATATAAGTAATCCTCTTTTTTCATCCTTTATTTTAGTTTCAAACGCATTTGCCACGTTATTTTTCTATACTGTTACTGATATACCGGTATCGTTCTAATGTTTTAATGCATATTATTTGGTGGTTTATGGGACATTCCAAGGGGCTAATGGTACTTGGTTATTCAGGGAGATATTGTGGGGTAATGAATAATGTGATATTTGCTTCTACTTAATCCGGTAATGTATTGTGATTAAAATCTCAACTGCAGATTTTTAATATGTTATAAAAATGCCCGTTATTATGTATTTTATTTCTGTTACTCTCCTATTCATTTCCTCTCCTATAGCGTGATGTTATATAGTCTATAGCCTTCCTCGATAAATGGACCATCTTACACTTAAAGAATATTTCAAATTGGTCCAGCAGTTCCTGAAATGAGCGCGTTCAAACACTTAAAATACTCTTTAGCTTAATATCACTACATATTATAAAACAAAGTCCATATTTCCGTATGTACGCATAAAACTTTAAAACTACGCAACCGATTTTGATGCGGTTTTTTTTAATAGATAGAGTGATTCCAGAGGAAGGTTTGTACGTATAATAACATTCAATACGAAGTAGAGAAATAATGTAATTTTTGAGGTTTCTGTAAATAATTACATTTTTTTCCGCTTACATTGCAAACGCAGGCTAAACCCTACGAGATTTATCAAAATGATGTACTAAGTATTTGTACACCTTAAAAAGGTCTACAGAAAAGTCCGCGATGGTATATATCTATCTCTTATGGATAACCCACAATAGCAGTTTTTTTCATTTACTTTTTACGAAAAATGATGCCTTATGTTCAAAGCAATTTTTATACAATACAGCATTAATCCTTAGCCAATTGAGTACCTTAAATAAATTGTTGATTTAATATAGATCAATATTGCCGTTTACAGCATGTAATTTAAGTGAACATTTTCGGAGATATTACAGATTTAAAATCCCGCGAGGAGGCCGCGCTTAGACCTATAAGCACTTCGAATTTAGCAGTGTCCGGAGGCGCAACTAAATGTCCTTCTTTCAAGTTTATATTGTCTAATGATAAGAAAGCTATGAATGTTGTATGTAAAGACATTGTCTAATCAATTGTAAAAATAAATAATATCACTACATAGTATAAAACAAAGTCGCATTCTCTGTCTGTCCCTATGTCCGTATATCCCTATGTATGCTTCAATCTTTAAAACTATGCAACAGATTTTGATGCGGTTTTTTTTTAATAGATAAAGTGATTTTAGAGGAAGGTTTACATGTCTAATAACATTCAATATGGAGTAGAGAAATACTGTAATTTTTGAGGTTTCTAATGTGATGTCGTAAATAATTACATTTTTTTCCGCTTACATTGCAAACGCAGGCTTAACCCTATGAGATTTATCAAAATGATGTACTAAGTATTTGTACACCATGAAAAGGTCTACAGAAAAGTCCGCGATAGTATATGTCTATCTCTTATGGATAACCCACAATAGCAGTTTTTGTCATTTACTTTTTACGAAAAATGATGCCTTATGTTCAAAGCAATTTTTATACAATACAGCATTAATCCTTATCCAATTAAGAACCTTTAATATATTGTTTATTTAATATTGATCAATATGACCCTTTACAGCATGTAATTTAAATAAACAGTTTCGAAGATATTACAGATTTAAAATGCAGGGGCCGCGCCGCGAGCCTATAAATAGCGCGTCGGAGGTAGCAGTTCGCCTCTCGGCGATGCTTCCGCGCTCGCCCGTCTTATCGGTTACGCTGTCAAAGCCATTAGGGCTAACAGCATTAGTCAAATTCGAAAAAAAAAAAAACGCGGTTCGCCCTTTAACCATTTGAATTTAGCAGCGATCGGACTCATTTATGATCGGAGCTCTCTAGCGAGGAAAATAACAATCACTATCACTATCACTACATATTATAAAACAAAGTCCATATTTCCCTGTGTATGCATAAAACTTTAAAACTACGCAACAGATTTTGATGTGGTTTTTTTTAATAGATAGAGTGATTCCAGAGGAAGGTTTTTACGTATAATAACATTCAATACGGAGTAGAGAAATACTGTAATTTTTGAGGTTTCTGTAAATAATTACATTTTTTACCGCTTACATTGCAAACGCAGGCTAAACCCTACGAGATTTATGAAAATAATGTACTAAGTATTTGTACACCTTGAAAAGGTCTACAGAAAAGTCCGCGATGGTATATGTCTATCGCTTATGGATAACCCACTAAAGCATTTTTTGTCGTTTACTTTTTACGAAAAATAATGCCTTATTTTTGAAGCAATTCTTATACAATACAGCATTAATCCTTATCCAATTAAGTACCTTAAATAAATAGTTGATTTAATATAGATCAATATGGCCGTTTACAGCATGTAATTTAAGTAAACATTTTCGGAGATATTACAGATTTAAAATGCCGTGAGGAGGCCGCGCTTCGCCCTATAACACTTCGACTTTTCAGCGATGTCGCTCTTTCAAGAGTTTGTTTAAAGACATTCTGTAATTAATTGTAAAAATAAAATACATAGGGAAAATATAAAAGTAAATAAGTAATAATGTACTATATGAATATAGATATTCCAAAGATAGCAGGAAATCTTCTTGGTATAGGGAAAGGAAATTGTTTTTCTCCAAATTTAACGCTACGGCCACGGGCAGTAATGAATAAATCAAAACAACTGGATCTACTTTAATCATTTTTTTACACTGACTGACATGGGATATATATTTTATACCCGTGCGAAGCAGGGGCAGGCCGCTAGTATTAGTATATAGATCAATAGCTTTTGCCCTCAATCATTCGCATAGACTGTAGTCTTGGAATAAACCAGTAGCTTCTATCATTCTCTAACCCTGCAAATATCTCCATCGGTCGATAATAGATGACGCTTTCCAATGTCATCCTATTTCTGTAGAATTAATAGGATTTCTATATCCTATATGTTACTTCGGTGTAGAAGATATAATTGTGCCAAATTTCATCGATATTGATTCCGCAGATTTAGCACACACACATTTATAATATTAGTAGGAAATTTTTTCAGAAAAAGCTTTCTTTTAAAACAAATTTCATCAAAATCTTTCCAGTTGATAAGCCATGAAAAAGTAACAGAGATTAGGTTAGACTTTCTTCTTTATGGTAAAGAGTCCGAAACGGCTGAACGGATTTTAACGAAATTTTAAGAAAATATTTAGATTGACCCAAGGAATAATCCTATAAAGTTGTAGCAATAGGACATTGAAAATTTTTGTTTTTAAGGGGTAATCGAAACGATTCAGCAACGCTTGACCGGACCGATAGTACGCTATAAACTAAAAAATTACTGAATAGATTTTGCAAATAATTAATTTAAAAACTTTCAACAGTACTTTTGTAGACATTGGATTTAACAAGACTTAATATCATAATAACAAAAAGCCATAACGAAAGCCTCAAACTTTATATCTCCATTAAAAGATAGATGACGTAATAACCGTTCCTAAACAGTAAAACTTGACGGGAATTCGCACAATATCCCTTTGTGTTAAGCATATTCCAGCTTTCAGCTATTATATTAACCGTATTAAGTGCATACGCGTCGGCAATACCGTGCTAAGCAATTAGATATATAAATAAATTCGTTTTACAACCGACAGATGGCGGTAACACGGCGGCCATCTTGCGCGCCGTATTCATAGGTGATATAATTAGCATTTAACGCTGTTTATTCGTTTATCTCCGTTGATTATATATTAAATGTTCGTTGTTTACTGTTCATGATGTTAATATTAATAAATGTTAATAGTATTGTGTAATTGAGTGTTGCAATTATTGTATTAAAGTCTCCCATTAAATAATTTTGTATTTGTATCATGAGTATAAAACTTTCTTGGAAAAGTTGCCGTACTAATAAAATTAAATGATTTAATACAAACATTTTTTATCGCTATCATATAATAAATTGCTTCAGAATTTTGTTCTGATGGGAATTTAAATAGGTAGTAAGTAAAAATACTAAAAATCGTAGACTATTAACGATAAATTGAGTAATGTTTCATATTTGTATGTAGCAGTAATACCTAATTACTATAATCGAATTAGGTATATTTAGGTAGGTATAACTAGGTATGGCTAGGTAGTTAATTAAAGATTAATCTTGTCTATTGTTGCACGACTTTGTTAGCTATGGTTTTAAATATTTTTTGAAGTCTTTTGTTGAAGTTGTAACTATTTTGGTTATATCGTTAATTTTATTTTATTCCATAATTATATACATTTTGTGCTATTTTGGGTAGTTAGTGCATTTGGTGCAATTATTTCGACGAATATTCTAAATTCCATTACTCGTATTTGCCATTTTACGTGCTATTGGCAGAGTGATTTGCGTCTAATTTGTACTGTACAGGCCACTAAGCAAGATAATAAAAAAATAAGATAATTTGTTCATCTAATTAGTAATAGTAAGATATACATAAATTCTAAAAAGCGATTTATTCATATGAATAAAAATAATGTTGGTTTGTTTCATTATTAGCAATCTTAATTTTCCGATGTTTATTGCAAATCGACTAGATTTTGGCGATCGACTAATGCCGCTATAACCATTCGTACCAATTCCCACTAATTCTCCTATATTAAATAAACAAAACAATAAATGGCTAATTAAAAAGACGGACGAATACGTAAATCGGGCAAAGCAATAACAGTTCAAGCAAACATTAAGCTCTACACATTAGGCTCCTAATTTCCAATTAGCAAGCAGGTAGCGTAAAAAGACGCCATTACCGTTAGACAAGCGATTCCCGCCAAAAGGTCGGCCATCTTGTCCGGCCACGTGGTACGTTCGGAAAAGCGCGCGTGCGAATTATTGTCTATTGCTGCATATGTGATGTTGTTTATGGAATTAATTTCGGTCATTGTGCTTTTGCTCGCATTTTCCATTTTAGCAACTTATTTTATGACGTAATTTCCTTTGTTGTCTTTTCGTATTTTCAACTTGTTATTCTTAGCGGGGATTGCCAAATATTGTTATGTTAGAATTAGTATTGGTTTATATGTATTTAGATTTATTTTAGGTTAGTTTCTTACACCTCCATACTTTAGGTTTAGATTTATATAAAGTAGGTATATATTTGCATATTCAGTACATTAGTTGGTCAAAAAAGAAATTTATGTGGTATAATCAGTTTAAAAATTCAAATGCATGAAATTGCTTACTCTAGTAAGACTTAGAGTTGACTTACCGCCTTTTACGACAGTAGTCAGAAATGAGGATGGTCTATTCTACTCAGCTGGATACCACACGGTGGGTCAACATATCTTAGTCGCCTTTTACGATAACGGTCAGAAATAAGGATGGTCTATTCTACTCAGCCGGATACCAAACGCCATGAAAGTCACATTGCATGATTCGTGCAATAGGTATATATAAATTATTCTACTTATTTAAAATATACCCATTAAGTTATGGTGCCCAAAACCCGCAAATTCGCAACTGCAATTCCGTTACGAGCACGAACAATAAATAAAGTATAATGTTTAACGGTTTGTAAAGACAATGTACCAGTTAGACAAAATTACAATGGAGGCGGGGCGTCACATTTGCAGTAATTAGAAAAGTTTGATACGTTTTGTAAAAGGAAAATTAGTATTTTGTGGCGTGACTCGTAGTAGACCTGGCATTAAAGCCTTTTAATGGTGCCGTTATACAGACCGACGGGTGTATCGCATAGACTGTTGGTTGGATTTACAAATATTGGGTTGTGGTATAAGATTCTATAATAAAATTCCGCAATCAATTTCAGCACTGCCATTACAGCAGTTTAAAAACACTGTTAAAAAGAGGCTGATACAGAAAGCCTACTCTACTTACTATACTTACTTACTTACTTACTTACTTACTTACTTACTATACTTACTATACTCTTGAATATTATTTAGAAGATAAGAATGTGTGGATATACCTCTCTTTGAACCTGTACAAGACAGTAACGACTTAATGTAAATAGTATTAAGAATTATATTTTTAAAAGAGCAACCGCCGAGTTTCTTGCTGGCTCTTCTCGGTAGGAACAGCTTTCCGAACCAGCAGTAGAGTTGACGATTCAAAAGCGCTTGTTTACAAGTTTATTTGAATAAAGAATATTTTGAATTTGAATTGAAAGATCGGCATTTACTTAACTGATCTTAAATAATTTATAGAATTAGGCGTTACTTTGCGGAGATCCATAATACAAAAGTAATAATAAAATTATTTTGCTTTAATCCGCGAAGAAGTAAAATAGAAAATATATATAATGCTAAATGTAGAGTGGACAATCCGTTATCATACCTGATACATGCAGGATTCGTAAAAACACATGCACAAACCTCCACCACCGCCACCACGATACACAAGCACTATATACGTTCACTATTACAAACTCAACAATCGTTTCGCCCCGCAACCGAAGCATCATCAGGAGATAGACTCCACGACCAAAATCGCAAAGATTTTGCGTATAACGTATATAGTGCTTATGTAATGTGTGTGGTGGTGGAGGTTTGTGCATGTGTTTTTACGAATCCTGCATGTATCAGGTATGATAACCGATTGTCCACTTACATTTAGCATTGTATATATTTTCTATTTTACTTCTTCGCAGATTATAGCAAAATGATTTTATATTACTTTTGTAACTGATCTTAGTTTATGAGCTATTTGGGAAGTACGAGGCAAGGATAAATTTGTCATTGGATGTGCGAAAGAAATTGAAATATATGACAACTATAACAATATAACTGTACGCAGTTCTCACCGGGTAAATGTGCGGATAAACCAAGCTGTGGTATCCCAGTTGTAACGCCGTGCGAATCTTTCTAGGAAGTTACGGGTTCATACCCGGGCGGATACCAATGAGTTTTTATGTTAAAACTTATATGTCTAATTGATAATAGCAATTTATCACATGCTTTGCATGAAACCTGCATATTTCTAGAGTATTCTGGAGATATGTGTAACCTACCAATCAGCGTTGGAGCAGCGTGGTAGGTCTTAGCTCCAATCCTTCTCTCCAAAAACGGAGATAAGAGGCCGATTCTGAGCAGTGGGATAGTATCAGGCCGCTGCATGCGTGTCTGTTACTCTTTCACGGCGAATCCACTTAATCAATATCGATGAAATTTGGCACAATTATTCCTTATACACCTGGGTAAAATATACTAAAGAAATCCTGTTAATTCGTCAAGAATATGACATTGAAAAGCGCCATCTATTATTAACCTGAGTGTATATTTATATTTAAGTATGTATTTAAAAAATATATAAGTTAACCAGTTGTCTGTCTACCATAACACAAGTATTAAGTTACTTACTTTGGGGACGGACGACCGTGTGTGTAAGTGTACCATATATTTATTTATTTAACCTATCACGCGACAACAGTCCACGTAAACGAAGTTGTGGGTAAAAGCTAGTTGACTATGAATCTACTCACGATAGTTTAAATTTAAAAACCACTAATAGAATTAAACTTCAGGTCAAAAATCGTTGCGACTGGGCCTCGAGTGAGGGACTAAACTATGAAAAGTTACAGCTTTAGTTTGGCCAACAATTGTGACAGTCCGCCCATATTCACAATCCGAACGTTTTATTCTTTACGGCCGCTACTAAGTTAATTGCGTGGACCCTCGTCCGGCCTTTATTTTAAATGACAATTTATTTTAAACATAACCAAATGAACTACATGTTTTATCATGGGAATCTTAATAGAATTTTCGGATACAAATGTAATGAAAATTTTGCTATAATCCGCGATAAAAGAATATGTAATGCTAAATATAGAGTGTACTATACGTTCTCATACCTGACACATGCAGAATTCGTAACAACTCATGCAAATTTTTGAGTCTATCTCCTGACGATGCTTCGGTTACGGGGCGAAACAGTTGTTGAGAATTTTGTGGTGAGTGTGTGCAGTGCTTGTGTAGTGTTATTGGTGGCGGATAGTGGATGAGTTTTACATATATTGCATGTATCAGGTATGAAAACGAATAGCGCACTCTACATTTAGCATTACATATACTTTTTTATCGCAGATTATAGAAAAATAATATTTTCATTGATTTTGTATTATGAATCTCTACATAGTAACGCCTAATTCTATAAATTAATTTTTGGATAGCAAAACGTATAGTGTTGCTGGTAATTTTTTGGTGGATTATTTTGGATAAAAAACTAGTCAGATGTATATCGCACTGGTACCTTTAACCTTTACTCCGTACTACCGTACTACATTGACCAGGAGCGCTAGACCATGTCGTGAAAGCACGTATCAGCGCAGCTTCTATGTGAAGGACGTTTAAGCTCAAGGGGCTCATATACAAGATCATTATCCGACCAGTACTGTTGTCTTTGTAATGATTGCATCTGCAATAGAACAAGCATCCGTGACATCAACGACAAGCAGCAAGAAGCCAACCTCTGTTGGTATGGTCATGTAGCAAGTAAGCCACAAAATTACGTCAGAAATCGATGTCTCAATATGGTGATCCCTGGAGCTAAATCTCACGACAGTTCTAAAAAGCGATGGTTTGAGATTATTAATGCCGACATGAGAGCCAATAACTTTCGAAAATCAGTTGTTCAATCGGACAAAGTGGATGAAAATGAGTTGGAAAGCGAACCCCGGATCTTCGGGACATCAGACATAGAAGGAGGATTCTCAGTCGTTCACTCTGGACAGAGTGTCCAGAGTGAACGACTCGTACGTTCGCTGATGATGGTTTTCATCCGTTATTGTAGCTCTTGCAATGCGCCTCCATTTGTCTCGGTCTTCAGCGTCTCTAGCACACTGGACTACGGATTTTTGAGTTATTGATCGTATTAGGGCCGTCCGACGCGTGGATGATCGACCGCTTGCCTTCAACGTGCCCCTGGAAAACGATATGGCCGAAATATTTGAGGATTCTTATCCACACCGTCGCAGATAATCTCGTTTTGATTTTAAGATTCTCCAATATCGAGGTTTTAATGAGAAACGCTAAAGGTGTTCGCAACAGTCGTCGTTAGCACCACATTTCAAGCGCGTCGATTTTCCGTCGATCTTTCAGACGACCGTCCTCGTTTCTGCACCATATAGAAAAATGGGGAAAACTAAACTTCTCATAACGGACTTTAGTGGCTTTGGAGATATTAAGATTGCACCACATTCTATTAAGCCTATTGACAGAGGAGAGGAGGAGACTAAGAATAGTTAAATAGAAAATTCCAACGCGTATATATTGTACCGAACCAACCTGCTAGTGACCCGTACAAACATTGGGTGATAAAATTGAATTTATGTCACAAACTATATGTTTAAAATTCAAATGTGTACGTGTGAAATCTTCCCGGACCTTAATTGTCCTGACCAAGCCCCCCTGAGTTACGGGGGACAGGGGTCACTTAGTGTGAGGAAACACAATAATATCGTGACGTAGGGGCGGACCCTCTTAATGACTTTAATAAAGGTACGTTGCTTTGTGTTTATGATTTTATTCCGATATATTTAATTAAATTTTTAGTGTTATTTCTTTTTCTTTGGCCGTCACAAAATGACATACTATAGTATGTCATTTTGTGACGGCGATCGATAAGTAGACGGACGCCGTGTGGTATCCGACTGAGTAGAATAGACCAACCTCATAACTTATCGAGGAGTCGTAAAATACGACTAAGGTAAGTTGATGTCAGGCAGAGTGGGATAAGGGCAGGAAGACGATGATCGATAAGTAGACGGATTTATATAAATGTTATTTATCTATGTTACTTGACCTATTTATATATATTGACCAATATTTTATGCAACCTAATTTTAAATTCTAATTAAAATAATTGTTTATTCAAATTGACTTTTAAAAGATCTTTCGACTCGTCAACGAACTCGTCGATGAATATATAAATGGTGAAAAAACTTCCATTTTGCCTTGGGAAAGAGGAAAATTACAAGAATTAAGCACGACTTTGCGGAGGTCCATTACACAAAAGCACAAGTAACACAAGTACACAAGCACTGCACACATTCACTACCACAATCTCAACAATCTTAATCAATTTCTTTGTCTTGTAACTTAAGCAGTATCAAGACACAGGGTCCAAGAAAAAATTATAAAGATTTTTGCGTTCAGTATTGTAGTTGGGGGTTTGTAGCGCATGCGTTTTTGTAATTCTGTATGTATCAGGTATGAGAATAGATGGTACACTCTACTCTCAGCATTATATATTTTTTGTATTGGCTATTATTACGGATTATAGCAAACCGCCGTGTGGTATACGCATGAGCAAAAATACTCTCATTTCTTACCGAGGTGTTGTAAAAGGCAACTAAGGTAAGTTGACGTGAGGCAGGCGGTCAGTCGTAAAGTACCTAGCCAAATCATGTTATAAACATGTTGTGCCGAAGATAGAGTGGGATAAGTGCAGAAAGAAGAAGACGTACCTAATTTAGTTCGGAGGTTTGTAAATGACTCAGATCAAAAACAAGGAATAGACAGGATATATATACAGATTATAAATATCAAAAAATATTATTCATACTTTGGAGGGTATGTTAACACTAAATTTGTCGCGGACGAAGTCACGGATACAACTTGTATACATGATATATTTCCTGGTTTGCAAAAAAATTAAGCTAACAAAAATAAATATATAGAATATTCACACGGCATGTTTGTTACTCACGTTTAGCCGATAAATAATCGTAGTGGCCGCCCGGCGACAAAAGCGATGCACCAGTTCTTGAGTTACGAGCGAACGTACACACGTACATAAATATAACCGTAACTCAAACGCGCCGTTCCCTCCACCTGTTACGGGTAATCGATGCTGGATATCATACGAACGCACTGACAGCTGGCCTTTTGTGGTGAGATAGCTTGCATTTATATATAGAGAATCAAGTATTTTTGTCGAACTGACCCTTACCCTTTTTTTTCAGGAAAAATCCCCCTTATGGGTCCCACCGCCCGACGGGAACGAGCGTCTGGTATGTAGGATTCTCACTGACTTAATACCTGACAGTGCCCTTCCACGCTGCTGGTGGCGGGGACAGGGTACCGTTGTACACATTGCCCCCATCCCCGCCAGCAGCAGCTCTGTTCAGAGCTGCTGAACTAAAGAGTACGCCACTTCATGATTGTGGCTTCTCTAAAAGTGTCCCCTCCCTCCGCTAGATAATACATCGGGAGCACCAGATTTTTTATATATAAGAAAAAAACCCCTTTTGGGTACCATAACCCGACGAGGATAAGTGGCTGATATGCCAGATTCACATCGACTAAGACAACCTAAGTGCTCCACCTCCTGCTGGTGGCATGCACCAGGGTACCGTTGGACACATTGCCCCCATCCCCGCCAGCAGCTCTGAACCACAGAGTGCGTTGTCTGGGTCTGGGTCGTGGCCTCTATAAAGGTGCCGCCGTATAGTGCTGACGACCCGCCGTATGGTATTCACCTTAGTAGAAAACGCCACCATTATTTCTTACCGAGGTGTCGTAAAAGGTGACTAAGGTAAGTTGACCCGCTGTGTGGTGCTCCGCTGAATATAGAACCCTCATTTGTTACTGAGGTATCCTAAAAGACGACTAATGTAAGCTGATGTCATGCAGGCGAGCGGTCGTAAAATAACTAGCCAAAACATATTTTAAACATGTTGTAGCAAACCCCACTTAGAGTGGGATAAGGAGAATAAAGATGATGGAGTGTCTTGCTGGTTCATCTTGGTAAGAGCAGAACATCTTTCCGCACCATAGATAAAGATAGATTAATTTCAATTTGCCGATCAGATAGTACTCGTAAAAGTGACTTTTTTCTTCTTCAAAATGTATTCCATTTCCTTCCTTGTCAAGCCACACCTCGCAATATAAGATCACAAAAGTGCTGAATTCAAAATCCGTTGCCCATTCAATCCAAAATTAGAATACAGGCGTTGATCCAAAAAAGGGCACACAATAAACAATCAGTAGGTTGGAATCCTAAAAACAACAGAACAACCGTCGTTCTGCGTCCAGATCAAACAAATTTTCAATTCTCATCAAAAAATTGGGAATTGTTATGACGTCCCTAATAAAAACCGCTCGCAATATTCGCCATAGACGCAGCAATATCGTAATGAACACCCTGTATACACGGCGGCCATTTAATCTCACACCTGTATCACGCTATATTGGATTCGGAACAATTTAGAAGAGTGAAGCGATTCATTATTTCCAAATAGGTGATATTTTTTGCATTAGGAAACTCATATTTTTTCCTTTATTATATCTTAAAACAAAACTAGATATCGTTTGACGATTGGTGAGACTGTGCGACTCATTTAAGGATCCTCTTTTAAGAGGATATAAGATTAACTGCAGTTGTGGTACCGCATACATCGGACAAACAAAACGTACCATTGCTGAGCGGGTCAAAGAACACATAGCTGCAGTTAAAAATAACCAGCCAACGAAGTCAGCGATCGCAGACCATCTGCTTAATTCGGGGAGCAATCACTGGATTGAGCTTCATGATCCCAAAGTCCTGTCAACTGATGCCCACTATTATGCAAGGGTGGCGCGTGAAGCTGTTGAGATTAAAAAGCACCGCACATTCAACAGAGAAGAGGGCTTCAGATTGTCAACGACTTGGGATCCAGTGATCAATAAATATAACTCGCGAAAGAAATCGTTGCAAGCTATATCGCGTGCGGATAATATCAGTGTGGTGTGCAACAGACTTTATATGGATTGTGCGGTTCAAGTGCGGGTAGATGAACAAAATAATGACTGTAGTGCTCGGGAACGAAGACGCCGCGGCGCTCCAGTCAGTTCGTGACCACGGTGGATGCAACTCTGCCGAAACGTAGAACCTTATACAAAGGTAATCGATTATAACGCGATGTGACCCGTATGTTTATATAATAATCAGTATGAATCGCGAAAGTTTAAAATCTATTCTTCTAAGGAGGTTATGGGTTTAAACCCTAGGCTGGTAATAATTAATAATCTAGTAAAACTTAGATGAAGGAAAACATGGCGAAGAAACCAGCATTAAAAAGTAAATAACGGCCTGTTACTATCCCACTGCTGAACACAGGCCTCCACTCTCTGTTTTTGGAGAGAAGGATTGGAGCTAAGATTGGACCTACCACGCTGCTCAAATGCGAATTAGTAGGCTATACATACCCCCCGAATTTTCTAGAGAGATATGCAGGTTTTCTCATAATGTTTTTCTTTGACCGAAAAGCAAATTGCAATTGTCAGTTAGACATATTATATTTAATAGAAAAACTCATCGGTGCCTGCCTAAGGCTTGAACCTAGGATCATCTCTCCAAAATCGCAAGATCTTACCGCTGGGCTATCAAAGCTTTTAAACGTGCATATCTCTAGAGAACTCTTTGAAAATGTGTAACCTACCAATCCGCATTGGATCCGCGTGGTGGATCTTCGCTATGTAGGGCGATAATAAGAATCCCTTTTTTTGTCTTTGCTACTATATTTATTACTAGCTGAATCGGCAAACATTTTGACATATAAGTTATTGCTGCTCCTCTCCTATTCATCTTAACGTGATTTTATGTACTGTACATCTTTCCTCGATAAATGGACTATCTTACTCTCAAATAAGTTTTCAAATGGGTTGATAGTTCCTGAGATTAGAGCATTCAAACAAACAAAAAAACAAACTCTACAGCTTTATATATTACTAGCCATCGCCAGCGGCTCCGCCCGCATGGAAAGATTAAAACCATAATATAGTTTTTTGATAAACATAAAAATAGTTAAAGTGGGTTAACCTTAAAAGCTAGACATATGCTGTCGTTGACTTTTATTTAGAAATTTTAGAGGGGAACAATTTTATAATACATAATTTTTGAATAACCGTTTACTTAGCACACGAAAGGAAAACTTAAAATTTTGCCGTTTTCGTAATATTTTTTGTTGCTGCTCCTCTTCTATTCATCTTAACGTGATGTTATATACTTTATAGCCTTCCTCGATAAATGGACTTCTATCTTACTCTCAAATAATTTTTCAAATCGGTCCAGTAGTTTCTGATAGTTGCGCGTTCAAACAATCAAACAAACAAAGAAAAAAACAAACTCTTCAGCTTCATATATTAGTATAGATTAGTATGGATATCAAATTTGCTATTTCTCGCTTATACCTTGTACCACGCGCCTAGGGTCGCTCGCTAAACGGGCAGCTGTTAGCATGTCCTAAACAAATACATCCCCATCCACGTAAGGGAGTTTCGGCAACATTAAAACATTGTTTAGCCGTCTAACACGTGTCATTAGGCCGATACGCTGACTCCGTTATAGACTGGCTTTTTTCATAATCACGATTATTGCGGACGACAGGGTTAGGGTTGGAAAATCTGTTAAGGTTTTTTTTACCTGTTTTTATTTTATTTTGCCATCAACAATATATACATTAAATACGTGTTTAAAACATACATGATACATTAAAAATAGAAACTAAATGCTATATTAATTAAAGATGGCTGAGACATCTGAGACAGCATGGATAGCGTTGATGGTTTTCAATGCATCATATTGTTTTATTGATCACTGCTGCTCTACCACGCTCCAATACGGATTGGTAGATTACACGTATTCTCAGAATTTTTAAAAGATTTTGGATGTTCACAGCTGGACAAATATCTTTAAGGAATTTCCACTTTTACGGTTAATCTGCCTGCTGAAATCTGTTGATATTGACGAATTTATACATAGGTAATATATACCTAATGGCCCGCTTGCGCAGTTGGCAGCGATCCAGCCTTCTGCCCCGTGGGTTACGAGTTCGATTTCCGCCGAGGGCCAACACTTTCTAAAACAATTTGATGGTTCTTCGATTCTCAGTGTACATATGTATTTGAGTATGCATTTTAAACAATATATGTATATATCTAACAGTTGTATTCCCCAAGTAAGTTCTAGTTGTAAGTTACTTCGGCTACAGACAGCCGTGTGCGTAATTGTCTCGTATATTTATTTACTTACTATTTGTATACGATAAAAATCTCGCTCTTCCTTCGGGACCAAGACATAATACGTAATACATAATTGAGGTTATCTTAATATTTGAATTGCTGCTGTTGTTGCCATTGACTTCCGCTTTGTATTTTATAGCAACACAGTCATGAAACAAGAGTATCGCGCCCTTTTTGATCAAAATGGTACCAACACTGTGACGTGTTGTTACCGGTTTAGTCTTCTTATTGCTAAAACGTTTCAGTGACAGTCAGTCTTAGTTCGTCATTAAAGAGAAGCGCATCTCGGGACGGGAATTGTGGTATTCCTATTATATCGTATTCCTGTATATAGTGTGCGTTAACACTGCGAACGATATCGTTTGTGCAGCTTGTCTTATATATAAATACAAACTCATTTTAAATAACTAAAAAGATATTTCTAAAACCTCGCATGCCAGTTGCATAGTTAAACGACCTTTTAGTCCAACAGCGGCCATTACACATTTCTGCATTCAAAACTTGTCTTTATCTGTGAGATGTAACTTTCCCGCCAATTGCAATCGTCTGACATCAATGTCTGCGGTGAAGAAATTAAAAGTTATTCAGTTTGCCCCGAGCGCTCGACGCCGCCGGTCCTGCGGGAATACTCTAACGATAGTACTGTATAATTTACTTTATTAAATATCATGCATAAAATATTGTGTACATTTTAATTTATAAAAGATCGTTTGATTATATAATCTGCAGTAAAGTTTTTATTAGCAGTTTTCTCTTAATCAAAAGAATGTAACATATTCACTGAAAAAAAGCGTTAATTTAACGGAGTGTTTACTCATACATTATATTAAGACTTCACTTTGAGTAAGACATTTTTAAATTTACTATACAATACATAAGAAAAAATAATCTTTATGAAAATCAAAACGGAATCTAAATAGCTATTAAGATTCCGTTTTAAACTTTTCATCATCTTCCTGCCCTTATCCCACTCTAAGTCGGCTTGCACAACATGTTAAAACATGTTGTCACATAATTTATAGAATTAGGCGTTACTTTGCGGAGATCCATAATACAAAAGTAATAATAAAATTATTTTGCTATAATCCGCGAAGAATTCGCGAAATTTCTATTATAGCAAAATAATTTTATTATTACTTTTGTATGTTGTCACATGATTTGGCTACGTATTTTACGACCGGCCGCCTGCCTGACATCAACTTACCATAGTCGTATTTTACGACACCTCGGTAAGAAAGAGGGTGGTCTATTCTACTCAACCGGATACCACACGGCGGGTAAATTTATATGTTTTAGGAGTTATTGCAAAATTAAACCTTAAATTTGTCCATACTTAAGCAAAGCTTTTTGGTTAGTATTATTTTGTAATCATTCGGATCATATCGCAATAAATCCTCAATATTTTCATACTTCCACATCGTTCCCGTTAACTGACTGTGTGTGTGTGGCAACACTTGAGTTGATGTTTTGACCTTACGTTCATCTTATTTTCCTTCAGAGGTTTTATAAAACGACGCGAGTATAATTTAATCAGAGTATACGCGAATTTTTCCCTCGTCACTTTATTATTTTAGAACACCCACACTTGTTTATGACGAGCTTTGTAAATACAATATTGTAACAACGCAGCCGTGTCGCTACTGCAAGCAAGCAAGCAAGCCATGACGTCACATCTTGCCACAGCCTTTCGCGCCATTTTGACGTGGGAGATGTGACAGCCGCTGTCATTAGCAGCTAGCCCGCGAATAGCGAATGAGAGTTTGCCTTGATTTTCATTTTAGCATTTTTTATGAAAAGAATAAAACTGATTTAGAATACTTCTTTTATTAATACAAGTAGTGTTACAATATTTTTGCCTTACTTGAGGGTACCATTATGAACTATGTGTTTTTCTGTTTCCAAAAAAAACGGTTACAATATTAGTTAGTATGGATAAGTCTACAAGAAAGATCCTATTTCTAATATTATCATATTTTTCTCATGTTTTTGATCGGTTTACTTTTTTGCTTTACTTTTTTTGATGCGGTATACTTGTTTATTCACTAATTAATTAAATAATTGCGAAATATTATTCTTAACTAAGTCATCGAACAAGAATCAGAAAGGTTTAAATTAAGTGCAAGAAAAATACTTATACGTAAAGCATATTACACAATTGAAGATTATTTGAATGATTCAATTGCCTGGATTTGAAAATTCTTTCAGCGTCATACAAGACTGCGGTTTATTAATGTAAAATTTAAAATGTTTAAAGATTGACCGCGTAGTTTTACTGGTTCTTCTCTGTAAGAGCAATATTCCGAACCAGTTGTGGTTTCATTAATCATATTGATCATTGACGATTTAAAGTGCCTCTGTACATATTATAAAACAAAGTCCACAAACGCTCTGTTTGTGATTGATTTCTCGAAATCTACTGAACGGATTTTTGAATTTTTTTTACTAAAATATTGTAGAGTACTTTTTAGGAAGGTTTAAATTAATTAAATTAACTGAAATAATTATTTGTAACACATTAATTACTAAAAGGGCAAAGCCTAGCCTAGCCTGTGGGAATAGATAGTATTTGAATAAAGATTATTTTGATTTGAACTGATAAAAGTGTTAATTCGACAAGCTAAAACAGGTCCCACAACTTTTCACGCTGTATGAATATTTAACCTTGTTTTTGCCCCTAACATTTTCAGCTCATTTTCTTTCACAAGTTTTATAGCAGTGAATTCAGAGATGAAAAGTGTAATTTAATCAATGTTTGGATGAAATTTTTCTTTTGCGCCGTACTTACGCTGGTTTTTCTATAAAACTTGACAATGTTTTGTGCGATATGGAGCGAGCTCCGGTGCATTGTTAAATGTGTGAAGCGTGGGCTACTACTGTTTTTGCCAACGTTATCTGAATACGATTTTTTGGTTCTTATGGTCTGAGTGTTTTTATTTAAAATTATATAAGTGGTATATTTACCAGCTGTCTGTCACCCATAACACAGGTATTAAGTTACTTATTTTAAGGACGGATGACCGTGTGCATAATAGTCACGTCCTATCCCATCCTACTTATATTATAAATGCAAAATAATTTTCAAATTCAGGCATTTTTATCATCCAAATAATCTTTAATTTTTTAATAATTACCGCCTTACGTATAAGCATATATATCCTCCTGACCTTATCCCACTCTAAGTGGGGTCGGCGCAACATTTTATAAACATGTTGTAACATGATTTGATGATGGCCGCCTGCCTGACGTCAACTTACCTTAGTCGTATTTTACGACACCTCGGTAAGAGGAAGGGTGGTCTATTCTACTAAACCGGATACCACACGGTGGGTCAACTTACCCTAGTCGCCTTATACGACACCTCGGTAAGAAATGAGGGTGGTCTATTCTACTAAACCGGATACCACACGGTGGGTCAACTTACCTTAGTCGTCTTATACGACACCTCGGTAAGAAATGAGGGTGGTACTATTCTACCTAGCCGGATACCACACGGCTATTACGTATAAGCATATCTCTTAATTTAAATCTTTCTGATACTAGTTCAATGACTTAGTTAATAATTATATGTCGTAAATATAAGTACACCATATTAAAAACAGTAAATATAAGAAAACGATAAAAGTATGATAACAATTTTTAAATTTAAACTATCGTGAGTAGTATTCATAGTTATTGTATAGAACCGGCTATACTCACGTCTTATTCTATCGGGTTAGCCCGACTAGTTTCGAACCCGATAGAATAAGACGTGAGTATAGCCGGTTCTATACAATAACTAAGTATGATAACAATAGAAATAGGATCTTCCTTGTAGACTTATCCATACTAACTAATATTGTCAATACTGTTTCTGTCGGTAACAGTGAAAACCACATCCTACTAATATTATAATTGAAAAAGTATGTGAGTATGGATTTATCTTTGCTACTCTTTGACGGCAAATCCACTGAACTGATATCCATGAAATTTGGCACAATTATTCCTTACACACCGGGGCAACATATAGGCTATATGCTGTTAATTCTACAGGAATAGGATGACATTGAAAAGCGCCATCTATTATCAACCTATCACGTTACAACAGTCCACGCATTTTTATAATTTTTCAGTCTCGTGCGTGCGCGCTCAGCGAACGGACGCGTATTATTTATGCGAACGTAGTTGCTGCGCGTATCGCGGGAGACGCAATATTAGTTCGTCAGTTTCGGTTACTGCCCTCGCACCTCTGCCACCGGCGCCAGTTGTACTCGCCGCGACCCGTGTCGCAGCTTGAGGAAGCGGTCGGCAGCGCATCGCGTGCACCTGCTTCGCCGAAGCTGTCCGGACACAGCGATCTATAACGCCTTTCGTTGGAAAAGGTGACTGTAGACGCGCCCTCGGAGACACCACCGTCCTTCCTTCCCACGCGTGTGTGGTGTCCGTCCCCGCTCGCGGGCGCTTAGCTGGGCCTCCCCTAGGGGTCTCACCCGGCTGGGTTGCACGCGCCGAGGGAGTGCGGAGCCATACTCGCCAAGAAGTAGGCGCAGAATAGCACTCTGCTCGCACGAGTAATCGTGTACTATGTCCGGCAGGGGGGAGCCCCCCCCTATGGACCAACGCATCAGGGGAGAGCGTCCCGCTTTCCCCCGCGCCGTCATACGACGCGACTTGCGGGATAACAATGTTGTTCCGTTCGCGTCGCCAGCGCCACCACCGGCACTTCCAGCAACCCGTCCCCGCTCACGGCCGATAGCCGCCGAGCAACAGTCGTCGGAGTCCGCAGCTTCACTAGTCACCGCCGATGTATCTGAGTATACATCGGGCGCTGATGCTCCGAAGCGACCGCGCGCCGATGACTCATCACCCGAGTCTCAAGAGGGTGAAGACAAACGTCTAAAGACGGACCAATCACCGACGCCCTCACCACCACCACCTGTGGAACTTGCGGGTCTAAGGACCTATACCAGGCAACCCAAACCACTGCTCCTCCCGTCAGAAGAAGTAACAGGAGGGCAGACTCATATTGCTAGTGCGACGCAGGAGTCTGACAGCTGGCCTCGTGATTCCACGAGCTACGCTGGTCTGGCCTCGCTGTCCCCAATGGTGACGTCCCGCCCCCTCTCTCCCCAGGCAGGCCCATCTGGCTACGCCGCAGCCGCCGCCGCACCGCCATCGCCTCGCGCGCTCGAACAGCGCCAGGCTGATCAGCAGCGCCAGCAGCATCAACCGCTATTGACAGGACCGAAAACGGCGAGGTCGGAATACCCACCGATCACCGTGGAGTGCTTCCCTAACTGGACGAAGCACTTCAGCGTCATCAGAGAGAAGCTCGGCCACGCACCCAACGCTCGCCCGATGGGCAAGGGGGTGCGCTTCCTCCCCAAGTCGGCGGAGGAGTTCCGAGTCCTTCAGCGTTATCTAATAGACGCCACCAAGCAGGACCCTAATATATCGTGGTTTTGCTACAGCCCGGCCTCGACACTGCCCACCAAGGTAGCTATTAGGGGGCTACCGCAAGAAACCCCGCCCGATGAGGTCGTCGCGGCGCTTCGAACTCTCGGATATCCGGCGAATCGAGTCAGGGCCATCCCGCCGGTCAAAGGACGGCACGGTTGTACTTTTTTCGTAGAACTTGAGCATCTGACCCACGAAGAGCTTGGTCACCTGTACCGTGAGACCGAGCTCCTGTCGATGCCGGGCCTTATTATCGAGGCCTGGAAGGGTGGACGTGGACCACCACAGTGTCACCGCTGCCAACAATTCGGCCACTCATCGGCGAACTGCCATCGGCCGCCTAAATGTGTCCGCTGCGCAGGCGGGCACATATCCCAGGACTGTAACAGGCCTCAAGAAGACGCACCGACGTGCGCTAATTGTGGAAAAGCGCACACAGCACGCGATCGCAAATGCGCCGTCTTCCGCAAGGAGGCACGGAGGCGGGGAATTGACATCGCGCCCCCACGTCCTAACGTGCAAGCGAGGAGGGAGGCTTGGGGAAGAGGGCAAGTTCCTCCCACAACCACCGTCTCCGCAGTCCCAGTACCTGCCACCTCCGCAGCACCTGCTACACGAGTCACCTCTGCCCCCACCGCACCGTGCGTCGCCCCTCTGACGCCAGTAGTATCTACTGCCGGGACGAAAACGCCTAGTACGGCGCCTCAAATGGAAACGCGCGGGCAGGCGACGGAGGTACCACCGTCTACCCTGCAGCCACCGGCAAACATCCCGACAGCTAGGGGGGAGCCGCTGGCAAAGAAAAGGAACCGACGCAGGCGCAGGCAACCCAGACCCGCTAACATCGAGCCCGCCGCTGCGTCCACACCGCAGCCTAGACCATCGACACAAGCATCGTCGATGGTACCTCCTACAACTGCCGCGGCGCCGAGAAGCCACGGCCTCACAGAAACCCCACTGGAGCCAATTCCGGCACCAGGAGCAACTACCGCTCCATTGCCCTATTCACATGACTTGGATACAAATAATATTATTCGAGCCATCATAGAAGCCCTGATGGCAGCGTTGACGACATACCTGCGCACCAAGGACTTCGTCAGCGCCATATCAGCAGCAATTAACCGTATTAGTCAAACGTATCAATGATGCTCAAAATTATGTATTGGAATCCAGGCGGCATAAGAGGTCGCGTCCGCGAACTTACGATGCTCGCCCAGTCGCAGGATGTCCACGTCATCCTCCTGGGCGAAACAAAACTCACGGACAGCGTGGAGCTACGTGTGCCTAACTACTTTGTGTACCGGCGGGATGAAATCTCTCCCCAGGGATACCCCTACAGGGGTACGGCTGCCCTGGTGAGGAGGGACGTTGTACATGAAGAGTTGGTACACACACCGTTCGTGAGCACTCGTACGCAGGGAGTGCGTATTAACGTGGGGCAGGACGAACTTCACCTATATGCCGCATATAAACCGCCTGGATTGACCTTCTGCAGCACCGATGTCGAGACAATCTTCAAGCACCATAGTCCCACACTGATCGCGGGGGACTTTAACGCGAAGCACCACGCTTGGGGCTCTCGTGTTATCTCCCCGGTCGGAAGACAGCTGCACGACGATAGCGTGCGGGTCGGTTACGGAGTAGTGGGTCCCGGAGCGCCGACCCACATCCCGTCAGATCACCGACTCCAGCCGGATGTACTCGACATAGTGCTGCATTATGGACTGGACTTTCCCTTCGACATAGAAGTTTTATACGATATGGACACACAACACCTACCTGTTCTTATCACTCTCGCCACTCAAGGGGGATATCTGGCGCCGCGCCCCCCTCGAACCCGCGTAAACTGGGAGCGATATACCGCCGCCCTTGCTGGGCTAGAGCGAATAGGTCCCCTGTCGACTCCAGCTGAAGTTGAGGAGGCAGCCGTAACCATCACCCAGAGGATACAACAAGCCCACACGTCAGCTACCACCGCAAGTGACAGGACTCAAGCTGCCACCAGACGTGACCTACCAAGCTCGCTCCGAAGCATGTTGCGGCGGAAACGTGTCCTGCGCCGCCTGTGGGCCCGTACCCGCTGCCCTAGGGTGAAGAGTGATTTGAACAGGATAGCAGAGAAGACGGCGAGTGCGCTCGTGGCTCTCGATGAGGTGCGATGGGAGCACATCATCGATCGAGCATCTGAGCACGATACCACCCTCTACACTCTCTGCCGCAAATTAACTAGAAATGACTCCCCCGTTTACCCGTTGCTAGACCCAACGGGTAAAAGGACTTATCTGGCGAAGGATCGAGCCGAGATTCACGCCAACCACCTGGAGAGAACTTTTATACCGAACAAGACAAACACTAATAATCTCAATGTCGTTCGTCATCATGCGGCTATCCAGGCGAGACTGGAAGCATTCCTGTCGGCCCCAACACCGCCGCTCCGGGTTGAGAACTTCATCTCCCCGTTAGAGCTGCGGTTGGCTGTCTCCCGGCTAGTAAGACGGAAGGCACCAGGGCCAGATGGCATCACTAACGCCGCATTGATGCAGCTGCCTCAAGAGGGTCTCTCAGCGCTCACGGGGCTCTTCAATGGAGTACTCCGGACCGGCCATTTCCCCGAGGTGTGGAAGATTGGGAAGATTGTTGTGCTTCCCAAGCCAGGAAAAGACCGACGCCACCCTTCAAGCTACCGACCCATCACCCTACTCTCGCACATCGCCAAGCTGTTCGAGCGTCTGCTGTTGCGCAGACTCGCACCTCACCTGCCTCTTAGAGAGGAGCAGTTCGGGTTTCGCGATAGCCACTCCACGACGCTCCAGCTGGCGAGAGTTATTAACCACTTGGCCAGTGAGAGGAACAGAGGACACTACACCGTCGGGGTCTTTCTCGATATGGAGAAGGCCTTCGATAGAGTTTGGCACGTCGGGCTCCTGGCCAAGCTACTGGAGACAACCACTCCGCCCGCGCTTGTGCGAGTGCTGGCGTCTTTCTTAGAGAATCGGAGCTTCTTCGTGTCGGTCGAGGGAGCAAATTCCAGACCACGTCCCATCCGAGCCGGAGTACCCCAGGGCAGCTGTATATCGCCGCGCTTATACGCGGCGTATACGAACGACATCCCTACCCTCCGCGACCACCTGCGTGAGGGGGAGGAAGACGTACTGCTGTCCCTCTATGCTGATGACAGTGCGTATTTCGCGTCGTCCTATCATCAAATCGTCGCAACCAACCGTATGCAGCGTCTGCTGGATCTGTTGCCAGAGTGGCTGGACATGTGGAGGATGGCCGTCAACGTGGGAAAGACTGCCGCCTTGCTGACCAGTCGCTCCAAGCCGCTACGTCAACTCACTCTACGAGGCCAGAGCGTAGAGTGGAAGACCTCAGTTCGGTTCCTGGGATGTGACATCGACCGCAGCCTGCGAATGGTACCCACGGTTAACCGTGCGGTGGGCCAGGCCGCGGCTGCCAGGTCGAAGCTTCACTCCCTGTTTACATCCCGCCTGTCAACGAAGACCAAGCTGAGAGTCTACGGTGCCTACGTTCGCTCGCGCTTGACGTATGCGGCACCCGCCTGGTACGCGCTGTGTTCGGCGTACCAGAGGCGAAGACTCCAGATTCAGCAGAATCGCTGCCTACGATTGATATTAGGAGCTCCGAGGTACGTGCGGAATGATGTTCTGCACCGGGACACCAGGACGCCGACCGTGGAGGAATTTGTCCGAATACTTGCGCGCCGAATGTTCGCGCGAGCAGATCGCAGCGCGTACGTACACCTCCACGGTATAGCCCCGCTGCACGCCCGTCCACCTGAGGGACGTCCACTACCTCGCGAGCTACTGCGGTCGCCTGCACCGCTAGACGCGGAATACAGCGACGAACAGGACGACGCGAACCAGGACTAGACCCCCCCACTAGACAGACAACACCCACGGATTAGACACCGCACGGATACGACGCCCACGACGAGAACGAAGAGAACACATCGCTTCCTTCGTTCAAAAAGAAGCAACAACGACCTATCCCCCTCAGGCTCAAGCCATTAGGCCAGAGCCTTGGCCGTCAGGCCTAAATAAACAACCAGGCGTAAGGCCTGCGAGGAATGGCCCGGGTAAGGAGGTACGCCTCGAAGCCCGTACCACACCCGTCTTCAGGCGAGTGAGAGGACCCCCTACTTGTACTTTATAATTTTTTCGCCTCGCGAGCTCCTGCGATCACCGTCTCCGCGGCCCGATGCGGATGACGACGGCGACGACGAGGACGACGCGACGGGCGAGAGGGCGACACCACGCATTATGACACCACCGGATATGACACCACCTGACGACGACTTTGAGGTCTGGGAGCTAATATTCCCAGACCTCCCCACCGAACCAGACATCCCATAGGTCACCTAGGTGACCTGGGCTCACGGCCCAAATACCGTCACCCTTAGGTCACCTAGGTGACCTTGGCCTACGGCTGAAACACAAACCGGGCTTAAGTGCCCGCGAGGAACTGCCCCGGCAAAGAGGTACGCCTCGAGGCCCGCACCCCGTTTACCCCCACCCGGGGAGTAAGCGAGAAGACCCTGCTGCGGTTTATAATTTTTCTGTTTTTTATATAGGTACACGATTAAATTCTATATTATCGTATAGTGACAGTTAAATTGTTACAGTTAAATAGTCAAAATGGGTTTTAAATTTATTCATAAAATAACCTTTGTTAAATAGATGCCTGCGATTGAATAGGTATACTGAAAACGATACGGCATGGCCCTTAAAAATGCGAATAAGTCAGAAATTTGTTCCACTTGTTTGTTGTTTTCAATTTGTTGTATTTTTTATTCTTATTTAGTTTTTATGAAAGTAGTAATTCTAGCCGTGTAGGACCCCCATAAAGCAATACATCATCCTCCTGCCCTTATCCCACTCTAAGTGGGGTCGGCACAACATGTTATAAACATGTTGTCACATGATTTGGCTGCGTTTTTACGACCGGCCGCCTGCCTGACGTCAACTTACCTTAGTCGCCTTTTACGACACCTCGGTAAGAAATGAGGTTGGTCTATTCTACTCAGCCGGATACCACACGGCGGGTCGACTTACCTTTGTCGCCTTTTACGACACCTCGGTAAGAAATGATGGTGGTATGATAAAGTAATACGTGACAGTATTAATTTAACGGCTTAAAACAAAGGTTTAATTCTCAAGTCAAATATTTTTTTATTCAAATTGGCGTTTACAAGAACTTTTAAATCTAATAGCAATGAAGCTACGACTGGTTTGAAAAGATTCTCTCACCGTGAAGAACCAGTGAAGAAACAGTAAGAAACTCGGCAATCACTCTCTTAAATAAATATGTCAATAATCTATAATTATTATAAAACAAAGTCTCCAAAAGCTGTCTGTCCGTCAGTATGTGATCGATTTTCTAAAAAATCTGCCGAATTTTTACTGTACGGTTTTTACTAAAACATAGTGTATTACTTCCGGATAGTAAAGATTGATCATACATTACAGTTTTATGTTGTTTAAGCTGTGATGGCCCAGCGGTGCGACCGTGTGAATCTCTAGAGACGATCACGGGTTCAAACCCGGGCAGACACCAATGAGTTTTTCTCTTAAAACTTATGTGTCTAATTGATAATCAATTTATCACACGCTTTTCGGCGAAGGAAAACATCGTGAGGAAACCTGCATATCTCTAGAGAATTCTGGAGGTATGTGCAACCTACCAATCCGCATTGGAGCAGCGTGGTAGGTCTTAGCTCCAATCCTTCTCTCCAAAAAATTGAGAGAAGAGGCCCATTCTCAGCAGTGGGATAGTAACTTACTATAGGATAGGCCGTTACTTACTTTATGTTGTAAAGATCGCGCGGTTGTAAAAAAGTTACCTGCTGTGAGCTACATTCGGGTGTGCCGTGTAAACCAGAAGAGATACACTAAAGTAAGGTCTTAGAGAATAGTAGATCTACATAAATACAACAAAAAGTCTGCGGTAACATGTCTCTACCTCTTATGGTTAACTTACAATAACTACTTTTATGTTGAAAATTTCCATTTGGGAAAATTTTTGTGATTCACTGATTTCCACGCAGGCGAAGCCGCTGGCACAGCTATAAAACAGATAATAAAAAATATATGATATATATATATATATAATATAATATATAGAACCTGGATATTATATATAGTGGGTAATATATAGTCCTAGTAATTTTTTACAAAAAAAAACACCAAAAAAGGGAAAAAAATATCTCGGGGCTCGATCCTTGGTATATTCATTTCTAGAGACCGCCCGTTCCCCAAATAAGCTACACAGACTTGAAAATTAACGGCAAAAATAGTGTATTATATTAAATCTAAATGTTAGTATTTTTATCCAAAAACAGGGATAAAACGAACTTTTTTTAAACCTAGCTAGATCGATGTTTTTCCACCAAAACTCCCTACACGCTGAATTTCAGAAAAATCGTTGGAGCCGTTTCCGAGATTCCCAATATATATATATATACATTAAAGATTAACTCATTTCACTCATATTACAGATAAAAAATATATAAGCTATAAAATATAATAAAGAAAATATAATAAAAATATAATTTGCCGCTGGTTTCGAGGCGTCGTCTTAATAAAAGTGGCTGGAGTTTGGCCTCATCAAAGTGTAGGCGCGCCCTGGAGAAATCAGCCGCGTCGATATGTGCCCGGGATAATGAGCGCCGGTACAGCCTTATCTTATTTGTAAAGGATATGTGACAATATGCCTTCATTATATATTTAGCGATATAAGCGGCGCTTAGGCATCAACTATATATCAACGATATTATCATCCTCCCAATATGTTTAAACCATGATGTTACTATAGAAGAACAGGCCAGGGAATTTAATGAATCACTGATCTTAATTAATAACTTTTATTAATATCACTGGAAGGCAACTGTCCGATCACAATGAAGTATATTAAGAAGTAAGACAGCAAACATGGCGCATGCTGCTTTTATAGAATTAATTAAGGGTGGCCAGTTTATAAAATAAAATGTAATGATTTTTCTAACAAATAAAAGCATAAATGCTAACAGTTACATGATTTGGTTACGTATTTTACGACCGGCCCCCTGCCTTCGGTAAGAAATGAGCGTGGTCTATGCTACATAACCCGGATACTACGCTGTTATTCAAATTACCTTAGTCGCCTTTTACGACACCTCGGTAAGTGTGGTCTATTCTGCTGAGCTGGATAGCATACGACGAGAATTGTTTTTCTAATTATATAATATTTGCTATGATTTATTTCACGACATTGATATATTTTACAACATTTATATAATCTTAAAAATAGAATAAGAAAAATATTGTATTAAAACATTAAATAGTTAAGCGTCTTAACTTATTGATTTTTGTGTAATTTTTTTTAGTGGAAACTTTATTGATGTATGATACATTTATATTTAAATATTTATATAATAAAAAAACTAATAAAATAATAAGAATATAAACAAAACTTAAACAAAGATTAGGAAAGAAAGAAGAAAGAAAGAAAGAACATTTATTTCACCTTCCGTGATACACAGTTGTTAACTATAACAGAACTTTAATACATAACACAATAGAACAAAAACATACCAATAACATAAAACAACATTACATAAATAAATTGCATAGCACAAGAAAAAAAAAATGGTCAGCTACAGCTCAGAATAAATTAAGCATAATTCTATCGCACAACACTGTTTTTCAGCAGTAGCCAGGACCGACACAGTTTAATTAAGGATATATACAAGTATATCCTTAATTAAACTGTGTCGGTCCTGTGTAATTCATTAATTAAATGATTGGGTTAATCTGTATATGTTTATGAACTGCTCTGTGCAGATATGTAAGCAAATATATTTGTATGTATTTAAAGAATACATACATTGACATAAATGTATGAAATGAAGTTAACATAGTACATCTATGAACATAAAATTTGAATCCATCGCCGTAACGCGCTAGAAAAACGAAAACGGAATACTCTGCAGGGAATCGGGAAAAGGGAAAATGGTTGCTTCCATCAAACGCAACCGTTATTAAAACGAAGCTCCCGATTGGCCTCACACATAAGCTCTGAAGGAGGGTGCATTCGCACAAAGGTATAGAATATGTGGCCGGTGCTAAACATTAACGATTATAGTCGCCAAGTCACGTCTAATTGCGAGAATGGATCGCCTTATGCAATAGATAAATAATTAAAGAAAGTTCCTAAAAATAAATCTTCCTAATATAAATCGTACAGCCGCCGTGTGGTATTCGGCTGAATAGAATAGTACCTCATTTCTTACCGAGGTGTCGTAAAAGGCGACTGAGGTAAGTCGACCCGCCGTGTGGTATTCGGCTGAGTAGATTAGACTACCCTCATTTCTTATCGAGATATCGTCTAAAGCGACTAAGGTAAGTTGACCCACAGTGTGGTATCCCCTGTGTGTGGTGTACTGCAGTAGACTAGATCACCTTCATTTTTAATTGAGGAGTAGTAAAAGGGGACTAAGGGGTAAAAGGGAAACGGGGCGAAATGATTGTTGAGTTTGTGATAGTGAACGTGTGTAGTGCTTTGTGTATTGTGGTGGCAGTGGTGGTGGTTTGTTCATGTGTTTTTACGAATCCTGCTTGTATCAGGCATAAAAACGGATTATCCACTCTACATTTAGCAATATACATATTTTCTATTTTACTTCATCGCGAATTATAGCAAAATAATTTTATTATTACTTTTGTATTACGGATCTCCACAAAATAACGCCTAATTCCATAAATAATTCAAATCTTTCGGCAGTCCAGGGAATGCGAATTTTCTCCTCTAACTACATCTCTAAGGCATCTACCTGTCTACAGTTACTTGCTCATAGTGTTCATTGATTAGTATTAATGTATAATTAAGAAACAATCCTGTGGTTTGTTTGAAAGAAAGAAAAAAAACTTTTATTTATGACGTTTTACATCTAACGACACGAATAATTATAATAAATTTATTTATAAAAGCGCGGTGTGACGCCATAAAATGGGTAACCACTCGGCTTTGGTTCGAATTTGAAACCCGAACACCGATTTTCAGTGGCTGCCATTTTGTTACATACGGACGTCAGCAACAGATAACAGCTAAACTAACTTACGATATATATGTATGTAGGTGTAAGTGTATATAGTATAAGCTTGTGTAAATGTATAAATTAAAACTTTAATTAATTTAAACTATATATTTTAAACATCATTTTTATTTATTTATATTTGTATGTACACTAATATATTTATAAAACTAATGCACAATGTTTCAATTTTGTTTTAAGTAATCAACCATATAAGTAGTGCAAGTTTCGGATGAAGCCGTCCCAACTAATTGTAAGCGCGCGTTATCGCGAGACAAACGCGTTGGTGCTGCAACGCATAACCATTACCACTTTTTGGTTTCGAGAAATTAGCGCCTTTTTGCATTGCGCCGTCCCGCGGCGATAGTGCTCCTGTATTGCATACTCTTTTGTTCTTTAATTCTTTTAGATATTGTATTGAGTTTTTTCCGCACGATACTGTAATTGCTGAAAATTTAACTATTTTCATTATGCGAGTGAATGTATGTATGGTTGCGCAACCTGGTCGCTGACTTGTTGTTAGCAATTTAAACATTTGTATATTTAGATAATAATTATTGTATTAAGTTTAGTGTATTATAAATATCGGCATTAGTCTCAATAATGTAGTCTTAACTTAAGAGGATTTTAAAAATGGAAGGGGAATTCATTTTGGCGGCATTCTGTTCTGACGAAAAATAATTGTTATTAAAGTAATTAAGAGTAATAGTGTTTAAGAATTGTTTTGATATATTTTGGAAATCTTTTCTAAGTATTTTTATACTATGGACGTTATAAGGAAGCTAAAAGGCAACCAATTTCGTAACTCATCGAGATCATAAAACGAATTAGTTGTTCCGTACAAGAACTAAAATATCGAACCAAACTCGATTGATAAATAAATCAAAATTGATAATAATATTATCATTATTTCATATGATTAGGCTATTAGATTATTCGAAAATTTCAAAATAATGACATAACGTTTTAAGTTTTTCGAAGTAAGAAACCTATGTATTTTCAGGCATAGACGAAGATGTACGTAAAATTTCGTACAAACCGTTCACTTTTGATAGCGGTACAGCAGTAGAGTAACGATTGTTGCGACTGGTAGTGAATGTGTGTAGTGCCCGTGTAGTAGTGTGGTAGATATTTTATGTTGGTAGGTACGAAATCTGCCTGAATTATACATTTAGCTTAACATATTTTTTTTCGGATCTCCAACAGCATTACATCCTGTCCTACTAAATGCGAAAGTTTGTGATATAGATGTTTGTTACTATTTCAAGCGAATCTGCTGAACCAATATCGATGAAATTTGGCACAATTATTCCTTATACACCGGAGTAACGTATATGATAAATCCTGTTAATACTTCAGGAATAGAATGACATTGAAAAGCGCCATCTTTTATCAACATATTATCACGCGACAACAGTCCGCGCAAACGAAGGTGCGGGTAAAAGCTAGTATTATATAATCCAAGAAATATCCCCTATAGTTTTAAATAAATTATCTAGTACTAGTTCTAGAAGATCACATCGTTCTTAGTTACAGTGTGACTAGTTACTTATACTATTTAGTTATTTTCATCGTGGGTTATTGCAAAATATTATTATTATTATTGAGGACTTGCGCAAAGTAACGCATTATTCTATAAAGTTTGAAATGTTTAAGTTTCCAAATGTATTTAATGAAGGCTTATATTCGGAAAAACTGTACTAACATTCTTAATGCAAAAAATAGTTATTTTATCTCGCTTTACGTAAAATTTTGGCTTAATTCTTTTTCAATAAGTGACGATTCAGTTAAGGGACGTCTAGCGGGATATATAGGGAGGTCTGGATAAAAGGTATTCGACTTTCGAACGCCAATTAGTTTCTTTGACGTGGATTAACTGAAGAACAAAATGGCGGCTCGGTGCGCCGTCAGTCGCTTAATTAACATTCCGCGCCGTGTCAAGACGCGAATTAAACTGGTATCACTCCGCACTTATTGACAGCGGCTCGCGTACCGGTACGGTGCTAGATTAGGGGTGACACCTATAACTTCAGCTTTAGCTTTGCTATTACAGCAGTCTAAAAACACTATTAAAGAGAGGCTGATACAAAAAGCCTATTTTACTATTAAGGATTATTTAGGCGATAAGAATGCGTGGATATAGATATTGTTCGACACTGTACAAGATAGAAACGATTAAATGTAACTAGTATTAAGAATTGTATTTTTAAAAGAGTAACCGCCGAGTTTCTTGCTGGCTCTTCTCGGTAGGAACAGCTTTCAGAACCAGCAGTAGAGTTGACGATTCAAAAGCACTTGTTTAAAAGTTTATTTGAATAAAGAATAATTTGAATTTGAATTGAATTTAAATTTAAGTGGTTAAGTGAGCTGGTTTATCTCATCACGTTTCACAATAATTTCCGTAAGTGACAATGTTTGTTTTTAAAAGAAACATTTTTTCCCAACACATTTAATTTTAATGAGCGTAAAAGAAAAACTTGAGTATCTCAAAGTTTATATTAACAAATCTTATTTCATATTTTAAAGTTTGATAACTAAATTATTTTCAATTCCAGCTCTGGTCAGAATCAGGTGATATCATTATCCTTCTTCCTACTTTCTACTAATCCTACTTTCCCACTAATATTATAAATGCGGAAGTTTGTGAGTATAGATGTATTTTTGTTACTCTTTTACGGCGAATCCGCTAAACCAATATCGATGAATTTGGCACAATTATTCCTAATACACTGGAAAAACATATAGAAATCCTGTTAATTCTATAGGAATAGGATGACATTGAAAAGCACCATCTATAAACGAACTATCACACAACAGTCCACGCGAATTAAGTCGGGGGTAAAAGATAGTAAAGTCATAAATGCAACAAGAAAAAATAAACATCTAAAATTATCTTTATTTCAATGAAGAAAAGCTATATTTAATAACAAGTTCAAACTTCTTCTTTTAATGACAAACAAAAATATTTTTTGTAATTGCAATATATCAAATACATTTAAGGATAATTCTTTAATGAGTAATACTTCAAATAAAGTACCTTTTAAATTCTAGTATTTACAATTCTATTTTTTTGTTACCAACATGTTGATGTTGGTAACAACAACTGGAACTATGACTGATTCCTGTCAAATTACTTTCTAATATTAACGATAATATTTAACAATAGATAATGTTTTTGGTAGTCATTGAGTCAGCTGTTGTGAAAATATTTTACAGTCACTATCAGTGTGTCCAAAGATATTTGTCACTATTAATCTCAGTTAGCCAGAGGGCCATCGGTACATAAATAGGATACGGCATTTAGAATTTAGAATTCTACTAAACGGACAATTTAGAATTGATTAAATTTTGAAAATATTCTTTCACGCTACCACACCGCGAGCCGCGTCCCGGAGCGGCCGTGAGACGAACATTCGACAGCTCCCGTTACCGAATCGACACCGGAATCTACTACATTAATGCTCCGACGACTGGATATAGTGCGGTATTTAGAGCTTGACGTGATATAAGAAATGGGAAAATTTGTATGTCCACTACGCTTTCGTGTAGCTTGGACAAACTGCTGGACTAATATTGACCAAATTTAAGCACTCATTCCAAGTATGTAGAATAGAAAACTACCTGTTTTTGTTTTATGACACGAAAAAACTTCAATAAAAAATATTACAAAATCGGCAAAATTTAAAGTTTCCCTTGCATGCGCTAAGTAAACGCTGAAAGTTATTCAAAAATCATGTATTACGACATTGTTCCCCTCTTAATGTTCTATATAAAAGTCCATGACAGCATTTGTGAAGCTTTTAAGGTTAACCCACTATAACCATTCTTATGGTTATCAAAATACTAGTTTTATTTGTTTATTATTTATTTTTTCTCAGTGCACTATACACAGGTACATTGGTTTTCATGTTTCCACGCAGAAGGAGCCGCTGGCAATTTGTAGTATAAAATAAAATATTGTGTGGCAAACTTTAAAATGTACACTGAAAACTCGTGACTCTAAAATGCTTGAAACATAATCTTTAAATCGGTAAAAGGAAGCACTGATTAATTTTTTTTTTTTTTAGTTCTTAAGTTGTTTTTTATAGTAGATTAGCAAAAACTAATACGTATCTACTACGTACGTACTTAATACGTATTTTTAATTAGTATTAAAACACTATTAAAAAGTTAAATAGGGTTATGGAGTGCGATAAGTGTGAATCAATAATTATTATTATTATTAATAAATTATAGAAGTAGGCGTTACTTTGCGGAGATCCATAATACAAAAGTAATAATAAAATTATTTTGCTATAATCCGCGATGAAGTAGTTATTTTAATATATCCACTGTAAAGGAGAAGGCCTATTCTCAGCTTTAAGACAGTATCAAGCGTAATATTTTTTGAAATACCCTTAATGGGATAATGACTTAATAAAGAGAAAAAACGGTTCACATGTATTTAGCGAACAACCTCATTCTCTTGCCTATATTAATGCGGCCAATTTGTAAGAGGTTCCATAGTCTTCGCTCGGAACAGCAAGTGAATACAGCACTCAATTATAAGTCTTATTGTAATTGAATAGAATTGAAAATGTAATTGTTTGTTCTGTCGATGCGTGCACGTTCGCCTTAATTCGAAACACTAATTTGTGTTTAATTAAACAAGGTATCGAGTGCTTGGTTTGGGTGTTCCTTAGTAATAGGTTGCTGTTGGTTTGGATGGGGTGTAAATAAAAAAACTAGTCTCAATGCGTTCTTATATTGTTTTAAATAGCTACGTCTGGTGAACGGTTTTTGCAATACTTCATCATAATCATTTTTCTGCCCCTATTCCCCTTTAAGTGCGGTCTTAAATGCGGGCGACCGGCCGCCTGTCTGATATCAACTTACCTTAGTTAGTTATATTTTACAACACATCGGTAAGAAAGAGGGTGGTCTATTCTACTCAACCGGATATCACACGGTGGGTCAATTTACCATGGTTGCCTTTTACGACACCTCGGCGAGAAATAAGGGTAATCTACTCTATTCAGCCGGATAAGAAAGGGCGGGTCAATTTACCTTGGTCGCCTTTTACGACAACTCGGCAAGAAATTAGAGTGGTCTACTCTACTCAAGCGGATACCACACGGTGAATCAACTTACTGTAGTCACCTTTAACGACATCTGGGCAAGAAAGAGGGTGGTCTATTCTACTCAACCGGATATCACACGGTGGGGTATTTGAAAATACTATTTCCACTTAACTTGAAAGTAAAGCCATTAAAGCCCAGCCTAACTCGTCCTTAATAAGTTTTCAGTTATTTAAATCCAATGGCACGAAGCGATGGAGACAATGGTATCTGATGGACTAACTTTAGAACAAGGCAAAACTCATTTATCCACCTCAATACAAGACGGTGATAGCATCTTAATGTTATCAGTAATCTTGTAATAAAAGGCCCAAAATGCCAATAAAACAAAGATATACAGTCACTAGATATATCACAATATATATTTCATTACTCACGTTTGAGGAAGATAGATGTAATTTGTAGAATTAGGCGTTACTTTGCGGAGATACATAATACAAAGTAATAATAAAATTATTTTGCTATAATCCGCGAAGAAGTAAAATAGAAAATATATATAATGCTAAATGTAAGTGGACAATCGGTTATCATACCTGATACATGCAGGATTCGTAAAAACACATGCACAAACCTCCACCACCGCCACCACAATACACAAGCACTATATACGTTCACTATCACTAACTCAACAATCGTTTCGCCCCGCAACCGAAGCATCATCAGGAGATAGACTCCACGACCAAAATCGCAAAGCGAAGCAATACCCAAATAAGTTTAATTATATACTAATCGGTTCAACCCCACCCTTTATTTTATTTTGCCTGCGAACAAGTGTAACAAGCTTGAACTAGAAACCCTCACCCTCATTAACGAGCAGATAAATGTTTCATCATGAGAAAGCTCGGAGTCGCTCGAAAAAGCTGTGCTCAAAGTATCTTTGAGTGATCAAATCAGAAATCATGGTTTACGATGGATATTAAAATAGTATTGCATCGAAGAAATGATATAATACTCCATACTGAAATTTGGTACAAGTGAAGAAAAACAAAAGTAATGAGAATATTATTTTGCTATAATCCGCGATAAAAGAAAATATATGTAATGCTATATGTAGAGTGTACTATTCGTTCTCATACCTGATAAATGTAGAATTTAGTAAGAACTCATGCACTATCCGACACCAATAACACAACAATATATTTTAAGCAATCTTATTTATGTACATAAAAATATAAAGAATTATAAAACGATAGGTGATGTATACAATAGACAAAGCAGAAACCGACATAAGCTTGCGGCTCCTGCTTTGCGCCTTGCAAAAGTACGTAATTTGTTTGTGGGTTTTGGTATAAGATTCTATAATAAAATTCTGCAATCAATTTCAGCTTTGCCATTATATCAGTTTAAAAACACTGTTAAAAAGAGGCTGATACAGAAAGCCTACTATACTCTTGAAGATTATTTGGAAGACAAGAATGTGTGGATATAGCTATCTTTGAACCTGTACAAGACAGTAACGACTTAATGTAAATAGTATTAAGAATTATATTTTTAAAAGAGCAACCGCCGAGTTTCTTGCTGGCCCTTCTCGGTAGGAACAGCTTTCCGAACCAGCAGTAGAGTTGACGATTCAAAAGCACTTGTTTACAAGTTTATTTGAATAAAGAATAATTTGAATTTGAATTTGAATACACAAGCACTGCACACATTCACCACCACAATTTCAACAATTGTTTCGCCCCGTAACCGAAGTATTGTCAGGAGATAGACTCCACGACAAAATCACAAAGCGAAGGATTACCCAAGCAAGCAGAGTTACATAGTAATGAATTAAACCCCCACCATATGATTTATTTAGACCAGCTAGAAATAATAAGACATAACATAACATTTAATAATTCAAATAAAACCAAGGCTTTTATTTTTACTCAAAATTTCGTGACAAAATAATTGTAAAGAATAGGTTTACCGACCACTTCCAGTAATTTTGAGTTCGTTGGTAAAGTTATTTTATCAGGTATCGAGCAACATTTCCAGATATGAGTCAAACAAAGAGATCGCTGATACAGTCCTATGGCTGACACGGTTATTGGATTGAGCTAAGACAACTGGATGCGGCATATTAAAGGTATTCTAAGATTATTATTGTTGTCGCTGGCAACATTTTGCTGGGGTATTTTGAATAAAATACTTGTAACACTGAAGGTGAAGCCATCTTGACTCGCGACATTTTGGAGTCTTCGTGGTGTAGACGAAATGACTGGAGCGGCTTCAGTGTTCACCAGTGGAAGGAATAGAAAGGGAAGACAAAGTGGAGGTTTGGGAGTGTAGGCGATAATATTATATGTATATATATCCATCGATAATAATAAAGTACATTGGTGAACGAATGTTGCTCGGTAATTTTTAAATATATAAAAATTCAATTAATAAATTTAAAAAAAAATTGGTTTTATCTGGAATCGATCCTAGTTCAGAATTCAAGACCGCCCATTAATTAATTGAGCTATTGGCAGCGTAATTATCCTTTGCTATCATAAATTTATAGTTTTTTTTTTGTGCCTGAAAAAAAGGATAAAATGATATTTTTTAATGAAACCTAGCTATGTCGATTTTTCGCCCCCGAAACCCTCTACATATTAAGTTTCATGACAATCATTGCAGCCCTTTCCAAAATTCAGAAAACATACATACATATATACATACATACATATATATATATATATATATATATATATATATATATATATATATATATATATATATATATATATATATGCAAGATTAATTCATTTGGATATTAAACATATATAAATAAATATATGGGACACTTATAAATACGGTCATCCGTTCCCAAAGTAAACTTAATACTTGTGGGGGTGACATAAAACTGGTAAAATTATAATTCGAAGAATGGAAATAAAGAAATGAAAGAACAAAGAAAAAAATAAAGAAATGAAAGAAAAATGCAAAAAAAGTAAAACAAACAAGTTGCAGAAATGTAGGCCTTCTGCGGGAATCGGACTCGCGAACTCTAGAGCTGAAGGCATGTTCACTGCGACCTTGCTCTAACGGGCTAATTATTTAACCTCCTCCAATATCTCAATATAAAAGCTTACAATATACCGTATCCAATAACAACTTAAAAGCTGAAATCGTAGACTAAAATCACCATCCTTACATCCCATTAACTGTGCGAGTTCGGAACAAATTTGAGCCGATGTGCAAAGTTCGCGATACACCTTGTTTGTTGCTGCGCTATCGGATTGATAAAGATACTGTAAACAACGAGGGCCAGGTAAATGAGCTCCGGCCCAATTATCGATAGGACGTTGATAAATTGAATGAACGCCGTATGGTATCCGGCTGAGTAGAATAGACCAACCTCATTTCTTACCGAGATGTCCTAAAAGGCGACTAAGGTAAGTCGACCTGCCGTGTGGTATCTGGATTGGTAGAATAGACCATCCTCTTTCTTACCGAGGTGGCGTAAAATACGACAGAGGTAAGTTGACCTCAGGCAGGCGGCCAGTCGTAAAAACGCAGCCAAATCATGAGACAGCATGTTTATAACATGTTGTGCCGACCCCACTTAAAGAGGGATAAGGGCAGGAAGATGATGTTGATAAATTGAATGAAATGTTACTTCACTTACAAGAAGACGTACCTATTAAAATACTTTCAACAAAATCTATCTTAAAGTAGTATAAATTGAATGAAATGTTACTTGACTTCCTAACAAGAAAACGTTAAATACCACTCATCAAAATCTATCTTAAAATAACAAAAATATTAAAAACAATGCTCATGAGGCGTTTCAAAATTGTGAAATTCATAAAACTTGCCGTTAAGAAGTTACAATAAAATTATCTCAATCTCTGTTTTTTAAGAGAATATATGTAATGTGTGTATAAAGCAGACAACATTCACATAACTTATACATGTGGAACAAGTTTTATTGCTGCTCCTCTGCTATTAATTTTAGCGTGATGCCATATAATTTATAGCATTTCTCAACAAATGGACTATCTTACACTGAAAGAATTTTCCAAATCGGTTCAGTAGTTCCTGAGATTAGCGCGTTCAAACAATCAAACAAACAAACTCTTCAGCTTAATATATTAGCATAGATAATCTTCAATTGTGTAATCTACTTCACGTATAAGCATATTTCTTCTTAGCTTTGCGATTTTGTTCGTGGAGTCTATCTCCTGATGATGCTTCGGTTGCGGGGCGAAACGATTGTTGAGTTTGTGATAGTGAACGTATATAGTGCTTGTGTATCGTGGTGGCGGTGGTGGAGGTTTGTGCATGTGTTTTTACGAATCCTGCATGTATCAGGTATGATAACTGATTGTCCACTCTACATTTAGCATTATATATATTTTCTATTTTACTTCATAGCGGATTATAGCAACATAATTTTATTATTACTTTTGTATTATGGATCTCCGCAAAGTAACGCCTAATTCTATAAATTATATTTCTTACTCTTTATTTATACCTTTCTGTAGGTCGTAGATTATAGTAAAATTATATACATATATTAGTATTACTTTTGTATGAATCTATAAATTATTTAAGTTATAAAAGTTTGAATATAGACATATTTCGCACGCAATCCCTTAATAATGTAATAACTACAGGCCGTTCGAGCTTAAAGCTTATCCATCACGCGTTTATCCGCAATCACAATAAATAACTGGTAATGTTCGGGTAAATATTCATATATTAACAGGTAAGTGTCACTTACGTTGAGTTATACCGTCTACCCCTTTAGGCGAACCGACGCCATTATCATTAATTTAAAATATTATTTACTGTTTTAAGCCGTATTTGGATAGGACGCGGGTATTTAATAATTGCCACCAGGAGTTTATTTATTTAAAATATAATAAATATATTTAATTGTATAGAAAATATGTGAAAATATAATGTAATTTGTGTATAAATATATAATTCTTTCCGCGTCAAATATGTTCGCTTATACGCAAACAAATTGTTTTCAAGCTGTCATAAGGAAGAAGACCGCATCTTTACTAACAAGACTGCGGTCCAGCTCCAATAGTATTCTGAAGACGTTAATATGTAAGATGGACTCGCCTAGCATGCATCATTTTACAAAGGTGCTTGTGTGGCAGTCCTAAAGTCTTTTTTATTTTTTTGTACTACTAACATTTTTTATTTTTTAATCTAATTTAAATTTTATATATATTTTTATTATTTTTATTATTTTCCTTTTAGAAATTTTGTCAAAATTAATTTATATTACTAACAAAGTGGACCCTGGTTGTCTGAAATAAAGATTTATTATTATTATTATAATCATCATCCTTCTGCCCTTTATTCCACTGCCTGCTTGCCTGACGTCAACTTACTTTAGTCGCCTTTTACGACACCTCAGTAAGAAAGAGGGTGGTCTATTCTACTCAGCCGGCTATCACATGGCGGGTGAAATTTCCTTAATCACCTTTTACGATATCTCGGTAATAAATAAGGGTGGTCTATTCTACTCAGCAATACAATAGCAATAATATACATGATAATTAAAATGGGCGATGTAATGGACAAAGTAGGAACTGACATAAGCTTGGGGCTTCTGCTTTGCGCCTTACAAAAGTACGTAGGTAAGTCGTTTATAGATTTGGGTATAAGGTTCTATAATAAAATTCCGCAATCAATTACAGCTTTGCCATTAGAACAATTTAAAACACTAATAAAAGGCTGATACATAAAGCATACTGTTGAGGATTACTTAGATGATCAAATGTGCGGATTTAGCTACTCTTCGACCCTATTCAAGACAAATGTATTAACACAAATGTAATAAGAATTATATTTTAACGCCGTGTGGTATCCGGCTGAATAGAATAGTACCACCCTCATTACTTACCGAGGTGTCGTAAAAGGCGACTAAGGTAAGCCGACCCGCCGTGTGGTATCCGGCTGAGTAAAATAGACCACCCTCATTCTTACCGAGGTGTCGTAAAATACGACTGTGGTAAGTTGACGTCAGGCAGGAGGCCGGTCCTAAAATACGTAGCCAAATCATATGACAACATGTTTGTAACATGTTCTGCCGACCCCACTTAGAGTGGGATGAGGACAGGAGGATGATGATGTAATAAGAATTATATTTTGAATAGAGCAAACACCGAGTTTCTTGCTGGCTCTTCTTGGTAGGAACAGCTTTCCGAACCAGCAGTAGAGTTTATTCAAAAGCACTTGTTTGCATGTTTACTTGAATAAAGAATTTGAATTTGAATTGTATTTGCTGTTACATCCAACATCGCCTTCTCAGACCTTCGTGCGGTAAAGGATTCCAATAATACTGCCGTGTGTCATAGTTACTGTACAATTGGTCGAAGTCAAACAATGCAGTAACGCGCAAGTTAAACCTTTATGAATTATAGTTTAAGTTTCTGTCTTCATATTGTTTACCTTGTCGTTTACCAATGCTAAGTGATTAAGAATACAGTTATATGGACAGTGGTGCTGTGGAGTGGGCATTGATATGTTTTTTTTTTTAATTTTTATTGTTGGTACATACCGTAATTGTTATTATCCAGTTAGAATGGATCATGTAAAAAATAATTATTTATGTGTAAAATAATTATACATAAAATAATTGTAATGTGTAAAATGATTATGATTCACGATTATAGCAAAATGCTTTTTTTTATTACGGAAGTTCATAAAAATACGCATAATTCTATATGTAGGGATTCCATCACATTCACACACACCTACATACATACCTACATACATACAGTCACTAAACTTACACACTACATCTCACACATCTACACCCGCGGTACATCATATACTTTCCACACTTACCCACTGCCGCAACATAGTCACCCTTCCCGCTGCACTCGAAACAGTTGGCCGGCCGACCTAGCAGTGGCCTATCATCAGCCGATGCGAAGCGAGCGTTTCTTTGTAGTTGCGATCGTTTTCTCTAGTTTAGTTATATATTTCCTTTTACTTGCTTGTATACTGTGTACCTCTGTACACAGTACACTGTGTACTTTGTGTGTGGCATATTACACGTATGAACATTGTGATTTGTGTACAATTTCTCCTCGTCTACTTTTACTACCAACCATACCGGCACCGCCATACTATAAATTAAGCATCATCACTACATATTATAAAACAAAGTCCATATTTCCCTATGTACGCATAAAACTTTAAAACTACGCAACAGATTTTGATGCGGTTTTTTTTAATAGATAGAGTGATTCCAGAGGAAGGTTTGTACGTATAATAACATTTAATACAGAGTAAAGAAATACTGTAATTTTTGAGGTTTCTGTAAATAATTACATTTTTTTCCGCTTAAATTGCAAACGCAGGCTAAACCCTACGAGATCTATCAAAATAATGTACAAAATATTTGTACACCTTGAAAAGGTCTACAGAAAAGTCCGCGATGGTATATGTCTATCTCTTATGGATAACCCACTATAGCACTTTTTGTCATTTACTTTTTACGAAAAATAATGCCTTATTTTTGAAGCAATTTTTATACAATACAGCATTAATCCTTATCCAATTAAGTACCTTAAATAAATTTTTTTTTTTTTGAAATGAAATGAAATGAAATTTATTCGGAACAATAAAAATGCACTTATACAATGGCAACGAAGACACTGCAAAAGTATAAACTGCGCTGCAGGTGTCAACGCCCGCCTCGTTACAATTTAACAATAAACAGTGTTCCAAATGATAACTAAACTAAATTATGTTAATGTTAAGAATATTTAAATATTTAATAAATTTTACAAGTAAGTTTATATTATAAGTAAGATGTGTGTGTGTGTGTGTGTGTGTGTGTGTGCGTGTGTAAGAGAGTAAATGGTTAGTGTGCAATTGTCAATAGTTTTTCGGTCTCATCATAAGATAGTGACTGCAGCCATGCTTGGCATTTAGATTTGCATGCAGATGTAGCCAAAGAATAGATATTAAGAATTTTATTTACTCTATTGTAAAGAAGGGAACTCAAGCGCGGATAGTGACGATTTCCCATCGCAGTCCGAGATGGCAACAGAGTACATACCGTATGACGTCTACGTTTTGAATTTATTACAATGGGATTATAACTTAATTCAGAGTGCTTGCGAAGAATGGTTTGCAAGATAAACAATTGCCGGACAGTCAAAACTTTACACATTGAGTATAATCTAATGGTAGGGAAGTAAATAGGTTTTTTACACATAACTTTTAGTATAGCTCTTTGAGTCCGCTCGAGTCGAAGCATTGAAGTTTTGGCTCCTCCACCCCAAGATATGATGCAATACGACAAAACCGATTGTGCCAGTGCATAATATACTGTCATTAAGCATTCAAAATCCACTACATCACGTAGTTGCTTAAAAACATAAATAAGTTTTCTTTGCCTCGATACCACAGCATCAATTTGATATTTCCAAGTCATGGTATCATCCACAATTACACCTAAGTACTTAGTATGTTTGGAGCGTGGGAGCACATTACAGTTACATGAAACATTACAAATATTGAGACAACTATGTGCGCGAATAGAAAAGGATGGAGAAGCTTGCGCAGAAGAACGAGCAGCAAAGGTGATATATGTAGTTTTAGCTGTGTTGAGAGTTAGTAGGTTCTGGTTGAGCCAATCAATAACGACTTTTAGACAGGATTCTGAATGAACTTTGGCCTCATCCCAACTTTGACCGTTAATAAGCAGTACTGTGTCATCGGCATAAGTTAATATCCTACAATTTGGAATTGATAACCTGCATAAATCATTTATATAAATGAGAAAAAGAGTAGGACCAAGGACGGAACCTTGTGGAACTCCGTATTCAATTGGTTCCTCATTGCTTGTAAAAGTATTGATTTGAACATACTGTGATCGATCAGTTAAATAGCTTTTGAAAAGATTGTAGGAAAGACCTCTAATGCCAATAAGTTCAAGTTTATTGAGAAGCAACGGAATGGAAATACTGTCAAAGGCCTTAGAAAGGTCAAGAAAAATGGCAAGTGATTTTAATTTGTTATTTATACTTTTAATTATCTCAACTGAAAACACAAGAACAGCGTCTTCAGTGGATACTCCAGAACGGAATCCAAATTGATTATCAGATAGTACTTGAGTTTTATAAAGATAATTAAGAAGCCTTTTGTTTAATATTTTTTCAAATATCTTAGACAAGGTAGTCAGTACTGAAATTGGGCGGTAATTTGTAATACATCCTCTATCACCGTTTTTATAAATTGGATGTACAACAGCTTTTTTAAGAGCTCTTGGAAAGGTTCCATTAGTTAAGCACAAATTAAACACGTGATTTAGTGCAGGAACAAGAATATGTGCGGCGGCTTTAACGACTGAGGAAGGAATACCGTCCCAACCTGTTGCACATTTTTCCTTAATATTATTTATTGCAATTTCAATTTCATTATTGTTGATGTCGAATAGAGCCATAGTATCAAGTTTATTTATTCTAAAAGGTGTCAAAGAATTTGTTTTTGGTGGAGTAATTTGATTTGCAAGATTTTTACCCACATTAGCAAAAAAGTAGTTAATTTTGTCTACAGACTGGAATGGATCACTACAAATATTAATTAAGTCCACAGGAGTAGATTCCCTTGATTTCAAATTTATAACTTTTTTTATCAAATTCCAGGTTTTCCTTGGATTACCTTTGGCCTTCTAAAATTCATGCTGTTCATGCGCACGTTTGACTTTCTTTAATAAGTTATTACAGAAGTTACGATAACGAATAAAAATTGTTTTAACAGTTAGATTTTCGGGCTGCTTCTTGAATTTACGATATAAGTTGTCCCTGTGTCGCATACATTTAAGAAGACCAGGCGTAATCCAGGGTTTAATGATACGAAGTTTATGTGGAATATTGTGTGTATTACTATTGACTTTTATGCCATTTGAAATAATTTCTATAAGGATATCAGTCGCTCGATCCGGTTCGTGGCATTTAAGAACTGGTGAGAAATCACTTTGTTCCAGGTATTTTACTATGCCTTGAATATCCAGTCTATTATATGGTCGATTTGGCACTTCCGTTCTAATGTTTTTATTAGAGAAAAATAGTATTGGAGCATGGTCAGTTATAAGAGAATCCAAAACCAAAGTTGTAACATAATTAGCAGATTTGAAGAAAATATGGTCCAGACAACTACCCTGCCTTGTCGGAAATAAGTGACCAGGGAGCAAACCGTGTGTTGCTAACATATTTAAATAGATATCAACATTTAAGTCAGAATTTCCAGGAATAATATTTATGTTCATGTCTCCAACAATTATAACATTTTTAAAAGGCTTTAATAGCGTTAGTGCTTGGTCCAAACTGTTGAGGAACGGATTAATATTTTTGTACGAAGGAGAACGATAGAGTACTATGAGAGCAAAAGAATTGGAAAATTTTAAAAACAGACAGTTTGAATCAACTATATCAGTAGATTCTACGGTGTATTTTAAATCTTTCCTGACGTAGACAACGACTCCATCGTTTTGATTACTCCAGGTAGATGCTTGTAAGTGAAACCCATCAAGAGAAGGAAGAATGGGGGATTTACTAAGCCAACATTCAGTCAGAACAATGATATCGAGCTCAAATTTTATTCTTTGTAATAATACTAAAAGACTAGTGAAGTTACAATTTACACTACGAATATTTACGTGCATAAGCTTGAGTATTTCGGATTCATTTGTTAAATATTTTAAGCTATCTTCAGGAGAGCAAATATAGGATTTTGATAAGGAAAGTAATTCAATATCTTTTCCAATCCTAGTAATATCTGTCATAAAGGAAATATTAAAATACTACAGAGGAACAAATTAATGAACAATATGGGCATATAAGTAAAATAGGAATAATAAAAATAATTATGAGCGTAACTAGTATTAAATAAAATATATAAGTATAAAACGGCGCTTACGCACTGTGACCTTAACAAGCACTGCAGATGATTACCATTGTTATAAAAGTAACTTGTTAGACGGAACGTGGCTTGTTTTCGGACAGAATAGACGAAAAACTTTAACGTCAGCATGTGTGTGGGTGCAGGTGTAAGGAGAAATATAATGTTAAGTGTGATTGTTAAGTGTAAGTGTATAAATATTTGAAACATAAAATAGTTTTTACAGAAAAAAGTAACAAATGATTTTACTAAAGCTATAGAAATCACAATACAGTACTTGGTTATAAGATTTATAAAAAAATTGCACCAATACAATCGAAAAGCTACAACTAGTCATTGTTTCTGAAGTTCATTAAGGTCTGACTCGCACGATATTCGAATGAGAGGTCCTCCTTCTGTTTTACGAAGATAAATCTTACCATGCGAAAGCCAACAGAATCTGAAATTATTTGTTTTTGCATAATCTCTAGTTAAGAAGAAAACTCTTTTCATTTTGGCTGTAAGGTTCTCCGATATAAATACAGGCCGAGAAGGTCCTTGGATTTTTAAATTTTGAGTCGATAGTTTGTTGCTTCCTTTGTTAAATTTACGATATGCATTTATTATTTTTTCTTTCAAAATAACGCTGGTTAAATCTACAATTATTGTTTTGTTTGCGGGGTTCTTCGTCTTAATCTTCGTCTAATTGTTTATTTAATATAGATCAATATGGCCGTTTACAGCATGTAATTTAAGTGAACATTTTCGGAGATATTACAGATTTAAAATGCCGTGATGATGCCGCGCTTCGCCTATAACACTTCGACTTTAGCAGCGATGTCACTCTTTCAAGAGTTTGTTTAAAGACATTCTGTAGTTAATTGTAAAAATAAAATACATAGGGAAAAATGTTAAATAAATACGCAAATATGTACTATATGAATTTAGATATTCAAAGATAGCATGAAATCTTCTTGGAATAGGGAGAGGGAAATTGTTTTTCTCCAAATTTAACTCTTGCGGGTCACGGGCAGTAATGAATAAATCAAAACTACTGGATCGATTTTAATAAATTTTTTTCACTGAGTGACATGGGCTATATATTTTATATCCGTGCGAAGCAGGGGCAGGCGGCTTGTATATTATATTATATTTTTGCTAGTGCATGCAAGACTACGAGTATAAACTATGAATACGTCGATTTCGTCCCTCAGAGACCTTTTTGATCATTGTCATCTATCTATCCAACTAGTTTCGATCTAGCAAACTGTATTTTAACCTGATATTTCAACTAAGTGAATAGTTTTATTTCTTGCTGGTTTTTCTCCGTAGGAGCGAAGTTGTAAATCAGTGCTTGCTTTTTAAAAATCATTTAACAATTCCATAGTGCTTGATTGAATAAACATCATCTATCTATCCAACTAGTTTCGATCTAGCAAACTGTATTTTGACCTGCTATTTCAATTAAGTGAATAACTTTATTTCTTGCTGTTTTTTCTCCGTAGGAGCAAATTGTAAATAAGTGCTTGCTTTTTAAAAATCATTAAACAATTCCATAGTGCTTGATTGAATAAACAATATTACTGATTTAAATCAACAAGAGGTCTCCACCGCACCATATGATGTCATGCTACTTGAATTTAAACTTCGTCATTCAACGATCATCTTGCGGTGTTATATCAATCTGCAATAATGCCGCACTTACATGGTTATCTATTATGTATTTTTTTTAGTTTTCTTAAATAATGTTACTAAAACTCTGATCAATTAAGTATCTATATATAATATATAGTTGTACCTATAAGTTTATTGATAATTTTACTTGTCTTTTTGAATGAGTGGGACACCCAGCAATACGGGTTAGCATCTAGTGGTCCTTTTTATTAGTGTATAGTGAAATTTTATACCAATAAAGTATTTTCATTTTAATTTTTATACTACTGACAAATATCATCATCCTCCTGCCCTTATCCCACTCTAAGTGCGGTTACAAACATGTTGTCATATGATTTGGCTACGTATTTTACGACCGGCCGCCTGCCTGACGTCAACATACCTTAGTCGTATTTGACGACTCCTCATTAAGAAAGAGGGTGGTCTATTTTACTCAACCGGATACTACACGGTGGGTCAACTTACCTTAGTCGCCTTTTACGACACCTTGGTGAGAAATGAGGGTGGTCTATTCTACTCAGCCGGATACCACACGGCGGGTCGACTTACCTTAGTCGCCTTTTACGACACCTCGGTAAGAAATGAGGGTGGTACTATTCTATTCAGCCGGATACCACACGGCGTATACTAGTGACAAATATATGCAAAATATTTATTACGAACACAGCTCTATGCATCCCGAGTTCTGACGGCGCGAACTACACAAGATACAGTTCTCAAATACCAAGTTAAACTGAAGCAAGTTACGTGAGCCGGCCGATCGGCTTTGCGAAGAGGCAATTATCATTAATTATTATTAAACGGGACGCTCCGGTGATAAACGGGGGCCCGATAACTTGAGCAAATAATTCAACTTCGGGACCTCGGGATCTGCTTTGAGACGCGATCCAATATTGATAACCTTTTCCTTATTTCTTGACCTTATCTTAAATTTTTCTTACGGATATAAAGAGTGACTTTCTCTTAAACTAAATATGCTAGTAATACTACACAGTTTGCGTAAGGCGTACATAAAAGTAATTGCTGAAGTAACGGCCTGTTACTATCCCGCTGCTGGGCATAGGCCTCCTCTCTCCCTTTTTGGAGAGAAGGATTGGAGCAAAGACCTATCATGATGTTACAATGCGGATTGGTAGGTTTTTTACAAGAATTCTCTACATATATGCAGGTTTACTAGAATTCTCTAGATATATGCAGGTTTTCTCACAATATTATCCTTCACTGAAAATCGTGTGATAAATTGCACTTATCCATTGGACACATTTTAATAGAAAACCATGCGGGTGAAGCTGCTGGCACAGCTAGTAAATATATCCTGCCCATGTTATAAACATGTTGTCATATGATTTGGCTAGGTATATAGGACCAGCGGCCTGCCTCACATAACCTTACCTTAGTCGTATTTTATGACACCTTGGTAAGAAAGATAATGGTCCATTCTACTCAACCGGATACCACCTTGCTTATGATGGCGGGTCACCTTGCTTACGGCACCCCAGTAAGGAAAAGGGTCATCTATTCTACTCACCACGATACCTCACGGGGGTGAACTTACCATAGTCGCCTTTTAACCACACCTTGGTAAAAAATAAAGGTTGTACTATTCTACTCAACCGGATACCACACTGTGGGTTAACTTACCTTAGTCGCCTTTTATGTCACTTTGACAAGAAATGAGGGTGGTCTATTCTATTCAGCCGGATACCACGGCGGAGAAATTAGTAATTTCGATATAAGTAAATTTCCATTGCAGTATGTAGGTCCGTGAGGTTTAACTATATAGCTGATAAGGCCTTTGTATCTGAAAATAAATAAAATAGCTTAAATATGTCCGGCCTGGGACACAAATATTATTTTCGGCGGTGCCGTAGGGGGGTTCGTGAGGGTTCAGGTAGGTTTGATTGGCCATTCACGTTTAGATACGAATGGGTAGGACAAAATGCGTCGTTTGTGGACGGTAAGGGCTGTTCGACCTTTATTTGATGGAATCGTGCTTAGTCTTAAACACGAAATATGATAAGCCAATGTATTCAATCAATTCATTGTAACTGTCATTGCCATTGCCAATATATTCAATTCAATTCAATTCATATCAAGGAGTTGCAGTTTTAAAAAAATCGCGAAAGCGCAATTGGCAGGTATAATCAACCACATTTGAAGATTTTCTGATCTGACATAAAGAAATCAGTGTGGAAATAAGATTTTATCGCTTACCATGGCCCTGTGATAATTAAAACGTATGGTTCCTATTAACTCAAACCTTCCACAAGAATTGTACTACTTTTCAATAAAAACTGAACAATAATCCGTTAAAATAACCTATATTACTTGTATTAATTATTCACTGTAATAGCTCGGTTAAATTTATCCAGTTAACAGAAACGAATAAATATAAAAACTCTCTAAGGATTCCCAAAAAAAAATAGGTATCCGTAGGTAATAAAAATGTAATAAGGTGAAAAAAATTATTCATAAAGATCTGTCATCGCGTGCGCTGCGAAAACTATTGATGATAGAAAAAATAATGTTCTACAGTATTATAGAACGTATCTACAAAAAGTCTGCGATACCATATATCCAACAAATATAGTAACGCCAACATCTTTATTTATTTGATTATGAATGTTAGTGTAATTAAAAACTAAAAAACCTAAGTGAAATAAAACTTTTATGTTAATAAAAACAATTCTATAGTCCGACTTAGTAGATTTTCCACTGCCAGGAGATCGGTATGTCCGCGGGTGAAACCGCTCGATATTACTAGTATTTCTATATGAAGCCCATCTACCAACAAATATCTCAATCATAGAATGCTGCAAACAAAACCCCACCTGGCGGACCAATAAATAGCGGACAAGAAAAGCAAAACGTATGCGCGCCATCGGCTGCAAAGCCCCGTACAAATCTGGCCCGTGGATAGCCGCCTGATCGACAAATCCGGCAGATTACGGCTGATACGGGGCCATGTTTATGAGACAGCGCCGGACTCCGCCGGACTCCGGACTCCGGCTAGGGTTGGCATCGATTGGAAAACATGTAAATGTCACTTACATAAATATTTATATATTTTTTTACAATACAATAGCATTTACTGATTGGTCTGGCCCGTTGGCGCAGTGGGTATAAACCTTGCAGCTCGCAGGTTGCGGGTACGATTTCCAACATTTTCTATAAATCAATTTACTGGTCTTCGAGTCTAGGTATATTTTGTATTTAAGTATGTATTCACCAGTTGTCAATCACTTATAACAAAAGTGTTAAGTTACTTAGGTACTTTGGGGGACGGACGACCGTGTGTGTAAGTGTCCCATATATTTATTTATTTATTTTATTATACATATAACACTTCTAAACGTGTTTCAATACATACATAGAAATATATATCATCATACTCTTGCAGTTATCCCACTCTAAGTGGGTCGGCACAACACGTTATAAAATGTTTATCACCATACATATACCGGATACCACGCGGTGGGTCAGCATACTTAGTGGCCTATTACGTCACCTCGGTAAGAAATGAAGGTGATCAATTTTACTCAGCCGGATACCACACGGCGATTTTTCTATAATTTTTATTTTATTTTATTTCGACAGGATATTAAATATATACAAAACAATAAGCCAATTACAAGTTTTCACAAATAAATAATAATCCACGATTAAATAAATATATGTAATGCTAACGAACGAAAACGATTCAAATGTGCTTGCAAAAGCTTACTTCATGCTTATGTCATGTTTATCTCTCTACTATTTGATACGCTTGCACGGCTTAGTCGCTCTGTACGCTCTGTATATCGATGAAATTAGGTACAATTAAAGATTTTGTACCGAGCTCACACATATCGGTAGAACAAAAAACCTTTTTAAAATATATATCCAAATTTTAATATTTAAAAAAGTCTTTGTGATCCCTCTATTCCATAAATCTATAATTCTGTCGTCAATATATTATAATTAAAATAAACAATGTTCATTTATTTTTAAAAACTTATCTTTCAAAACAAATCTTCAACAATAACATAAAATGTCAAACAAATACGTTTGTATAACAACAATTCTAACTAACGAAAAACATATTTGTAAAATAATTTACTTTAACAGCATTGTATGCCGAAAAAGAACATTTGTATAACAATTCTAAACAACACTAAATAACAATATCGTAAATAGAATTTGGGAAAGTTTAAAAATGGAACACATCGAACCGGAAGTGGGGATAAAGTAAAAATAAAAATGCAAATCGGACACAGTTGGCAGCCCTGATACAGAGATAGAGGGAAGGTAGTGGAATAATATTTCGGCTTACAAAACGAGTCCAAGTTTTAATAGTGTACCGTCATGTTTATGTTATGGGCTGAATCGAAGAGGAGTAAAGAGGACAACCCGCTCTGATATAGGGGACGGGCGTTAAAAGGTTTCAGTTTCTTTGTAGATATAGCTTTGGGAGTAATGTATTGAGTGTATGTCGCACGCTTAGTATTAAAGTGACCTAATTCAAAATAAGGCTTAATTTAGTAAGAAAGAGTCTTAGTTGCCTTTTACGACACCTTGATAAGAATAGTGGGTGATCTAAATCCTCTTTCTTACTGAGGTATCGTAAAATACGACTAAGGTAAGTTGACGTCAGGCAGGCGGCCGGTCGTAAAATACGGAGCCAAAACATTTGATATCATGTTGTGTTGACTCCAATTAGAGTCTCGCATCCGAAGTATCATCAGGAGATAGACTAAGAAAAAAAAGAAAAAAATATATATATTCGGAATCTCGGAAACGGCTTCAACGATTTTCCTGACATTCAGCATGCAGGAGGTTTTGTAGGGAAAAAAGCTAGGTTTTATTAAAAAAAACCGTTTTTGGGCATTAAAAATTCAAATTGAATAAACAAAACACTATTTTTGCCGAGAACTGTCAAATCGGCGTAGCTTATTCGGGGAACGGGTGGTCTCTAGAAAGGAAAATACCTAGGATCGAACCCAACCTAACCTATTTTTTTAAAGTTTCTTTTTTTATTTTGTTAATTACCGACCAAGGCTCGGTCAAGTAGGCACTAGTCAACTATGCTTTCTAGGGTGATGCGTCTACGATTTTATCGTGGAGCCTATCCTGACAATACTGCAATCTTCCCCCTAATTAATTGTCAGTAATTCGGTGTACAAATTGCGTGTCTATTTCCCAAGGCGACAACAAGCCATCAATAAAGCCGCTAAGCCAAGCCAATAGTCTCACACGTAAATTAAGACGGCCGATTTACGAGCGTCGCTAATGTACAGGTCTATCATTAAATAATGATGAACAGAAAATATAGTTTGAAACCTTACTTAATGTTAAAATGAGTTAAACTTGTATAAAAATTAATCGTGTGGTATCCTTCTGAGTAAAATAGACAACCCTCATTTCTTAGCGAGGTGTCGTGAAAGGCGACTAAATTAAGTCGACCCGCCATGTGGTATCCTGTTGAGTAGAATAGACCAATCTCATTTCTTACCGAGGTGTCGTAAATGATGACTAAAATAAGTCGATCCGCCGTGTAGTATCTGGCTGAGTAGTATAGACCACCCTCATTCTTAGTCGCCTACGACACCTCGGTAAGAAATAAGGGTGGTACTATTCTACACAACTGGATACCACACAGTGGGTCAACTTACTTTAATCGCCTTTTACAACACCTCGGTAAGAAAAAGGGTGGTCTATTCTACACAACCGAATACCACATGGCGGGTCAACTTACGTTAGTCGGCTTTTGAGATATCTCGGTGGTCTTATTCTACTCAGCTGAAAACCACACGGTGGGTCGACTTACCTTAGTCGCCTACGGCACTTCGGTAAGAAAGAGGGTGATCTATTCTACACAGCGGATATCACACGGTGGTTCCACTTACCTTAGTCGCCTACGACACCTTGGTAAGAAATGAGGATGGTATTCTACTCAGTCGGATACCTATATAAATTAGGTACGTGCGCGTCAACAAACCGCTGAATCTACCCTCGACGTGGCGGATTACTCAGTATTTACTGCAAATTAACCCGGCAATTGATGACCAATTGATCGTCTAATGTGCGCATATGGCCATTATATTAAATCAAACAGGCCTCGATGGCACTCAGGATACCTGTACAAAGACCTATTGATTTAAGGGCGTATGCTTCAACTGGATTGCCTGTGTCCCGTTAGATCAATTGATGATTTGAATCGCCATTGCAAATGTAGGTAATTGGGATTAGATATTAATTTATATAGCTATGGCGGCCGTTATTGCGAAACCCGGTATGGTCATACCTTTAGGAATAACGTATGACCATGGTGAATCCATATGAACGAGCTTTAATAATTTTTCAATTAATTTTAGGTATTTTTTTTAATAAGATATATAATAATAAAGATAAATTATTATATTAAAAAATATAAAAAAAAATAAAGAATGAAGGCGCCCATGACATGTGGGATTTAAACCCGGCTATTAAACATTTTTGGTCCACCCGTTTTCCATTGGCTATCGCACGTTTGACAACGAAAAGAATCCTTTGCTTTCAATTCTACATTTTACCATTTTTTTATCTATGACAATATTTTAATAGATAACTAGAGTATAATTTGCATTCTATTACACATTTTAGCATTCAGTGCCCGAAAACATCAATAAAAGGTCATTTGTTTTTAAATGAAACCTACCAAGATCGATTGTTCCCTCCCCAAACCCCCTATGTGCAGAATTTCATGAACATCGTTGGAGCCGTTAATAAACCAATATGAAGAGCATTAAAAATGAAAGTAGATTGAATGAAATGTGAATTAGTAAAAACAAACCGAACTAAATTTTCTCAAGATCAACTCTAATTAATTGTCACTAATTCGTGCTACAAATGGAGCAGCTATATCTCAAGGCGACAGCTGGCTATCAATAAACCGGCTAAGCTGCGCCAATAGCCTCCCGCGTAAATTAAGACGCTCGATTTACGACCGGGCCACTGCAGATGCAGATGTCGCTCTTGTTGTCTGTCACTGAAGATTGAGGGCTACGGATGTGCTAAACGTTACAAGGGTTTCATTGCCATGGTTTCCTGAGGGCATTTGTCCAGGCTTCATCATCAGAACTATTGTCAATTGGACTTAATCTTGATAGTGTGAATATACTCGTATGTCTTAGATCTATTTTTTATGGAATAGGATGGCAAACTAGCATGGAGTTCACCTAGAGTTATCACTGCAACCTAGGACCTCTCGCAGAGCGAGTATGTTGCCTTTAAAAAGATTGAAAATACGTTTTTTGAAGGCACTTATGTTGTACCAATCCGGAAACGCTGCCGAAGCGAGATCAGCCCATAAAATGGTGGTGCGTGGAATGAAATTATTTGAAAACCGCACTGTAGTGGTTAGTCACGCATCCAGACGGTAAGAATTTAACCTATGACGTACAGTGCGATTATGAAATTTAACAGCAGGAATCAGGTCATGTATTATTATAGTTCAGTATGATACTCCCCATGAAAGAAGCGGTAGAAAACGAACAGAAATATGTTTCTACGCATCGCCAGTTTTCAATTGTTTGCTACATAATCCGTTGTCAATTGTGACTGTTTGTGATATTTAATCGTTTGCTCGCCATCGCTTAGCTAGATGGTGCTGATTTATATTACGCTTCGATAAAGATGTTCCCTTTTGACAAGCATAAGTGCAAGCTTGTTTCATATTTGTTTGTCTCACCCGAATCTTGTCATATTGGCCGCGTTCACCTATGAGGTGTTTAACTTTCCCAACAGATTTCACATATGCCTTAAGTGCCCTTAATCACCCGCGAATAGGAGATCCCTACTTGCATATCAAGCGGCCGTGGATGCAGACTTCTCCTGAATTAATTATAGATTAATCCAAAAATTATAGATTTAGCCCTTCCAAATGCACCGCTTTACTCCGAGGTTTGTCTCACAAGAGGCATAAGGCGACTTCCCAGGATGTTCCAAGTGCGAATACCGCTCGCTATTTCGTCTTCTTTATGGTTAATAGCATTGTTATTTTGATACTTACAATAAGTAACCATCAATCAAATTGTTATTATTTTTGTTGAAAAGATTATCCGCCTAGTTTCTTGCTGTTTCTTCTCTGTAGGAGCAAACTTCTGAATCAGTGGTAGCTTCTTTAAAAACATTTGACGATTCAAAAGTACTGAAAACAGTCCAATGGAATAAAGAATATTTTGAATTTGCTAAAAATATTTGTTTATTATACATATCTATTATATCTGTTTTATCTTTGTAAATTATCATTACAAATGAACTGTATTGTTCTTTTGAGAAATGTTAACTATAAACCTAAGTAAGTGCATGAAATGTTCGCAATAAATGCCTCAGATTACCATCTACCGACTAATATTCATACTCCCGCCTCAATTGCACAGATAATACCAACTGTAAACCTCGTTGAGATCTCACCTGGACAGGGTTGCCAACTGCGAAACTTTTGTATCAGGACAAAAACTCTGACGCTAAGCTAAGCTCAGACTTAAAGCAGAATATATACTTACTAATATTATAAGTGCAAAAGTCTGTCTGTTAGCCTTTGACAGCTACTTAGCTGGAGCAATTTTGGTGAAATTTGATGTAATCATGGCTTAAATATCAGGCTGTTGTTTATATGAGTACGAAAGTTGACGGGAACGAAGTCACAAGATTCACTAGTAATTATATAAACTAGAGAACTAAAAGGTTGTTATAATATTGTAAAATGTAAAGTGTAATTTGATTAAATTACTAGCAATCGCCAGCGGCTCCACCCGCGTGGACAGATTAAAAACATAATGTACGTGGTATTTTGATAACCATAAAAATGGTTAAATTAGGTTAACCTTAAAAGCTAGACATATAATATCCGGGCTTTTATTTAGAACTTTTGAAGGGGAAGAAACAAAGGGGAACAAAGTGATTTTTGAATAACTTTCACCGTTTACTTAGCGCACGCAAGGAAAGCTTTAAATTTTGGCGTTTACGTAATATTTTTTGTTGCTGCTCCTCTTTTATTCATCTAAGCGTGATGATATATGACCTATAGCCTACCTCGTAGGTTATAAATGGACTATCTTAGACTCAAATAAGTTTTCAAATCGGTCCAGTAGTTCCTTAGATTAGGGAGTTCAAACAAATAAACACTAATATATATTTTGTTAGACTATTTTAATATTGGAGTTATGATGACAAAGACCTGTAAAATGCAATCACATATTTGACAACCCTAGAACCGTGTGACAGGCTCTAACCAGTTCTAACTGGTTCGAGCCGCTTCGCGCAGCCGGAGACTGGCATAATCCGGTGCAATCCGGTTCACAAACTTTGTTCTACCGTGTTTGCTTTGCGGTACACGCATATTGCCCCTAATTGGATGATCTGACAACCTTTTGTGCGTGCTGAGAAGCTATTTGAGCTATTGATGCACTATATTTGGAATTAACTTTAATTATTAAACATTAAATTATTATTATTTATTTTAAACTATAGACAAACAGCAAGAAAGCCGTGTGGTATCCGACTGAGTAGTTAAAAACATGTTATAAACATTATATAAACATACGAGTCACATCGCGTTATAATCGATTACCTTTGTATAAGGTTCAACGTTCCGGCAGAGTTGCATTTACCGTGGTCACGAACTGACTGACTGATCGTTGAACCTTATACAAAGGTAATCGATTATAACGCGATGTGACCCGTATGTTTATATAATAATTCAGTATGAATCGCGCAAGTTTAATATCTACTATGTTATAAAATTTTGTCAAATGATTTGGACACCACTTAGGATATGGGCAGGAGAAAATCTGCAAGAAGTGACCTTTGTAGTAATTTTAACTAAAACTTAAGTTTGCTATTACAGCAGTTTCAAAAAACTACTGAAAAGAGTGACACTAAAAGTTTACTATACTATTACTATACTTAATTATAAAAAAAAAATATTTTGAAAACAGCTCAAAAATTGTTCCACATCATTACCAAAATCATCATCAGGATGATTCTAAAATAAAATCGCAAAGCGAATCAAAATTATTTGGCCAACGTAAAGATTTACGATATCTAACGTCAGCGAGGCGAGAAACTAAGCCCGGTAAAAACAAAAGAGCCTGACAATTACCGGGTACCCTTTTAGCGAAATGTCAGTGCGACTCCATAGAATCGCAAATGTCCCAAATGTGCCCGTAAAGATTCCGCCAGGGTTAATGCAGCGTGATACGTGTTAGCTTCTTTTTGGATCACTGCACATGTGCAGCCGTGTGTACTTTATAAGTTGAGGTTTTCGGGAATAGTGTTGCGTTTTTGTTAACGTTAAGGTTTTGACGTGACAACGTCTTAAATTAGGTTGCGGCTTGGAGTCACTCATGAAAAAGTGTAACGCCCGCTCACGTCTGTTACGATGAGTCACCGAACGAAAGAGAGGCCCGCCGGACTGGCGAATGCCTTGCGTCTCTCTCCCACTCCAATCCATCACATTTTAAAAGACGTTGTCACGTAAAGTCTTTGCCCGTAAAACCGACTTTACAGGCAACCGTTTTTTTTTATGGGTCATGACGTGGACACATTTGCAGAGTGACCGCGAGTGTGTTAAGTCATGATTTACAGATGTTACTTTGCGGAACTCTAAAGTAACGCATAAAGGTCAATATAAGTAGGTGTTCGCGCTTACTGCGTGCCTTCGATAGCTGCAGTTGGAGAGCATAGGTAGGATAGGCAACCGGCAAATTTCTCCACCCCGAATAATCAAGGATACTGACCTATGACTGAGAAGCTTCTTCTTAAGTTATGGCGATCACGCCGCTCCGGCCGGAGTATAACCACAAAAAAACTTAATCCACCTATATTCGTGGAATCACAACTTTAATTGTTCTTTATTATAGTTTATACACACAAACACCGAATTATCCTTTATATTTCTTATATATTAATACGATAATCCACCGAACACCGATATTTATTACAATTCACTCAGAGGCACGTGCACCGTGTTGCGCGGCCGACCGATCTTCTTTTTTGTGTGTGACATTAATTAGTCAGCTACCCACACCTTAGGTGCAGCAAACCCCGATTTACTATTAAAAAATAGTACGAAAACTTCATAATTTAAAGTTTTCCTTGCATGCGCTGAGTAAATGGTAATAGTTATTCAAAAATCATGTATTACAAAATTGTTCCCCTCTATTAGTTCTAAATAAAAGTCTGCGACGGCATATGTCTCGCTTTTAAGGTTAACCTATTTTTATGGTTATCAAAAGACTATATTACGGTTTTAATCTTTCCTAGCGGGCGGAGCCACTGGCGATTGCTAGTAATATATATTTTAGGTATTGGAAAATTAAATAAATCGCGTTCAGGGTAGTCTAAGTCTAGAACTTTATGTAAATCGCGCTAAGCCAACTTGAACCGGCTCGCAGCAGGCGTAAACCAGTTTAAGGCGGTTTGAGCCGGCGGGAAGTTTGTTTTGTTACTTGGTTTCGCGTTAAGTGAGTGTAATTGAAGAGATTTCCATTGAAGTTTTCATTGGAATTTATTGGGTCGGAAAACTATAGGAGATTTTTTGTGCTTACGTTTTTTTGTATTTATGTTTCAACAAAGTTTTACATTTACTTACAAAACTGTAATGAAATGTATTTATTTGCACGCAACAAGGACTCATGAAAATATTTATTAGTAGCATCTTTTCATCTATTTATTTTACCAAAATTAATTAATAGATTAAAAAGTTAAATTTATATACACTTTTTCTTTTTCTCTATATTACCCCTATTCTCTTTCTTCTTCAATTCTTGTCTTTTTCCTTCTCTTACTCAAAGGTTGACTGGAATAGATCCCTTTTAGGGATAAGTCCGCCTTTATACATGTGCTTTCACTTTTCCTTTCTCTTTTCTAACTATATGTATAAAAATAAATAAATAAAATAAATAAGTACTGAATAATTTATAGAATTAGGCGTTACTTTGCGGACATCCATATTACAAAAGTAATAATAAAATTATTTTGCTATAATCTGCGATGAAGTAAAATAGAAAATATTTATAATGCTAAATGTAGAGCGGACAATCCGTTTTCATACCTGATACATGCAAGTTTCGTAAAAACGCATGCACAAACCTCTACCACCGCAACAACAAACTGAACAATCGTTTCGCCCCGCAACCGAAGCATAATCAGGAGATAGACTCGAAGACAAAATCGTAAAGCCCATATAGCTTTGCGATTTTGTCGTGGCATTATATATTTTTTCTATTTTACTTCATTTCATTATCACTTTTGAAATAAGTACTGGTTACATGAAAAATAAAAGAACCTGACGTATGTCACTGGCCTCTCCCTTTTTCTGTCCGGGACTGGGATGAAAAATCGTAATTTAAAGGTAACATTTGTAGCATTTTGCCGCGTCACCGCTTATCAGACGTATAATCCTTGACAGTAACGTCAGCCCAGAGCGGCAGTGACGGCGGATTATGGCCGGCGAAAAAAAATACAACTCGCCTTGTGATTTTAACCAATAAGACCGGTTTAAACTAGAGATACAGGCGACTTTGTTTGCGTTTCAATCATTCTCTTGCCTTTATCCCACTCTTAGTGGGGTCGCATGATTTGGCTACGTATTTTATACAAAAGTAATAATAAAATTATTTTGCCATAATCCACGATGAAGTAAAATAGAAAATATATATAATGCTAAATGTAGAGTGGACAATCCGTTTTCATACCTGATACATGCAGGATTTATAAAAACACGTGCACAAGCCTCCACCACCCACACCACGGTTTAGTAGAATAGACCATTGTCTTTATTACCAAGGTGTTGCAAAATACGACTAAGGTAAGTTGACGTCAGGCTGGCGTATTTTACAACCAAACGTAGCCAAAACATATGACACCATATTGTGCCCCACTTCGAGTGGGATAAGGGCAGGAGGATTATGATTGTAAAAAAGTTTTTTTTTTGATATTACAAAACTCTTGTACCATTTTGTATTTACTAAAAAGCTTTTAGTTATAGAATATAGTTTTTTTGATACTAATGATGATTCTTTTGCGTTAGATATTTCGCAGTCTGCACCTTCAACGATGCTTTCGCCCGGTTATATTATAACAATACATTCCTATTTAAAAAATAATTCTCTCCCCAAACAGCAAGTCACCGTTTCCAAAACAAATTTGATCCGGAGAGTTCTCAAATTAATCCAACGCCTAACACACTAACAGCAGTAGGATGACCATTCTTCATTAGTACAAAGGAACTCTCCTTTTGTCTCGCGGCCATTCATTTGTGATTGTGCACTACACGAGGGACCCGGGCTTATTCTCGAAGCCGTCTGTACTGTATCGTATTACTAATGTTTTTAGATAGCAAACAAGCGGTATCGCTCCAAAATATTATTTTTAATTTTTACTTTTCAACTTATATTTAAGCTCTGAATTAGAATGGCTGGCAAAATATGTTAAGGCTTGAGTACGATCCACACTTAAATTACTACATAGTATAAAACAAAGTCACATTCTTTGTTTGCCCATATATCCCTATATATGTTTAAATCTTTAAAACTACGCAACAGATTTTGATGCGGTTTTCTTAAATAAATAGAGTGATTCAAGACAAAGATTTGTATGTATAATGAAATTCAATACCGAGTAGAGAATAATAATTTTTGAGGTTTCTAATGTGATATCGTAAATAATTACATTGTTTTCCGCTTACATTGCAAACGCTGGCTAAACCCTACGAGATTTATCAAAATGATGTACTAAGTATTTGTACACATTGAAAAGGTCTACAGAAAACTACCGGATGGTATATGTCTATCTGTTATGGATAACCCACAATCGCATTTTTGACAAAAAATAATTACTTTTTACGAAAAATAATTCCTTACTTTTGAATTTTAAACAATACAGCATTAATCCTTATTGTTGATTTAATATAGATCAATATGGCCGTTTACAGCATGTAATTTAAATGAACATGAACAACAATGAAGGGTCATAGCGGTTTTTGTTTTACTCCAAATTTAACGCGTGCGGGCCACGGGCAGTAATGAATAAATCAAAACTACTGGATCGATTTTAATAATTTTTTTTTCACTGAGTGACATAGGCTATATATTTTATACCCGCGCGAAGCCGGAGCGGGTCGTTAGTTATATATATTTTCTATTTAACTTCATCGCGGATTATACCAAAATAATTCTATTATTACTTTTGCACGAGTAAATAAGCCCGTATCAGAATAGGGCCGCTGTCGCCACCGTGATCCCTGTCAACAAATCCACAATACAGCCTGACTCGGCGTCACCCGCCACAACAATGGTTTGATTAATGGCCACACACCACTATTGGGCCGAGATTCGATTTGTGTAAGTGGCCCGCATTATTAATTAAGACGCGAAGGTAAACTGTGTGGACAGTGACAGAGGAAATTGGGCATCGATTTAACTACGATCCATCTATATTAATACTAAATATACAAAAGCCTGTCTGTCTATTACGATTTTGCGGATAAACTGGTGTGACAATTGATAAAATCCTACTCCTATTAACATTAGTAGCTGGTTGACCAAACCTTGCTCGGTAATTTAAAAAACAATAAAAAAAGAAACTTTAAAAAAAAGAAAAATTAATAGCGAAGGTGGGGCTCGATCCTAGGTATTTTCATTTCTCGCGACCGCCCGTTCCCGGGATGAGCTACGCTTACTTGATATTTAACGGCAAAAATTGTGTTTTATAAAATAAAACCTAGCTAGTGTTGTCGCCATTGACTTTCGCTTTGTATTTTATAGCAACACAGTCATGAAACAGGAAATGGTGGCAACATTGTGCCGTTGTTGTTTCTGATGAAGTCTTCTTCTTATTAATAAACGTTTTAGGGACCTTCAGTCTTTATTCGTCTCTCAAGAAAAGAGTATCAAGAAAAGAAAGGAACGGGACTTGTGGTATTTCTGTTATATAGTTTTATTGTATAGTGTGTGCGTTAACACGATCGATTTTTCTCCCCCAAAACCTCTTGCATGCTGAATTTCAGGAAAATCATTCTTCTACTGTTTGTTTGCTGCACCTATTTAAATTTTCCGTTTGACCCTAAGGTTGACTGGTAGAGAACGCTTAATTTAGAGTTAAGTCCACCTTTTTTACTTTTATATCTTAATAGTGCAATAAAGATTTTAAAAAAGAATAATAATTCTTATTCGAATTGCAGAATAGTACGACGATTCTTCCTTGTACTTTTTTTGGAATTTACAAAGCAATGAAACATGTTTCTTTCACGTTCCATTAATCCACCTGTAGGGTTGGATATTAAAAAGTTTTTCCAACGCTCACATTTCCCATAACGAACTCATTACCGGGTAGGTTGCGTTACTGCGGCGTAACGCGCACATAAACATGTCGTCGCTAATACTGTCCCAGGTGCGTCGTATGTCCGCGACACCGCGATACCGGAGCCGTGTATGCGAAATGACAATTTTAATATATTGCTTGGTGCAAAATACGGTATGATTGCGTAAAGAGTTTGCGATCAAGACTGCGATTATATCATCATTCTCATGCCCTTATTCCACTTTAAGTGGCGGCACAACGTTTGATTTGACTACTTTTTTACGACCAGCCGCCTGCCTGACGTCAACTTACCTTAGTCGCCTTTTACGACACTTCCTTAAGAAATGGGAGTGGACTATTCACTCAGCCGGGTACCACAAGGCTTCAAGACTGCAATTAGAATAATTAATTAAGCATTATATATTTAATATGTAAATGAGTTAATCTGTGTGGGTGTGTAATGTATATATATATATATATATATATATATATATATATATTGTTTTATTTCGGAATCTCAGAAATGGCTCCAATAGTTTTCCTGAAATTCAGCATGCAGGAAGTTTTAGAGGAGAAAAATAACTAACGACCTTGCTAGGTTGTATTAAAATAATCGATTCGATATACAGGGATACTGTTTTTCGGCATTAAAAAAATACTAAAATTTATATTGAAAAAATAAAACACTATTTTTGCCGTTAAATGTCAAGTCAGCGTAGCTTATTCGAGAAACGGGTGGTCGCGAGAAATGAAAATACCTAGGATCGAGCTCCATCTACCCTATTATTATTTCTTTTTTTTAATTTGATAAAAATAACCTCTTAAGGCTCAGTCACACAGTCATTAATATTTAAGCTGGATATTCAAATAACAAACTTTGTCACATGTACATTCCGTGTCATTAATGAATTAATAATCTTAGCAACAAAAGTTTAACATGATAGGGGGGAGCGGGTTTGATAAATTCCTCCATTTTCACGAACAAGCAACAATCAGGTGCTCAATCGCTCGATGTCGGGGCTCGCCCACAAATTAATTCGCTTAACGTTGCTTACCGGGCATCACCTGCCCCGGCGAGGATATAAAGCACCTAGAAGGGACATTGCATTAACATGTAAAGAAATCACCATTCTTCTGCCCTTACGCCGTGTGGTATCCGGCTGAATAGAATAGTACCACCCTCATTTCTTACCGAGGTGTCGTAAAAGGCGACTAAGGTAAGTCGACCCGCCGTGTGGTACCCGGTTTAGTACAATAGACCACCCAATTTCTTACCGAGATGTCGTAAATTACGACAGAGGTAAGTTGACATCAGGCAGGCGGCCGGTCGTAAAAACGCAGCCAAATCATGGGACAGCATGTTTATAACATGTTGTGCCGACCCCACTTAGGGTGATGATCATTTTTCTACCCTTATGCCATTCTAAGTGAGATCGGCACAACATGTTATAAATATGTTGTCACATGATTTGGTTTCGTATTTTACAACCGGCCGCAGGCCTAACGTCAAGTTTCCTTAGTTACCTTTTACGACACCACAGTAAGAAAGAGGGTGGTCTATTCTACACAGTTTAATTATTAAAACTCTTTTTCCTAAGTTTAATACAAGAAATAATATAATAGTAAACCATGAAAAAATTAATTGATTAAGCGAGACTCAGTGTTTTATACTATACTAACTGACCGGACAAAAATTTTTTGGCATATAAATTAGGTATTACTTATTAATTTAGATAAGGATTAATATCATGTTTATTTTAATAAATATTATTATTTATTTTTTATTTATTTATTAATTATTATTTATTTATTTATTAATTATTATTTATTTATTTATTAATTATTATTTATTTATTTATTACATATAATTATATTATTTAATAGTTCTAAAATAATGTATTATTTTAGAACTATTTTGATTACCATAACAATGGTTAAAGTGGGCTAACCTTAAATCCTAGACATATGCTATCGCGGAATTTAATATATAACTTTTAGATGGGAACACTTTTGTAGGACATGATTTTTGAATAACTTTCACCGCTTATTAAGTAAATGGTAGGTAGTAATTTTTCCGTTTTCACAATATTTTTCATTCCTGCTCCTCTCCTATTCATTTTAGCGTGATGTTATATAGTCTATAGCCTTCTTAGATAAATGATTGAGACTGAGATTAGCAGGTTCAAACAATGAAATAAACTCTCTCCAGCTTTATATATTAGTGTATTTAGTATATAGATTATTAGTAACTTGATATAATATATAAGAGATGTAAATCGAAACCTAAACGTTATAGAGAGAGATCCCGTGAGCGCCAGACCTTCGTCTTTTTATATAAGCTGAAACTTTGTCAGTGCATGCTCCCAACACAGGTAAGAACGATGGTAGATTGTGGAATTTGGATCATGTGGCTTTGGGAGATACGAGGTACTCAAGGTAGCAAAATTCCGAATTAATTTCGTCATAGTATAAAGCTTGATCTTTTGATATTACCTTTAGAATAATATTAAAAATCACGTCAGTCAATGCCAGACACTTAGCATAGTGGAAACCCCCTGCCAGACACCCTTAAAGTTCATTATATTTTAATTTTGAATAATCGGAGTTCATAGCCGCGTTGTTATGTCATTGTCATTAATCAGTTAAAAAATATCAAGATAGACAACATATTTTTAAATTATTTTGTGACTCAACTAAAGATATAAACAATTCAATCGGAAGTTTCGATCTATCGGAATCGGAATCAAATTTCCGTAACGTCACTAATATTAATATTGGTCTATGGTCTATTCCAGTAACCTTTATATCATCGCCTATCAATTAATGCTGACAATAAAGCGATGTGAACACAGCCGCGAATTAGACAAGACTGTTAGACATGTATACCACATGTGTCACCTTGGCCAAACGTTGGTGTGTTGGATCCAAGACACAATGTTGGCACAAATATAAATAAAAGGTTTTTTGTGTTTTTTAAGTTACAGGGTTGTGCTTTATACAAATTCAAAATATTCTTCTCTAAAGTAAACTTGTAAGTGCTTTTGAATAAACTGTACTGCTGGTTCGGAAAGCTGTTCCTACTGAGAAAAGCCAGCAAGGAACTCGGCGGTTGTTCTTTAAAAAATATAATTCTTAATACTGGTTACATTTAGTCATTACTGTCTTGTATAGGGTCGAAGAGAGAGACATCATAAAAATAGTGCAATTCTTACGGAAGGTGTAAGTTGATAATAAATTGAAAGTAAATAGTACATTAATATTAAATTACATAATTTAAATAAATTGTGTTGAAGATGTGGTAATCGCGTGGTTGTGAAAAAAATCGCCTGCTGAGTGATTGATCCGCGTGCGCCACGTAAACTAGCAGAGATACACTAAAGTAATGTTATAGTGAATTGTAGATCTACAAAAATACTACAAAAAAGTCTACGAAAGCATGTCTCCATCTCTTATGGTTAACCCGCAATAACTGCTTTCGTGTCTTTTGACACTGATTTCCATGCGGGCGAAATAGCAAGCATAGCTAGAGTAGCAGCCCGTTAACATCCCACTGTTGGGCATAGGTCTCCTCTCTACGTTTTTGGAGAGAAGGATTGGAGCTAAAACCTACCACGCTGCTCCAATGCGGATTGGTAGGTTTCACATAACCCTAGGATTCTCTAGAGATTTTGTATTTTGTATTTGTATTTAAGTATGTATTTAAAAAATATATAAGTATATATTCACCAGTTGTCTGTCACCTATAACACAAGTATTAAGTTACTTACTTTGGGGACATCAACCGTGTGTGTAAGTGTCCCATATATTTATTTATAAGCAAATTAACCTAAAAGCGTGTGATAAATTGCATTTATCAAATAGACACATAAGTTTTTAATAGAAAAACTCATTGGTGTCTGCCCGGGTTTGAACCCGTGATCGTCTCTAGAGATACGCACGGTCGCACCTCTAGACTAGCTCTCACAGCCAGAACTGTATAAATTAATAGAAATGTAACAGCAAGAGTAAATTAATGCATTACAATACACACAGCGGTCGGCAGTAAATATAGCACGTTTTAATTTATTATCAAACTTGTGCAAGATGCACTCCGGACCAAGTTTCGATACAGCGGGACTATAAATTGATAAGCGGACACTTGATATATCGGTATTAGATGTTAATGGCGTCGAGCGCAACCCTATTGATGCACTAGGTGATACACGCCGGTTTGCGCGGGCATTGTATTAATATAAGTAAGTAACGGCCTGTTACTATCCCACTGCTGGGCATAGGCCTCCTCTCTCCATTTTTGGAGAGAAGGGTTGGAGCTAAGACCTACCACGCTGCTCCAATGCGGATTGGTAGGTTACACATATCCTTAGGATTCTATAGAGATATGCAGGTTTCCTCACGATGTTTTCCTTCACCGAAAATCGTGTGATAAATTACAATTATCAATTAGACACATAAGTTTTAATAGAAAAACTCATTGGTGTCTGCCAGGGTTTGAACCCATGATCGTCTCTAGAGATTCAAATGGTCGCACCGCTAGGCCATCACAGCTTACGTATTTATATAAGTTAAATAGAATAAATAAGTAAGTACTTATAGTTTATTTCCGTGACGTCATCTGCTGGGCGTCATCTGAAAATCAGTGCTGAATGTCTTAATTTGGACATTCAAATCATACTGAGATGAAGGCCCATTCAGATCTACATACTGAAGGTAATAGACATTAAGTTTAATGATAATAGGTAGTATATAATTAGATTAGTTTTTTTCTGTTGAATTTAGTACATAGAGTTGAATAAATTCTTTTTCATTTCATTTCATTTCATTTCATTTCATTTCATTTCATTCCATTTCATTCCATCCCATCCCATCCCATCCCATCCCATCCCATCCCATCCCATCCCATCCCATCCCATCCCATCCCATCCCATCCCATCCCATCCCATCCCATCCCATCCGATCCGATCCGATCCGATCCGATCCGATCCGATCCGATCCGATCCGATCCGATCCGATCCGATCCGATCCGATCCGATCCGATCCGATCCGATCCGATCCGATCCGATCCGATCCGATCCGATCCGATCCGATCCGATCCGATCCGATCCGATCCGATCCGATCCGATCCGATCCGATCCGATCCGATCCGATCCGATCCGATCCGATCCGATCCGATCCGACATCCGATGGGATGGGATCCGATCCCATCCCATCCCATCCCATCCCATCCCATCCCATCCGATCCCATCCGATCCCATCCCATCCCATCCCATCCCATCCCATCCCATCCCATCCCATCCCATCCCATCCCATCCCATCCCATCCCATCCCATCCCATCCCATCCCATCCCATCCCATCCCATCCCATCCCATCCCATCCCATCCCATCCCATCCCATCCCATCCCATCCCATCCCATCCCATCCCATCCCATCCCATCCCATCCCATCCCATCCCATCCCATCCCATCCCATCCCATCCCATCCCATCCCATCCCATCCCATCCCATCCCATCCCATCCCATCCCATCCCATCCCATCCCATCCCATCCCATCCCATCCCATCCCATCCCATCCCATCCCATCCCATCCCATCCCATCCCATCCCATCCCATCCCATCCCATCCCATCCCATCCCATCCCATCCCATCCCATTCCATTTCATTTCATTTCATTATACGCCTTTTACGACACCTCGGTAAGAAATGAGGGTGGTACTATTCTACTTAGCCGGATACCACACGGCTAGTGGTCAATAAAACTTGATGTATATACTATACTATTCCTAGAATTAACAAGATTTCTATAGCATATATGTTACGCCGGTGTATAAGGAATAATTATGACAATTTTCATCGATATTGGTTCAGCGGATTCACCGTGAATGAGTCACATACGTTTTCACAAATTTTCGCATTTTTAATATTAATAGGATTTTACTTCATCGCGGAATATAGCAAAAATAATTTTATTGTAGCTAAAACTGTTTATAGGTACTGAAATTTCTATTACTACTACTTACCTAAAAACTTACCTAAAAAGTAAACTTACCTAAGAACCTGTTTCACAATTTACCAATAAACTGCCAGTTATTAACTGTCCGCTTATTCGGAACATATCTGACACATATCTCGGAATTTTGCGTTTCTCAGGTTTCTGATAGGCTTATTCAGCATTTAAAGTCCCTAATAAGTTAACAGGTAGATCATGTGGCTGTTATATTGTTTATCTGCTGGATAGCAAATACCTATTTCAAAATGGCCGTGATTTTTTTTTTAATTTTTCACTTTGTAGATACATTTATCTGCTACTTAGTTTATTTGTCGGTTAACTATCCCCGCCACTTTATCAGTAACTTGGGAAACAGGCCATTAATAAAACTTACCTAAATATAAAATACTTAAGGTAAAATGACAAAGCATATTGTCTGTGGAATAGTTTAAAGATTGGCACTAATTATGACACTGCGACGTTAGTTATAAGATTCACTCTCAAATAGCTTAATGAAGTTCCCAGGCTAATGACAGTTAGAGCTAATCTCCGGACGCCATGCCAGTAAATCATCTCTGGCTATTAGACGCAGGTGCAGTTAATGCGCGTACGCAACTTGTGTGCAATTTGTGACGTCATAATTTGTGTGACGTAATACGAGTAGCTTCAGCTTTAGAGTGATATAACTAATTATCACTCGTATTTCTTCAACATCATAAGGTGGATCGGCACGACATGTTACAAACATGTTGTCACACGATTTGGTTACTTATTTTACGACTGACCTTCTTGACGTCAAATTACCTTAGTCGCCTTCTACGACTCGTCGGTAAGAGATAAGGGTTGTTTATTCCACTCAGCTGGATACTTAGGTGATTAAATTGCAAAAAGGGCGGCCGGTGGTAAAATACCTACCAAATCACACCACAACATTGATAAAACATGTGCCGAACCCACCTAGAGTGTGATAAGGGCAGAAGAATGATCAAGTCATCGATCCATATCAGCAGATCGTCAGCAGATTGTGATCATAAATTGGCATGTACAATTTTATCACCTGGTCACTTGTCACATCGCATAAACTCCAGATTGTGGCATCAATTCGCTTTTATACGAAAAAATAACAGTTCAACTACAAACTTGCGAACCTTGGTATGGAGAAGGTTCTTACATTAAACCTTATTAAGCCTAACCTAAAGCTTTCAATCAGATTTCAAACAGGCTTAAAATTTCTAGAAGACATCTGTATTTTTTTTAAATAGTACAAAAGTAATAATTTGTTACAAAAGTAATAAATAACAAAAGTAATAGTTTGACTGGCCCGTTGGAGCAGTGGGTAGTGACCCTGCCTTCTGCTCCGCGGGTCGCGGGTTCGATTTCCGCCGAGGACTAACATTTTCTATAAATAAATTTGTTGGTCTTTGAGCCTGGGTGTATATTTGTATTTAAGTATGTATTAAAAAATATATATAATTATATATTCATCAGTTGTCTGTCACCCATAACACAAGTATTAAGTTACTTACTGTCCCATATATTTATTATTTATTATTGATAATAAAATTATTTTGCTATAATCCGCGATGAAGTAAAATAGAAAATATATAACAACGAATATATTTTCTATTTTACTTCATCGCGTTAATACAAATATATAACACGAACATAATCGTAATACATAACGATTTTGTTCGTGGAGCCATCCATCAGCCATCATCTCCTGATGATGGCTGATGGATCGATTTCGGGGCGAAACGATCGTAGAGCTTGTGGTAGTGAGTGTGTGTAGTGCTTATATGGAGTCTAGGTGTTGGCGGTATCTTGTGATAAGTGTGGCGGCTTGTCCTGCATGTATGTGGTATGTGATTGTTGCCTTCATACACTTAGCATTGCATGTATTCTCTTAACAAACGCGGATTACAGCAAAGTAATTGTAACTTCTGTACTATGGAGTTCCGCAAAGTAACGCCTGCTTCTATAAATCAGAAAACACATTAAATGATAAATGTAGAGTGGACAATACGTTTTCATACCTGATACATTTTTCGAATATGACTAATGCATTTACCCCTAATGGCTTTGACAGCGTCACCCATAACACGGGCGAGCGCAGAAGCATCGCCGAGAGAAGAGTGGATGGTAAGAGCGAGTGCATTATTCGCACCCGCCTTACGGGGGCGTCGCCTTAAGGTGCCTCCTGTGAGACCGACCCTCAGCTCGAGACAGGAAATAATTTTGTGCCACTTATATTTAAAAGGATATCAAAAGTCTGTTCCATACTAGGCAAGCAGGTGACCGCTATCAAAAAATCGTAATTGATTTTTTCACGGACGATGCGTCAAGCGCGAACGCAAATGGCTTACGTCGGCGATATTGAATTAGTGCGTGGACGACAGTGGTGTGGCGCGGACAGCGGTTACTTGGAGACGGTTAAAATGTAGAAAAAACTTTTTTAAACAATATGGACATTTCAACAAAAATAGTAATTATAGACACTATCGTCAGTGTAGTGTATATAAACTTATGTTGTATGAATATAGCACAGGCTCAAACACGCACTAACAAGTAACCGCATGTCACTTTACGTCCACTCTCACCAAGGACTCTTGCGTTACTAACGTGGTGCATCCTGAGACTATGTATGTTCCTTATACATCAGTATTAGTGTGAGTTAGTTTGAGTATGTTCATGTATACACTACACTCAGTATATTTATAATTGAGAAGAAAAGACTACTCTCATTTTTTAACAAAGTGTCATAAAGGCGACTAAGGTAAGTTGGCCAGGTGGTATCCAGCTGAGAATGCCCTTATCCTTTACCAAGGTAGTGTAAAAGGAGACTAAGATTGAATTTAGCCAAATCAACAACATTTATAACATGTTGTGCCGACCCCACTTACAGTGGGATTAGGGCAGGTGCATGATGATGTTTTATTCGAATATAACATTATTATGTAATAAGCTGTTATAGCCCAGACCGTGCGAGTCTTTAGAGACGATGATGAGTTCAAACCCAGAGTACCAATGAGTTTTCTATTAAAACTTATGTGTCTAATTGACAATATAAATTTATCACACGCTTTTCGGTGAAGGAAAACATCGCGAGGAAACCTGCCTCTAGATGTGACTATTCTATTGATTGAGAATTCTAGGGATATGAATAACCTACCAATCAGCATTGGAGCAGCGTGGTAGGTCTTAGCTCCAATCCTCTCCATAAACGGAGAGAGGAAACCTATGCCCAGCAGTGGGGTAGTAAAAAGCCGTTACTACTATGTAATAAGGAATCATTTTTTAAAGCTAATAAATAGTTGTCGACTCCATTCGTCCGCTGTGCTTACGTTGTTCACTCATAAAATTAATTAAAAAACACTTCACTCCGGTGATTTTGTCCAAATTGATTGAGAGCGGGCTCGTGGGCCGCTATGCTGCTAATGGACCGACACTGTGTCTTTTTTTAAGGAAACTTTACCGGAAAATGACAGTGGCCCGTGATTTTTAAAACATTTTTTTAACGCCGTTAACAGAATTACTCCTGTCAATGATTACAATTTAATCTAAGCGTCAATTTGATTTTTGTAATTAACTAACATTTTTGAAGCGATTTTTTAAAGTATAACTTTTGACATAATGTTTATTTTTGAGATAGAAATTAAATCAATAGAAAATTGAACATCTTTAATATTTAAATGAGTTAATCTTGTATGTATATATACATATACATTTTAGGAATCTCGGAAATGGGTTCAACGATTTTTCTGTAATTCAGCATGTAGGGGGAGAAAAGTCTATCTAGCTAGGATTTATTAAACAAAAAATTCGTTTTATCCCGTTTTTGTGCATTAAAAAAATTTATAATGCAAAATTGAAAGCAAAGGATTTTATTAGCTGTCAAACGTAATGATGCGATGGCCGATGGGTAACGCGCGGACCGAAAATTGTAATATTTTTCAAAATTGAAAAATTGTCATATCACTACATATTATAAAACAAAGTCCATATTTCCGTATGTACGCATAAAACTTTAAAACTACGCAACTGATTTTGATGCGGTTTTTTTTAATAGATAGAGTAATTCCAGAGGAAGGTTTGTACGTATAATAATATTCAATACGGAGTAGAGAAATACTGTAATTTTTGAGGTTTCTGTAAATAATTACATTTTTTTCCGCTTACATTGCAAACGCAGGGTAAACCCTACGAGATTTATCAAAATGATGTACTAAGTATTTGTACACCTTGAAAAGGTCTACAGAAAAGTCCGCGATGGTATATATCTATCTCTTATGGATTACCCACAATAGCAGTTTTTTTCATTTACTTTTTACGAAAAATGATGCCTTATGTTCAAAGCAATTTTTATACAATACAGCATTAATCCTTATCCAATTGAGTGCCTTTAATAAATTGTTGATTTAATATAGATAAATATTGCCCTTTACAGCATATAATTTAAGTGAACATTTTCGGAGATATTACAGATTTAAAATCCCGCGAGGAGGCCGCGCTTAGACATATAAGCACTTCGAATTTAGCAGCGACCGGAGGCGCAACTAAATGTCCTTCTTTCAAGTTTATATTGTCTAATGATAAGAAAGCTATGAATGTTGTATGTAAAGACATTTTCTAATAAATTGTAAAAATAAATAATATCACTACATAGTATAAAACAAAGTCGCATTCTCTGTCTGTCCCTATGTCCGTATATCCCTATGTATGCTTCAATCTTTAAAACTATGCAACAGATTTTGATGCGGTTTTTTTTTAATAGATAGAGTGATTTTAAAGGAAGGTTTACATGTCTAATAACATTCAATATGGAGTAGAGAAATACTGTAATTTTTGAGGTTTCTAATGTGATATCGTAAATAATTACATTTTTTTCCGCTTACATTGCAAACGCAGGCTAAACCCTACGAGATTTATCAAAATGATGTACTAAGTATTTGTACACCATGAAAAGGTCTACAGAAAAGTCCGCGATAGTATATGTCTATCTCTTATGGATAACCCACAATAGCAGTTTTTGTAATTTACTTTTTACGAAAAATGATGCCTTATGTTCAAAGCAATTTTTATACAATACAGCATTAATCATTATCCAATTAAGAACCTTAAATATATGGTTTATTTAATATTGATCAATATGACCTTTTACAGCATGTAATTTAAATAAACAGTTTCGAAGATATTACAGATTTGAAATGCAGGGGCCACGCCGCGAGCCTATAAATAGCGCGTCGGAGGTCGCGGTTCGCCTCTCGGCGATGCTTCCGCGCTCGCCCGTCTTATCGGTGACGCTGTCAAAGCCATTAAGACTAACAGCATTAGTCAAATTCGAAAAAAAAAACGCGGTTCGCCCTTTAACCATTTGAATTTAGCAGCGATCGGGCGCATTTATGATCGGAGCTCTCTAGCGAGGAAAATAACAATCACTACATATTATAAAACAAAGTCCATATTTCCCTATGTATGCATAAAACTTTAAAAATACGCAACAGATTTTGATGCGGTTTTTTTTAATAGATAGAGTGATTCCAGAGGAAGGTTTGTACGTATAATAACATTCAATAAGGAGTAGAGAAATACTGTAATTTTTGAGGTTTCTGTAAATAATTACATTTTTTCCCGCTTACATTGCAAACGCAGGCTAAACCCTACGAGATTTATCAAAATAATGTAGTAAGTATTTGTACACATTGAAAAGGTCTACAGAAAAGTCCGTAATGGTATATGTCTATCGCTTATGGATAACCCACTAAAGCATTTTTTGTCGTTTACTTTTTACGAAAAATAATGCCTTATTTTGGAAGCAATTTTTATACAATACAGCATTAATCCTTATCCAATTAAGTACCTTAAATAAATAGATGATTTAATATAGATCAATATGGCCGTTTACAGCATGTAATTTAAGTGAAAAATTTTCGGAGATATTACAGATTTAAAATGCCGTGAGGAGGCCGCGCTTCGCCCTATAACACTTCGACTTTAGCAGCGATGTCGCTCTTTCAAGAGTTTGTTTTAAGACATTCTGTAATTAATTGTAAAAATAAAATACATAGGGAAAATATAAAAGTAAATAAGTAATAATGTACTATATGAATTTAGATATTCCAAAGATAGCAGGAAATCTTCTTGGTATAGGGAAAGGAATTTTTTTTTCTCCAAATTTAACGCTACGGCCACGAGCAGTAATGAATAAATCAAAACAACTGGATCAATTTTAATCATTTTTTTTTCACTGACTGACATGGGATATATATTTTATACCCGTGCGAAGCAGGGGCAGGCCGCTCGTTTTTTTATATATTAAAAAAAAACTGAGCAAGGCCCGGTCACCCAGACACTGTTAATTATATACTTTTAAAACTAAAAATAATTAAGATGGAATTCTGCCGATACAAACGTGGTTATATATTTTTAACTACTTTTAGATTTATTAGAATAGATTAGATTAAGAATCCAGCGCGGGGATGTTATCACTCAAATAGCCATTGAAATTCGAGTCAAGAAACTTTTAAATGATAGTGTGTTTGTATTGTGGTGTATCCGGCTGAGTAGACCACCTTATTTCTTACCGAGTTGTAAAGGCGACTAAGGTAAGTTGACCCACCGTGTGGTATGCGGTTAAGTAAAAAAGACCACCCTCTGTCGTCTGTCTGAGGTGTCGTAAAAGTCGACTAAGATAAGTTGACATCAGGCAAGCGGCCGTAAAATACGTAGCAAATCATGTGACAGCATGTTTTTAACATGTGCCGATCCCACTTAGAGTGGGATAATAGCAGGAGGATGATGATGAAGTAATTCTAGTATCAATACGAGAGCACTAAATAAGGACCTAAATGGATCATCTCAATAACCACTTAAAGAAAACCGAAAACGCGGCCAACAGTCCGTAACACAGTGAACCAATAAAACACGAGTATAAATAAAAATAACTGCCCCGATATAAATAAGGCGAGTCCGCTGTACAGTCTGTATATCACGGGCTCAGGCGTCGCGTCAGCCGCTGAGTTATGGCGTCACACAACATAAAATATACAACAAAAACTGTTGTTCTTCCAACAGTTTTGTCCCATATTAAGAATGAGCGTAAACAGAACTCGGATTTGGAATAAGGTCAAATAGGGGTGTGGAGTCGAACGGTTGTATATTTTTTGTTAAAATTTATTTTTTTAATAAAATAAATAAGTATTAAAATATAAAGCATTTCCAGTGTTGTGTTTAATATACTAAACCAAAGTACAATATAAATATATATTAAAAAAATAGTACACATAACACATAACAATTGCAGTTGATTTCTGTTTGTTTTATAAATCTTCTTGCCATTGCCAGTGAATCCGCCTGCATGGAAAGTATAAAAGGAAAATATAGTATTTTGATAACCGTATAAATGGTTAAAGTAGGTTAACCTTAAAAGCTAGACATATGCTATCGCGGACTTTTATCTTTTATTTGGAACTTTTAGAGGGGGACAATTTTGTAATACATAATTTATGAATATCTTTCACCGTTTCAGCGCACGCAAAAAAGGCTTTAAATTTGAACTTCTTCATAATATTTTTTTATTGCTACTCCTCTCCTATTCATTGTTGCGTGATTTTATATAGCCTTTATATAGCCTTCCTCGACAAATGGACTATCTTACACTGAAAGAATTTTTTAAAGCGGTCCAGTAGTTCCTGAGATTAGCGCGCTAAAACAATCAAAGAAATAAACTCTTCACCTTATGTATTAGTATTTATTTTATCATGGATTATAGCTAAATAATATTTTCTAACAAAATCTCAAATGTGAAAATACCCTCAATTCTATAATATTACTTATTTTCTGTTCCCAAAAGTTTTCTTTTTTAGGGAATTTTTTATCAGTTCAAGCTTCAGTAGTGAAATTCATTACTATTGTTTAAGTGGCTTAAACATGAAACCAATTGATTTCTTGATAGAAATTTATTGATAGAAAGATGAAAGTAATAATAAAATTAAAATGATTTTATTATTTGTAGTATTTTACGACTCCTCGGTAAGAAAGAGGGTGGTCTATTTTACTCAACCGGATACCACACGATGGGTCAACTTACCTTAGTCGCCTTTTACGACACCTCGGTAAGAAATGAGGGTGGTACTATTCTATTCAGCCGGATACCACACGGCGTAAAATAAAAGAATAAATATAATAATTATAAAACACAAAAAAGAAAGAAAATTTAGTTAGGCTTTTCTCGGATATTTTTTTTTAACTGAACTAATTGCTAAACATATCAATGTGGTTATATTTCTTATTGTAATTGATACAAGCTCGTGGAATAAAATTTTTCCCAACAAAATTAGTCCTGCAGAGAGGAGTATATAATAGCGAACGGTTTCGGGCACTCGATCTTTGACATCTAAAGTAAATGTGGCTTATTATTACTTGGATTTCCGCAAAGTATCGCCTCATTATATAATTTGTTATCTATGCCAAAAAATATTAAAAGGCCGGCGACTCTAAAGCTTTCGCTGCTCGCTCCGCGTCTCCCGATCCGAGCCCAGTTCGCGGGGTAATTCGTTATTTTTATTGTTTTTTGTTATTATCATTCTGTCCCCCGGATTACTGTGTATGATACACGGCCGGCACTGGATGCGTTTAATTGCCAGACGCTTTGCCGAGCGATAAATAATAAGATTAAGGTATAGTATTTGGTTTATGAAAGACCATAAGTTTCACTAGTTTATGCGATGCAATTTCTTTTTTTACCATTGAATTATTGTTACGTACTTGACGGGAAATGAAATGTATGTTTATTGCTTCATAAATATCGCAAACTAATGCTGCTTTATGAAATCAGTCCTACCGCCTTTATCCCACTCTAAGTGGGGTTTGCATTCGGCTGAGTAGAATAGACCACCCTCTGTCTTACCTAGATATAGTCAGACAGGCGGCCGGCCGTAAAATGCGTAGCCGTATCACGTGACAACATGTTTATAATGACAAACGGCTATGTTTTACGTGTCAATAAGACATCATCATCCTCTTGTCCTTATCCCACTCTAAGTGGGGTTGGCACAACATGTTGTAACATGATTTAGCTGCGTATTTAACGAGCCGCCTGCCTGACGTTTGACGCCCGGAAGTTTGCTCCTATCCAGAAGAACCAGCTAGAAACTCGGCGGATAATCTTTTCAACAAAACAATAATTACAATTTGATGGTTACAAGTTAATAGTTGCAGCTTAGTGCGTAGCTGCAGTTAAGATATGCTTCTATCACTCAAATAATCCTCGCTTGTATAGTATACTTTTAGGGCCTGATTCACAAGTTACCAATAAACTGTCAGTTAGCTCATTAGGAACATATCTGACACATATCTCGAAATTTCGCGTTTCTCAGGTTTCTGATAGGCTTATTCAGCACTTAAAGTTCCCAATAAGTTAACAGGTAGATTATGTGGCTGTTAATTTGTTTATAAAATATATATAACCTCATTCAAAATGGCCACGTTTTTTTTCCACTTTTTTGAATCTCTTTTCAGAGACATTTAACTGCTACTTAGTTTATTTGTCGGTTAACTATCCGACAATTGATAATTGCAATTTATCACACGCTTTTCGGTGAAGAAAAACATCGTGAGGAAACCTGCATATCTATAGAGAATTCTGGAGATATGTGTAACCATTCCTCATTGGAGCAGCGTGGTAGGCCTTAGCTTCAATCAAACCTTCTCTAAAAAAAAAACCGAGAGAAGAGGCCTATGCCTAGCAGTGGGATAGTAACAGGCCGTTACTTACTTACTTATCTGCTTCTTAGTTTATTTGTCGGTTAACTATTCAACACTTTATCAGTAACTTGTGAAACATGCCCTTACTATTATTGTACTGAAGTTAACTTAACCAGAATCATATGCAGTACTTGGATAAAGTGATAAAATAATAGTACGCGCACATAATTGAACATAACAATCAAGGCAACGTGTTTACTTAAAACGAATTTATGATAGTATTTGTTGGTCGTTAGAGTGAAATACTGATTTAATTACAGACCTACCTCCGCTTTTAGCGCGGCGAGGCATTGCTATAATATATTATTATTATTGTTTACCATTTGAGACACCGCGTCACTCTAATTTAGGCGAAAAGATAACTCAAAAATAATGAAAATATAGGTGATTGAACGGAAATATATTAAGTGCTAAATCAAAACTATTCTCATACCTTTTCATAGAAACTCAAGATCTAAAAACCTCCACCACCACCACAATACACTAGCAATACAAACATTCACTACCACAATGTTAACAACTGTTATAAAAGTCTTATACAGTTAATCGCCATTCAAAATATTCTTTATTCAAGTAACCTTGTAAACAAGTGCTTTTGAATCGTCTACTTCTTCTGTTGGTTCGGAAAGCTTGTTCCTACCGAGAAGAGCCAGCAAGAAGAGCAAGAGCAAGAAGCAAGAGCGGTGGTTGCTCTTTTCAAAATATAATTTTTATCACTAGTTACAGTTAGTCATTACTATCTTGTACCGGGTCGAAGAGTAGCTATATCCACGCATTCTTATCATCTATGTAATCCTCAATAGTATTTAGTTAGTATTTTCTGTATCAGCCTCCTTTTAACAGTGTTTTTAAACTGCTATTATGGCATAGTTAAAATTGATTGCGGAATATTTCTGTCTTCTATCTTTGAATTAAAAATTTCCTAAGTAATTTTAAAAAGAAATGTGTGGAAAACCTAATTACAATATATGAAAACACTTTATTCAAAAACATTATATATATAACAGATATATAAATAGACCATAGCTTTTATCGTTATAATTGATTAATGGATTTATTTTATTTTTTGATTCATTACTTTTTGGTTACGTTTACGAATAATTAGTAACCCTAATTGGTAGTAAACTTTTTTTTAAAGTGTTTAATATGTTTAGAATATTTTCGTACAAATAATATAATATCATGTTTCATCATCATCATCTTCCTGCCCTTATCCCACTAAGTGGGGTCGGCATAACATGTTATAAACATGCTGTCACATGATTTGGCTGCGTTTTTACGACCGGCCGCCTGCCTGACATCAACTTAACTTAGTCGTATTTTACGACTACGACTCCTCGGTAAGAAAGAGGGTGGTCTATTTTACTAAACCGGATACCACACGGTGGGTCAATTTACTTTAGTCGCCTTTTACGACACCTCGGTAAGAAATGAGGTTGGTCTATTCTACTCAGCCGGCAACCACACGGCGGGTCGACTTACCTTAGTCGCCTTTTACGACACCTCGGTAAGAAAAGAGGGTGGTACTATTCTATCAAGCCGGATACCACATGGCGTAATATAATATCATGTTTACCATATTTAAATTATAGATATTTTAGATCCTAAGTACTATTTGACATGATTACTAACACTTTCGCATTAAATTATGCTCAAAGAACTATATTATTATTGTTAAACTACTTTGTTTATATTGCCACAAACGTGAACGTCCATCATTAAATAACAACAAACTATCAAAACAATGTTAAATGAGTTAGATATAATACAAATATATTAATTGATTCATTAGTTAAGCGTCTATAAATTCTCCGTACCATTATTTTGTTGACGAAAACATTTAATTGCAACCCTTTGTCACGAATGATAAACATCGTTAAGAAAGAGATAGTCGTATTATCTTATGATTTAAGTATGCAACAAACTGCATTTGCTCAGTGACGAGCGTGTTGTCAAAGAAGGAAGTGCGTTTGAGTTTTTATTCAACAATAAATAATGAGTGTTATATTTGACGCCGATACTATACTATCCGAAAACGAACAGTGGAGGAAACTTGAAGAGGAATGGAAAACAATCGATCTAGAACCTGATGTGGACGATAAACCGATTCTCAAACAAGTCTTCAGCACGTTAGACTTGAACGGAACGACATTCGACTCATCTTTCCTCTTCAAGAAAGTGCGAAAGAAAGTAGGACGTCAGTTATCCAAGATTTCAACAGCGTCAATAGAATACGACGAATTCATCAGTCACATACGAGACGACTCGCAAAACTCATGTAAGCAATTCTGTTTCGTAAACGGGCAAATAACCTCAGCTGCGTCCGTTGAAGAGATATGCGAGAAAATAGACGATATATTTAAATCTATAGACGAATTATCAACGACTAGTACAGTGAAAAAGGACGTTGATTCAAGAAAGAAGAAAGTTCCAGAAAAAATACAGTGTAGTATATCAACAACTGATCTTTCTTTCGACGATACGCTGTCACATAAAGAGGTTACAAGGTCTACTGGAATTGATATGCAAATAGAGGACGCTTTTGAAGAGGCTTTTGAACAATTTAATTCAACTTTGGAGACTATTGATGCGGATAACTCGCATCTCGATTCCGTTACGACTTTAGTTAGAAAGTTTACTTCTGTGTTAAGTAGCCCTATAATTAAATGTAGCCCTAGACGCAGGAGGCAGTGTTGTGAGAAGTTTAAAGAGCTTACCGATTATTGGAATAAGCGTGCTTTTGAGTGTGATAAATAGTGGGTAGGTTAATTTAACGATTATTGTTGAGAATTGATTTTTACTATGACAATGCTTCGCAAGATAACCTACGTACTTTTGTAGTGCTAAAAGATTTATGAAAAACTCAGACACACAACAATCATAAATCTTGTAACCCAGAAATATAATAAGTAAGGTAGATTTAAGTAGCACCTATATTTTGACGCTCGTTTGTACTTTTGTATAAACAAATTTACGAGATATATTTCCTTGTATTATTAAAATTAACCTTAAATTATTTGTTTCCAAAATTAATACTAAAATTATTTTGCTATAATCCGCGATAAATGTTAATATATTTTATCACGCATAATAACAAAATAATTTCATTTATCCTTTTATATTATGGATCTCCGTAAAGTAATGCGTAATTCTAATAAGTTATTTATTTATGTGGGTCTGGCTAAAAAAGATTAAATTGTGATTAATTAATGTTAGTTAAAATTTTAGTATTAGAAAAATATGTATTTAGTTTACAACTAGTAATAAATAAAAAGGATTTTTGTTAAATTAAATTTAAAAGGTAAGCAAATTTTAATATTATATTCCGTTTTGATTCATGTACGAATTGTACTTTTAATTTTAATTTACGATAACTGTTGTAATTATTTAATGAATAATAAATTCAGTTTATTGAAGGATATTATTTTTTTTTTCTATAAATTATATTATACTTAAGTTCCCGCGTACGTATAGGTACCCTCCTCCTCGGTAATGATATTATATGTGTTTACCTCCCTGTTCTCAAAATAAAAACGGGATTTTTAATTAATTGTTTTTAATTTGTCTTTAAAAGTGCCTTGAAAGTGTTCGTTTTATGTACTTTGAGAGTTTTGTTGTTACCCTCAATCACGTATTTTTTGCGAATTTCCGAAGGAAAACGTTTTTTTATCTTTTATATTAATCCTGTAAAAGCTTCAATGATATCATCATAGTGTTCCTGCGTTTAGCTCCATAGATCGTGGTGTCGATTTCCGCAGAATGCCAACATTTTGTAAAACCAATATGTTTATCAAGTCTCGGTATAGGTATATTTTTATGTATTTCCTTAACATATATATATATGAATATATCTGCCAGTTGTTTGTAATCCAAGTTGCACCTTGGTGACCGAGCCTTGCTTGGTAATTTTTTTAGATATAAAAAAATGCAGCGAAAAAAATAAAAATAGAACTTTTGAACTTTTTTGGTCCGCCAGTTACCCATTAGGCTGGCTTAGCATTACGTTTCACAGACAAAAATATAATTTGCATTCAATTCCACATTTTAGTATTTTTTCAATGCCCGAAAACAGGCATAAAACGACATTTTTCTAAATAAAAACTAGCTAAATCAAATTTTCCACTTCGGCATTCGTCGTTCTACTTCGACGTCAACGTACTTTGGTCGCCTTTTATGACACCTCGGTAAGAAGTGAGAGTAGTCTATTCTACTCAGCCGGATACCGCACGGCGATATAAGTATATATGTAAATGAAGTGTATATAATTCTAGTGTTTGGAGCTTTTGTTGGTATGAAAGTTTGTCGCGAAAACCATTTCTAGCACCGCTCCATTTCTAACAATATTCCTATGAGAGAGAATTTAATATCAATAATATTTAACAAGTTTGTCATAGTTCTTAGTAAGTATGACAAACACACCTATTACTTAATTACCTGAACAGTGCACAACAAATAGAAATTCATGGTTCATTAGCCAAGCACGGCTTGGTGCTCGTCCGGCACAACTTGCCCGCTAAATCACGGCGGCTGCGGACCCCATGGTGGCGACACAAGGGAGCGAGCGGTCTGCTGGATTAACTTAATAGAGACATTTATAAATAGCTAACATTGATAGTAGCCTCAGGATGATAGTAGGAGCGCAGTGGTACGTCCGAAACGATGTCATTCACCGGGAAACAAAAGCACCAACCGTGGAGGAGTATGTCCGCAAATTGGCGCGCATAATGTTCACAAGTGCGGACAATAGCGTGTGCGCCCACCTCAACGGTATAGCACCGTCAGAACCTAGACCGACGAACGGACGACCTCTGCCCAGATAACTCCTATCACCCTCCCCGGCAGGAGAGGAGAGGAGAGGAGACGAGGCGGCAGAAAAAGTACGAGCATAGGAACCCGACAAGCGTACCTTAAGGCGCCTAAAAAGCGGACTCCTGACTTTAAAGGTCGAAGAAATTACCCGGGCGATAGTGATCGCCCGAGAGGACAAGCCCGGGTAAAGTGGTCAAACCTCGAGGCCCGAAGCCCCCGGCAGCCTAAACAAGGCTGAGGAGAAGACCCACAATATAATACATAAATAACTACCTTTAAAAAATCTTTAAGTATGATTTTTAATTCAATTTATAAGGTAAATAATTTTAACTACCTGGGTAATTAAGCTTTGTTTAGTAATTTTATTAAAAGATATTTAAAAAAATTTAAATGAACCTGGATATTTTCACATACTTAGTCCTCCCATTTTAGCCTTGTGTATCTGGCTAAGTAGAATAATACCACCCTCATTTCTTACCGAGGTGTCGTAAAAGGCAACTAAGGTAAGTTGACTCACCGTGTGGTATCCGATTAAGTAGAAGAGACCACCCTCTTTGTTATCGGGGTGTCGTAAAATAAGACTAAGATAAGTTGACGTCAGGCAGGCGGCCGGACGTCAAATACGTAGCCAAATCATGTGACAACATGTTCATAAAATGTTGTGCCGACCCCACTTAGAGTGGGATAAGGGCAGGATGATGATGAAGGTGAATTATATTAAGTACCTGGGTGACCGAGCGTTTATTAATATTGCTTCAGATTTGCCATGAAAGTTAAAATGACAGATAGAAAGATATACCTTTTTATTTATAGTACTCAATTACGTATTGATAAGAATACAAGTCACGTTACAAAGCTTTTAACAAAATTTCGACGTTTAACTTGACGATTCATAAGGTCTTGTTTACAAGTTAGTTGAATAAAAAACATTTTGAATTTGAATACTAAAACCGTGCGTTTCAGTACGCAATCAACGTGCGTGTGTTTACAATATTTCGCGCACTGACCGTAAGCAGAAACTTATTCATGTTGTTCATGAGAGTTGGACAGTTTGTCAATTTATGAGGCCGGCACAATAGTGCTGGAGTGAAGGCAGATTCGGTTAATTGAGTTACCAGCTTAGAACAGATACTCCAATTTTCTTCCCAGTACAAACTGAGAAGCTCGTTATATCCCACAGTTGGGATAATCTCTTCTTGATTTATTCCTTCTCTATACTATTAGGCAAGCTGTGGTAGCCCAGCGGTAACATCGTGCGACTCTTTCAAGGAGGTCACGATTTCAAACCCGAGCCAACACCAATGAGTTTTTCTGTTAAAACTTATGTGTTTAATTGATAATTGCATTTTATCACACGCTTTTCGGTGAAGGAAAACATCGTAAGGAAACCTGCATATCTCTAGAGAATTCTGGAGATATGTGTAACTACCAATCCGCATTGGAGCAGCGTGGTAGGTCTTAGCTCTTATCCTTCTCTCCAAAAACGGAGAGAAGAGCTCAGCTCAGCAGTGGTATAGTAACAGGCCGCTATTTACTTTACTTACTATGCTATTGAGCCACTGTGAAGCATGACCAGGTTTAATCAAATCATTATTTAGTCAAGTAAACTTGTGCTTTTGTCAATTTAACTGCTGGTTCGGAAAGCTGTTCCTGCCAAGAAGAACCAGTAAGAAACTTGGCGGTAGCTCTTCTCAAAATGTAATACTATATACGTATGTATATTTATTTTATTTATTTATTGGACATACATATTGTTAGAAAAGAGAAAGAGAAAAGTAACATAGCACTTGTACAAAGACGGACTTTTCTCTAAAAGGGATCTCTTTTGTACCTTTCTGAACCTTTGAGTAAAAGAATGAAAAATGGCAAGAAGTGAAATACGGGAAATATAAAAAAAATGAGAAACATAAATAACGAAAAATTATAAATATAGATCAATAATTGTGCAATTAACACAAAAGATAAAAAAGATGCTATATAGATAACAGTTTTTTAAAATTATATTAATTTAACTATCTAATAATAATTTTTGTTTATAGAATGATTTAGGATAGTTTTTTTAAATTATTTTTATATTATTTATTTAGAATTAGGCGTTACTTTGCGGAGATCCGTAATACAAAAGTAATAATAAAATTATTTTGCTATAATCCGCGATGAAGTAAAATAGAAAATATATATAATGCTAAATGTAGAGTGGACAATTGGTTATCATACCTGATACATGCAGGAGTCGTAAAAAACTCATGCACAAACCTCCACCACCGCCACCATGATACACAAGCACTATATACGTTCACTATCACAAACTCAACAATTGTTTCGCCCCGCAACAGAAGCATCATCAGGAGATAGACTCCACGACGGCGGTGGCGGTGGTGGAGGTTTGTGCATGTGTTTTTACGAATCCTGCATGTATCAGGTATGATAACCGATTGTCCACTCTACATTTAGCATTATATATATTTTCTATTTTACTTCATCGCGGATTATAGCAAATTAATTTTATTATTACTTTTGTATAGTTTTTTTTATCTTATTATTTTTTTTTTTTTTCTTTCTACTTCTATAATGGTGAGACCTAATAAATTTATTCTTATTCTTATTTTTATTTTTATACATAAATCTTTGTTAAATAAGTAGATGAAAAAGATACTAATGTATAATGGCCTGAAACAAATATTTAGTCATTACTATCTTGTACAGGGTTAAAGAGTTATAGTGTTCTATAAAAGCTCTAGGAGAGCAAAACTGAGGTTAATTATTAAATATTGATAAATATTAAGAAATATTGTCTATCTTTCATCAGTGTTTACAAGCTAATAAGCTCTTTCAGAAGATTTAAGCTGACAGTCGTCAAAAGCTGTTCAGTTAGTTAAATTGGAAACCGTGGTTTTTGCGGTTAGCACTTAACTCGCCACTAAATAGACTATGCGTTTAAAACTTAGTAGACTCTAAGCAAGTCTAAAATAATTAAAAAAAAACATGTTTTTGCAGTTATTTAGGAGACTTAGGTATCTTTAAGGGATTTCTTCGCTAAATGATCGTATAATATCTCATCATCATCATCCTCCTGCCCTTATCCCACTCTAAGTGGGGTCGGCACAACATGTTATAAACACGCTGTTACATGATTTGGCTGCGTTTTTACGACCGGCCGCCTGCCTGACGTCAACTTACCCCTGTCGTATTTTACGACACCTCGGTAAGAATGAGGGTGGTCTATTCTACTAAACCGGATACCACACGGTGGGTCAACTTACCTTAGTCGCCTTTTACGACACCTCGGTAAGAAATGAGGTTGGTCTATTCTACTCAGCCGGATACCAAACGGCGGGTCGACTTACCTTAGTCGCCTTTTACGACACCTCGGTAAGAAAAGAGGGTGGTACTATTCTATTCAGCCGGATACCACACGGCGTATAATATCTCATCATCATAGCTTAATTTAAATCCATTTTTTTATGAAGTAACGGCCTTTTACTATTTTAATGATTGGTATAGGTCTTCTGTCCTTTAGGAAAGAAGGTTTAAACCCACCACTCTGCTCCAATTCGAATTGGTACGTTACACATATCCCAAGAATTATCCAAAGAAACGCTGATTTCAAGATGTTTTTTTCTTCACCGAAAAGCATTTGATATATTGTAAATATCAATTTGGTACAAATTCATTTCTTATCGAGGTGTCTTAAAAGCCGACTAAGGTAAGTTGACGTCAGGTAAGCGGCCGGACGTAAAATGAAGTCATATTAGCTTTTCGCGTCTTAACAACAATATTCGGAAAAAAATGACGATAAGGTACAATTGAAACTTATATACAACTTGGACAACATAAAATATTAAATAATCCCGTTTTTCTTTCGGGAACTGGAAAAATACATCACACATAATTGAGGGTGCTTTAACACAAAAGCTGACTCGAATGAAGGTGCGGGTCGCTAGCTGTGCTTTAAAGTATTGTAATTTTAGAGTTGTTTACTGAAAATAACTGAATATTAAATTACAGCGCGCAATCCACGATGCCCGTTTCGACGCGCGGCGACATTGTCGCTTTCAGATATAATCAGAAATATCGCTTCGATTTATGTCTCTCTATGCGGCCATTTTTTATTAGCTCCATAGCGTACTTTGTGCATACTCATATATGAAAAATTCGTAAGTTTGTCTGTCTATATGACATCATCATCATTTTCCTGCCCTTATCCCAATCTAAGTGGGGTCGGTACAACATGTTTTAAGCATCTTGTTATATATATATATACATGTTTTGGGATTGAGACGCCGTTTATTATCCACTAGCTTTTACCCGCAACTTCGTTCGCGTGGACTGTAGTCTTGAAATAAACAATATCTTCTGTCACTCACTAACCCTGCAAATATCTCCATCACAAAAATCAAATCGATCTGGGATTGGGAGAGATTTATCGTTGTGTTGATAGTTTCATTATTTAAATAAATAATTCGTATGACTTATATGAATTATATATTAAAATAGTTAAATTTAATAAAAAAAAAAACGAAATATATAAAAACTTTCTTAAAATAACTTTTTTGACGTAAAGCGAACAACGTAATATAGAACCTATTTCTTTAATTTACAGACTTGGCTTGACACATAATAATTATAAGGATTACTTACTTCCTGAAGGATTACTAAAACCTATATAGTACCCCGGTGTATAAAGAATAATTGTGCCAAATTTAATCGATATTGGTTCAGCAGATTGGCCGTGAAAACGTAAGAGACAGAGAGACTTTCGTATTCATAATATTAGTAACGATAATTGAAACACATGCGAACTAGAGAGTGATTTTGTAAATATATATATTTTTCTTTCTTGTTTTTCTCGGTAAGAGGAACATACCGAATCAATTGTAGCTTCACTAATCATATTGATCCTCGAATTCAAAAGTGCTTATCCGTTTTAACACCACGGTTAATTGCCTCTTCAGGTGACAAGAGGGCTGGCTTCTTTTTCGCTCAAAGAATCAGCTTAGCTATTCAGCGCGTAAACGCTGCCAGCATTCTTGGGACCATTCCACGTGGGCATGATTTGTATAGTCCTAAGTAAGTAATTTAAGATAGATATAACTTGTACATTTTTGCTGTAAATAAATAGTAGCAAAGTGCTTGAAAAGCTTATTTAAATAAAGATTATTTTGATTTGTTTTGTCTTTAGCTCGCGAGCTACCCATCTCTAGTATAGATAGCTTATTTCCAAAACAAAACAATTTATTTAGAGTAAGCTGCGTCATTCATATTGTTTTTGGCTTTTATTTACCTATAATGACGGAATTCCGTCGTCGGACATAATGATTGCCATAATTCCTCGTCATTAAATCAAAGCGCGCAATTCGCAGCGCTCATTACGTCGCGCGGCGCCATTATCGCTCCGCTGCGAATATAATCAGTGGCGTGGCGTTGTTTGGCTTTGATTTATATCTCTCTGTGCGGCAATTTTTGATGATCGCGTTCTAGTTTTATGGCTTAGTACTGGCTATAATTTTTGACTATTATACATTGTACGTTAAACTTGTATTGCAAAAAAGAGATACGTGGATTTTACTGTTTAAGGCCGCGTGTTTCGATGCAAGAGAAGTTTAAGGAAATAGGTAATCTTAACTTACTTAACATTAGCTTTACAGAGTATTTATTAATTTTTACTCTTACAGTATTAGCATTATCAAGCTAATAATCAAAGCTAATATCATCCTCCTGCTTTTCGCAATGCAGTCGGTACAACATATTGTTACATGTTTTAGCGAGTTATTCTACGACCCGCCGCCTGCCTGACTTCAACTTACCTCAATCCCCTTTCACGGTACCTCGGTAAGAAATGACAGGTGGTCTATTCAACCCCGGCTGAGTCGACCTGAAACGACTGTTAAGTTTGTGATAGTAAACGTATGTAGTGCTAGTGTATTGTAGTGGCGGTGGTGGAGGTTTGTGCATGTGTTTTAACGAATCATGCATGTATCAAGTATGAAAATGGATTGTCTACTCCACATTTACCATTATACATATTTTCTATTTTACTTTATCGCGGATTATAGCAAAATAATTTTATAATTACTCTTGTGTAATGGATCTCCGTAAAGTAATGACTAATTCTATTAATTATTTACATACGTCTTATGAAATCTAAATTTACGAGTATATGTCATAATATTCTTTTACATTTCCTTAAATCTAAAAGCTCATTTGAACAACGTTAAAAAACTGATAGTTTTAGTTCGTTGGTAAGGTTAGTTGTTCGGTTTGAACCAATCCATAAAACTGTACTATTTCGGTGACGGACAATGCGGGCGTTTATTTTCAAAATTAATGTAAATGTGATCGTAAACTTCCCACAATGATGGCGGGCCGATTTGGTGTCGTTTTAGAGCGATTCACTAACTACAATGCACTGGATAAATTATTCTACTTATGGCTAGAAAATTGGTCGCAATGTTATCACGGTAGATAATTAACGTTCGTTATTTAGAATTTAATCCTATTATATATTAAATCAAACCGTCATCGCTTTAAGGTTTGATTGTATGACAGGCATTCAAGTTTTCCACTTGAAACTTAAATGCTAAATTGAGATTTACTTATAGTTAAGAAACTTTACATATACTTAAGAAACCTGCTAGCCGTAAGGTATCCGGCTGAGTAGAATACACCACCCTCATTTCTTACCGAAGTTTCGTAAAAGACGACTAAGGTAAGTTGACCCGCGTCGGTAGTTTTAATCATTCACCTGAATTTATCCCATGTTGCAAAATGATTAGGCTTATTATAGACCACTCGCATTTGACTGAGTAGAATAGGCCACACTCTTTCTTACCAAGGTGTCGTAAAAGGCGACTAAGGTACGTTGACGTCAGATAGGCGGTAAAAGATAGGTCGTAAAATACCTAGCCAAATCATGTGACATCATGTTTATAACGTGTTCTGCCGACCCCACTTAGGGGGTGATAAAGCCGGGAGAATGATGATAGTTATGAAACCTGCACATTCTTAGATAACTTTTGGGGCATGATTAACCTGCCTATATGGAACAAAATCTGGTTTAAGCACCAATCTTAGTCGCTGAGTCACCTCTGTGAGCGACCGTATCAAAACGACAGCATGGACTAACTTACATAAATTTTATTAGCGTGTCTTCACACGGATAAAGTAGTAGTAGTTTACTAGCAACGATATGTTGGTTGTCATTGAAGAGCTTGAGGTAAATAAATGCAAAACGAACTCTTCGCGTGATGTCTATGATAATGTGACGGACTCGCAACGCGCGTCATGTGAAACGCAGCGGATTTGCTGCGACACGAGTATGTTGTAACACACTTGCTGCGATTAATGACGCCCTCGCAGCGAGTTTGCTGTGAAACGAAACGCGAGTCCCAGTGAACGCGACATACTTGCCGTGCTCTGACTGTGATATGTGACGAAGTTGTAATGTTCTCCCTGTAAAACGCGATAGACTCGCCGCGTGTTTGCTGTGATATGTGACGGACCCGCAGTGCACTTACTGTAAAACCCAACAGGCTCGCTATGTTCTTGCTATGATTTGTGACGAAATTGTAACGCGCTCGTCGTGATATGTATTGGATTAGCAACGCGCTTGCTGGCAAATGTGACAGACTCACCGCAAGTTCGTTGCGATATGTGACAAACTTGCAACAGATCCAATCAGTACAGCACTGTTTCATATTAACACGCGCTAATGTTAAAACTCACTCTCGTATTCCTCGATATTTTGGGAGGACCTACAATAGGTGGTTATGATCTCAGAAGAGATGATATCTTTGCTTAGCAGCAGACTACTAAAATACACTATAACTCATTGTTAAAAGCTGATTTTCTATTAAAGTGGTGTCACAATGAAATTTCAGCTAATTCAGTGTGCAAATTTTCATAAAATATTTCAAACAGCCATTTCCATAGAGAGTTTTAGATCACGGCCCATAACAGGCCACCGTTATAACAAATGGCCATTATAAAATAGAAGGTTAAATTAGAATTTCGCCGCCGATGATTATTTATCATCATCGCAGTCAATATCGAGATAATGACTGCACTAAATATGATTTAGGTACTGTGCTTAAAAGGACGCGCTACATAATGTGATCTATGAAATGGATTAAAATTTTATTTATATTTGTAAAGATTTGTAGATGTTACTTTGATAACGACGAGACATTAATATCTTTTAGGTAAGGACAAATAAAATCAAATAATTGGACCAACTCCACTTAGAGTGGTACTAGGGCAGGAGGATGATGACAAGATTACTTGAATAAAGAATGAGTACCTGGTTGACCAAGCCTTGCTTGGTAATTTTTTACAAAATAAAGAAAATAAACTTTAAAAAAAAGAAAAAGGTGGGGCTCGATCCTAGGTATTTCCATTTCTTAAGAAAAAGAGGCGGGAAACATTCTGACAGGTGACATTACGGACGTGGAACTCACTCACTTTTCGTTTGACCCTGCAAGGAGGAACATATAAAATTCGTTGTAAGCTGTGAAATTACTCAAATATCGTTTATTATTTTCGACAAGTTAGCAATTGTAATGCAAGTTATAAAATGTCAAAACCACGTCCGTATCTCATCTACAGGTTGGTCCGGAGCGCACACAAAACTGTACGCAGGGTTTGTCCGCCGACGTCCGATTGTCAGGCGGTATCGGCGCAATAAACTGTGCTGCAATACGGACGCTTGTCCACACGCGGCCGCGGCCGTAACTCGGCGCCATGCGGTTTGTGCGAACGTTGTGGCAATACATGGAGCTGATATTACAATCATTTTACTTTACAAATAATATCTGGGTGAGTTTTCAATGGGTGGCTGGGTGATTTTTCAAAATAAAAAAAAGCAAAAAAAAAGAATAGGGGTTAGGTGGGGCCCGATCCTAGGTCTTTCATTTCTCGCGACCACCCGTTCCCGGAATAAGCTACGCTGACTTGACATTTAATGGCAAAAATTAACTTCAATATAAATTATAGTATTTTTTTATTGCCTAAAAACAGGGATAAAACGATTTTTCTCGTTCGATTTTTCTCCCCCAAAGCCTCCTACAAGCTGAAATTTCAGGAAAATCGTTGGAGCCGTATACTGGGCTAGCATATTTGAGAGTCGAAACGATTTTCGTGAAATTCAGCATGTAGGGGGCTTAGAAGGAGAAAAATCATCTAACCAGGATTTGTTTATTAAAATTTATTAAAATATCGTTTTATTCCTGTTTTCAGACATTGAAAAATTCCTTAAATTAAATAAACTCGATAATTTTTGCTGTCATGTGCAAAAGTTGTTGCAGCAACGTTAAGCAAGTTGTCTACATATCAGAAAAATCCCGGGTTCAATTCCCATGTGTCACCCCGGCTCTTTCTATCGTTTTTATTTTTAATAGCATTTTTTTCTTTCTTTTCTAATTTTTTTTTATTGCATTTTTTATATATGAGCTACCGAGCACCAACCCAGGCATTGCATAATAATATGAGAAAGCTGTCTGTCAGGCTGTCACGAATAATCCACTGGACAAAAATAAATGTAATTTAATACAAATTGAGCTAACATCTAGACTTATTATAAAATAAAAGTCTACTGTAGTCAATAAATAAGTTACACTACACATTTTTATACCTAAAAACAAAGGATTACCTGTGTTGTGATTATTTAAAACAATGCTGCTAATTTTGAGAAAATTGCGTCTTTTTAATTAGTTGGTTTTGTTGTTGAAAGAATAATGAACAATGCCTTTTCTTTGTAAACAATGTGAGTGCAAACATTTTTGGGAGTTAAAATAGCACATTAAAGTTTTTGTAATATTATGTTTATTATAAAGGCCTACCTATTGTCTGACTTTCTTATTATTTTCTCACTTTTCTTTTGACCATGTTCTTAACTAACTAGAATCTTAAATAAGAAAATGACAAAGACTTACTTACAAAGTTTGAAATGTAATGAACAAATTACAAAGATATAAGTTTGAAATCATATAAGCCGTGTAGTAGCCGGCTGAGTAGAAGAGACCACCCTCGTTTCTTACCGAGGTTTCGTAAAAGGCGACGAAGGTAAGTTGACCCGCCGTGTGGTATCAACCTGAGTAGAATAGACCACCTTCTTTCTTACCGAGGTGTCGTAAAAGGCAGCTAAGGTAAGTTGGCCCGCTTTGTGGTATTAGGCTGGGAGAATAGACCACTCTCATTTCTTACCGAGGTGTTTTAAAAGGCGACTAAGGTAAGTTGAAGTCAGGCTCGTGCTAAGCTTATGCATGGTATGATGTTGCTGATCAAAATAGCTGCTTGAAAAATTGCAAAATATAAACAAATTTTTCGTGCATTATAAAAATAGTGCCTAAGTGACCGAGTCTTACTCAGTTAATTTTTTAAAACATATACTTAAAAAAAAAGAAAGAAGAGAAAGCAAGAAGGCACCGATGATATGATGGATTCGACCTTGGGTTGAGAATTTACGGTACGCGCGTTATCCATCGGCTATCGAAACATTAATTACGTGGATAGACATGGTCTGGTATACAATGTGACGAAGAGTGAGTATTTAAATATCTTGGTCATTATCTTACGGAGGATCTTAATGATCAAGTGGACATCGAGCGTGAAAGACGGGCATTGGCAGCCAGAAGCAACATGTTGGCCCATAGATTCGCTCGCTGCAGTGTGGAAGCGAAACTAACACTTTTTAAAGCGTACTGCCAGACTTTCTACACAGGCAATCTGTGGTTCAAATACTCTAAAGCTGCCATTGATACACTAAGAGTGCAATACAATAACGGGTTTAGGATACTGTTGGGTCTGCCGAGGTTTTGCTCGGCTTCTAGCATGTTTGCTGGATAGACGATTTTTACTCTATTATAAGGAAAAAGACCGGATCCTTGCTAGCAAGACTTCGTTCGAGCCCTAACAGTATCCTGAATACGTTAGTGTGTAAGATGGAGTCGCCCATATATGCACATTTCATGAATGTCTTGGTGCGACAGTAGGCTGACTTAAAATTGTCTTAATAATTTATTCTGATAATGTATTTTCTGTTTATTTTGTGTTTATTTTTAGTAGATAATAAGTTACTAACATAGTTATAAGTCTGTACTAACAAAATGAGCCCTTGTTGCTTTTAAATAAATACATTTAATTTCATTTTCATTTCATATCATTTAATTTAATTTAATTTCGTTTCGTTTCGTTTCGTTTCGTTTCGTTTCGTTTCGTTTCGTTTCGTTTCGTTTCGTTTCGTTTCGTTTCGTTTCGTTTCGTTTCGTTTCGTTTCGTTTCGTTTCGTTTCGTTTCGTTTCGTTTCGTTTCGTTTCGTTTCGTTTCGTTTCGTTTCGTTTCGTTTCGTTTCGTTTCGTTTCGTTTCGTTTCGTTTCGTTTCGTTTCGTTTCGTTTCGTTTCGTTTCGTTTCGTTTCATTTCATTTCATCTCATTCATTGTTTCGTTTAAATAAAATAAATAAATAAATTTCATTAAATTTGACAGCTAAAACAATCCTTTGCTTTCAATTCTACATTTTAAATTTTTAATGCCCTAAAACAGGCATAAAATGGATTTTTTTGATGGATTAAGTGTCCCATATATTTATATTAGGTATTTATTTTATTTTTTAAATAATACCTAGCAAGATCTTGTTTTTACTCCAAAATCCCCTACATGCTGAATTTCAAGAAAACTGTTTGAACTGTTTCCGAGATTCTCCGAAAATATATTCATATATCTTTAATATTTAAATGAGTTAATCTTGTATGTATATATGTATATATTCGGAATTTCGGAAACGGCTCCAACGATTTTCCTGACATGTAGTATGTAGCGGGTTTTGGGGGAGAAAAATTGATCTAGCTAGATTTAATTTAAAAAAAATCTCTTTTTATCCCTGTTTTCGGGAAAATGCTAAAATTTATGTTAATGTCAAGTCATGAGAGCTCATTTGGGGAACGGGCGGTCTAGAGAGGCGAAAATACCTAGGTTCGAGCCCCACCTCCTCAATTGTTTTTTTTTATATCTTTCAAAAAATTACCGGTCTCTCGGGTACTTTATAATATTAATATAATATATATAATACTAATATTAATTTTAATAACAACAACTCTTTGTAATTCCGGTCAAACGAGCCAATTAAAACAAGGCAAGTCTACGTAGGCCATCTTAAATCTGCAGGCTGTATTGCCAATATCTGGTGCACCTATTGCACGCGCACCCTGTACATCGTGGATTTAGCACCGAATGTGAACACGCTGTTTGCATACTTGAACCGCCTAACGTATACTTACACGTTTTACTACATTTTGGAATGTTTCAGTTGTATTTGAAACACTAAGCTATATTTATCTGTTTTTTATTTATTTTTTTATTAATTGACTTTCACTGTTGAAGCATTGACTCTTTAAGCGATTTAGCTTTAGCTTTGCCGTTATAGCAGTTTAAAAACACTATTAACAAGAGAGTAATACAAATGCCTACTAAGTTGAGGATTACTTAGATGATAAGAATGCGTAGACATAGCTACTCTTCGACCCAGTACAAGACAGTAATGACTAAATGTAACTAGTAATGAAATATATATATTAAAAAGTGCAACCGCCGTGTTCCTTCCCGGTTTTTCTCGTTAGGAACTGCTTTCTGAACTGGAAGTCGAATTTTTATTTATTTATTTATTTCTTTTTATACATATAATTAGAAATGAGAAAGAAAAAGTACAAAAGCATTGAGTGACAGAAGGAAAAGGGCTAGAAATGAAGAAGAAAGAGAATACGGGTAATATAGACAAAAATAAAAAGTATATGTAAATTTAACTATTTAATTTGTTAATTAATTTTGGTAAAATAAATAGATGAAAGATGCTACTAATATATAATTACTTAAGATAAATATTGACAAATGTTTTCCGAAGTTTACTTGAATAAAGAATATTTTGAATTTCAATTGACTCCTTGAACATTTATTTTGTTTGAGAGACTAAACTGTATAGAGTTAAGTCAGTTTTTTATCTTTTTTATTTCACTTTTTGATTTCTTTTTTGATCTTTCACTGTCGGACACAGATCTCTTCAAGCGGGCCCCTGGTCAAATGTATTGTTGTGTTTGAAAGAATAAGCTTAATATATTTGTATCGACTGGCCCGTTGACGCAGTGGGTAGTGACTCTGCCTTCAGCTCCGCGGGTCGCGGTTTCGATTCCCGCCGAGGGACAACATTTACTATAAATTAATTTCTATAAAAATATTATATTATTTAAAAAAATGATTCTAAGTATTTATTCACCAGTTGTCTGTTACCCATAACAAAAGTATTAAGTTACTAACTTTGGGGACGGTCAACCGTGTGTGTAAGTATCCTGTATATTTATTGATTTATATTTATCTGTTTCTCCTGTTTGTTAACTGACGGAATTTTTAGTTGGACAAAAGCCTCTTACTACCGCTCCGTGGTTATTTTTACTGTCTAGTTTATAAGTCTATTCGATTTGTCTGTTATTCATCTTTTAAGTAATGGACATTCAACGTTGGACATAGATCTTTAAGTGACTCAAGTTTAGTAATGATTTCGCTGGTTTCCCATCCGCACCGTACCTATGCCTTTTATAACAGTTCGTCAAGAAAAGAGGGTGTACTATTCTTTTCAGCCGCATACAAACGCAGTACAAAAAAAATTCTTGACTAGAATTTTCCAGGCTATTCGAGTTAATTCTTATTTAAACATACTAATAATTAGAATAAGTGGTACCACCCTATCCCCGCTCGCCCAGTTTATTCTAATTACTGATAATTATCGTTACCGAGTGAATTGGATGCAGTTTTAATTCGCCATTTTGCGCGGTGTAACGAGCGTAACGATCGCTTTTTGATAATGCCGTTAATATGCCCGCGTCCAATTGTTATTGCAGGTGTACAGACTGATTGGCGACTGAAGGGATTTTGTTTTAGCGTGCATATTTGGAGTTCATTGGCCTTTTATTAAATTTGACGCGCCAAGAGTCAAGACTTCGCCGCGTGGCATCTTATTCAACAGAATAGACCACTCATTTATTACCAAGATGTCGTGTAATAGGCGACTAAGGAACCGCCACGTGGTATCCATGTGTGGAAGCCATGTGTGGTATATATGTAATCCAGCTAATATACCACCCTCTAAAGAGCTGTGATAGCCCAGCGGTAACAACGTGCAATTCTTTCGAGGAGGTCACGGGTTCGAACCCTGGCAGACACCAATGAGTTTTTCTGTTAAAACTTATGTGTCTAATTGATAACTGCAATTTATCACACGCTTATCGGTGAAGGAAAATATCGTGAGGAAACCTGCATATCTCTAAAGAATTCTGGAGATATGTGTAACCTGCCAATCCGCATCGGAGCAGCGTAGTAGGTTGTAGCTCCAATCCTTCTCTCCAAAAAAAAAACGTAGAGAAGAGGCCTATTCTCAGCAGTGGGATAATACAGGCCGTTACTTACTTACTTTATATCACCCTCATTTCTTATCGAGGTGTCATAAAAGGCGAGTAAGTTAAGTTGACATCAGGCAAGCGGCCAGTCGTAAAATATGAAAAGCCAAATCATGAAAAGCACCATCTATTGTCAGCCTACGACACGACAACGGTCTACGCGATGGAAATCACCGGTAAAAGCTAGTTCTTATATACTTTTAAAAAATATAGTAATTTTAAATATGCGTCTCAATTTTAAATCAATAGTTTAGGAAAGAAAAACAAAAATACTCGGTTAAAAATAAGTACTTGGGTAATCGAGCCTTGCTCGGTGAATTTTTAAAAGATATAAAAATTGCAATTAAAAAAAAAGGCGCCAGCAGCAGGGTCGTCTCGCTTACTCTCCTGGGAGTAGGCGGGGTACGGGCCTCATGGCGTACCTCCTTGCCCGGGCAGTTCCTCGCGGGCACTTAAGCCCGGTCTGTGTTTAGGCCGTAGGCCGAGGTCACCTAGGTGACCTAAGGGATGTCTGGTTCCGTAGTGAGGTCTGGGAATGGTAGCTCCCAGACCTCAAAGTCTTCTTCAGGTGGTCCTAAGTCGGGTGGTGTCATGATCGGGGGTGTCAAATCCGGTGTTTTCGCCCTCTCGCCAATCGAGTAAACACCGGATTTGACACCCCCGATCATGACACCACCCGACTTAGGACCACCTGAAAAAGGCGCCGAGTGATGTGAGGATTGATCCCAGGTTTTGAACTTTTTTGGTTCCATTTTGCTTTGCATTTGACAGCTCAAAAATCTATTGCTTTCTGTTCCTATTTTACTAGTTTTTTAGTCCAATTAATGGGCAAAACGACATTTTTTTAATGAAACCTAGCTAGATCGATTTGCCTAGAAGCCCAAAATAAGTTATTTAATTACAAGATTAAGTAATTTTAATATTAAAGATAGAAGGTCTCAATGCTATTTTAAAACAGTAGTTTATTAAAGAAAAATCAAAATACTCCGTTCAAAATAATAACGAAAAAACGCGTTAATATTTCAAACGTCCCCGGGCGGGACAGATTTTGAAAAAACACCTGACTGACAACCGACTGTGGAGATAGAGATTTGAGTCGAACGTAAACCAATACAAACATATACTCCTATACATCTTTATCACAATAAAATAAAGTTCAAAATTGAACACTTTGATTGCATCAATAAGTTTGCATAGAATTCGAATGACAAAAATTTTATGTGCACTCAATAAAACCGTATTGTATTACCATAAAGTCGAATATTGCTACACATAAAGAAATTACTAATTTGGTAAGTACTACAGTGCATTTTATTATGCAGTTTTAATAAACGTTATAAATATGATGATAAGGTTGAAAATGGCTTACGTTAAATGAATGTAATTTGTGACTATCAGAGTCAGACATGTTTTGCTTGGCGGAACATGGTGTCGTAACGGACAATGTGATATGTTTATGTTCTGATTCATAAATTCGATATTTAAATAAAAATACTACATTGATATTACCGCAGTGTGGTATCCGGCTGAGTAGAATAGACCACCCTCATTTTTTACCGAGGTGTCGTAAAAGACGACTAATTTAAATTAATGTCAGGCAGGCGGCCTTATATAATATATTTAAATAACTTTCACGCACGCGCGCAAGGGAATCCTTAAATTTCGACGTTTTTGCAATATTTTTTAATTGCTGCTCCTTTCGTATTCATCTTAGCGTGATGTTATATAACCTATAGCCTTCCTCCATAAATGGACTATCTTAAACTCAAAGAATTTCTCAAATCGGTCCAGTAGTTCCTGAGATTAGCGCGTTCAATCGAACAAACTCTTCAGCTTTATATATTAGCATAGATTCTACACTAATGTCTGAATGCCGTTCTGCCCCAAATTAAACAAAAAAAAAACCTAAATCCTCTCGAATTTCCAAAGTGCAGCGATAGTAAAGCTATCACATTAAAACAACTTTACTATCCAACGATTTCCGAATCGACGCCATATTGTACTGTCCGCCATTTTATCGCCGCAGTCCGCGATATACGACGGAATTAAAAATACATAAACATGTGACGTTTTACGATAATTACACGTGCACTTTACATTGGTAGGTTTATAATAGCCGGCATAAATAGGGTGAACTGTTTCGGCCATTTTAATTTTGGATTTAAAATGCTACTAACCTCATTAACGGTTTTTATTGGTAATTATTATGGCCTTTTAAAATAAATATTATTTTAATGTTTAAAATTCTTTGTTTTGTAAAATAATGGTGCGATTTCAACAAGCGAACAAAGGATCTTGATTTTTTGGTTTTTTAAGTGTTTTGTGGGTTTTGGGATACGTATGATAAAATTCAACAATGAGTATTTTATTCGCCATTACAGCAGTTTAAGAAACTATTAACTGAAAGCTGATACATAATGTTTATTGAGAAATACATGAATAGAAAAATGTGATATAGCTACTCGTCGACTTTATGCAAAACGTCAATGACAAAATGTAACTAGTTATAAGAATTATATGACTGGCCCGTTGACGCAGTGAGTAGTTATCCTGCCTTCGGCTCCGCGGGTCGCAGGTTCGATTCCCGCCGAGGGCCAACATTTTTTATAAATCAATTTGTTAGTCTTCGATTCTGGGTGTATATTTGTATTTAAGTATGTATTTAAAAATTATATATGTATTGTCTGTCTACCATAACACAAGCATTGTTTCTTTGGGAACGGACGACCGTGAGAAAACTCTTTAAAGCACTTTTAAATCATCATCAAGGATCAATATTTATGGAGCTACAACTGGTTCGGAATATTGCTCTTACCGAGAACAACCAGACATAAACTCGACGGTCAATCTTTTAAACATTTTCAATTTAACATTATTAAACCGCAGTCTTGTATGAAGATGAAAGTATTGTCGAATTGTCAAATCCAGGGATTTTTATTATTCAAATAATCTTTTATTATGCTTTATGTGTATTTCTTTTAATTTAAACCTTTCTGTAGACTGTAGTATGGATTGCGGAATTTATTGTAAAAGCGAATAACATTATTCGATGGTATAAGTTGCTAACTCTGCTGAGTCGCGACACAGGCATCACAAGCTTTTTGTGACCTCTCGTATGTATATATTATGAACCAAATTTTGTCATATACAAATGTATATTTTTCCACGCCGTGTGGTATCCGGCTGAATAGAATACTACCACCCTCATTTCTTACCGAGGTGTCGTAAAAGGCGACTAAGGTAAGTCGACCCGCCGTGTGGTATCCGGCTGAGTAGAATAGACCACCCTCATTTCTTACCGAGGAGTCGTAAAATACGACTAAGGTATGTTGACGTCAGGCAGGCGGCCGGTCGTAAAATACGTAGCCAAATCATATGACAACATGTTTGTAACATGTTGTGCCGACCCCACTTAGAGTGGGATAAGGGCAGGACATAACATATAACAAATGTATATTTTTCCGTACGAATAGACACATAGGATTATTTTTTCTGAATTCTAAAAATTCGGACGAGGTCGTTGACAGAAGCTAGTAAATTTCAATCTGCATTAAATTCCCAAAATTAGCTATAATTTCTAAAACGTAAATATACATACATTAAACACAATAACGGCTTTGAAACAGTTCATTACCACAACTAATATCTGGTATTAATTTAATCAGTTAATAATTATATGTTTGTTTGTCAATTACAGAATATCCCTTAAACGATCTCATTTGAAACGTGCAAATATAATAAATGTTATTAACATTAGCGCTTAGTAAAATATGTTACTGGTAAAGTTGTGTTTCGGGTATTACATGAAATGTCTGTATTGTATTAATTTTGATTACCGCTAAGGTGCATTGGTTCAAAAATCGCCACGTAACGTGTTTGAGTACTTTATATACATAATACAAAACAAGAAAAAAATACAAAAATATTTATTTAATTTCCATTAATAATTACAAGAAATAGAGACCGTGGAGCAAGCATTAAAATACTTGTGTCAGAAGCTGGATGGAAGATATAAAATAAACTATGATAAAACGAAACTATGATAGTGAATTACATATATAAATAATAAATATATGGGACACTGACACACACGGTCGTCCGTTCCCAAAGTAACTCAATACTTGTGTTATGGGTGACAGACAAATGGTGAATATATACTAATTTTTGAATACATACTTAAATACAAATATACACTCAGGCTCGAAGAACCAACGAATTGTTTATAGAAATTGTTGATCCTTGGCGGGAATTGAACCAGCGACCCGCGGAGCTGAAGGCAGGATCACAATCCGCTGTGGCAACGTGCCAGTCGTATCGTATTGTAACTTTTATTATTGTATTTAACTTCGTAAAGTTACACCTAATTCTGTGATTTAAATCTTTAATATTTGAATGAGTTAATCCTGTATGTATATATATAAATACATTTCCTGAATCTCGGAAACGGCTCCAAATATTTTCCTGAAATTCAGCATGTCGGGGGTTTTGGGGAAAACAAATCGATCTAGCTAGGTTTTATTTAAAAAAAATCTCGTTTTTTCCCTATTTTTGGGCACTAAAAAAGCTACGAAAATAGGAATAGATAGCAACTCATAATTTGAGCTGTCAAATGCAAAGCTGTGACAGCCTAATGGTAACATGCGGACCAAAGATCGTTCGAAATCTAAGTTCGATTCCCACACCCGGTTTTTTTATTTTTTTTGCATTTTTTTATATCTTTTAAAAATTACCAGGTACTAAATTTAAATTAATTAAATTTCGTATTACAAGAGTAACAATGAAATCGCTAATCTATTACATGTATATTGCTTTGCGATTTTATCGTGGAGTCTATCTCCTGATGATGCTAACGAATGAAGGCGTAACGATTGTTGAGTTTGTGATAGTGAACGTATGTAATGCTTGTGTATTGTTGTTGCGGTGGTGGAGGTTTGAGCATGTGTTTTTACGAATCCTGCATGTATCGGGTGTGAAAACGGATTGTCCACTCTACATTATATATTTTCTATTTTACCTCATCGCGGATTAAAGCAAAATAATTTTACTATTACTTTTGTATTATGGATCTCCGCAAAGTAATGCCAAATTCTATAAAATGGCGTATTAATAAAACTTATAAAATTATCATATTAAATTGTCTCCAAGCGTTTATTTTAGGTTATTACCGTATTTATGAAATTCATAAACTGTCCGTAACATATATATATAAAATAGGGCCCTGTTGTCGCTCGTTAAATTAAATAAGTGAGTCGTTAAGTTTAGCTAATTACGCGAATGGACAGACAAATCTGATAAACATTGTTATTTATGAGTTTAACGAGCGGACTGGCTTGCGACCGCGGGTTCACGTGCCGGTAATGCATGCTTATGTTCTGTACGCTGTAAATAATTACTGGTAATTAAATTAAAAAAGATTAATTTAATATATCACTAGGATCATAAAGTGATCAAAATGAATGCATTCCTTTTAGACAGAACTAGCAATATCCCGCGGTTTCATGCGTATAATTTTTATTATTTTACACCTTATTACATTTTTTTAAGGATCCCTATTTAAACAAAAAATGTAACATAGCCTATATTGCTCAGTAAAGATGCAGCTTTCTAATGAAGAAAGAATTTTTGAAATCCGTCCAGTAGTTTATGTGTGAAAACAGTACAAACATACATACAAATTTTTCTCTTTTTAATATTAGTACAGATGAGTCTAGATTAAAAAAAAACTCTTGTAGTGGCAATGGAATTGTCTAATATTCTTAGATTGGCAATGATGTTTTATTTTTTTAAATCAAATTTAAACCTTATATATACCATTGCCAATTACAGTACATATTTGAAGATGATATTTTCCGCCGTTTGGCTGAGTAGAAAAGACCACCCTCTTTATTACCGAGGTGTCGTAAAAGGCGACTAAGGTAAGTCGACCCGCCGTGTGGTATCCGTAGAATAGACCACCTTCATTTCTTACTGGGGTGTCGTAAAAGGCGACTAAGGTAAGTTGACCCGCCGTGTGGTATGCGGCTGAGTAGAATAGATCACCCCCTTTCTTACCGCGGTGTCGTAAAATACAACTGAGTTAAGTTAACGTCAGGCTGGTTGTAAAATACGTAGCCAAATCATGCAAAATATTTATAACATTTTGTGCCGACCCCACTTAGAGTGGGATAAAGGCAGGAGAATGATTTCGTTCAGTGGCTTCTGAGTTTTTTTCGTGTCTATATATTTATAGGGTTTAAATCGGTTCGTTTTTATAAAATATGTTATAATGTGTGTGTTATTAGCTGTGTTAGCCCAGCGATAGGAGGATCAATTCAAATTGGCTGTGTCAAATTGGCAACGCAGAAAAAGCTGTGGTAGCCCAGCGGTATCACCGTGCGCCTCTTTCGAGAAGGTATAGGGTTCAAACCCGGGCAGACACCAATGAGTTTTTCTGTTAAAACTTATGTGTCTAATTGATAATTGCAATTTATCACACGCTTTTCGGCGAATGAAAATATCGTGAGGAAACCTGCATATCTCTTGAGAATTCTGGAGATATGTGTAACCTACCAATCCGCACTGGAGCAGCGTCGTAGGTCTTAGCTCCAATCCTTCTGAGGCATATTTCTAACAGTTTGAAAGTAACAGTAACAGGCCGCTACTTAAGTTTATAATGTGTATTTTCCAAATCATATCTGTTACAAAGTGGATCATATCACACTGTTTCTACCAATCAGTTTGTACCAATCGAGTATATGGCTATTTCACCGTAGTTTACGACATTGTGACGAGGGGATCGCGCGTATCTCTACTGGACAGTGCTGTTTCTAGTTTATTGCATCGCTGGTATGGGATCCCGTTGAGAGTTTTATTGACACCCGTTTGCATAAATGGCGTTTGACAATTTCATGGTAATCAACAATATTGCTTATATAAGCTGTGATGGCCTAGCGGTGCGACCGTGTGAATCTCTTAAAGACGATCATGGGTTCAAACCCGGGCAGACACCAATGAGTTTTTCTATTAAAAACTTATGTGTCTAATTGATAATTGTAATTTATCACACGCTTTTCGGTGAAGGAAAACATCGTGAGGAAACCTGCATATCTCTAGAGAATTCTGGAGATATGTGTAACGTACCAATCCGCATTGGAGCAGCGTGGTAGGTCTTAGCTCCAAACCTTCTCTCTTATAACGGAGAGAAGAGGCCTATTCCCAACAGTGGGATAATAACAGGCCGCTACTTTACAACAATATTGATATAAATTTGCTATTGCAGGATGTAACAATTATAAAGGAAACATAATCATTCATCATTATTTTGTGATTGTCCTAAATGGGGCACAACATGTTATAAACATGTTGTTATATGATTTGATAAGGTATTTTACGACCCGTCGCCTGGCTAACGACAGCTAAGTTAGTCACCATTTACGACACCCCCGTAAGAAAGAGCCACCCTCTTTCTTACGGGGGTGTCGTCGTCGGTGTCTAGTATATTAAGCCGGATACCACACGGCGGGTCAACTTACCTTAGTCACCTTTTACGACACCTCGATAAGAAATGAGGGTGGTCTATTCTACTCGGCCGAATACCACACGGTACTAACTTAGTAGCTTTTTACGAAACCTCAGTAAGAAATGAGGGAAGTCTATTCTACTCAACTGGATACCACATGGCGGGTCGGACTTACCTTAGTCACCTTTTACGACACCTCGGTAAGAAATGAGGGTTGATCTATTCTGCTCAGCCAGATACCACACGATACCTAATGATAAATATGAGATTAATAATAGTATTATAAAATAATTCAAATAATTTTAAAATACTTTCTATAAACCTTTGATAACTCGGCACTAAGCGTCTAGCGTTCATTGTAAATAGACGCATTTCTACTTTCTTTGGAAAGCTTAGAGTATTTCTGTATGAGCAAAATAGTAATAAGAAGACGGATTTGATTCTTTTACCAAATTAAAAAAAAATCAATCGTGTTTAAAATTCTTTATTCTTATAAAGAACTTAGGCTTCTCTTGTTTACGTAAAATCATTTTCATTAACCTAAAATATATTCAAAGAAACTTCGTAACACCGTAGCGATTCGTAGCCCCGTAGCGATTCGTAGCTCCGTAGCTCATAATGCGGGGGCGGATCTGAGTTATAAAATTTAATTTGTCTACTTCAGTGAAATGAGAAAACACGACAAATTAGTAATAAACACGGACAAATAATGCGAAGAGTTTGATAGTACATTCAAATCTAGCTACACATTAAGTGTAATGGCGAGGTCTGCGCCTCGAGATGACGGCGAAAGGTTCGAGTGGACATTCCATGAATATTAATTTAAATAAATAAATTTAAAAAAATACTTTGCAGAGATCCATAATACAAAAGTAATAATAAAATTATTTTGCTATAATCCGCGATGAAGTAAAATAGAAAATATATATAATGCTAAATGTAGAGTGGACAATCGGTTATCATACCTGATATGCGATGCTTTGCGATTTTGGTCGTCCTAGTCTATCTCCTGACGATGCTTCGGTTGCGGGGCGAAACGATTGTTGAGTTTGTGATAGTGAACGTATATAGTGCTTGTGTATCATGGTGGCGGTCGTGGAGGTTTGTGCATGTGTTTTTTACGACTCCTGCATGTATCAGGTATGATAACCGATTGTCCACTCTACATTTAGCATTATATATATTTTCTATTTTACTTCATCGCGGATTATAGCAAAATAATTTTATTATTACTTTTGAATAATAGTAAATAAAAAAAATATATAATAAAATAAATAACTAAATATTATCGTAATTACTTTTTAATAATAAATAAATATATGGGACTTACACACACGGTCGTCCGTCCCCAAAGTAAGTAATTTAATACTTGTATCATGGATGAGAGACAACTGGTGAATATATATCATCATCTTCCTGCCCATATTCCACTCTAAGTGGGGTTGGCACAACATGTTTCAAACATGCTGTCACATAATTTGGCTGCGTTTTTACGACCGGCCGCCTGCCTGACGTCAACTAACCTTAGTCGTATTTTATGACACCTCGGTAAGAAAGAGGGTGGTCTATTCTACTAAACCGGATACCACACGGTGGGTCAACTAACCTAAGTCACGTTGTACGACACCTCGGTAAGAAATGAGGTTGGTCTATTCTACTCAGTCGGATTATTAATTTATAAATATAATTGTAAATTCAATTTTCTACCATGTGGTATCCGGCTGAATAGAATAGACCACGTAATAGGCGACTAAGATAAGTTGATATCAGGCAGGCGCCCGGTCATAAAGTAATATAAATACACAGAATGTGTAACAAAATGTTGAAAACAAGTTTACCGACCTAGAGTGGGATAAGAGTAGGTGATGATAATATCGTATTTACAAAAGTAATAATAAAATTATTTTGCTATAATCCGCGATGAAGTAAAATAGAAAATATATATAATGCTAAATGTAAGTGGACAATCGGTTATCATACCTGATACATGCAGGATTCGTAAAAACACATGCACAAACCTCCACCACCGCCACCACAAGCACAAACCTCCACCACCGCCACCAAATAATTTTATTATTACTTTTGTATTATGGATCTCCGCAAAGTAACGCCTAATTCTATAAATTATCGTATTTACAATTTTAAGCTTATTTATTCGGATAATTGCTCCATTTCACAATTTTGTATTTTATCTGAAGTCGTAACGTAACTGCCACGATTAGGGATTGACTGACTAATTCATTGTTTTCGTATTTCAGTTTACTTGAATCATTGCCATAATGTTTAAAAATCACTTGAAAGAAAAACATAACAAAGATGCGATATCCATACGCTACGCTACGCTACGCATTACGCTTTCTCAGCTGATATAATAAAGTTAAAAAAAAGTATAATAAAGTTACATATCTAGCCAACATATGTATATTATATATATATATATATATATATATATGTTATATGTGTATGTTGTGATATGTTGTGTGTGTGTGTGTGTGTGTGTGTGTGTGTGTGTGTGTAAGTGAGGACATTGATCTCTTCGCGGATGATCTGCTTACATATCTAGCCGAACATATAGTATTGAAAAAATCCTGTTTTCCTTTCGGAAACATGAACAAAACATAAAGTATAGTTAAAATTACATTTAACACAAAATTTGAGGCAAGTGAAGAAACAGCGTCGCGGTTACAACCAGTCTTTAATAAATATATTTCCTCCGACATATCCACATTAATCTTTCGCTCTAGCCACAGCACACCAACAAATTCTCGCCTCATTTGTTTTTTATTCAGCCGCTGTAATCGAAAGTATAAATCGAGTTTAACTGCAGCCCGGCCGATAGCAGGCTGGTAATAAGAGAATAAACTTAGCTTGTATTTAACACGCCTTATGAAATATCAGCTTAGGCCGTGGTCTTCATTTTCTTTTGTAAGCGGACAGCGTGGGTGTTATTGGTCTGAAACTGAAGAGTTGAAACCTCCTCATGCCCTTAAGTAGCGGCCTGTTGATTTCCGACTGCCGAAAATAGGCCTCCTCTCTCCGTTTTTGGAGAGAAGGATTGGAGCTAAGATCTACCACACTGCTCCAGTGCGGATTGGTAGGTTACACATATCTCCAGTATTCTCTAGAGATATGCAGGTTTTCTCACGATGTTTTCCTTCATCGTAAAGCGAGTGATAAATTGCAATTATTAATTAGACACATAAGTTTTAACAGAAAAACTCATTGGTGTCTGCCCGGGTTTGACCTGTACCTCCTCGAAAGAGTCGCACGGTGTTACCGCTGGTGCTACCTCATGCCCTTATCCCTCTTTAAATAGGGTGATTTTATAATTTAGCTATGTATTTTACGACCCCTAAGAAAAAGGGTTGTCTATTCTACTCAGCCGAATACCACACGGCCTCGAAATTGTAAAATACCAATCATCGGATGTTGATTTCCCTCGTCTTGCCCTTATCCCACTCAAGTGGAGGGTTCTATGATTTGGCTACGTATTTCCGACCGGCCGCCTGCCTGATGTCAACTTACCTTAGTCGCCTTTTATGACACTATTGACAGTCTATGCCACTATTTGTTGGTCTTTGAGCCTGGGTGTATATTTGTATTTAGGTATGTATGTAAAAAATTTATAAGCATATATTCACCAGTTGTGTGTATATTTATTTTGGAGACTGAAGACCGTGTGTGTAAGTGTCCCATATATTTATCTATTTAATTATTTACTCAGCCGGATATAACACGGCGGGTCAACTTACCTTAGTGGCCTTTTACGACACTTCGGTAAGAAATGAGGGTGGTCTATTCTACTTAGCCGTATACCACTCGGCATCCATATCCATTCTAATATAATGAATTCGAAAGTCTGTCTGTAATGCTTTCACAGTTAAACCGTTGGGATAAAATTTACGAAATTATTGTAGATTCACAATTAAAGCTTCTAAATCGAGCAAAAAACAAAAAAAAAATCTATTTTTTAAACGTACTTTTGGAAGATTTTAGATAAATATAACGCAGCTTTGCGTCAGAACAATAATCATTACAATAAATCAACTGGAATATCAAAAAGTAATATCTCAAAAACGAACAACTTCGCTTCATTCCTAAATTATAATTTAATCAAAATTTCCCGGCATTAATTTCAAAGTTGCTGCCAATTTTTAAAATATATCGACGTGGAAATGGAGTTGGCTAACTAAAAATAAATACAGTCATTCAGTAATTCCCAAGAAAATCCTCTTAAGCTGAAGAAAGTTAAAAAATAATTAATGCTTTCGTAAATATTCATACCTCGGCCGGAGTTTACAGTTAACCCTCCGGTGGCAGTATACGGGGCCATATTTTATAAATAATCGCAACGTTGTAAGAGTTCCTTTGCGAGATGAGCTTCGTTCTTTACTGTTATTAAGTTTTGCTTCTTAACGCTGATCGAAATATTTTAAAATTACAATTTTTACTTATTTTACTTATACACTTTTATATGTCTTTTTAAGTTTATAATCTTTCATGACTATAACGACTATAACAATAAGTAACAGCCTGTTACTATCCCACTGCTGGGCATAGGCCTCCTCTCTCCATTTTTGGAGAGAAGGGTTGGAGGTAAGACCTACCACGCTGCTCCAATGCGGATTGGTAGGTTACACATATCCCTAGGATTCTCTAGAGATATGCAGGTTTCCTCACGATGTTTTCCTTCACCGAAAAGCGCGTGATAAATTGCAATTATCAATTAGACACATAAGTTTTAATAGAAAAACTCATTGGTGTCTGCCCGGGTTTGAACCCATGATCGTCTCTAGAGATTCACACGGTCGCACCGCTAGGCCATCACAGCTTACTATAACAATGACAACCAATAATTGCAAAGCCGTATTGTATCCGGTCCAGTAGGATAGACCACGCTCATTTCTTACTGAGGTGCCGTGAAACGCGACTAAGTTAAGTACCGTCTGTATCCGGCTGAGTAGAATAAACCACTCTCAGTTATTATTAAGGTAACTCGAACCGCCGTGTGGTATTCGGTTGAGCAGAATAGACCACCCACTTTCTTACCGAGGTGTCGTAAAAGGCGACTAAGGTAAGTTGACGCACCGGGTGGTATCCGGCTGAGTAGAATAGGCCAGCCCTTTCTTACAGAGGTGTTGTAAAAGGCAAGTAAGGTAAGTTGACCCATCGTGTGGTATCCAGTTGAGTAGAATAGACCACGCTCATTTCTTACCGAGGTGTCGTAAAATACTATTAAGGTAAGTTGAAGTCAGGCAGGTGGCCAGTCGTAAAATTTTTTTAGGGTATGGTCGCCACTGAAAACCAGTGTTGGGGGCCACCTCAACGTATACTGAGTGGTGTTCCTTTTTGCAACGTCACATTTCTCTGCATAGGTAGAATTTTTTATTTTATATTGTTTATTTTGTAAGTGTAAATGTTCATGTAGGGTAAGTGTGACTGTTGTTAATAAAAGGTTTTTGATTTGATTTGATTTGATTTAAAATACGTAGCCAAATCATGAGACAACACGTTTACAACATGTTGTGCCGACCTCGCTTATAGAAAAACGAGAAGTGCAAGATTATGATGGTATGGACATGTAATGACGAGGGATGAAAATCATGTGACCAAACGTGTGTTAAATTTGAATGTGGATGGATATGTGCCTAGGTGGAGGCCTAAAATGAGATAGTTGGATTGTGTGAAGTAAGCCATACATATTAAAGGAGTAGCGCCACAGTTGACCAATGATAGGACAGAATGGAAGAGAAAAACATGTTGTACTGACCCCACTTAGAGTGGGATAAGGACAGGTAGATATATAATGTGCCGATCTCACTTAGAGTGGAATAAGGCCAGGATAATAAATGATGATGATGTTTTGACATAAATGTTTTATAATTAATTTTGATTTCAGTCGTCGATTGAACGTATTCACTACAAACCCGTGTGTTTCCAAACCTGAAGGGTTTGTCGAAACGGCCCCGATTTAATTTAAGTCGCGGCCCGTTATCGTCGGTGCCCCATTGTTTTTCTTCTCGAAATTTTACGGTCAATTTGACGTGATTCTGCTTTTTTTTACGATTAATTCGAATTTAATTAGTTTTGTGCATTGTTTAGGTAGGTGAAGAGTAATAAAATTAACTTATAGTATTTATATGAAATGCGCCGATGAAATTAAAGCCTTCAAAAATTAAGTTGAAGAACAACACCATACGTTGCATACTAACATAACCTTAAAATTAAATTAATAATAATAATAATAATAACTTTATTCACGAAAAACTACATTTTACACTTAAAATTACTTAAATAACAATGATATCGTGAAAAGGTCGTGGGACTCAGCTAAAAGCTGCTTTTCAGCCTACGCCTTGTACCAATGCTGCCAACATTGTGTTTTTTAAATTTAATTAAATCAAATTAAAATTTAATCTAAGTAAAAACTTAATAGTGCATGAGCTGTTCGTTAATTTAAAATTAATGCAAATTACGGCACTGTCATGTACCGAAAACAGATAGTACCTTAAAGTTAATTACAGCGTTAAAGCATTAAATAAAAAGCAAGTAAATTCGTAAAAAGTAAAATTAGTAATCGATATAAAAAACCCTCAGTGGGACTGAAATATAGCTATTTAGAAAATTTCATTGAAATCGGTTCAGTAGTTTTGAAGATTAGCGTAAATGCCACAGCGTAATATGGGATTTTATATATATTTACTTTATGATTTAAAAGTGCTTGCAAAAGCTTACTTGAACATAGATTATATTGAAGTAAAAACTTCTTTATTGGTGCTGTGCACTTTTGTGATGGGTAAAAATTTTTAAGCCCAAGTTTAAAGTTTATGACACTATCACAAACTCAACAATCGTTTTACCCCGCAACCGAAAGGTTGCTCCTACCAAGAACCAGGAAGAAACTCGGCAGATAATCTTTTCAACAAAATACACACACAATGCTATAATGCTATATATGTTAAATATCAAGAACATTAGATATCTTGAGTTACACAATAGCACCCATAATAGACCCGGATCCAGTGGATATATGGCCGCGATAAAAACGTATCCATCCCGATATGCTGCACTAAATCACCACTTAATAGTCTAGGAGCTCGTAAATATGTCAACACACGCCAATATCTTGGGATATACAGGGAGAGTTTTCCCTTCGAGCAGTCTGTCAGGCTTTGGGAGGTTTTTTCGAGCAATTATTTGATTGGTATTAGCGATATTTATTCTTTGTTTATGTCGCTTTAATATGTGGTAGATAGGTTACTTGAGTTGTTTAATTTCTATTATATCTAACATCAAATTCGACAAGTGCTTTTAAATCGTCAATTCTATTGCTTGTTTGGATAATTATAAGCTAGGCAGTTCCTCTTTACAAACTAGAATTCTGACTAGTTAGATTTCTTCATTGATTTCTTGTGATAAGTCGGAGTATGAATGAATATGAATATGCACACATATTTATCATCATATAATACACAATGGTGAAGTACGCTTTCTGTATCAGTCTCCTTTTAATTGTTTTTTGAAAGTGCTGTAATAGCAAGGCTAAAAATATTCATTTATTTCTTCTACCTATACAATTTTTTAATATACAGTAATAAATGTTTTTGGTTTTTGAGGTATATTTAAAAAATGTTGACTAATATCAAAAAATGTTATTGAGAAAAAAAATTTACTGCCGAGTTTCTTTTTGGTTCTCGGCAAGAGCAACATTCTGAACCAGTTGTAGCTTCATTAATCATATTGATGCTTGACGATTCAAAAGTGCTTGAAAGAGCTTATTTGAATAAAGATTACATTGATTTAAAAAATACACATAGAAGTTTAAATTGAAGATTGTAAAGTCGGAGAAATAATACTAATTTCGACAACACAACCATTACAAAGGCACAATGTTGACGTCACGGTCGCCATCTTTAACCCTTGAGAACAAGTCACAGTCGGTGAGACGCGTTAATTCTTCAGGCTTAATCTCTGGATATTTGCGCGTTTGATGAGGTAATCGCGGCTATTGTTTTAATGCTGGAACACCGCGAATCTCCCCGCACAACGATCACTTTATACTAGAAATGACTATCTATACTTATTATAAAATAAACTCTCCAAAAGCTGTCTGTATGTGATTGATTTTCTTAAAATCTACTGAACGAAAGTAATAATAAAATTATTTTGCTATAATCCGCGATGAAGTAAAATAGAAATATATATATAATGCTAAATGTAGGGTGGACAATTGGTTATCATACCTGATACATGCAGGAGTCGTAAAAAACACATGCACAAACCTCCACCACCGCCACCATGATACACAAGCACTATATACGTTCACTATCACAAACTCAACAATTGTTTCGCCCCGCAACCGAAGCATCATCAGGAGATAGAGTCCACGACCAAAATCGCAAAGCGAAGCAATACCCAATAATAATACAACTAAACTTATTTGGGTATTGCTTCGCTTTGCGATTTTGATTTGCGATTCACATTGGAATAAATCCGCCATTGTATATTGTTTTTTTTAATCATTTTTATATATATTTAAATTTGTACAATAAAGTGATTACAAACAAACAAACGCTTTATTCATAAAAATGACCCGTTGGCGCAGTGGGTGATCCTGCCTTCAGCGCCACGAGCCGCGGGTTCGATTCCCGCCGAGGGTCAACATTTTCTATAAAAGAATTTGTTGGCTTTTCGAGCCTGGGTGTATATTTGTATTTAAGTATGTATTTAAAAACTATATCTGTATATATTCACCAGTTGTCTCTCACCCATAACACAAGTATTAAAATTACTTACGGGGACGGGCGACCGTGTGTGTAAGTGTCCCATATATTTATTATTTATTTATTTAAAAATATCAGTGGAAAAATACCGTCTGTTCTAGTGAAATGTGTATCACACCAGTAATCTTACGTATAACAATATTGGGGCCGGTTACTGCGCCTCGCGACGCGCTCCTAGCTGTTAATGCCTTAATCTTGAGACGTTGGACGGACAACGATAGGCTATTATGGATAAGGCTGGCTTGTATATTGTATAAAATGACTATAAACTTTCGTTGATGTCCCCCTTATATTCATAATCTTTTCATTTGTGAACGAACGATTTATTTTTATTATAAATGGATTTTAATATTCTCAATATTTGGTGTTATTACAAGACTTTGATAAGAATTTGAGAAATTAATTAATTTCAACACTATTTTATCTATAATAAAAGCCGTGTGGTATCCGAATGAGTAAAATAGACTATCCTCATTTCTTACCGAGGTGTCGTAAATGGGGTCTAAGGTAAAATGCTTTCAGGCAGGCAGCCCGTCATAAAATATGTAGCCAAGTCATGTTACATGTTTTTAACATGTTTTGCTGACCCCACATAGAATGGTATAAGGGCAGTAGCACGATTATAATGACTACTATATCTGTAATAAATATTTATGATTTCTTGTTTAACTCATTGTCTATGGTACATCTAAGTGAAAAATGTATAATTGGCCAAAAAAATTGGTTCACAGAACGTAAGTTTAATTTAATCACTCCTAGAAAGAGAAAAATAAGATAAATATAAAGAATTAATGAAGCCTCATTCAATATATGTTAAGGTATAGCGATTAAGCGCGGAAACGCTGCCAGCATTCTTGGGACCATTCCACGTGGGCATGATCTGTATAGTCCTAGCGTGTCAGTAATTTAAGATAGATATAACTTGTACATTTTTGCTGTAAATAAAAAAAAGTTGTTAAGGTTCAATAAATTAAATTTTTTTTTTTCTGGAATCACGTATTTCTTCGTAGTACAGTGTAGCCAACTAATTTATTTATCAATCAATTAATTTATTATTTATTAAATCTATTTCAAAGTAAATTAACTTTTAATACGAATAGCAGTTAAAGCGTTAACTAGGATCGAATAAGCAAACCTCGTAAACTTTTAGGTTTTTCATATCAGTAATAGTATCTGATTGACCGAGTCTTGGTCGGTAATTTTTACAAAATAAAAAAAGAAACTTCATAAAAATAGTAGGGTGGGTGGGGCTCGATCCTAGGTATTTTAATTTCTCGCCATCATCCGTTCCCCAAATAAGCTACGCTGACTTGACAATTAACGGCAAAAAGTGTTTTGTATGTTCAATAAATTAAAAGTAAATTTTAGTATTTTTTTAATGCCCAAAAACAGGGATAAAACGATTTTTTTAAATAAAACCTAACTTACTACGTCGATTTTTCTCCCCCAAAACCTCGTGCATACTGAATTTCAGGAAAATCGTTGGAGCTGTTTCCGAGATTCCGATAATATACATAATATATACATACAAGATTAACTGATATAAATATCAAATTTAAAGAAGTTTGCTAAGTATAATAATTATTTTTGCGTACTTTGTGTAAAGGCTATTTGTGTAAAACCCCAGATTATCTCATATACATAATTCGGGAATGTCCACATTTCCTCACCACGGAGCGACGTCACCTTAAAGGTGTCTCCCCCAGCCATAACTCTTAAAGGCCGCCGTCGACGCGCTGAGGAATTATTATTATGCGAATAAATACTCCGAATGTCACGACTAAATGTCCTCCCACTCCCTAATCCGCGTTGGAGGGGAGACAAATGCCCTTCGATTCGGTTCGTAATAGTTTTAAAGTTGAGTTGCTTTTTGGCTTATTTGAAAGCGCTTTTATTTTCAATGTATTTATTTATAAAAACAACGCCGTGTGGTATCCGGCTGAATAGAATAGTACCACTCTCATTTCTTACCGAGATGTCGTAAAAGGCGAGTAAGGTAAGTCGACCCGCCGTGTGGTATCCGGCTGAGTAGAATAGACCAACCTCATTTCCAACCTCATTTCTTACCGAGGTGTCGTAAAAGGCGACTAAGATAAGTTGACCTACCGTGTGATATCCGGTTTAGTAGAATAGACCACCCTCTTTCTTACCGAGGCGTCGTAAAGTACGACTGAGGTATGTTGACGTTAGACAAGCGGCAGGTCGTAAAAACGCAGCCAAATCATGTGACAGACTGCTTATAACATGTTGTGCCGACCCTACTTAGAGTGGGATAAGGGCAGGAAGACATATAAAATAGGCAAGTATGTAATGTCGAGGGTAGTCTATCACGTAACCAAAAAACTTTCAAAATAAATATACCGATGTATATATGAGATAAGCTGTGATGGCCCAGCGGTAACACCGTGTGACTCATTTGAGGAGGTCACGGGTTCGAACCCGGGCAGACAGCAATGAGTTTAAAACTTATGTGTCAATTGATAATTGCAATTCATCACACGCTTTTCGGCAAATGAAAACATCGTGAGGAAACCAGCATATCTCTTGAGAATTCTGGAGATATGCGTCCTACCAATCCGCATTGAAGCAGTGTGGTAGGTCTTAGCTCCAATTCTTCTCACGGAGAAAGAGGCCTATTCCCAGCAGTGGAATAGTAATAGGCCGCTACTTAACTTTATATGAGAGGCAGTTAAGAAGATGGATGAATTGTGTAATGTAATGTACAGCGAAAAAGTTTAAATTGATAGAAAATAATGGAAGATGAAACCATATTGTGCCGACCCTACTTGGTGTGAGATAAGGGCAGGAGGATAATGAATTCATATAAGTAGGTGTAACTTTGCAGAATTCCCTAGCACAAAAGCAATGATAGAATTATTTTGCAGTAATCATTGCTGTTGTATACACGGATTCCAATAAATAAATTTATCTTTAATATCTTAAATATTTTAATGAGTTAATCTTGTATATATATTTACACAAGATCACAAGGATATATATTTTTTGAAATTTGGGAACGGCTCTAACGATTTTCATGAATTTCAACATGTAGGGTTTTGCGGGAGGAAATCAATCTAGCTAGGTTTTGTTAAAACTGGTTTTTATCCCTGTTTCCGGGCCCTGAAAGAACTGCTACAACTTTATGAGAACGCAAAGGTTAATTTGCGCTGTCAATTTCAAAATCACGATAGCTTTTTTGGATAATGGCTGGACTTAAATTTAGAACACCAGGATCGTTTCGAGATAACGTTTTATGTTTTTTTATTGGCTTATTTATATATTAAAAAAAATACCGAACAAGCTCGGTCACCCAGTACTAAACTTTGTACAATTTAGTTTTTATCGTTATAATATTTTTGCTTTGAGTTGAATCTGCGTTCAACTTCTATATACGCCAAAAAAAGCAACTATTCCGTTCACTCAAAAAACCTCAAGTGTCATGACACGTTATATTTTTTGTCGGCATACATATTTAAAACTTTTTAATATTCCTGACAACGAACAAGTGTCGTAACAAAACACATTTCTCTTCTAAATACCATCGCGTCATCTCATCAGAAAAACAAAACCTCTTTTGAAAAATCGTATTACAACGCCAGAAGATAACGCCGAAGGTGTTTCCGTGGTCATTGCAACATAATGAACTTACTTATCACCCTACCTATAGCAAATCATTGAGACACTCTCTACCTAACGAGGAGCCATGAATACGAGTAATGGACGCGGCATTTCTAATATCTGTTGTCCCTCAAATTCAAATTATTCTTTTATATACAATATACAATAACACGATATAATAGGAATACCACAATTCCGTTCCGAGATGCACTTCTCTTGAATGACGAACAAAGACTGCCGGTCACTGAAACGTTTTATCAATAGGAAGAGTCTACCGGAAACAACACGACACAGTGTTGCCAACATTTCAATCAAAAAGGGCGCGATACTCTTGTTTTATGACTGTGTTGCTATAAAACAAAGCGGAACTCATAGGCGACAACACCTTATTCAAATAAACTTGTAAACAAGTGCTTTTGAATCGTCAACTCTACTGCTGGTTCGGAAAGCTGCTCCTACCGAGAAGAGCCAGCAAGAAACTCGGCGGGTGCTCTTTGCAACAATACTTATAACTAGTTACATTAAGTCATTATTATCTTGTACAGGGTCGGACAGTAACTATATCCACGCATTCTTTCGTCTAAATAATCCTTAACAGTATAGTAGGCTAAGGCACTAACTACGCTTTCTGTATAAAATTAAACTACAGATAAAAACAATTAACATGAAACTTTGAAACCAATATTAAGGTAAAACGTGCAAAGGTTGTCTCTTCCAACAACCCTTTTAAGCAAAAGAAACTTAAACATAACATAGTGTACTCTGTTAACGTATCTAATAAGAGAAACTAAAAAAGCAATTGTTTACAAGTTTATTAATTTTTATTTACAGCTAAAATGTACTACTTATATCTATCTTAAATTACTTACACGCTAGGACTATACAAATCATGCCCACGTGGAATGGTTATTTGAATAAAAAATTTTGAATTTGCAGAATGCATATTTATCTATCTTTGTATCTAAAAAAAGATAAATACCGCACCCAATTTGTCGTGGCTCGGCAGGAGTCTGACGGGAGCGACTGTAGCGTAACGTCTTGTTTAAATCAAGCGGGAATGATGGCAATAACAGTTAGCGAGGAGTTACGGCGAGACGAGATAATGGCGGCCGAGGAGATTTGGTCTAAGTAATTGTTAATTCTGCGGCACCACCCGCCTGGTAATTGTTTGTTTTCCTTTTTATTCGGTACTACAGTTTGAGGTATGGAAATTGATACAAGTGATATATTTCTTCTTTCTTTCCCTTTTCCCTTTATTTGGGGTCGGGTCTCCTTACCAATCTACTCCAGGTCGCTCTATCCTGGGTTGTCTCTGCTTTCAAGTTACGAGCTTCCAGTTCCTTCCTGATATTGGACCACCACGTCGCTTTTGGACGTTCTCTCCCTCTTGGGCGTTCGGGGAGATGTAAGGCGGTTTTTACTATGTGGTCCGATGATCTTCTTTGGATGTGGCCATACCATCGCAATCGATTTTCTTGTAATTTACTGGGGATACATTCTTGTAATTTACTGGGGGGAGCTACCTTGAACGAACCTCGGATATATTCGTTCCGTATTCTGTCCATTCTAGTCACACCACCCGACCATCTCAGCATCTTCATCTCGTTGACATGAAGAGTTTGCTCGTGTATTCGACTTACAGTCCAGCATTCCGAACCGTAGAGCATAGCTGGTCTGACAATGGCTTTGTAGATTTTACCCCTGGTCTTGATGGGCATACGACTATCACAGAGAATGCCTGACGCTTCCCTCCACTTCATCCACGCAGTTTGCACTCTGTTTGTCAGCGGTTGAGTCTGCATCAGTGGATAAGATTGACCCCAGATACCTGAACTTAGTGACAGATGGTATTGGGATACCTTTGATGTTTAGATTGCTACTGATTACTGATTTCAGGGGGATGCGGGTTGAAATGCCTTGCATAGATAAAACAGAAACCGACAAGATTTATGACGATAATAATTGCGTAATACTTTTGTGTTAGTAAAATATTTTTGTGAATGATTTTATGGTCACCCTAAAATTTAACTTGCCATTGAAACATATATCTTTAATATATAAATGAGTTAATCTTGTATATATATTTTTTCTGAATTTCGAGAAACGGCCCAAACGATTTTCATGAAATCCACCATGTAGGGGTTTTGGGCGGAATGATCTAGATAGATTTCTTTAAAAAAAATGTCGTTTTGATCCTGTTTTCGGGTACTGATAAAATCCTTAAATTTACAGCAATTAGAAAATACTATTTTTGTTGCCAATGTAAAGTCATGGTAGCTCATTTGGGGAACGTGCGGTCTAGAGAAGTCAAATATCACTCATTTTTTTTACTGCATTTTTATATCTTTTAAAAAATTACTATACTATATTTACACTATATTTACTATACTATATAAAAGTATGTTTGAGTAAGCCTACAGGCTACTGGGGCAACCTATAAGTTAGAAGAAGTCCCGTTTTTCCTTCGGGAACGTTATTAAACATGTACGTAAATGAGAATATTTTAACACTGAATGCTGACCTTAACGAAGTCGTGGAACTCGTTGCTTATTTTTATTAAGATCATTTGTAAAAAAACAAAATTATTTTGTTATAACCCGCGATGAAGTAAAATAATATATATAATGCTAAATGTAGAGTTGATAATCCGTTTTCATGCAGCATTCGTAAAAACACATGCACAAAGCTCCACCACCGCCACCACAATACACAAGCACTACACATTCACTATCACAAACTCAACAATCGTTTCGCCCCGCAACCGAAGCATCATCAGGAGATAGACTCCACGACAAAATCGCAAAGCGAAAGATCATTTGTTTTGAACGGCCTGCTCCTGATTATCAACATGCAAATTCGAAAAACATTAGAGGAAACTTCGAGAATTCCATTACCACTATTCCGCCTGCGCCAAATGAACCCTCTACAATATAAACCGGCCATAAATCGCCGCACATGTTTAACTAAGATAGACACATCGGGACGAGACAAGTCAGCAGTGCCCTTATCACAGGCCCAGTTATTTACGGCCTGGCCTGAGTTATGGCCAATTTACAGGCAGTCATTAAGGCCTTAATGGCCTCAAGGTGTCCGGGTGAAAAGTTTTCCCGGATAACTTAGGCGGCGTCAGCGTTTTGCTATGATGTACGGTGCACGTTTTTGCATTGTTAATGGATCAAAATGGCGCCCGTGTAGAGTGCTTGTCCGTGGTGAAGATTTATTAAATAAAAAGACGCAATCGTCCACATCTTCCTCCTTAATCTGCCTTATCCTACTCTAAGTGGGGTCGGCATAACATGTTATAAACATGTTGTCACATAATTGGCTTCGTATTTTACAAACGGCCACTTACCTGACGTCAAGTTGTATTTTACGACACCTCTGCATAGAAGAGGACGGTCTATTCTAATCAACCGGATATCACATAGTGAATTAACTTATCTTAGTTGCCTTTTGCGACACCTCAATAAGGAATAATGGTGGTCTATTCTACTCAGCCGGACACCACACGGCGGGTCGGCTTACCTTAGTCGCCTCTTACGACACCTCGGTAAGAAATGAGGGTGTTCTATTCTACTCTAGTACTTATTCAAATACTTGAAGATAAAACACTAAATTAATTATGAAATTAGTATACTAAGCACTACAACTACGTGATTTATAGAATTAGGCGTTACTTTACGGAGATCCATAATATAAAAGTAATAATTATTTTACTGTAATCCGCGATTAAGTCAATGAAAATGTATGTGTAAATGTAGAGTGGACTAACTGATACATATAAAATCGCTTTGCTATTTTGTCGTGGAGTCTATCTCCTTATGATGCTTCGTTTGCGGGGCAAAATGATTGTTGAGTTTGTGATAGTGAACGTGTGTACTGCTTGTGTATTGTGGTGGCGGTGGTGAAGATTTGTACATGTGTTTTTACGAATTCTGCATGTCTCGGGTAAAACCGGTATTCCTTCCTATATTTAGGATTATATAATTTTTTTTATTTACTTAATTGCGTCTTATAGCAGAAATTTATTATTACTTTTGTGTTAAATCAATTTTAGAATTTTTAATTAAATAATACTATAATTACAATCGAGCATCACATTTGGTACTGAAAAGCTTTATACGAGGAGAAGAGTCCAAATTTTGGTTTCCGAACTGGATTAGGAACTTTAAGGAGACTTTAACTGTTTAGTTTTCTTTATATTGAAGAATTTGACGAACAGCTTCGATTGTATAAAAAATTTTTACTTGTGTTTATCACAGCTTGTTAATTTTTTGTGCCAAAATTAAACGAATCGCCACAAAACGACCGCTTGACAATATCAAAATTCATTACAGCGACATTGCTGCGAATGATAACCTCATTTGTATGAGATCAAACGCACATTAAAGCATTGTCATACGGGAAAATTATTGTGACGCCTCTCGTTACTAGCACTTCGACGCGGGGACTAGCGAGCGCGATAGAGTCGAATTATAGCAATTTTTATCTTATCAACCAGTTAGTTTCCACAAGTGATAAATCATTATAAGAATATCTGTAATATTGTTTTTGTATTTTATTTTATTAGGCCATCAACAATATATACATTACTAGCGGCCTGCCCCTGCTTTGCACGGGTATAAAATATATATCCCATGTCAGTCAGTGTAAAAGAAATTATTAAAATCGATCCAGTAGATTTAATTTATTCATTACTGCCCGTGGCCCGCAAGCGTTAAATTTGGAGAAAAACAGTTTCCCTTTCCCTATTCCAAGAAGATTTCCTGCTATCTTTGAATATCTAAATTCATATAGAACATATTTGCGTATTTATTTTTACTTTTTTCCCTATGTATTTTATTTTTACAATTAATTACAGAATGTCTTTAAACAAACTCTTGAAAGAGCGACATCGCTGCTAAAGTCGAAGTGTTATAGGGTGAAGCGCGGCGTCCTCACGGCATTTTAAATCTGTAATATCTCCGAAAATGTTCACTTAAATTACATGCTGTAAACGGCCATATTCATCTATATTAATGATTAAATCAACAATTTAAGGTACTCAATTGGATAAGGATTAATGCTGTATTGTATAAAAATTGCTTTGAACATAAGGCATCATTTTTCGTAAAAAGTAAATGAAAAAAACTGCTATTGTGGGTTATCCATAAGAGATAGATATATACCATCGCGGACTTTTCTGTAGACCTTTTTAAGGTGTACAAATACTTAGTACATCATTTTGATAAATCTCGTAGGGTTTAGCCTGCGTTTGCAATGTAAGCGGAAAAAAATGTAATTATTTACAGAAACCTCAAAAATAACAATATTTCTTTACTCCGTATTGAATGCTATTATACGTACAAACCTTCCTCTAGCATCACTCTATCTATTAAAAAAACCGCATCAAAATCTGTTGCGTGGTTTTAAAGTTTTATGCATACATAGGGATATTGCGACTTTGTTTTATAATATGTAGTGATGAACGTGTTCAAAACATACATGATACATTAAAAATAGAAACTAAATGCTACATTAATTAAAGATGACTACAACATTGAAAAAAATAACAAACATTCATATTGAGATAGAAAAAGTTGATAATATATGTAACTATGTGTCAGTTAAAAGTTTTAGAAGGGATTTTTTAAACATTTTCAGAATCGTACATTATATCTAACATATTACCTTTCGATAGCTTATTATATTGACGCATAAGTATATTTAAGGGAGAGTTGTGTCCTAGATTTGTCTTTGAAGGCCATTCCGCGAACAACTTCCGTATTTATTTAAATCTAAATTCAATTTAAAATGAATAATTTTAGAAGATCACGCGTTTAGAGAATCACACCGGGCACCTTACTGTGCACCAACACTTTTCACTACAAAATCCAACGACAGAATGATTCTACCATTAGTTCGGAACACTAAGCCACTTGAGAAGAACTGACAAGAAACTCAGTGTTCGCTTCCATCACGAATAGCGATTATTTGAGTTTAGATTTTAATAACAAGAAAAGAGGTCATCCAAACACGTCTACCTCTCACCAATGCCGCAAGCCAAAAGAGAGCGAATCACGTCAGCCGTTATCTTATATAAGCTGTCACAGCTTAGAGATCTCGATTCCTAACAATATATAAATACTCGGAATAAAAAATACTAAAATTTATATTAAATATAAAACACTATTTTTGACATAAATTCGGGGGATGGGCAGTCTTGAAAAATGTAAATACCTCGATCGATCTCCAACTACCTCATTATTTTGTTTTTTTTTTTTTAAGTTTTTTTTTATTTTGTAAAAAAATTACCACCACACATTGTGATCACCACCACAGTGTGTGAATGAAGTGAATGTGTGCAGTTCTTGTGTATTGTTCTGTTATCGGTGTCGGGTAGTGCATGAGTTCTTACAAATTCTGCATGTATAGGTGAGAACGAATAATACACTCTACTCTACTAGTATTGTATTAAAAAGGTAATTAAATTTATAGCGTAAAGTAACATTAACAATATTCTAAATTGCATTATAGCATATGTGTCTGTTGTCGCCATTGACTTCCGCTTTGTATTTTATAGCAACACAGTCATGAAACAAGAGTATCGCGCCCTTTTTGATCAAAATGGTACCAACACTGTGACGTGTTGTTACTAGTTTAGTCTTCTTATTGATTAAACGTTTCAGGGACAGTCAGTCTTAGTTGGTCATTCAAGAGAAGTGCATCTCGGAACGGGAATAGTGGTATTCCTAATATATCGTGTTATTGTATATAGTGTACACTAACATCAGAAGTGTGAGTTAACTCGCGTCGTGCCCGTTGTCCGTGCATCCTGATTTACGGCAATTTTGGCTTTTTAAACTTACTCTTGCCTAATTTTAATAAAAATCATTTCTTGGTTTGTATATTTTTGCGTAAGTAAAAAGTGCTTACAGTATATATTACGTATAACGAATGTTTCTGGTGAGTCAGTACTTTTCAATTTTCTTTTTATTAAATAGTGCAAAAGTATGGTTTATTTGTGATTAAGTTTTGGATAACTAGTCACATTTTATCCGAGAATGTTTGTTGAAATTAAAACGCCCAAGTAAATTTTATCTTTGATTACCAACATTTAAACTGAGAAAATACTTGTATTCGTAGATTTTATTTTCTAAAAGAGCAGAAATAGAAACCGACTGGACACTAAAATTTTACATCCTAGCTAACAATACAGATGTCGTAGTAGCACATTTGCGAGTAACATTGATTGAACTGAAACCATGTGTCAAATTTTGAATAGATTATTGTCACTAGAGGACGGATATCTTCCGATTTCGTCACATGCAAATGAAGCCACTTCAAGGCGGTTGATCCATAAATGTGCTGGTGTGATCGAACCAATATTTTAATTTCTTTTTGAGCCGCGTATTCATGATGAGAGTAGATTATTTTCCTAAATCTCTTACGTACAATTTAAAATTGAACTCATTTTGAATTTAATTTTTTTTATATTTCAAAGTATTAGTTGTTTCAAAAATGTTCAAGTCTGTCATAAAAGTATTAACTGTCCTAAGAAATCTAAACCGGTTTACAACAATAAGGCGTTAATTTGTGTTGGAAAAGTGAAGGTATGAGGAAAAATCGTGACGTTCTCACCGAAATTATTGCGAACGTACCTACAGATGTACTTATTGATAGTGTTTCGTGTCTCTATAACGTCTAATAACTTAATAAAAGATTCCGCAAGTCAAATTTGAACGACTTATTTAACATTAAAGATTTAGGAGGTATAAAAGTAGAATCAAAAGCTTTAATTACATCGCCGATTGAATCAACAGATATCCCTTTAGAAGCAGAGTTTTATATCGTTGATGGTAAATACTGCAGTAATTATTGGCACGGTTATCTTGTATAGAAAAGGTGTTACATATTTGAGAGGCCCTTACGAGTATACATAGTGGAGCCACTACACATAATAAGATGTTTTATACATAGTGGAGCTATGGTGAATAATGTGCAGACAGATCTTAGTTTCTTGGAGATACGATAATTACCCAAGTAACATGAGATATTGAAGAAATACTATTTGACGTGCTAAATAAAATAGTGTCTTGCTTAATGTTGACCTAATCCTATGAGGAGAATTTACTACTTTAATTATTTACTTTAATTATTGAGCTGAGTAAGGTTATATATAATTCGAGAATCAAGTAGTGCTTTGTTTATTGGGCTAGACATTGCTCTGGTTGAAATCAATTACGTATTAGTGAAAATTCCATTCATAAAACCGCCTTTATAATTATATATACTATGATAGCCAAGGGACATCGCTAATAATGTTAAATGTCTGTTATTTGTTGTTAATTACCAGAAGACTTTTTGTACATTGACTTACGACTTACTTATGGACCGACACAACAAAAGTAAATCTCATTTTGCTTGATTCAGTGCCTGGAACGTTAATGGAGGCTGCTTTTTGGAAATAGATTTGATGTACTTAGTAATGAGGTAAAAAAAAAAACCAGTGATGGTCAGGTACGGCCAACCGATTTAAAAATCGAGTTTAGTAAAGATTTGATCTTGAAACATCTTTGGCACGTGTGTATGTGACAGTTTGTAACTAAATATGTGTGCTTATAGAACTTACACCGCAAATCGCAGAAATTGATGATATGAGAGAAAAGTTCAAGTTCAAACCACATATTGCAACAACTTGCGCAGATAACCTCGCACACAGTATAAGAACATGACTTATAAGCCGGACAGTTGGCTGAGAGAAATTAAAGCCGAATGGATTACGATTAAATTGTAACAGATATCCAAAGTGAACACTGTTGCAATGGTTGCATGGTGATACACGTTTAGAGTGGCCTCAGGCATCTCTATTCTAAACCACGATACATTTATTTATTTAATTTTGGCCTACCAACAAAATAACATGTTTGTTAAACCATAGGTACTTGATCTTATTTGCTAATAACATACAATTTCACTTATAGGTAGAAACAAACAGACTGTAGGCAGAATGTAGTACTAAAACTATTATTAACATTTATTTAACTAAAACTTAAACTATTTTCTAAAAATACACTATTTCCTACATAAAAAAAAAATATTAACATAGGATACCGTAAAAAAATAAAATGAAATAAATTAAACAGTAGTCAGGGCTTCATCCACTTTTTTCTTAAAATCATCTAATTTATCGCGAAAAATGTCGATCAGTATCTTTGTCAACAAGTTCCGTCAGCAATCTGCACAGTCTAGGAAACAAAGAATTTCAAAGCCGAGATTTGTTTTACAAACTTTGTGTGTGAGCAAAGAGACGGTATGTCGGGGCAATCCAGAGTAGATATTAAAAGAGATTTGGATGAAAAGCTCAGAATTGTCTATCTTTCCATTCAAAAGTTTGTATAGGAATATCAAGTCATATACTTTACGACTATTTAATAATGATCTTATTTTAAAACTTGTAGTCTCGTACTATAAGGTAGTCTCTTATCACCTCCAATAGAATAAAATTTTGTAAATCTGCATTGGATAATCTCCTGACTATCCTTGTATATTTGATAGTAAGGATTCTAAATTACAGTACCATACTCGGGTTTGCTTCTACAAAGGTGGTATACAGAAGTTTCTTAGTATGAAGTTGTTTAAATGATTAGGAATTTCTGAATATAAAACCTAACATCCTGCGAGCAGATCGACAGATATGTTCAATATGGTGTTTATAACCGTAGTTTAGCATCAAATATGATACCCAAATCGCGCACATACGCATTTTCCTGGATCAGTTTTTTTTTTTTTTTTGTGGATTGTATATTTAGAATCGATGACAAGATTTCAAGAAAATCGAATAAAAGAACATTTATCGGGATTTAGAATCATACCATTAAACGCTCACCAATCAACTATTCGGTTGGAATTTTCCTGTAGTAGTAAAGCAGGATACATGAACAAGTTATACGACATGGCCGGATGTTGTCTTAGATGAAGGATAGCCGAGCGGATTAAATTGTAACAGAGATCCAAAGTGAACACTGTTGCAATGGTTGCATGAAAGAAAAAGTTGTGCGACCCTTTGCGGTCTGACGAGCCCAAACATCCACGCTGGTTATCCGATGTTTGGATATATAGTTAGATATAGTCAGAATTCGGTATTCATATTTAGACGGAACATTAACAGCCTAATGACTCATATTCATTTTGTGGATAACTTATTAACAACAAAGTTTAGTTTTCTGATTATTTGCCTTGTCTAATGTATTCGCTTCAGACAAAGGATACCAGGGTGGATAAAATTGTAACAGAGATCCGAAGTGAACACTGTTGCAATGATGGCGTGGTGATACGCGTTTAGAGTGGCCTCAGGCATCTCTATTCCAAACCATCATTCACAAGTAAGTTGTACGGCCCTTTGCGGTCTAACGATTTCAGCTACCATCCACGATGTTTATCTGATGTTTAACTGAATTCAGTATTCAAATTTCACAGAACATTAACGGTTAAGTGACTCCATTTCACTTTGTAGATAACTATACTCATGAACATAGTTTGTCCTCAGCTTCTACATTAGACTAGTACGTGTTCGGGACGAACACGTATGCAGGAGGGCCGGATGTTGTCGCCATTGACTTCCGCTTTGTATTTTATAGCAACACAGTCATGAAACAAGAGTATCGCGCCCTTTTTGATCAAAATGGTACCAACACTGTGACGTGTTGTTACTGGTTTAGTCTTCTTATTGATAAAACGTTTCAGGGACAGTCAGTCTTAGTTGGTCATTCAAGAGAAGTGCATCTCGGAACGGGAATAGTGGTATTCCTAATATATCGTGTTATTGTATATAGTGTACACTAACATGTCTGTAATGTTTGGGTGTATATTGTGCGTGTATGTGCACGTAGATTTATTTATTTATTTTTGGGAAACAAAATGGTTACATTACTATGTAAATGTTTAAATATACATGTAAGTAAGTAAAGTAAGTAAGTAGCGGCCTGTTACTCTCCCACTGCTGAGAACAAGCCTCTTCTCTCCGTTTTTTGGTGAGAAGGTTTGGAGCTAAGACCTACCACGCTGCTCCAATGCGGATTGGTAGGTTACACATGTCTCCAGAATTCTCTAGAGATATGCAGGTTTCCTCACGATGTTTTCCTTCACCGAAAAGCGTGTGATAAATTGCAATTATCAATTAGACACATATGTTTTAACAGAAAACTCATTGGTCTGCCCGGGTTCGAACCCGTCATCTCCTCGAAACCGCTGGGCTACCACAGCTTATACATGTAGCATACATCAATAAAGATTCCACCTTCACATACATACATTGCAAGTTGAATAAAACCTTTTACAACGAGTCTACTCCAAGGTTTTCGTGATCAGTAAATTTTGCATTATCGCCCGCCATTATGACAGGTCGTGATATATACTCGGACGTATTATAAAAGCGATAAATAAATAAATTTTGGGAAATTTAGAACGATTTTATTAGCGAGATAATTTAAACGCCAGGACGGTTTGTCGCGTCGTTTCGCGCAAAGCCTTTGTGATTGTTGCTAAATGAATTATTGTCGTTTTGAAACTCCTAATGCAATTAATTGAATATATATTCGCGTAATTTGTGTGGCAGGTGGGATTATGATACCTTTTGCATACGCGGGTGCAATAATTGAAAAAATAAATGGAATTAGGCTTTACTTTGCGAAGGTCGATATTATAATATTAAAGCAATGAAAATATTAATTTGCTCATTTGCCTCCTGGCCTCACTCCACTCTAAATGGGGTCGGCGCAATCTATACTAATATTAAAGCTGAAGAGTTTGTTTGAATGAACGCGCTAATCTCAGGAACTACCACACCGATTTCTTTTCCGAAAAATTCTTTGAGCGTAAGATAGTCCATTTATCGAGGAAGGCCATTATAGGCTATATATAAAACATCACACTAAGATGAATTGAGGGGCAGCAATAAAAAATATTACGAAAATGGCAAAATTTAAAGCTTTCCATGCGTGCGCTAAGTAAACGGTGCAAGTTATGAAAAAATCATGTACTGAAAAATTGTACCCCTTTAAAAGTTCTATATAAAAGTCCGCGACAGCATATGTCTAGCTTCTAAGGTTAATCCACTTTAACCATTTTTATGGAAAATATTATAATACGGTTTCAATCATTTCCCGCGGGCGGAGCCGCTGGCGATTGCTAGTGTGTGATAAACATGTTTTGGCTAGATATTTTACGACCTGCCACTAACCTGATGTCAACTTACCTTAATTCCTTTCGCGACACCTCAGTAAGATAGAAGGTGGTCTATTCTACTCAGGCGGATACCGCATGGCTTATAAAAGACGTATAATGAATTTTATATAGAATTATATTACAGTAAAAAGCACAGTACGTAAGGTATTACGTACATCATCCTCCTGCCCTTATCCTATATCCTAAGTGGGGTCGGCACAACATGTTATAAACATGCTGTCACATGATTTGGCTACGTTTTTACGACCGGCGCCTGCCTGACGTCAACTCACCGTAGTCATATTTTACGACACCTCGGTAAGAAAGAGGGTCGTCTATTTTACTAAACCGGATACCACACGTTGGGTCAACTTACCTTAGTCGCCTTTTTCGACACCTCAGTAAGAAATGAGGGTGGTACTATTCTATTCAGCCGGATACCACACGGCGTTACGTAAGGTATTACGTACGTAATAAATAAATTAAGTACGAATACATTTAAGTAAACGCATAAGAAGTCGCGGCAACAGCTTGTTTAATAAATTACAAATTAAATTCAATCCACAAAAGCGATCCGTAATGCACAATCGTATCCAATTGAATTATTGTAGCGACAATTTGAAATATCAAAAACAGATCGCCGAGTCCTTATTATAATTAAAATAATTAACGTACAGACAAACAGTTCACCGCAATCACAGGCAGGCTCGCATTAAACGCGATTCATTATCAACAAAAATGAGCTTATATTTATCGGTTTGCAACTTGCCGCAAGTCAAAACAACGCGTATCACCGCATAAATATATATCCTTGTATATATATATATATAATACTTGTATTTCTTACCGTCATCTTCCTGCCCTTATCCCACTCTAAGTGGGGTCGGCACAACATGCTATAAACATGCTGTCACATGATTTGGCTGTGTTTAAACGACCGGCTGCCTCCCTGACGTCAACTTACTTTAGTCGTATTTTACGACACCTCGGTAAGAAAGACGGTGGTCTATTTTACTAAACCGGATACCACACGGTGGGTCAACTCACCTTAGTCGCCTTTTACGATACCTCGGTAAGAAATACAAGTACGCCGTATGGTATTCGGCTGAATAGAATAGTACCGAGGTGTCGTAAAATACGACTGAGGTAAGTTGACGTCAAGCTGGCGGCCGTTCGTAAAATACGAAGTAAAATCCTGTGACAACCTGTTTATAACATTTTGCGCCAACACCACTTACTAGCTTCTACCAGCAACTTCGTTTGCTGACTGAGTAAGAAATGAGGGTTCTCTTTTCTACTCAGCAGGATACCACACGGCAACTTACCATTGCTCAATGGGTAATGGGCGTATTAAAAATAAAATGCCCGGGTTCAAATCTATTCCTTTCTTCTTAAAAACGTACTAAAAGGTACTAAAAATTAAAATATCCTATTCTAATTCTAATTAAAATATCCAGCTACCTACTCGATAACATTACAGCGCTTTCACAGTTCAGGCATGGAGCATAAAATACTAAAATATGTTTTAAAATATCAGTTAAATAAGCATTACCTAGATCTGAGCATCTAGTGATTAAGGAACTTCTCTAAATTTACTAGCTCTATTATTTTAGAAAGTCAAATATATTAACACTTTTCACGATATTTCCATCTACAACAATTTAAAGTACGCTTGTCCGGTGATCGATATAAACATTCGGTCCATTCTAACATTTTTATATGTTTACATTAAAAAAATATCTGGATAGTCTAAAACGATCGAGAGTTATTAATAGCACTTAAATTGCTATTAACAACATCTAAAATCACAGTTAAAATGTTACCAATAACTTTGCTAACCAGTTAACGGTACATTTATTCTATTTAAATGTTTTGGTATCGATTTAAGATGTTATAAAGATGGCAACCGTTCCTAATGTATATTTGATATTTAAATAACCTAATCTTGTATATATAATCTGAATTTCGAAAACGGCTCTAACGATTTTCATGAAATTTAATATGTAGGGGATTTTGGCGGCAATAAATCGATCTAGCTAGGTTTCATTAAAAAAAATGTCGTTTTATCCATGTTTTAGGACACTGAAAAAAACTGATATAAATTTATAACAAAGTGAAGGATACTTACACGGTCAATTGTAAAGTTATGATAGCTCAATTGGGTATCTGACGGTCTCGAATTCAGAATACTAGGATCGATTTCGGATATTTTCTTCATCATCTTCCTGCCCTTATCCCACTCTAAGTGGGGTTGGCACAACATGTTATAAACACGTTGTTACATGATTTGGCTGCATTTTTACGACCGGCCGCCTGTCTGACGTCAACTTACCTTAGTCGCCTTTTACGACACCTCGGTAAGAAATGAGGTTGGTCTATTCTACTCAGCCGGATACCATACGGCGGGGTTTCGGATATTTTCTTGTTATTGCAATTTTTTTTTTAATTCAAAAATTATCGAGTACTCGGTCACCCAGGTTCTATGTGTTAAAAAGAAATTTATTTATTTATGGAGTTAAATATGTAAGTTTGGAGATAATAAACTTTATGATTATGATTGTTAAAAATTAAAATACGCATCGTCTGCTATTTAAAATATCTGCTAATATTCATCTTGGTACCATAGTTTTACGTTATTTTATTTCATAGAATTAGGCGTTACTTTGCGGAGATCCATAATACAAAAGTAATAATAAAATTATTTTGCTATAATCCGCGATGAAATTGAAATAATGCGGATCTTATCTTCATCGCGGATTATAGCAAAATAATTTTATTATTACTTTTGTTTTTTATTTTATTTCTTCTATGTTATCCGTATTTCACTTCTTGTGCTTTCCCTTTTTGGTTTTCAAAGGTTGACTGGAAGAAATCCCTTTTAGGGATAAGTCCGCCTTTGTACATGTGTTTTTTTTTGTATAATATATTCTATGTTAATCTATTGAAAAAGTTCGAAAAAAGCGTCCAATGCTTTTTTCAGATTATTACTTGTTATTATTTTATGCTACCTATATAAGAATTATTAATGTGCTAGAAAATGTTCTATAGCATTTATTTTAAAATATATTTATTTCGACTTTTCTGTGCAATAATTTTTTTAAAGAAATAATACCTAGGCGACCGAGCAATGTTCGATATTTTTTTTAGTAGATTATAAAAAGGTGAAACATGAAAAAAAAAATTGGGCAGGTGGGGGCGCGATCGTAGGTATTTCCACTTCTCAAGACCGCCCGTTTTCCAACTGAGCTACCATGACTTAACAAATGACAGCAAAAATAGTCCTTTGTATTCAATGTAAATTTTATAATTTTTTTAGTTCCCACGAACATTTTTTTTTCATGAAACCTAGCTAGATCGATTTTTCCTCCAACCCCAAAACTAAAATACTAAATCTCATGAAAATCATTGAAGCTGTATAATAATATATACAAGATTAACTCATTTAAGTATTAAAAATATTTTTTACGTATTTCTACTGTCATTATTTCAATCGCGATTTGATATTTGGTATCTTTAATACAGGAATAAATTAGATATATCTCACAGTCGTAAATAAATCAGGAGGCTATAATGATGTTATGAACCACTCCCGTCACCCGTCAGGCCGTCTGTCCGTCCGCGCGGCTGTAAGGGCGGCGAGCGACATGACTCAGCGAGATTGAGAGCTGAGTATTGACCATAGAGCTAGGGACTATTAGACAACCATTTAAATAAATATAAATATATGGGACACTTAACACACGGTCGTCCGTCCCCAAAGTAGGTAACTTAATACTTGTGTTATGGCTGACAGACAACTGGTGAATATATACTTATATAACTTTTAAATACATCCTTAAATATAAATATACACTGTACGGGCTAGCACGTACATTTGCAACATCGGCATTTACGCCATATATTTTTAATATCAAATCAATTGTAAATCAGTACGACGTTAGCGGCCGCGCGTGCTCAACGTATCAAATTAATATCATATCACATTATCATTATCATTATAAAAAATAAATCTATCAATATTAAGCGCCGCAATCTATCAATTTATCACTCTATCAATCTATCAACCAAAGAGCGTACAGGGTAGCAGCAGCCCGTACATCTTTGTGGTCCTTCGAGTTAAGTAACATCGTTTAAGAGGACCTCGCGAGTGACCATAGTATCTTTGTGGTCCTTCGAGTTAAGTAACATCGTTTAAGAGGACCTCGCGTGTGACCATAGTAATATATTGACTAATTGTTACTGTGTATTACAAGTGAGGACACAACCAGCAGTGGAAGTTTTACAGTTTAGTAGCATTTGAAGGCGGTGAGAAACAGGCTCACGTACAAGCACACATTACCAAGTAAGATCTTTCCTTTTTTATCATCCTATCAACATGTCAAGCATGGAAGACGTATTGGCTAGTCAACAGCAACTACTTAATGCCATCGAAAACGTCTACAATAACTTTAAAAAAGATGGTGCCGACCGGAAGACGTCTGATTATATCAGGCGGAGGTTGGACACGTTAGATAAGTACTGGCAGGAGTTTGAATCGAACCATATAACATTATGTGGAATGGAATATGCGAGAGGTCATTCATATTTTAGTAATAAGCAATTCGATCATACCAAAGATAGGTATGAAATTATCAGGTCAGTTATATCAAATTATCAGTCAAGGGACGATAGGCCCTCGATACCAGTTCTTAAGCCTGCTACTGCAGTGGGTGTACCTGGACCATCCCAGCAACAAGCGTATACAACAATAAGCGGCACGAGTAACAAAACTGATGAAATGTTACGTAAGCAAAGCACTAACTTTAAAGCCTTTGAGCACACGGTATCAAATATAAACCTAGAAACAGTATCAGAAAAATGGGAGTTTGATCATTTATTACGTACTATACAATCTCGCTGGTCCATTATAGACACTTTACATTGGGAATTGGACAGCGAGCTTGAGGGGAGGAATCCAGATTATGAGTCTGCCTTTTTCGAATATGAGGGAAGATACAATAACATTATCAAGTCTATCAATCGCAAACTTTGTTCAGTATCACATAGGGAGCAGTCGACTCCGCAGGTAGAAATACCGACGTTCAGCGGAAACTATCATCAGTGGAGCTCGTTTAAAGACCTATTTATTGAAACAATACACAGCAATCCGTCTTTGTCTAGTGCCCAAAAGATGCAATTTCTGAAAACCAAAGTGAAAGGGGAAGCGGAGAGGTTAATTCAGCATCTGCCTATTACCTCCGATAATTACTCAATCAGTTGGGACATATTAAATAATAGATATAACAATAAATCCCTTATATTTCGCTCGCACATTGATCAATTATTAAATATTCCCGTTACTCAACAAATATCCGTAAATCATATCAAACGCATTCACGATACCACCTTAGAAACGCTGAATGCAGTTAAAAATCTCGGCGTCGACGTATCATCTTGGGATCCACTCCTCGTGTATCTCCTATCACAAAAACTAGACGCCGACACGTACAACGGATATATAGCATCAGTCAAACAGGCTAGGGAATTGCCTAAATTGCAAGAATTTTTATCATTTTTAGAAAACAAATTTACTAGTTTGGAAGCTTCTCGGAAAAAACCTGAAAATTATACAAATAAATTATTGCAATTTAATACAGATCAATCACCTCATAAATGGAACAAATATCAAAGGAATTTCAATACGCAAGCATTTCCGGCGCACAATGGCCATATTTCGCAACAAAGCAAAAATAATTTCTGTAAATTCTTTAAATGCGGACTTTGCAAGAGCAATGACCACTGTCTGTATTACTGTCGCAAGTTTTTAAGTATGACACCGTACCAAAAACGCCGGACTGTAACACAATTACAGATATGCGAAAACTGTCTCTATTCGCATAACGGTAAGCAATGCATTTCGGGAAAAAGATGTATCGAATGTCAACAAAACCATAATACCCTTTTACATCAAGCATTTTCGCAGCCAGATTCAACAAGTAATATGACACGTATATCAAGGAGTCCGCAACCAGAGTCTTCACAGCAGTTAAACAGCAGTTCACACGTATCATTACAACACGACACACCTGAAATACTTTTAGCAACAGCAATTCTAAAGGTTCAAAAGTATGATGGATCGTTCATTAATATGCGCGCTCTCATTGATCAAGGTTCCCAAACATCACTGATCACGGAACATGCGGCACAGATACTCGATCAGCCTCGATTGAGGTGCCGAGGGGTGATATCAGGCGTAGGGGTCAAAGAAAGCAACTGTAAGGGCGTCGTATCTATCACATGTCAGTCTATAAGCAACAATTTTGAATTTAAGACAGAAGCATATATCATGAAATCTCTTATCAAAAATTTACCGAATTACAGTTTTTCGAAGCCCTCGTGGACATATTTAGAAAACATTACTTTAGCAGATCCAGAATTTTATATCAGCCGTCCCGTGGATATACTCCTCGGGGCAGACATATACTCCTCAATTTGGCTAGAGGGAATTTGTAGACCTGATGACAATATCCCGATAGCTCAAAATACGCGTTTAGGCTGGATATTAACAGGCAACGTAAAAACTTTACAATGTAACGTCATCATTAATAATTTGGAAGAAATTCAAAAATTCTGGGAGATTAAAGATAGCAGTGAGGAATCAAATGATGGTTCAGAAAATCAACAATGTGTAGAATACTATAAGTCAACAACAACGCGAAGCGAAGATGGACGATATGAGGTTCGATTACCAATGCTTCCAGATTTTCAAACGAAACTGGGAGAATCAAAATCAAAAGCTATAGCACAATTTAGGTCATTAGAAAATAAGTTGAACAGACATACAAACATAGCAGAACAATACAAATTATTTATCAATGAATACCGCGCGCTCGGTCATATGATTCCTGCTAATGGAAATCTGAAACCTGAATACTTTAATACACATCATTGTGTGCAGTCTAATGACCCTATCAAGTTTAGAGTGGTATTTAATGCGTCAAGCAAAACCTCTACAGGGATGAGTTTGAATGATGTGATGGAATGTGGTCCTAATTTACAGCAAGATTTACAATCTTTAATTTTAAAGTGGAGACAGTATCAATATGCTTTTACAGCTGATATAGAAAAAATGTTTAGGCAAATTTGGGTGCATCCTGAAGACCAAAAATTGCTTAAGATCATATGGCGTGATTCTGCCTCGGAACCAATCAAACAGTATCAGCTTACAACGGTTACGTATGGTACGAAAGCCGCGCCTTTTCTAGCTATGATGACGCTCAAGCAGCTTGCGAGTGACGAAAGCACAAACTATCAAAATAGCAAAGCCATCGAAGTTTTAGAAAATTCATTCTACATGGATGACCTTGTCCATAGCTGTCACAGCGTAGAGACGGCAAAGAGGTTACAAATAGACCTTATCAATTTATTGAAGTCGGGTGGATTCCATCTCAGAAAATGGAAATCAAACGTTAGTGAGCTGTTGCCTGACATAGCATGTGAACAAGCAAATCAAGAAGATTTTAATTTTAAGCAAATAGAACACTCAAAGACTCTAGGATTAGCCTGGAATCCCGAAAAAGATCTTTTTACATTCACATCACGATTTGAGGTACAAGATAAGCCCACTACTATTACTAAAAGAATTCTTTTATCAGATATATCAAAATTGTTTGACCCGCTTGGGTGGTTATCACCCCTATCAACAAAATTAAAACTTTTGTTTCAACAAGTGTGGGCAGCAAATATCAACTGGGATGACGCGCTGCCAGAAAAAATTTACAAGGAGTGGATAAAAATCAGGGAAGATATGAACAGTATGAAAGATCTCATATTACCGAGGTGGCTGCGTACCCAAGAGAGTGATACCATCGAGTTACATGGGTTTAGTGACGCATCAATGAAAGCATATGGCTGTGTTATTTATTGCCGCGTCAACATTGGCAATAGATCTTCGGTAGTGCTAGTTGCCGGTAAAGCAAGACTAGTACCAACAAGTAAGGCTGTGACATTGCCAAGATTAGAGCTGAGCGGAGTTCTACTTCTATCAAAACTAATGCATAAGGTGAAACAATGCCTCAAAAGCCGTAATATCAAAGTGTATGGCTGGGTTGACTCTATGGTGGTGCTTGGGTGGCTTAACGGTGAGTCCAGCCGATGGAAAACATTCGTAGCCAACAGGGTACGCGCAATCATTATTGTCATGCCGTCTGATTGCTGGCGGTATGTTAAATCAGAAGAAAATCCAGCGGACAGCGTAAGTCGAGGGTTGACTGCATCACAATTACGGGAGCACAGCTTGTGGTGGCAAGGACCAGCATGGCTAACAACATTTAAAGATGAAAGTGGACCAACAAAATTTACCACGGAACAAGAGATGCGATCACCAAACCTCGTATATTCAATAATACAACACGAAAATATCATTGAAACAATCCTATCAAAATATAGTTGTTTTAATAGAGTAATAAGAATAATAGCTTGGATGCGAAGGTTCATGTGCAAGAAGAAAAAACAATTAGGTAATTATTTATCAATGGAAGAGATGAAAAGAGCTACTTTATCAATTATCAAGCTAATTATCAAGAATATCAAACAAATTGCTTTTATCAAGGAATATGCAGACTTGCAAACTAGACATAAATTACATCTATACCTTGACGAAGATCATTTACTTAGAGTAGGCGAAAGGCTACATCATGTGAACCTTGATCCCGACATGAAAAATCCTATCATAATTCCGGGTAAAGACGGCTACGTGCGAGTCATAACTTTGAAAACCAAAAATGGCTATATGAAGAGGCCAATTATCAAATTGTCGGTTTTGCCTGTCAATTCCGAAAATTCCCAGTCCGAAGAATCCGCTAAAAAGATATAAAAAATACTGTAATAATTATCACAAAAGCTTCATTCATTGAAATACGAATACCTTTATCAGCAAAAGATTATATTACATATTACAAAATGTAATACCTACTCCCAAACAATTACAATAATACAGTCAGAAAATTATAAAAGTGCATACATCAAATAAAATTATGATACCATTTTATATCATTAGGACAAAACAATTTGTCACTTAAGAAACTATTTGAGATTATACAAGCAAGATTTTAGAATAAAAATAAGGTTTTAGAGAATATAAATCGGCATAAAAACTGCTAAACTTAAAGTTTGTTAAAACTGATCGACAAACTGCGTGTTTATTTCTGTTAAAATTAATGTTTCTTCCAAGTACTATCATGTTACCGCTATTGTGTTGAGTCGTGCGAATTGCTTACAATGCAGCAAGGTGCATTATCCTATCAGCTGATTGTCCTTTTCGTATTCGTAAAAAGGCTATCAATTAAGAAGAAATGCAAACCCATCTCAATTTATATTATCAGATATCATCAAATTATCACCAGATAAACATATCGTTCTCTAACTCTTCTGCCAGTACTAACTTTGAGGAATTTGGAAAGTTTCACTTAATATTCAATAACTATCAAGCATCATGAAGAGCAGATGGTAATTTATCAGCGAGCGCTTGCAGCAGTAGTGGTCAACGGCCTGATCGGGATCAGGCACATGTGGCGCTCGAGTCATCTTCTGGTGACTCGCGACCGCAGTGTTCAACAGTGAGCAAATAAAGTGGATAGTGCAAGTAGTGCAGTGTAAAAGTGCTAAAAGTAAAAGCAAATCATAAGTGTCTCAATCGGTGTTGACTATCAGTGATACCACAATTTAATTAAGATTTTATTATTAGTTTGTATTTCGTTTTATCATTATTTTTGTTTTTTTTTTGTGTGTACTAGTTTAAGCAAAATGCCTATCATCTTGTAGTAGTTTTAAGTCACCTCATCAGCTTTCCTATCATTTGGCCGGGGAGTATGTACGGGCTAGCACGTACATTTGCAACATCGGCATTTACGCCATATATTTTTAATATCAAATCAATTGTAAATCAGTACGACGTTAGCGGCCGCGCGTGCTCAACGTATCAAATTAATATCATATCACATTATCATTATCATTATAAAAAATAAATCTATCAATATTAAGCGCCGCAATCTATCAATTTATCACTCTATCAATCTATCAACCAAAGAGCGTACAGGGTAGCAGCAGCCCGTACATACACCCAGACTCGAAGACCAACAAATTCATTTATAGAAAATGTAGGCCCTCGGCGGGAATCCAACCCACGACTCACGGAGCTGAAGGCATGGTCACTACCCACTGCGCCAAGGGGCAGGTCAAACTTTGTATTTTATTTATTTATTTATTTTGTAAGACCATCAACGACAAATACATCATACACATTAAATAAACTCATTATTAATATAGACAGTTTTTAGCTAAATGTATCGTCAATTACAGATGGTGACGACATGAGCATTACAGTTGACAAAGTATAAATATAAAAAAAAAACATAAAGGAAAGACCAAATCATATAAAGCTAAGAAATTCAATACAAGGACATTCAAATTTAGTTTTCTAATTCTATTGTAGACTATAATAACAATTAAGGTACTTTGTGATTAGTTTATATAATATACATAAACATATACATAACACATATTATACATACATATATACAAGTGTTAAGGAATAAGGTCTAATTAAGTTAAGAAATTATTATCGGGGAGAATATCTGCTGTAAATGTTGGATATAGATTTTTTAAACATGTGTATGGGATCTGCGAAAATGTCGGCGGGAGAATCTTTTAAAGTACGGTTATAAGAGCGGACCAGTCTGTTAATTGGAGAGTGCTGACCCAGATTTGTTCTGGCTTTATTTTCTGCAAAAACTTTTTTAGTGACACCACGAGGAAATCGACCAGGAACAGAAATTCTTATAAGGCTCAGAAGGGAAGAACAGTCGATGGCTCCCCTCAGTAGTTTAAAGAGAAACATGCAATCAGTTACATGTCGGCGGTTTTCCAGAGTATCTACTTCAAAGTATTCCAATCTTTTTCCATAGCTCTTATATTTTTTTGCGAGGTTACAACTATAAGCCAAGTGCCACAGGAATTTTTTCTGAACCGACTCTAGGCGATTTATATAAATGTTGTAATGAGGATTCCATGCTACACTGCAGTATTCCAAAGATGGTCGCACTAATGCATTGTACAGTACAATTTTTGTTTTAGGATTTTTAAATTCTTTGCAATTGCGCAACAAAAAACCAAGAGCTTTGAAGGCTTTGGTTACTACATGGTCAATGTGAAAATTAAATTTAAGATGGCTATCCAAAGTTATGCCGAGATCACGGATTTGATCAACCTTAAGTAATTTCTTACCCTCAAGTGAATAAGAATTCGATATGGGATTATGCGCTCTGGTAAATTGAATGTAACGACACTTATCTGTATTTAAGAGTATTCCGTTCGTTTTACACCAGTCCACTAATCTTTGCAGGTCAGCCTGTAAAAGTTCCGCATCCTTTGAGCAGTTAATACTTTTATAAATTTTAAGGTCATCGGCAAATAAGAGTCCCTTAGAATACCGGAAGCATAGGTCAACATCATTTATAAAAATGTTAAAAAATAATGGCCCCAAATGTGACCCCTGTGGTACTCCAGACGCGCATGAGAATGTCTCAGACTGATGGCCACTAATAACAACTTTAGATGTTCGAGAACGTTTAACGTTAACGAAAGCTCTACGTAAACGTATAACGTTTACGTAGAGCTTTCATAAGGGGAGTTTACTGCATAAGATTAACATCTTAACTAACTCATCTTCCTGCCCTTATCCCACTCTAAGTGGGGTCGGCACAACATGTTACAAACATGTTGTCACATGATTTGATATTTTACGACCGGCCTGCCTGACGTCAACTTACCTTAGTCGTATTTTACGACACCTTTGTAAAAATGCACCACCTCAGGTGGATGCGCATTGCGGAGAACCGGGATGTCTGGCGCAGACATGGGGAGGCCTATGTCCAGCAGTGGACTGCGATAGGCTGATGGATGGATGGATGGATTGTAAAAATGAGGATGGTCTATTTTACTGAACCGGATACCACACGGTGGGTCAATTTACCTTAGTCGCCTTTACCGACATCTCGGTAAGAAATGAGGGTGGTACTATTATATTCAGCCGGATACCACACGGCGGGTCGACTTACTTTTTTCGCCTTTTAAGACATCTTGCTAAGAAATGAGGGTGGTACTATTCTATTCAGCCGGATACCACATGGCGTTTACATCTTAACTAACTATTCTTGCCTTATTAGATTTTTCGAATGCCTTTAATACGGTTGACTTCGATATCCTCTTAGCATCTCAGATCAATAAATATATCGTCAAACGCTATTGAATGGTTTCAGTCGTGTATCTCTGGGCGAGAACAGTCCATACGTATAGAAGAAAAATTTTCGACGCAGTACCGTCTCACTGCTGGTATACCTCAAGGTGGAGTACTCCCCCCTCTACTCTTTTCTATCTTTATTAACACTAGAAATGGATGTAAAAAATAAATACGACGTCAGGTCTATGCAATATTTAAGTCTCTATTAAAACAGGGTGGTACGTGTTGAGAGATTCATTCTCGCGATGACGAATTGTTCGAGCGATCTCACGCCGTCCGAACGTAAACAGTGGCAACTATGCCATAGGTGGTGACCACGAGTTAGGTAATTTGAGTCATTTTCTTGGTTGGAGAATTCGGCTTTTTAAAAACTACCATGTACGAAACATTATGTGAAGGAGTTTTTATATAAGCTATTACTTACCGGCTCGGTTAAGTATAGTTTCTCTTGTCCAGAGTACCCCTTAAGATTTTATAATATTTCACATTTGGCAATTTTAAACTCTGCACTTCTTGCAGTATTTAATGATTTATATGATTGATTTTTATGGTAATATTAGTTAGTTTGAAACTCAATATATTAAATAACATAAATAGAGATAAATACAGTCAAAATAAAAATCGTGAATAATTTTGTAATCTCATTTGGTTTCATTTGAAAACAATACAATATAATTTAGTTAATAGAAAAATACTTTATGCTATTTCATCCAATTATTATATGAAACATTCTCTAATCTCAGAATTTTATATTCCTCAAAACTAAAGAATACTAAAATAAATAAACATCAAATTATATAATTGTTATTAGATAGCAAACTGTCGAATCAGTGGCAGCTTCTTTAATAATATTTGCCGATTTAACTTAACTACCTAATGTGTACCATATACAGTAATAAAAATATTAATCACGCAAATTAAGTAATTACAAAGTTTGAATTCAGATTGTTAAAAAGTGTGATCTCTTTTATTTATATAAGGAAAATAAACCGTATAATAAATAATTGTAAAAACAATACCAAAACCATGTTTCCACAAATTACAAAACCAAATTAACCTAGGCTTGCCTTGCTGCTTGTGTCAGTGGGTAGGTGTGGAAAAAGTTACATGTGTCTAAAAGAGCTCTTGTTCATATTTACTTCTTTAAATTATTAAATTGTATTTTTTACATATAATTATGTTCTAAAAGTTATATCATACCTGCCAGTAGTATCTCCTAAAAGTTTTTTCCTGTATTACTCAGTTTATGTTTACTTAATCAAATCTTATTTAACTACTCACTGTGACACAATATTTAAAAAAATGGAAGCAATCAAGAATTCTATGGATGAGCTGGCCCAGCATTTTAATACAAAAATGGCTGAATTTCAACTGAATCTACAGTGTGCCATCCCTGCTACAAGTCCAGCATCAAATATAACCGCTCAGTTTGGTACATTCCGGAGCTTTGTGCTGTCTGCTATGGAAGGTCTTCAGCTTCAAATTGAACTTTTATCTAAACAAGTAGATAATATAGAAACTAGAAGTAGAAGAAAAATTCTCCTAATCCATGGAATTCCTGAAGCAAGGAAAGAAAATATGTCTGCTGTCTTAATGAACATTTTCACAGAACGTCTACAGCTTACTGAACTTTCGCCTTCTGTTATAAGCAGATGTCATCGTATGGGACGGGCAACAGGAGAAAAGCCTAGGGCCATTCTTGTAAAATTCCATGACCTGTCAGTTCGCAATCATATTTGGTTCTCAAAGACTCAGCTCAAGAACTCGGGAATTACTATTTCAGAATTTCTCACTAAACGTCGTCATGAGACTTTTACACTAGCTAGACAAAAATTTGGTGTCTCCAAATGTTGGACACGGGACGGAGCAATAATTATTATTGGCCCAGATGGTAAGCGTCACCATATAAGTACAAAATCCGAAATATTATCCATTATTAATGCTGGTGAAGGCCAAGCACAATCTTCAACTGCAGGCACTGCTACATTCACTGGTACCACCACCACTTCCTCTAGTACCACAAATGTTAAAGTTGATAAAATTGCCCAGGTGAGCCAGACAGCAAGAGTTAAGCGACACATCAAAAAATAAGTTGTTTTTTTCTTTTTCAATGTTTTTCATATCATTTAAGCATTATTCTTTTCTTGTTTTTTTTAACTACTTTTCTGTTACTCATCCTTCTCTTACTTGGCCTAGTTACTTGTTGTTTATATTTGGTATTGGTATATGGTATACCTGCTTGTTGTGTGCCTAATTCTGTGTTAATTTTTAGGTGATATGAATCATTTTATAAATAGTATCTAATTTGTTATGACGTTTGACAGCGACAGACAAATAATATTATATTAAAGTACTAAACGTAAAAGGTTGCAATAGTGTTAGACCGCTATTTATTTTCCAATAACAATGTGTCGACTGTTTTATTTGTAGTATATAATTCTTTTTTGTAGACTATTGGTGGGAAAGTATGTAATTTTGTCAATTTTGTTTAAAGCTATTATAATATTGTTTTATTTTATTAATATATTATTTTTAGTCATTTTAAATAGAATTTAGGTTAGTTATTAGACTTTTTTTTTGTATATATATATAATATATATATATATTTTTATTCTTCATTTTTAATAGAATAATTTTAGCATTCTTTCTTAATTTTCTCGATACGAGCGTGGCAATACTGGCAAAATGAGCACATCGAGTGATGACATTTGTTCGGATATTGGATCTGTGTCTACAGATGGAAGCTTCCACAGTACCTCCTTACCTTTAAGCTCTCTCCTTGACACAAAATTTTCTACCGTTCCCAAAAATTTTAATGTTGTTCATATAAATGCCCAAAGCATACCTGCACATTACACCGACCTTATAGAGTCGTTTGATGTCACGAATATTCACGCGATTTTAGTATCTGAGACGTTCTTAAAACCGTCTTTACCTTCCACTTCTTATTCAATACCAGGGTTTCACTTAATTCGTAATGACCGGACTGGGAAAGGGGGCGGTGGAGTTGGTATATATTTGCGTTCTCATATTCCTTTTTCTATCTTAGATAAATCACCTTCATCGTATTCGGAGTCATCTGAGCACCTTTTTCTTAAGCTCTTGTTTGGTAATGTAAAAGTTTTGCTAGGCGTTTTCTACTGTCCATCATTACACATTAATTATTTTGATCAATTTGAAGCCTTGCTTGATAACTATGTATTTAGTGTTGATCACACCATAATTATGGGTGATTTCAACACATGTCTTCTTAAAGATGATTACCGTGCAAGGCAATTAAAAAATATTATTGAAAGCTCCAACTTAAAACTTCTCCAAACCAACCCCACACATTTTTTCCCTGGTTGCAATCCCTCACTCTTAGACATAATGATTGTGTCTGCAAGTGAACGTGTCAGCGCACATGGTCAGTTTTCAGCGGATTCGTTTTCTTATCACGATCTGGTGTATATGTCATATAAGGTGCGTCCACCTAAAGCCAAGCCTACAATTGTCATGCGGCGCAGCTTCAAAAAGTTCAATAATGTAAGATTCATGGAAGACTTGAATGCTATCGATTGGAATGTTATATTTAAAGCACCTTGTATTGACGAGAAACTTAATATATTTAATTCTCTGTTGGTTGAACTTTTTGACGTGCATGCGCCGCTGAGGCCAATTAAATTGAAACATATTCCTGCACCTTGGTTGACCGAAGACATTAAGATCCTTATGAAAAAGCGAAATTATGCTAAGTCTAAATATAAATTGAAGCCCAGTGAAGACAATCTAGATAGGTACAGGCGTCTGCGTAATCTTTGTAGTAAGGCTTGTAGGCGCGCGCAAAGGAACTTCATTCATACGTCTATTAATAATAGCAGCTCGTCTAATGTGTGGAAGTTCCTACGATCCTTAGGTATAGGCAGACATCATGAATACGTTTCGGATAATTTAAATGTTGATGCATTAAACTCTCATTTTGCTAATATATTAATTAATAATACTCAAAAATTGACCACCATATCTTCTCTTAAATCAGGTCCTCGACGAAATCATCCGTTGTTTAAATTCAGTTCTGTCTCTTTTAATGAAATAAAAAAGCATATATCTGCTGTTACATCTGATGCTGTAGGTAAAGATGGTATCAGCCGAAAGATGATACATCTTGTCTTAAATAACATTTTACCTGTGTTACATCACATTTTTAACTTTTCTCTCTCCTCTAGTACCTTTCCAAATGCCTGGCGTTTTGCTTACGTAATTCCTGTTCCCAAAATTTCAAATCCCACATCTGCATCACACTATCGTCCAATTTCAATTCTTCCATATATATCTAAAATCTTAGAAAGAATTGTGCATTCTCAACTTTCCTCTTTTCTTTTTCGAAATAATATCTTAAGCCCTTTTCAGTCTGGTTTTCGCCCGGGGCATAGCACTGTGACGGCAGTCACTAAAGTTTGTGATGATATTCGATTTGCCATTGACAATCAGCAAGTTACTCTAATTGCATTATTAGACTTCAGTAATGCTTTTAACACCGTTGACTTCACTATTCTACTAGCAGTACTAGAATCTCTTAACATTTCTCCGAATGCTCTTGATTGGTTCTTCTCCTACTTACATGGACGTCAGCAATGTGTCCGGGTAGGAGAGCGGTACTCTGCTTATTGCCGTCTCAGTGCTGGTGTTCCGCAAGGCGGTGTTCTCTCCCCACTCCTCTTCTCTATATATATTAATACAATTACCGACCTTCTCTCCCTTCCTTATCACATTTATGCCGATGACTTACAGATACGCGTAAGTACTCCTGCTGTTGACTTCGCTAGTGCAGTTGCAAAATTAAACAATGAACTTGACATAATTACTGAATGGAGTAAATCTTTTGGGCTATTAGTTAATGCTAATAAGTCACAACTCTGCATTATGGGTAGTTCTCAGCAGCTGTCTAAATTAAACTTTCATTCACTACCTCCTATAATTTTTGGTGGTTCTACATTACCATATAGCACTGTTGTCAAAAATTTAGGAGTACTCATGGATAGTACCTTTTCTTGGCGGCCACAAGTTGCGGAGGTGAGTAGGAAGATTTATGCGACTATTCATCATTTAAAACGACTTAAGAACTTTTTACCACAGGAAACAAAAATCTTACTTGCGAATAGTCTTCTTCTTTCATTTCTAGATTACGCAGACACCTGTTATACTGATCTATCTGAGGAACTGCTAAATAAACTGGAGCGCTTACAAAATCTATGCATTAGATTTATATTTGGACTACGAAAATTCGACCATGTGTCCCAATATCGCACACAACTTAGATGGCTCCCTATACGACAGCGCCGTAACCTTCATGTCCTTTCATTACTGTATACGACTCTCTTTCATCCCTTTGCTCCAAGTTACTTAAAAGAACGATTTCCTTACCTTTCAAATTTTTCTTCTCATCTTCATCTTCGCTCCCAAGACGGTTACAAATTAAAAGTCCCGAAACGTAATTCACGCTGTTACGAAAACTCACTTACTGCTACAGCAGTAAGATTGTGGAATGCTCTCCCGCCTGACCTGCGCCAACCTTCATCAATTGCCATTTTTAAACGCCGTGTCAAGGAATTTTACTTGATGCAGTGAGATGTTACGCTAATACTATGACTCTGATTTCTTTCTATTATTATTATCTTCTTATTATTATTTTTAGTTCATTTTTTTAATTTTTTTATTTTTTTCTCCTTTCTCTATTATGGAACACTAACCCACTATACTATGTTTTATTTTTATGTGATTCCTTCGCTCAAAGGGTTGTCTGGAAGAGATCACTGCTTAGTGATAAGACCGCCCTTTGCACGCTTTACATTATTATTAGATTTAAGGTTTTCTGTTATTTGTTTTTATGTTTTTATTTTATAGTGTAATTTTGTGCAATAAAGATATTTATCTATCTATATATCTTTATAGGTATGAAAACTTAAAAATCAAATCATATACAATTAACAGTAGACAAGTATACTTTAAAACCTAAATAAGACAAAAGTAATAATAAAATTATTTTGCTTTAATCCGCGATGAAGTAAAGTAGAAAATTTATATAATGCTAAATTTAGAGTTGACTCTACGCACGATCTCCGCAAAGTAACGCCTAATTCTATACATTACTTTAAAAAATTACATAAAAAAATCCAATGTATTTCACAACATGATAAATAAACACTCGTAGATGGCCGAATGAAAAAAAAACCACACAGGACTATCCGCAATAACCAGGTCGGTTTGACCACAGTAGTCGCGAGCGCATGTTACTTGATTTAAAACGCGTAACAAAATATGTATGTACTGTTTTACTCGCAAGCAACGATGGATTTATGCGGGCTAACTGCCTGATTCACCGCATAGAAGCTGTATGGGTTTTACGATCCAAATATTTACACTAATACACTGAGGAGTATATCGCTTTATAGGTGTGCTGACTCAGGGGCCCGTTAGTGGCGTGAATTCCATAAAATCGTTCATAAATCGCAATGTTTGTTTGATCGGTCGCGAAAAATGGGCTTTACGGCTTAGCGAAATTACTATCGATATAGATAATGTGGTGACAACACGTTGTGAGGCTGGCGGGACATTGTAGCTGTTCTGTTTTGTAACGAGACAAATATTTCGCTACTAGAGGTAAGTAAAATTTGCGTTTAGTTTTAAAATACTAAAAAAAGATTGTATCGTATTTTAATTGTAGATTTTTAATGGTAATGGACGACTGATTTTTAGAAGATATGAAAAAAGATGTAACTTGAAAAAAAATTAAATTTGACCTGTGACTGACCTTATAATGACGGTCGGCTAAGTCTATATTTATTGTAAGACAAAGTGCCCAAAAGCTGTATGTGTCTGTATGTTATAGATTTTCTCGGTATCTACTCAATGATTTTTGTGTAGTCTTTACAAAAAGGTAGTGCAATTATTCTGAAAGGTTTAGGTTTGTTATAGTAAATTGTGTAGAAAAGGTCGCGCGGTGTAAACCAGTCGAAATACACTGAAGTAATGTACTAGAGAATTGTAGATCTTCAAAAGATAATAAAAAAGTCCTTGACAACATGTCTCTATCTCTTATGGTTAACTCACAATAACTAATTTTATGTCCAAAATTTCAATTAAATACACTGAAAGCCACGCGGGCGAAGGCATAGGTACTTAAATATATAATCTAAATTTTGGGAACGGATCCACGGGTTTTCATGAACTTTAGTATGTAGGAGCTTGGTCTCAATTTTGAAAAGTGATGTTTGGTCTCTGTATTCAGACACTATAAACTGCTATAATATTATTAGAAAAAAAAGGTTAATTACACATTCATTTATAATGTCACAACAGCTCAGTTGCGACCGAGTGTTCTTGAAATGAAAATACCGTGGATCGGTTCGAAACTAGTCGGGCTAACCCGATAGAATAAGACGTGAGTATAGCCGGTTCTATACATTAACTTTGTTTTATAATAAGTATAGATTATTATTATATAGATTGTATTATTTTAACCAGTACATCGTGCCTTTTATGTTTCTGACTATAAACTTATGAGACATATTCTGATACCCAACCGGTCTGTTACTAAATTAATAAACAAAACATTAAGTTACCTTCACAGCTCGTTAATACATTGTAAAGTAACTCCCGCGTTAAAAGCTTCAACATTGCAGTTTTAGGGTGAAATATTCTAAGCGTGCATTCTAAAAACCAAAGCCCGTTTACACGCTGAATTTAATATCTGTTTAGTTGTGCTAAAACCTCTTATAATTCTGCCGGCACCGCACGCCGCTCGTAAAGAGGGCTGTACACTTGCAGTTTTTGTCTCTTGAGCTCGTGGTCACTGCATAGTTAAGGGGGAGACACGCCATGACCTTTTTGTGCGAGAAAACCCTTTATAGGTACCGCTGTACCGAAAATGATGCGAAGCTAATGTCGGCAGCGCACCTGTTTGCATGTACTTTTTAACTAAACCTTCCGGAAGAAACTCGTTACCCTTTTAGTAAACCGTACAAAAATCGGTTCAGTAGATTTGGAGAAAATCGATCAGATACTGACAGACAGCTTTTGGGGACTTTATTTTATAATAAATTAGCAGTCGCCAGCGGCTCCGCTCGCGTAAAACCATAGCAATGGTTAAAGTGGGTTGCCCTTAAAAGCTAGACATATACTGTCGCGGACTTTAATATAGAAAATTTAGAGGGGAATAATTTTGTGATACATAATTTTTAATAACTTTCACCGTTTTTTTAGCGCACGCAAGGAAAGGTTTAAATTTTGCCGTTTTAGCGATATTTTTAGTGCTGCTCCTCTCCTATTCAACTTAGCGCGATGTTATATAGCCTATATATAGCCTTCATATAAATTGACTATCTTACACATAGAACATTTAGAGGGTAATTATTTTGTAATACATCATTTTTAATAACTTTCATCGTTTTCTTAGCGCAAGGAAAGCTTTAAATTTTGCCGTTTTCACGATATTTTTGATTGCTGCTCCTCTCCTATTCAACTCAGCGTGATGTTATATAGCCTATGGTCTTCCTCGATAAATGCCTATTGACTATCTTACACTGAACTTAACTCGATGTTATATAGCTTGTAGACTTCCTCGATAAATGGACTACGAGTATCTTACACTCAATAATTTTTGAAATCGGTCCACTAGTGCCTGCTATTAGCGCGTCAAACAAACAAATTCTTCAGCTTTATATATTAGTATAGATTTAGATAGAAGTAACTTCCCCTTAAGAGCCGGCCAGGTATTTAGTCCAGTATTTATAGAGGCGTGTTTAAGAGACTGAGCCAACCCGATCTCGGGTCTGATATTATGTGAATATGCGACTTTCCACCGTGCATTAACCAGGAAGGCATACGTCGCGTTTTCTTGGGTAATTACGTACTTACAGTCGGCTGCTGTTTAATATAAATAGGACTGTTTATGAGTTAACTTCGGAAACCTATTTCATATAGTAACATTAAGTTACAAATAATCATTTTATTTAAATTAACTCTTATAGAGTTAGCTAAAAGTAAAGTTAACTGTCCCGGGAGTGCGTCTGTTTTGTAATGCAGACGGCTTGCCCCCAGTTTAAAGGCAACCGCTGGTGCTCTGAGCAGGCTCCTCCCGAATGTGGGAGGGGTGAACGCAGGTCACCGGCGCCGGGGATAATCCGGGGTGGTCTGCTCCATGGCCTTCTATGGCGCTCTCATATGAGCGGAGCGGCCGACCCCCGCAACCCCTTTGCGCCCCGCGCTTATCATTATGGTGGTTAGACTTGCGCGGGGCTACCGGCCCATCACCGACGAGGCGACTGCCCAGCTTGCGCAGCTTAGAGAGTGGAGCTCGTGGCAGAGGTGGGGCACGATATCTCCTTGCCCACTGTGGTTCGTGCCATGCCATGCCACTCGTGGAAGTAGGGGTCGGGTCCGGGAAGTCGAGTCCTTGGATCTGATCGATCGCAGGCGAGCGGAGCGCAGACGACTCGCCGAAGCCCGTTGTATGCCGCCCTACCGGGATCTCTGGACGTTCCGAACGGGGTTTATCGGCCGCCCATCTGAAGAGGTTCCCAAGGCGGTCGATGGATCCGGTGCTCCTGATGCATCGTCTAGCGGAGAGAGGGGCCACTGTTAGAGAGGTCCTGACCCCGAGGTGGCGCTCTCTGGGGTTCAGAGTTGCTGCTGGCGGGGATGGGGGCAATGTGTCCAACGGTACCCTATCCCTGCCACCAGCAGCGCGGTGGAGCGGGATTTTAAGTCGGCGCGAGTCCGACATACCCGCCGCTCGTCCCTGCCGTCGTCGGGCGGTGACACACTGACACAAAAAAAGAGTTAGCTGTCTGATTTCCTATATGGTACACGCAAGAATCGAATGGGCTGAAAATTTCTTTTATTTTCTTTTGCATCGCATGTCTATGAAAACGATAGCAACTTTAAGAAATCGTAAAAAATTGAAATTAATGAAATTGAGCTATTGCGATTTTATTGCGGAGCCTATCCCCTGAACATGCTTAGGCTACGGGGCGAAATGATCTCAACGATCATTTCGCCCCGTAGCCGCAATTGTCGCAGCAAATGCGTGTAGTGCTTGTGAAGTGTTGGTGGCGGTGTTTTGAGATACGTGCAGTAAGTAATCTTACATATATAAGGTATGAGAACGGATTTCGCTTCCTACACTTTGCATAACATAGATTTTCTTACCACACGCGGACTATACCAAAATGATTTTATCATAACTTTAAACTTATGTTTTAAACCGGCTATAAATGTTTAATTGACGTATACATATTACCATTTTACACACAATTTGGCTAGTGTCAACTTAAGTGTTCCAATAAATGTTTCAATGTGTACCCTCAGTTATCTATAGTTACTATTTACTGATGAAAATTGGAATTGATTTATATATACATTTTAGCCCAATATTTAAACTTCAATTGTACCAATACAAACTCAACGATTTACTACATGAAAGCGTTATAAAAAAACAGACAGACATTCAATTAGACACAAACTTGTGCATGTATAATACCAGTATGGATTGTACCAAAATTTATATTTTTTTTCTATAACATTAACCATACAGTCGATTACAGTAAAAAAACGCGCGGGTACTTAAAAGGGTGGGCTTTAGGGGGTGGAAATGCAAATATGAAATATGAAAATGAAGATGGCATGTAATAAAAATGATATAGTGGGCTCCGTAGAGCCATTCCGGGGCGAACAGTCGTCTCGTCAGGTTTATAGAGCGCCGTCTATCACGGCCTGACAGGGGGGGCGCCTTGGGGGAGGTCCGGCTTGAGATTTATAGCTGTATGTTGACGCGTTTTATTTGGGATATGCTTTTGTAATTTTCAACAGTCGTTTGACCCGTTGGCGCAGAGGGTGCAGCTTCAGCTCCGTGGGTCGCGGGTTCGATTACCGCGGAAGGCCAACATTTTCTATAAACAATATGGTTCTTCTTATCCCTAATCCCCCTACAGCGTCAAAGGGCTTCTCCATCCCCAAAGCACAGGCGGGACGGCGGTGGACATATTCAATAGCGGAAGCCGTCACCCCTGACCTGTTGTTTCTCGCCAGTGTCACGAAACAACAAATCAGAGTTTTCACTTAAAACAGGAAAAATATATGTTTCTTCGATAAGAAAAGACCTTGGGAAAAGAATGAGGGTGGGTCTATTCTATTAAGCTGGATACCAACCGGCTGGTTAACTTACCTAAGTCGCCTTTTTAAGACACCTCAGTAATAATAAGGGTGGTCTATTCTACTAAGCGCGATATCACCAGGCGGGTAAACTTACCTTAGTCACCATTTACGACAACTCGATAAATTTAAATTCAAAATATTCTTTATTCAAATAAACTTGTAAACAAGCGCTTTTGAATCGTCAACTCTACTGCTGGTTCGGAAAGCTGTTCCTACCGAGAAGAGCCAGCAAGAAATTTTGCGTAATAAGAAGTGAGGTATTCTATTCAGCCGGATACTACACGATGGGTCAACTTACCTTAGTCACCTTTAACGACACCTCGGTAAGAAATGAGGGTGTTCTATTCTACTCAACCGAATTCCAGCCTTTATATACCTATTCCCTGTCTAAACTAAGTACACACCAGTGTGTTTACTTTGTATTCTCATTAAAAATTATTTGTAACAATTTGTAGGATAAAATGGCCCATCTCATCAAATACTATAACAATACGCAGCAAACACCTGCCGCCTTAGCAAAAAAAACCATCAATTGGTATTCATACATCATATCAATACAAAGAAAACACCGACCTACCGAAGGTTGCCGAACAATGGCGAACGGGCCCGAACAAAGCCGAAATTAATTACTACCCGCCTATTGCGATCGCAGATGGAAACGAGCGACAAAAACCTGCGGATAGAGTTGATGATGGTGCGAAATATGAGCTTCAGCGATTTGTGTTGATGGTATTCTTTTCAAATTCAAAATATCTTTAATATTTAAATGAGTTAATCTTGCATATATATATATTCGGAATCTCGGAAACGGCTCCAACGATTTTCCTGAAATTCAGCATGAAGGGGTTTTGGGGGAGAAAAATCGATCTACCTAGGTTTTATTTTAAAAAAATCATTTTATCCCTGTTTTGGGCATTAAAAAATACTAAAATTTATATAATTTATAGAATAAGGCGTTACTTTGCGAAGATCCATAATACAAAACTAATAATAAAATTATTTTGCTATAATCCGCGAAGAAGTAAAATAGAAAATATCTATAATGCTAAATGCAAGTGGACAATCGGTTATCATACCTGTTACATGCAGGATTCGTAAAAACACATGCACTAACCTCCACCACCGCCACCACAATACACAAGCACTATATACGTTCACTATCACAAACTCAACAATCGTTTCGCCCTGCAACCGAAGCATCATCAGGAGATAGACTCCACGACCAAAATCGATCGATCCCCACTACATCATTGTTTTTTTCTTTCTTTTAAAAGTTTCTTTTTTTTATTTTGTAAAAAATTACCGAGCACGGCTCGGTCAACCAGGTATTTTATTCAAGTGAACTGTTTTCAGTACTTTTGAACCGTCAAATGTTTTCATTGATAAGCTACCACTGATTCGGAAGTTTATTCCTACAGAGAAGAACCCATTTTAAAAAATTTTTTTACAAAAAATAATTACAATTTGATTGGTTACAAGTTAATCGTTACAGCTTGGAGCGTAGCTACAGTTAAGATATGTTGATATTACTCATTATTATTATAGCAATTATATAGTAAGCTTTCGCATCGTTTTAAAATAATTGTGTAAAAGCAAGTCTAGATAATATTGAGGAATTTTGATATTAAAAAGTGTACCGCGAACGACGAATAATTTTCGGTCCTTTTTGAGGCGCAATCTATGTATGCTTCATTAGTTACCGATGTCTGTCTATTTTGTCTGTCATACCTTTCACTTTTACTATAAAAGTGAATATTTTTTCACACAAATAGTATATTACGTATTACGGGGTATACGAATAGCCCTTTTTTGTAAAACAACGAACCTGAATATCAGCCGCTATACCCCTTAACACAATTCCATATGTCATAATGCTATTATTTGTTTCTAATATGAAATATGTTGTCACATGATTTGTTAATTATATTACGACCGGCCGCCTGCCTGACGTCAACTTACCTTAGTCGCCTTTTGTGACACCTTGGTAAGAAATACGGTGGTCTATTCTTCTCAGCTGGATACCACACGGCGGGTCAACTTACCTTAGTCCCTTTTTACGACACCTCGTTAACAAATTAGGATGGTCTATTCTACTGTCGGAAAAAAAAAATTCACATCCCAAGGTTCCCTTGGAATTGCGTTCCCTTGAATATTAGAAGTTGCAAAAATTAAAATCTTAAGAGAGAACTTCTTGACAAAATAGCTGAATAATAAGATTAACAAAGCCCTATTAATTTTCGTATGTTTCCACACTTGTACTGCCCCCCAACCCTACCTTATCTGGAGGTAGCGGGAGCTACAAAATTATAAAAGGGTAAATAAAACAGAAAGCTTACACAAGTCATAAATTTGATTTATAGAGATTAAAAAAGGCGCTTTAGAAACGGCTCGAACGAAAATTTTCGGTGGGACGAATCGGGAGACATCGGTAGAGTAAGCAAAAAAAAATTACAATATTCAATATTTATTTTTTATTTCTCATTGAAAAACAAATGTACTAGCTTATCGATAAATAAATTTTCTATCGTCTCGATAATACACAATACAGTGAAACTTAACCCTATAAACGTCAACGTGAGAGGGTGAGTTTTACATTCAGTTTTAGATCATGTTAATAAATATACTATATAATAAATATACTTATGATTTGTATACCATCTTCTTTGTTATAAAATTCTCTATTGAATGTGATAAATCATTTTTTAATAATAACTTACATTTATTGTTGGTGACGAAAACATTTTGATTTTCAAAATTGAATTTGTGCTCATGGTGCTCACTAGACGTTGGAGGGATTAAAAAGGAAAACTATGTAATTTTCGTAAACTTTTTAAAAACTATGTAATTTTTTAAACTATGTAGCGGATTATGACCAGTAACCCGAATAAGGCACTTATTTCCTTTTCATTAAAAAATTTACTATTATTGAAATCTAAATAAAAAGTTAACATTTTATTAAGTTATTTACTTAAATGTTTAATGTTTTTTATGTGAATAAATAAAATTTTATATTTGTGTATATTTATTTTAAATATATAATATTTGTATATGTATATATATATGTCTTGCACCACCCTACCTTCTTTCCTTGAGTTGTGAAGTTCTCTAGCCCAAAGGTTGCCTGGAAAAGATCGCTTGTTAGCGATAAGGCCGCCTCACTGTATCCCGCAGTTTATATTGTGATTTTGTTATTTAGTACTATTGTAAATTTTGTGGTGTACAATAAAAAGTATTCTATTTTATTCTATTATTATTCTCTGAATAAATTTATCTGCTAACGTTACCTATCAGGGCTGTCGATGGGTCGCGGCGTGAGAGGGAGGCGCGTAAGAAAATTTACCGCCACCGACATATTTCAGTCCGCGCTAATCCACCCCTAATGTCGCTTTGTTTACCTGCTGACCCTACGTTTAATGGACGATTATTCGCGCACGCGCCAGGTGCGATGATAGCGAGTGATTTCTGACTCTACTTTAATGGCGCACGGTTTTTAAGAAAAATTTACGAGCACGTTTTTAGTTTTAACAGACGTTTATTTACTATGCCGTGTGGTATCCGGCTGAGTAGAATAAACCACTCTTTTTATGACCGAGGTGTTATAAAACGCGACAAAGGTAAGTTGATCCACCGTGTGGTAATCGGATGAGTAGACTAGACAACCTTTATTTCTTACTGAGGTGTCGTAAAAGGCGACTGAGGTAAGTTGACCCACCGTGTGGTATCCGGCTGGGTAAAAAAAACCACCCCTATTTCTTACCAAGGTGTCGTAAAAGGCAACTAAGGTAAGTCGACATGCCGTGTGGTATCTGGTTGAGTGCAATAAACCATCCTTATTTCTTACGAGGTGTCGTAAAAGGCGACTAAATTAAGTTGACTCACCGTGTGGTATCCGGCTGAGTAGAATAGACCACCCCCATTTCTTTATGAGGTGTTGTAAAAAGGGACTTAGGTAAATTAACCCACTTTGTGGTATGCGGTTGAGTAGATTAAACCGCCCTCTTTCTTACCGAGGTGTCGTAAAATACAACTAAGGTATGTAAACGTCAGGTAGGCGGCCGATTGTAAAATATGTAGCCAAATCATGTTTATATGATTTGACCTCACTTAGAGTGGGATAAGGGCAGGAGAATGATGATGAAATTCTTAAAATATATTGTCGCTATTGTTTATGCATGTTTCTCTATGTTTACAAATTATTAATTTATTTTGAATTTACCATAAGATGAAAAGGTTCACAATGGTAATCTACTTGTATATCCATAATTATAATAATTTATAAAAATCTGTCTGTCTTTCTGTTATGCTTTGACGGCTAATCCGCTGGATTGATGCTAACAACATTCGGTATGATAAAAGCTTACATACCGGGTTTATATGTACAATAATGAAAATAAATTTCTTTAGATAAATAAAAAAAATAGTATGTTCATAATGGATGGTACTTTAACACTTAAATTGAAACGAACAAAGTCTCGTGTTCCCACTAGTTTATAATAAAGTTGCTAAAACAGCACATACTAGAACAGTATAAAGTACGTAATTGAAAAACCCAGAGGAATTCTGTTTTATAAAACGGCTCCTTATGCAAATGGTTGCAGCAGATATGGGCGCGGGGACGGAATGTTTAGCTCAGTTTTCGATTTGGCAACCTCCGTGCAATACCATTGTCTATATTTTGAGCTGAAAGTAAGGAACTGTACTTTACAATATTGTAAATAAACTCACGAAATGAGATCTGTTTTGGATTGTATTAATTTCATGTTTTGCCAAGATGTAAATCGCGTGTATGAGTTTGAAACAATAGGACAAAATAATGATACACTTGTGCTATAAGTATATTTTTGCTATTTTTAAGTTAAGTATAAGAGATGTACTTGTACGTAAAGTATGTTACAAAATTGAAGATTATTTGGATGATAAAAAAGCTGAGATGGAAGATGGATTTGAAAATCTTTTCAGCTTCATACACGACTGCGGTTTGATTATGTAAAATTGAAAATATTTAAAAGATTGACCGCTGTGTTTCTTTCTGGTTCTTCTCGGTAAGAGCAACATTCCGAACCAGTTGTAGCTTCATTAATCATATCGATCCTTGACTCAAAAGTGCATGTAAGAGCTTATTTGAATAAAGATTATTTTGATTTGATTTGATTTGATATAATTCATGGTTTTTCGGTTTACACTTTATCTATTGTACAAAAGTAATGCACACCTCTAATTACGGACCTCTACTTAGACTACTTATAAGGACGATTTGTATTTAAGTATGTATTTAAAAAAATATATAAGTATACATTCGCCAGTTGTCTTTCTACCATAACACATGTATTAAGTTACTTTCTTTGGGGACGGACGGCCGTGTGTGTAAGTGTCCCATATAACACAAAATCTATGGATATAATGAACGGATTTTTGGACGGTTTTTACTAAAATGGCAATGTGATTTTTTGAAGGTTCTGAAGGTTATTAGTACATAACGGTTTTATGTAAATTGTATTGTAGAATTCACGCAGATGTAATAAAAACTCTCTTGCTTGGAACTTAAGTCGCGTGCACTCCGTAATCCAACAGAGATACACTAAAGTAATGTAGTAGAGAATTGTAGATCTACAAAAATACTACAAAAAAGTCTGTAACAGCATGTCTCTATCACTTACAGTTAACTCACAATGACTACTTTAATGTTAAAAATCAAATTATTACAGTTTGCAATAAATTTGGTTTAATTATTGTCTTATATTAATTACGACTCACTGATTTCCATACGGTCAAAGCCACGTGCATAGCTCGTAATATTATAAACTAAATCAAGACTCTCAATCTCAGTACTATCGAGTCTTTTTTGTTTATAGTTTTCTTTTCGTGTCAGTCTTTCTTTTCCACATGTCATTTGCTATGTACGTTTTTTATTGTATGTAAGGAGTAAGCAGCAAAGAAATGACTAGTAGTTATATATTAATAGACTATTTAATTATATAATAATAATAAAGCGGTCCATTTCCGGACCACGGAAACATCAGTACACAATAGGAACGATAGAATTTTACGACACTCCGGACGCGGTTCGGAAAGCAGTCCCCGTAAATACTCAATGGCGGATATAGAGCAGTACTGGATATTCTTTCAACGATTGTAACGCCAAAGCCAAAAAACATGAAATGGCAGCCAAATAAATAAATATAAATAAATATATGGGATACTTACACACACGGTCATCCATCCTCAAAGTAAGTAACTTAATACTTGTGTTTATTTATTTATTTATTGGACAACCAATAATAGATACATTTTAATTTCTTAAATTATATTAGTAAGATCTCATTGTAAATGTTCCATTAATTAAAGGTTTATCACGTCATTAGTATTAAATCGAGTTCAATAATTAAAAGTACCTTACAATAATTATGTCAATAATATATCATAATATATAATGTCATAAAGTAATACTTAACAATTATTTAATCTTATAATATTATACATTTTAATCTTTAAAATAATTATAATAATTTTATTAAGTGAAAATTCACATTACACTTATGATTTCTGCTACGGTGCTGAAACAAGTTCCGTGACTGCGTTTAAATTCTAAATAATTTTCATAGAAAATGTCTAGTGTTATGGGTGAGAGATAACTGGCGAATATATGCATATATAAATATTTTAAATAGATACTTAAATACAAATATACACCTAGGCTCGAAGAACCAACAAATTGTTAATAGAAAATGCTGGGCCCTCGGCGGGAATAGAACCTACGACCCGCGGAGCTAAAGGCAGTATCACTACCCACTGCGCCAACAGGCTAGTCAATTAATCGTGCCAAAGATTACTTTTAACAGAAATATTTTACACATGACCATAATGACATAAACATCATTACTTTTGACGTAAAATATGACTCAAAAGCAACTTCATAATTTCAGTTTTGTAAGTTTATATTTTACGATTAGATATTTTTGTTAAAAATCAGAGTTTTATTTTTACTACATTCAATATTTTTTATTTTAAAGTGATGTAAACAGATGCATACATATAGACAAAAGCGTATATACGCCCTATACCCTAAGGTTGACTGGTAGAACGCTTAACATAGTGTTAAGTCCGCCTTTTATACTTTTATATCTTCACAGTGCAATCATCATCTTCCCGCCCTTATCCCACTCTAAGTGGGGTCGGCACAACATGTTATAAACATGTTGTCACATGATTTGGTTACGTATTTTACGACCGGCCGTCTGCCTGGCATCAACTTATCTAAATCGTATTTTACGACACCTCGATAAGAAATAAGGTGGTCTATTCTACTTAACCGGATACCACACGGTGAGTCAACTTACCTTAGTCGCCTTTTACCACACCTCGGTAAGACATAAGGGTGGTCTATTCTATTCAACCGGATACCACACGGCGGGTCCACTTACCTTAGTCGCCTTTTAGGACACCTCGGTAAGAAAAGAGGGTGGTACTATTCTATTCAGCCGAATACCACACGGAACATATCTTAATAGTGCAATGAAGATTTTAAAAAATACCTACCCAAAGCAGAAGGGTAATAAGAATTTTTTTTTGTTTTTTTTATTTTTTTTTTGTGTCATTCCAGTAACATTTTTTTCTCTACATCTTTGTTTTACATTAATGCAGTACGGTGTACGTAACTATTACACACTGAGTTGTGGATCTGTTTTGGTCCGAAGGCCAGGAATATGAATAGTCCCAAATTGAGAAATAAGCAGAAATACTTTTCGCAAAAAACTTATTTCTTTTTATTGCTTTAAATTTGATCTCATTCGAAAGTTTCAGTTCGCTGAGCTTATTTAACGTTGCGAGGTCTCGGTTTCTTTACTTGATTACTTTTTTACTCTTTTTAACTGTCCCGTTGGCGCGGTAGTGACCCTACCTTTAGATCTTGGGTTTGATTCCTTACGCTAACTGATTCTATAAGCAAATTGTTAGTAGATCTTGCTGGCTTCGGTAGGAACAGTTTTCCAAATCAGCAGTAGAGTTGACGATTCAAAAGCACTTGTTCACAAGTTTACTTTGGGACGTTGCGACGTTGCCTTACTTTGGTAATAAATGGATGTAAAAGTAATAATAAAATTATTTAGTATAATCCGCGATGAAGTAAAATAGAAAATATATATAATGCTAAATGTAGAGTGGACAATCCGTTTTCATACTTGAAACATGCAGGATTCGTAAAAACACATGCACAAACCTCCACCACCGCCGCCATAATACACAGCATTACACACGGTCACCATCACGAACTCAAAAATTGTTTAGAACCAGCAGTAGAGTTGACGATTCAAAAGCACTTGTTTACAAGTTTATTTGAATAAAGAGTATTTTTTTTATTATTATTTACAGCAAAAATGTACAAGTTATATCTATCTTAAATTACTTACACGCTAGGACTATACAAATCATGCCCACGTGGAATGGTCCCAAGAATGCTGGCAGCGTTTCCGCGCTGAAGCGCTAAGCTGATTCTTTGTGCGAAAAAGGAGCCAGCCTTCTTGCCACCTGAAGAGGCAATCAACCGAGGTGTTAAAACGGATAAATTTTTTTTTGCACTTTGACTCCATGGCCCTAGGGTCTCGACTGCAAACGGCACAAATATATAACTCTCGATGAGAGATGCATACTTCCGCCGTTTGCCGGTTTCGGCCATTTCCGCCGAATTCAAGAGTATTTTGAATTTGAATAAATAAATAAGAGTTACACACTTACCGGTAACAGTATTTTGTCTGACTTATCTGCAATTTATATTTTCGTATTATCAACCGTATACCAACGACGTAATCTAAAAGCCGATATCAAATGAAAGGATAGACGCAGACGTGTGTATTGAAAATTCCCTCATTTTCGGATGTCTGTATAAAAGATGGCAGATTGCAGACGCGGTACTGGACTTAAGGGGGAGGCGAGTCCACTTAAAATATTTTTTTTATACTTTTATCAGATACTAATATTATGATAAAAGCCTGTCTGTTTCTATCTGCCTGTCAGTAGCTCTTTTTTTCAGCTCATTAAGGCAATATTACTTTAGTATAATAAAATTTCACAATCAATTTGCTGTTATGTGTGGTATCCGGCTGAATAGAATAGACTACACTCATTTCTTACCGAGGTATCGTAAAAGGTGATTAAGGTAAGTCGAACCGCCTTGTGGTATCTGGCTAAGTTGAATAAACCACCCTCATTTCTTACCAAGGTGTCATACAAGGAGAACAAGCTAAATTTACCCGCCGTGTGGTATCCGGCTGAGTAGAATAAACTCTTTGTTGTCGAGGATAGTTTAAAATAGTTTACAGAGTGCGTTGTAACATTTCTTTAAGTTATTGAGGTTACAAATTGAAATTATAATTTAAGTTATAGAGGTTTGAGGTCTGATGAGAAAGGAGAATATTTCTTGAAGTTAGAGGTTTTTGTAATCGAAGTTTAAGCTATAAGTAATTTATAGAATTAGGCGTTACTTTGCGGAGATCCATAATACAAAAGTAATAATAAAATTATTTTGCTATAATCCGCGATGAAACGATTTCATCGCGGATTATAGCAAAATAATTTTATTATTACTTTTGTATTAAGCTATAAGATTTTTTAAGAGTAACCTTCTAATTTATTACGGGCTCTTCCCTTAATTAATTTTCCGAATAAAGCATACAGTTGACTTTTAAAAACCACTTGCTTATGACTATATTTTGAATAAATTTTAGAATTAGGTGTTACTTGGTGGAGATCCATAATACAAAAGTAATAATAAATTATTTTGCTAAAATCCGCGATGAAGTAAAACAGGAAATACTTTGCAATTTTTTCGCGGAGTCTATCTCCTGATGATGCTTCGGTTGTGGGGCGAAACGATTGTTGAGTTTGTGATAGTGAACGTATGTAATGCTTGTGTATGTTGGTGGCGGTGGTGGAAGTTTGTGCATGTATTTTTTACGAATCCTGTATGTATCAGGTATGAAAACGGATTGTCCACTCTACATTTAGCATTATGTATATTTTCTATTTTACTTCATCACGCATTATAGCAAAAAAAAATATTTTAGGTTACTTTGAATTTGAATTCAGATGGAGTAGCGCTAACCCTTAACACTTGCAGTAAGACGGCCGGCAGGGGGCAGGTGAGGGGTCAAACGTCATCGATCGGGACGTCCACTCCGGTCGGCTGCGAGCAAATGTGACATGTACCACTCGTATTTATATCTTAGGAAATAGGAGACGCATATACTTAAGTATCTCTAGAAGACGCATATTCTTAAGTATCTCTAGAAGACGCATATTCTTAAGTATCTCTAGAAGATGCATATTCTTAAGAATCTCTAGAATATGCATATTCTTAATTATCTCTAGGAGATGCATATTCTTAAGTATCTCTAGAAGACGCATATTCTTAAGGATCTCTAGAAGATGCATATTCTTAAGAATCTCTAGAAGATGCATATTCTTAATTATCTCTAGGAGATGCATATTCTTAAGTATCTCTAGAAGACGCATATTCTTAAGGATCTCTAGAAGATGCATATTCTTAAGAATCTCTAGAAGATGCATATTCTTAATTATCTCTAGGAGATGCATATTCTTAAGTATCTCTAGAAGACGCATATTCTTAAGGATCTCTAGAAGATGCATATTCTTAAGAATCTCTAGAAGATGCATATTCTTAATTATCTCTAGGAGATGCATATTCTTAAGTATCTCTAGAAGACGCATATTCTTAAGGATCTCTAGGAGACGCATATTCTTAAGGATCTCTAGGAGACGCATATTCTTAAGTTGCTCTGTACCAAGTTAGGAGAATCAACGTGTAATTTTTTGTAGACAAATATTTAATGATTTCATTCCGTGTCGTATCCTGCTGAGTAGGAGAGACTACCCTCATTTCTTATCGAGGTGTCGTAAAAGGTGACTAAGGTAAGTGAACCCACCGTGATCACACGGTGGGTTCACTGTATTATTCCAGCTGAGTAGAAGAAACCACCATTATTTCTTACAAAGGTGTCGTTAAAGACTACTAAGGTAAGTTGACCCGCCGTGTGGTATCCTTCTAGTGGTAGCAGCATCGACCACCCTCTTTCTTACCGAAATATTGCACAAGTCGACTAACTCTCTGGCAGACGTCCGGTCGTAAAATACTTAGCCAAATCATGTAACAATATATTTATAGCATATTGTGCTGACCCCACTTAAAGTGGGATAAGGGCAGGAGAATGCTGATGTTATACAGAAGTATATATATAAATTTTCTGTTAATATACGAGTATGTTTAAAACGTATTACGTAGTTAGTATATACAAAGATTTAACACTTCATACTTAAGCTATGCATGTTTAATGGCGGTCACTTTGAGAGGACACAGTACGCTCCCCGAGGACGCCTTTTGAAAATGTGCATGTTTCCATTTTAACGTCACGACATTTTGCATACCTTTCTTCCGGGAAAAGGTTTCTTAGGGATAAATTGATTCTCAAAGCCTTTTAGAACGAAATTGCATACTTAGTTCGAATTTTTATTTTTATGGACTTAGTGCCTTATTTACTTCAAGTGTTCAATTACTGTCAGGGTCTTAATAACAGTGGTATCATACAAATGTAATTCAGATTTAATGACGTATTTCTGTATCTTATGTGTCTCATTATAGCATGAAAATATGTTTTTATAATCCTTAGCCAGCTTGGAGTGTTTTAAAAGCAAACTTATAGTTTAAGTCTATGTCACCTTAGTTAACGATAAAGGACGTTTATTTTCAGGTGTTGTTATTCAGAAGCTCTTATTCATTACTTTTGAGATATATTTAGAGAAAAAACTATACATGGTAGTTTAGTTAATATAATATTTTTTTTAAAGATATAAGCTTTGATGCATCATGTTGACGGAGAATGTATGGTCTTTTATCGAGTGTTTTTAAATACTGGGTAGTCATCTTATTTCTCTTGTTACATAAGAAACACTCACGTGTTTAATTTTGGTATTTGGGGATTGATTTAGTTACAAATATACCGTAAATATAATTATTTTCAAAGCTAAAGACATCTGTAGTTAAAAAATTAAATAATAAAAAACAGTTGGTCGTAAAATTACTAGCCAAAACATGTAAGAACAGTTCAAAACATGTTGTGCAGACTCCACTTAAAGTGGGATAACGGTAGGAGAATGATGAGAATCTTTTATTATCAGTACCTGGTTGACCGAGCCTTGCTAAAAAAAATATAAAAAAAATAATTAGGTAGTTGGGATAAATCCTAGGTACTTAAATTTCTCAAGACCACCCGTTGACCTAATAACCTACGCTGACTTGACTGAGTTTATGGCAAAAATAGTGTTTTATATTCAATATAAATTTTAGTATTTTTAAATGCCCAAAACAGGGATTAAACGAATTTTTTTTACATAAAACCTAGCTCAATCGATTTTTCCCCCAAAACCCTACATGCTGAATTTCAGAAAAATCTTTGGAGCCGTTTCCGAGATTTCGAAAATATATATACATACAAGATTAACTCATTTATTAAAGATTACTTATTATGAATAGTAATGCCTAATTCTGTAATTATGACTTGTTACTTTTCAAAATTTCTGGTCGTTTTTTTAAATTTTTAGAGATGCCGATATTCCCGTTCCGTACGTCAATGGAAACGCGCTCATGGACGAAGTGCAAGCACGAAGTGTCTCCATATGGACTGTCTTACCGTAACACTCCTTTGTAAAGGTCACATTCGATACCGCCTCTGCATATTTCAACCTAGCCGCGACCACGGCGAGCTCAGTAAACGCTATCTTTACACTGACCTCCCAAACTATATTAACTATTAAGAAATTATACATTGACTCTTATTTAGATTTGAATAAGAGCGTTATTTCATTTTACTGGGTGTATATTTAAAGTTGCAAAATGCGAAAGCCGAGTGGTGGTCGCGCTTGAAATATTAGCAGCTCCAACCCAGATGTGTGCATTTACGGAGACACCCAGGTACGTGAGATATTTGCGTTTTGATAGCCTTTAAGATGAATTTGCCGAAAGGCTTTGGCTCGTTTGTAACTTGAATCAAGGTAAAGTGGGAATTGATAATGTGTGGAGATATAGGTTTTGGTAAGCAGTTCGCTTTGATTTCGTATTCCTTTTTAATTTGCTGTTTATTCAGTTGGGATTTATTGAGAAAAAGCTGAATCCGCAAGTACGCAATAAACTATAAAATTTAAAATATTTTTAATTGTTGACTATGTTTTAATTCAATGTGTTATTTTCCTGTTTATAAAGGAAAAAATCTATATACCTATATTATAACAATGATATTTTCCCTTTATATTTATTCAATAAATAAGGCGTAGCTACCAGTCTTAGTAGAATAGACCATCCCCATTTCTCATTGAGGTGTCGCAAAAGACGACTAAGGTAAGTTAAGTCGCCGTGTGGTATCCGGCTGAGTACAAAAAGCTGAATTAAAACTATTTTATATGTTTTCTACACAGTAAATAAGAAATATTCGCACAGGTCGGATAAAGGCGTTTTTTTTATTCTGGTGAAAAGAGTTTTAGCCTAATCCAACCAGTGTTTTATTTGTTATTGCTATAACTATTGGCCTTGAAGGTAGAACAGACCATCCTCATTTCTTAACCAGGCGTCGTAAAGGGCGACTAAGGTCAGTTGACTCACCGTGTGGTATCCGGCTGAGTAGAATAGACCACCCTCATTTTTTACCAAGGGATCGTAAAAGGGTTGTGTGTGTGTGGGTACTTAGCGCAGAAATCACGACTACCCCAAATGGCGCTTACACTGACCTTTCCGCACCGCACCGCACCTCACCCATCAACACAACTCGCCACAGCTATCTTTACATCTCTATGGTAAAACTTCCACTCTCCTTCTTTTTTCTTTCGTTACAATGTAAAAGTGAATATTTGTCATCGCTTAATGAAATTTTGAGGTAATATTTTGAACCAGCGGATAATCCTGTGTAGTTTGGTGGCGATTAGAGCATTTTTAAACTATCAAGGGTAAATCGAAAGAAACCACAGCAGTGACGGCCGGACCGCTAGTAATAAAAATAAAATAACATGTAACACTTATAAACTAAGTTTTGAATGTTTATATCATAAAATAAAGCACAGTCTAGTTCGTTATAGCAGTATGGTTAGGTCAGTATGGTTAATTTTTAATTTTCCAAAAAAACCTCAAATTTTCTATTTTCCATAAATATTATAAAATAAAAACAATGTAAAGACACTCCTAAATAAAAACTACAAATTTTTTATTATCCTAAATTGTATTAATATATTCCGTTTTTGAGTTATGCAAGCACAAACATACGAATTTATTTTTTATATCGAACTAGTATCGCGAGATACTCGTAGTTTTGTGCATATTTATACAGCCTTGGGCGTTACTGACGAGTGCTCTCTGACGTGCATTGTGATCCCGTCGTTATACTTTAATTACAAAATAACCGCAATATATCACAGTCAAATTACAACCGCAGTGCCTTAATCACGGGGGAAACAATTGTCTAGTTAGTTCCTAGACATTTCTATTAAAAATGCCTTGAGGGGCAACTGTTTAATAGTTTTCGACTTATCTTGAGACGAAATTGTTGTTTATAAAAGCGAATATGTACTATGAAAATTAGATAACTATAGAAAATATGTATATAGAAAACACTCATTCCTTACCGAGGTGTCGTAAAAGGCAAGTAAGGTAAGTTGACCCACTGTTCGGTGTGCGGTTGAGTAGAATAGACCACACACTTTCTTACCGAGGTGTCATAAAAGAAGACTAAGGTAAGTTGAGGTCAGGCAGGCGGCGAACGTAAAATGCGAAGCCAAATATGTGACAACATATTTATGACACGTTGTACTGACACCAGTGAGATAAGGGCAGGAGGATGACGATCTATAAAACCCAATGGTCCAGGACAATAATAGGCATCCTAAAATGTCCTATTTATCCAAGTACAAAAATAATGGATATAACAACTTTTCCCTCGAAAAAGAAGTCACAAAAGAACTACTTTTTTGTATAAGATTAAGAATTAAATTAGTATACATTTAGTAATTTGTTGTAAATTAAAAAAAACAAATCTCATATACCAGATGAGTAGAATAGATCACCTTCATTTCTTTCACCCAACACGTGTTATCCGGCTGAGTAGAATAAGTTAAGTCATCATCAGACAGGCGGTCGTAAAATACCTAGACATCACATCACAAAATGGTTAAAACAGTTGGATAAGGGCCGGATAATGATGAATATTTTAAAAAACAAAATTCTATTTTATTTATCCATCTATTCTTAAAAGGTTACCGATCCCTGGTTTAGGAATGTTATATATTTCCGTCTAGGAAATAAAGACCGAAGAAAATTTTAATTTCTCTATTCCATTCCAAACATGAACAAAACGAACTACGCCGTATTTCTATTCCACTATTGTGGTTAATAAAAATATTCCTCTATAAAAAGGCTAGCTTGATTCGAAACTTTAAAATGAGGCTAATTAAAGCTTCCTTCAGTGAGGAGTTTTTCTTTTAAAAAGTGTGGTATATAATAAGCTATTGTTGAAAATGCTATACAAAGCATCTGCGGAAGGCAGTAACCATCACGCATCGCTGATAATTCCCGCCAAAGCTGAAAATGAACTGCATATCACTGTTCTGTATCATACCAATGTACAGCGTGTTCTGAATTTCAACCATCAAAATATAAGTTCGTTAGTTGGGTGGTATCGTTGGTAAGGTAATATGAGTTGAGATTTAGTGAAAACTTTATTAAACACATCATTTTTAATAATTAAATTATTATTTATTTGTTATGACAAGCCAATAGCATTTGACACATACTTATTAATACACTCTTTCATAAGGCAAGTTCTAGGTGAAACACTTTTTAAGGTGCAGTTTTTGTACAGCGTTATCGTAAGTAGGTAGGTACAAAAATTATTTATATTACTAAGAAGGAGGAAATTTTGTTAAAAACTATTACTTAAAGCAGGCGAGCTAGTTTATTATCCTCATATATTTAAAAAAAAAACAAAATCCTCATTAAAGACAATTCATGTACCCATAATTTTTAATAATTAACCTCATATCTTTAATATTTAAATGAGTTAATCTTGTATATATATATATATATATTCCGAATCTCGGAAACGGCTCCAACGATTTTCCTGAAATTCAGCATGTAGGAGGTTTTGGGGGAGAAAAATTGATCTAGCTAGATTTTATGTAAAAAAAATATTGTTTTATCCCTATTTTTAGGCATTAAAAAACACTAAAATTTATATTGAATTGAATTTTCGCCATTAACTGTCAAGTCGACGTAGCTTATTCGGTTAGCGGGCAGCCTCGAGAAATGTGAGTGCCAAGGATCGATCCCAACTAAATAATTGCTTTTTCTTTTTTTTAAGTTTTTTTTTGTAAAAAATTACCGAGCGAAGCTCGGTCACCCAGATATTTATATTAAAAAACAAATCCCAAATACGCAACGAAGTATCCACTTATATAATTTATTAATATTTTGTGTATTTATTAATATTTAATAATTATTGGAAATTTTGGTAAAGTCAGCAAACCTGTGAGCTTTTAACGGAAACGAAAGCGCGTTTCCGTTAAAAGAAGTCGTAAAATCAGGTTGATAAATAATAAAACAATGGTGGAGTTATTCGTCTTTTAAAGGGGTACTGAAAAGTCCACGATATCTATTTTAGGCTTAATACTATAAAGAAATAGCTAGAATTTTTGTATGTTAGCTGAGGATATGGGCATTTTTATCATCTTCCTCCTGCCCTTATCCCACTCTAAGTGGGGTCGGCACAACATGTTACAAACATGCTGTCATATGATTTGGCTACGTATTTTACGACCGGCCGCCTGCCTGACGTCAACATACCTTAGTCGTATTTTACGACTCCTCGGTAAGAAAGAGGGTGGTTTATTTTACTCAACCGGATACCACACGGTGGGTCAACTTACCTTAGTCGCCTTTTACGACACCTCGGTAAGAAAGAGGGTAGTCTATTTTACTCAACCGGATACCACACGGCGGGTCAACTTACCATAGTCGCCTTTTACGACACCTCGGTAAGAAATGAGGGTGGTACTATTCTATTCAGCCGGATACCACACGGCGTGATATGGGCATTTTTATATAGGCTTTAATTGTGCAAAATTTTATAAATATTGTTCTAGCGGATTAGCCATGTGAGTGTGACATACATACAGATTAACACATTTATAATATTAGTATGAATACGCCGTGTGGTATCCGGCTGAATAGAATAGTACCACCCTCTTTTCTTACCGAGGTGTCATAAAAGGCGACTAAGGTAAGTCGACCCGCCGTGTGGAATCCGGCTGAGTAGAATAGACCAACCTCATTTCTTACCGAGGTGTGGTAAAAGGCGACTAAGGTAAATTGACCCACCGTGTGGTATCCGGTTGAGTAAAATAGACCACCCTCTTTCTTACCGAGGAGTCGTAAAATACGACTAAGGTAAGTTGAGGTCAGGCAGGCGGCCGTTAGTAAAATACGTAGCCAAATTATATGACAGCATGTTTGTAACATGTTGTGCCGACCCCACTTAGAGTGGGATAAGGGCAGGAAGATGTAAAAACTATAAAGCTGGAATTTTTGTATCGTATCTGAGGATATGGGCATTTTTATATGGGATTTAATTGTGCAAAATTTCATAAATATTGCTCTAGCGGATTAACCATGTAACCATACATACAGATTAACGCATTTATAATATTAGTATGGATCGAGGATATAGTAATATGAATATTTTTTGTATATTGGGTAAAATGGAGCACCCTGTACGCCCTTCCTTAGCGCTGGTTAGAGCCTAGACGGCGTCCGCCATGCGAAAAAATTAAAATAAACAAAGCCAACACTCGTCCCACACCCCCGGGCAGTTGGTAATAACGCTTTTGTCTTAGATTAGCTTTTAAGAAAGGCTTTATTCTGGCCCTGTGTCGCGTTGTGTGACTCTGGAATTAGTGGCGAGTATTTTGCAAACGCTGAAAAGGCTGCTAGTCGGGACTAGACGTCTGTTACGCGGTTGACTTTTAAAGGACACGCTTTTGTTCGAGCCGGGAAGCGAGGAGTGTGACGTGTGATTGCGATGTGTGAGTTTTTGAGGGCGTTGCTGATTAAAATAATACTTTACTTGCTTTCATTCGCAACTTCGTTCGCGTGGACTGTAGTTTTGGAATGAACGAGCTTCTGTCATTCTCCAATCCTGCAAATATATCCATCAGTTAATAATGGCGCATCTCAATATAATCCTATTACTGTAGAATTAATCTATACGTTACCCCGGTATATAAGGAATAATTGTGCCAAATTTCATCGATTTCGGTTCAGTGGATTTGTCGTGAAAGAGTAACAAACATACTTCCATACTCACAAATTTTCGTATTCAGCTCGATTTAGCTAAGTCGCCTTCTACGGCACTTAGTTAAGAAATGAGGGTGGTCTATCCTACTCAGCCGAATACCACACAGTGGGTGGACTTACCTTATTGCCTTTTACAATACTTCGTTAAGAAATGAGGATGGTCGATTTTACTCATCCGGATACCAACGACGGTTCGACTTACCTTATTGCCTTTTACGGTACTTCGTTAAAAAATGAAGGTATTCTTTTCTGCACAGCTTGATACCACACGACGGTTCGACTTACCTTAGACGCATTTTACGATACTTCGTTAAGAAAGAAGGTGGTCTATTCTATTAAGCCTGATACCACACGGTACTTTCCTTAGTCGCCTTTTAGGACACTTCGTTAAGAAATAAGCGTGGTCTATTTTACTCATCCGGATACCACACAACACAATCCACTCGCATCTGTTAAAAATTTACTAAAACTTATTATTAACAAATAACTCAAAATGTACAATAGATTTCCTCCTTATCAATCGATGAACACGAAAAACAATCCCTCTTTAGTTTTATCACACAGCATTTTCCTCGAGCCTCGCACGAAGGAGGCCAAAAGGAATTAATGCAAAACAAAAGTCTGCTATCTCGATGGCTGGTGGGCGTAGCTGGCAGTAAATTACGGGATGGGCGTCAACCCACCGCCATGTATCAATCAGGGTGTACCAGATTTATGGGACAGCTCGCTTCGGAATCGTTAGCCTTAGCGACGAAAATGTGTTACTGTTATCCAACGTCTTTCGCCTTTTCTCTTGTTTGGGACTAATTTCGCTCTTTTTCGGCAAAATTCCTTGTACCTTACGAGTTTTCCGTTCGATTTTTCTTTATTGCTGATAAAAGCTTTGTAGCTATGTGATTTAGTAACAATAGGGACGAAATCTTTATTTAGATTTAGGGCATGTTTCACAAGTTACCAATAAACTGTCAGTTTACTTATTCGGAACATATCTGACACATATCTCGGAATTTTGCGTTTCTCAGGTTTCTGACAGGCTTATTCAGCACTTAGGGTTCGTTTCACAAGTTACCAATAAACTGTCAGTTAGCTTATTCGGAACATATCTGACACGTATCTTGGAATTTTGCGTTTCTCACATTTCTGATAGGCTTATTCAGCACTTAGGGTTTGTTTCACATGTTACCAATAACCAGTCAGCTTATTCGGAACATATCTGACACATATATCGGAGGTTTGCGTTTCTCAGGTTTCTGATAGGCTTATTCAGCACTTAAAATCCCTAATACGTTAACAGGTACATCATTCGGCTATTTTAAAATGGCCTCGATTTATTTTTTTTAATTTTTCAATTTTTCGAGACATTTATTACTACAGTTTATCCGTCGGTTAACTATCCAACATTTTATCAGTAACTTGCAAAACAGGCCCTTAGTTGTTATTTAATTCGCGTTCACTTAAAAATTCAAAATATTCTTTATTCAAGTGGACTGTTTTCAGTACGTTTGAATCGTCTCATGTTTTTAAAGAAGCTACAACTGATTCTGAAGTTTGCTCTTACCGAGAAGAACGGCAAGAAACCAGGATATAATCTTTTCAACAAAAAATAATTAGAATTTGATGGTGGTTACAAGTTAATCATCAAGTTAAATGTTGAAATACCCTTTTCACTGAAGGAAATACACGCATAAATGATAACAATGCTTGGATATAGTTACTTTTCAATCTTATACGAGAGATGACAAAATCTTTTTTTCCAAAAATTTAATCCAAGTTTCTTGCTGGTTCTGTAAGGTTTCCTACCTTTTCCTACCTTTAAGGTTTCCAGCTTTTCGAACCAGCAGTAGAGTTGAAATTTTATATAACTGAGGGTACTTTACTTCTAAAGTTGATGCAAAAAAAGTCGTTTCAATAATGGAAAATAATTCCAATACTGTCAAACTGACCGCTGGATCCATTATGTCAGCCAGTAGCACTGTCGCATTGACACAAATGGAAAAATGCGTCGGCCGCGACAATTTCCGCCCCACTGTTTAGCTGCGGACTACAGTGACAGAGACGACTTCAGCTGGAAAGCTATTAAGCCGAACGGTTCTAAAGGGTCACAGGTTCAAACCATGTGCTAACACCAGTGAGTTAATCAACTCTTACGCTCAACTCTAACGTACGCAAAAAGCATTACGATTTTGTGTTAAGCCTATCCTCTTGATGATGTTTCGGTTTCAGGGCGAAACAATCGTAGAGATTGTGAGTGTGTGGAGTGCTGGTGTGGAGTGTTGGTGGTAGCGGTGTTTTGCGATAAATGTGGTAAATTCTCCTGCTTCTTGTTCGTTAATATTATTATGCTAATTTTAGTATGTAGTGAAATAAAGAAAATGTTTTATTATTCTAAAATATTATCTTAAGTGGTGAATTCCAGTTATTAAAGTCCTTTTTTTTTCGAAAATGACTACTTGCTGTTAGCCAGAGCGGCTGTTACAGCGTCACCGGGAGATAAATAATCAGTTCTAATAAATCATTTATTTATTACTTTGTTATTTATTTATTTGTTACTTTGCAGGCGTTACTTTGTGGAATCCCATAGTACAGAAGTTACAATAAAATTATTTTGCTATAATCCGCATTTGTTAAGAGAATAAATGCAATGCTAAGTGTATGAAGCAGGCAACATTTAAATACCTTATGCATATAAAGTATTTTTTAATAAAGATAATAAATTGCTATAAGGTAATTTGAGTGTCGCCGTGTGGTATCCGGCTGAGTAAAATAGACCAACCTCATTTCTTACCGAGGTGTCGTAAAAGGCGACTAAGGTAAGTTGACCCACCGTGTGGTATCCGGTTTAGTAGAATAGACCACCCTCTTTTTTACCGAGGTGTCGTAAAATACGACTGAGGTAAGTTGACGTCAGGCAGGCGGTCGGTCGTAAAAATGCAGCCAAATTATGTGACAGTATGTTTATAACATATTTTTTTAAAATGTAGACAAAAAAGACAGTATGTTTTAAAAAAGCTGTGATGGCCCAGCGGTGCGACCGTGTAAATCTTTAGAGACGATCATGGGTTCAAACCCAGGCAGACACCAATGAGTTTTTCTATTAAAACTTATGTGTCTAATTGATAATTGCAATTTATCACACGCTTTTCGGTGAAGGAAAACATCGTGAGGAAACCTGCATATCTCTAGAGAATCCTAGGGATATGTGTAAACTACCAATCCGCATTGGAGCAGCGTGGTAGGTCTTAGCTCCAAACCTTCTCTCTAAAAATGGAGAGAGGAGGCCTATGCCCAGCAGTGGGTTAGTAACAGGCCGTTACTTACTTTTACTTTTATGTTTATAACATGTTGTGCCGACCCCACTTAGAGTGGGATAAGGGTAGGAAGATGATGATGAATAAATAGCTATAAATAAATATTGGTGAAAGTAATATGTAATAAAAAATAATATAAAAATTATACAATGTACTATATGCATGCTTATAATAGCCAGAATGTGTTATACTAGATTATATTTATGTAACATTATTGTATACCATTTGGCAAATAAAACAAATTTGATTTAGAATTTGAATTTGACTCACTCAATCACAAGCCAGAATCCAAAAGCTCTTCATACCTACATCACAAATATTACGTAAAGATCAGGTTTAAAGTGCGCTAGACGTATATTTATCGGTGTTGCTAATTTATATTTAGAAATCGATGCACGGACAGGTTTATTAGATGGGATAATATTCTCGCGGATAAATATGAGCGAAGGAGGAAATTGCAATGTGGGTCGATGCGAATTGAACACGCAATACTTGCTTCACGAACCACTCGGTTGGTCTTGTTCATAAAGATATTCTTGGCATTCAAGTACAAAATACCATTACAGCATAGATAGATATAAACCTTTAGGAATAAGAAAAATTTACAGTACGTTATAGAGATATCCAATCTGTTAACGCACACTATATACAATAACACGATATAATAGGATTACGACAATTCCCGTTCCGAGATGCACTTCTCTTGAATGACGAACAAAGACTGACTGTCACTGAAACGTTTTATCAATAGGAAGACACAACCGGAAACAACACGTCACAGTGTTGGTACCATTTTAATCAAAAAGGGCGTGATACTCTTGTTTCATGACTGTGTTGCTATAAAATACAAAGCGGAAGTCAATGGCGACAACAAATCAAATCTTATTAAAATAATCTACATTGAAATAATCGCTTTCAAACACTTTACAATCGTCAAGGATTAATATGATTAATAAAGCTGCAACTGGTTCGGAATGTTGCTTTTACAGAGAAGAACCAGTAAAACTCAGCGGTCAATCTTTAATACATTTTCCAATTTTACCTACATTATTAAACCGCAGTATTGTATGAAGCTGAAAGGATTTTCAAATCCAGGTTTTTTTATTATCCAAATAATCTTCAACTTTGTAATATGCTTTACGTATATCTCTTAGGTATACTTAATTTTAACCTTTCTGTATACTGGTCTAGTCGCGACACAGGTATCACAAGCTTTTTGTGATCTCTCGTATGTACTTTAAACTAAAATTACATTTATTTAGAACAAAAATATACAATTTATGTATATTTTAAATTACTAAAACGCTAATACTATAATACACAACATGCTCACGTGGAATGAGTTTCAAGCAAGCAGCGTTTTCGCGTTTAATCTTTTAAAGGTATATATATTATAAAATTGGTTAAATTTTATTTATTTTTATGGTTATCAAAATGCTATATTACGGTTTTAATAAAGCCACGCGGGCGGAGCCGCTGGCGATTGCTAGTATATCATAATTCTTTCTCTTGACAGTTCGACTAAATTCCAAAATTCCTGTCTACATTAGCTCGTCCTACAGATTTCCACTGTATTATATCTCATAATCTGTAATACAAAAGCGCCCGCGTACCCAGTGCATATCGCAACCCGCGTCGCCGTCCGTACCCGGCACGATATACGATCGACACGCGTAACGATCACGATCCGATAAACAGACCACCACTCACCTGTTCTGTATTTATGATACGCGATTTACGCGTGTTGTGTTACACCCGAATTTATGACCTGCGCGTTTACATTATTTTGACCCATAATTTTGATTGTTCCGAGATTTAGGTGAACGCTCGTTTTGCGTCTGCGAAATGAGTTTTATTTTTGGCGCCGGCACTTTGCTTGTGTAAGCCGTTGTATTCTGCCATCACTCTCCTGCCCTTATTCCACTCTAAGTGGGGTTGTCATAATACGTTTTCGCTTCCATTCTCTTCAATCATTCGTCAACTATTCCTCTCATATTCATACTTCACAGTAAATTTCTTTTTAGCCGCCCTTTAGTATATCCATTTTTTTGTATATATAAATACTAACTTTTACCCGCGACTTCATTCGCGTAGACTGTTGTCGTGTGATAGATCAATTTTCAATGCCATCTTATTCCTGTAGAATTAACAGGATTTCTATAGTCTCCATGTTATCCCGATGTATAAGGAATAATTGTGTCAAATTTCATCTATATTGGTTCAGCGGGTTCGCCGTGAAAGAGTAACAAACATATATCCGTACTCACAAACTTTCTCATTTATTATATTAGATGTAGATCTACAATTCTCTAGTACATTGCTTTTGTGTATCTCTGTTAATTTACGTGTGTTTTGATCCCGCGTTTTGATTATTTTCGGTCCGCCCGTTACCCATCGGCTATAGCAATATTACGTTTGACAGCTAAAAAAATCCTTTGCTTTAAGTTCTACCATATTTTTAATGTCCAAAAACAGGGATGCAATGATGCCTAAAAATAGGGAAATATTTTTTTTACTAAAACTTAACTTTATCGATTTTTTTTTTGCGCCGTGTGGTATCCGGCTGAATAGAATAGTACCACCCTCATTTCTTACCGAGGTGTCGTCAAAGGTGACTAAGGTAAGTTGACCCACCGTGTGGTATCCGGTTTAGTAGAATAGACCACCCTCTTTCTTACCGAGGCGTCGTAAAATACGACTGAGGTAAGTTGACGTCAGGCAGGCGGCCGGTCGTAAAAACGCAGCCAAATCATGTGACAGCATGTTTATAACATGCTGTGCCGACCCCACTTAGAGTGGGATAAGGGCAGGAGGATGATGATTAACTTTATCGATTTTTCTCCCCCAAAACCCCCTACATGTTGAATTTCAGAATAATTGTAGGAGCCTTTTGCAGATTAACTCGTTTAAATATTTAAAAAAAACAGATATAGATTTTAGATTGTTTTGTTTTTGTTTCTCTTGAAAAATAAATGAAATGAAACAGCGATATCAAGTACTTCATATAAATTGTGATGAGCACCCGATTAGCTTCCTTGAGGGGCAGCCTTCGAGATAAGCGGAACACCAGATAACAGCTTCCATTACTGCCGCTTCGGAGAGAATGGATGGTGACAACAAATCGTACTTGAGTTATTTGTTACCCACCACACGACTTATGGCGTTAAGGAAATATATTGGTGAACCTATCGCCACTTGATCCAGCAGCGTAGAAATATTAATACCGTAATATAGGTAGTCTTTTGATAACCTTAACAATGGTTACAGTGATGCCTTGTGGTATCCGGCTGAGTAGAATAGACCACCCTCATTTCTTACCGAGGTGTAAAAGGCGACTAAGGTAGGTCGATCCGCCGTTTGGTATCCGGTTTAGTAAAATAGACCACCCTCTTTCTTACCGAGGTGTCGTAAAATACGACTGGGGTAAGTTGACGTCAGGCAGGCGGCCGGTCGTAAAAACGCAGCCAAATCATGACAGCATGTTTATAACATGTTGAGCCGACCCCACTTAGAGTGGGATAAGGGCAGGGAGATGATGATGATTATTTTGGTAACTATAAAAATGGTTAATATTAAAAACTAGACATATGCTGTCGCGGACTTTTATTTAGAACTTTTAGGGGGGAACAATTTTGAATTACTTTTTTAAAACTGATTGAACATGATTTTTTAATAACTTTCACCGTTTACTACGCAAGGTAAGATTTAAATTTTGCCGTTTCCGCAATATTTTTTATTGCTACTCACATATATTTATTTTAAATATATATTAGGGGGGAAAAATTTTGTAACATAATTTTACTGAATAACTTTCACCGTTTACTACGCAAGGTGAGCTTTAAATTTTGCCGTTTTCGTACTATTTTTTATTAGTGCTCCTCTTCTATTCATCTTAGCGTGATGTTATATAGCCTATAGCCATCCTCGATAAATGGACTATCTTAAAATTAATTAGTTTTTCAATTCGGCCCTTTAGTTCCTGAGATTAGCGCGTTCAAACAAACAAACAAAAACTAGTATAGAAGTATATACAGACGGTGTCGTTACACACTACACCATTTATTATGGTTGTACATAGCATATAATCTGTGATAGCCCAGCAATGACACCTTGCGACTCATACGAGGAGGTCACGGATTCAAACCAGGGGCAGACACCAATGAGTTTTTCCATTAAAACTTGTTTCTAATTGTTAATTGCAATTAATTACACGCTTTTCGGTGAAGGATAACATCGTGAGGAAACCTGCATATCTCTAGATAAATCTGGAGATATGTGTAACCTACCAATCCGCATTAGAGCAGCGTGGTAGGTGTTAGCTCCAATCCTTCTCTCCAAAAAAGGAGCCTATTCCCAGCAGTGGGATAGTAACTGGCTGCTACCTTACCTACCTTATAGCATTCATACATAGCATAGCTGCAAAAAGTCGACGTGTGACAATGGCCTTAGAAAACGGAGTTCCTACATGAACGTGTCTTGTAATAATACAGCTAAAAGAAAAGTAATAATAAAAATATTTTGCTATAATATATCAAAATTGTAATACTATATGCTTTGCGATTTTGGTCGTGGAGTCTATCTCCTGATGATGCTTCGGTTGTGGGTCGAAACGACTGTTGAGTTTGTTATAGTGAACGTATGTAATGCTTGTGTATTGTGGTGGCGGTGGTTTGTGCATGTGTTTTTACGAATCCTGCATGTATCAGGTATGATAACCGATTGTCCACTCTACATTTAGCATTATATTTTCTATTTTACTTAATCGAGGATTATAGCAAAATAATTTTATTATTACTTTTGTATTATGGATCTCCGCAAAGTAACGCCTAATTCTATAAATTATAGCTTAAAGAATACTTACATCTCGACTATCAAAGGCAAGACAATTACACCATTAAAGTAATAGATGTAATTTAGTGTTATGAAACGGCTATACTATCGCTATTGTTTTTTTCATATTTGATTAAGTGATGGGAATTCGAAAGTGGGAAATTGTGGGAACGTGTAACATCGGTCATTGGGTTGAGATATTTTTATAAATATAATACCTGCTACTTCTTAAATATACCCGCTTCATTTTTTAAATAAATATGACAATACCCTCATACATTTATTTATTTCTTGTTTATATTCAAAATTCAAATTCAAAATATTCTTTATTCAAATAAACTTGTAAACAAGTGCTTTTGAATCGTCAACTCTACTGCTGGTTCGGAAAGCTGTTCCTACCGAGAAGAGCCAGCAAGAAACTCGGCGGTTGCTCTTTTTAAAAAATACAATTCTTCATGCTAGTTGCATTTAATGTTTCTATCTTGTACAGGGTCGAACAATATTTATATCCACGCATTTTTATCGTCTAAATAATCCTCAACAGTATAGTAGGCTTTCTGTATCAGCCTCTCCTATGCCAATCATTTAGCAAGGTTTGAATACACAAGCTTATACTAGGAACTTTTAGTATCAGGTACGAAAACGGATTGTTCACTCTATATTTAGGATATATATATATTTTCTATTTTATTTCATCGCGGATTATAAAAAATAATTTTATAATTATATTTGCATCCATTTATTACCAAGTAAAGCATTGTTGTAAGTAAACTTGTAAACAAGTGCTTTTGAATCGTCAACTCTTGCTAGTTCGGAAAGCTGTTCCTACCGAGACGAGTCAGCAAGAAACTGGGAACTTCATTGCGGATTATAACAAAATAATTTTATTATTACATTTGCGTATTGATGATTTTTTCGAAAATCGCTAAGCTTCATCGCAATCGATTTTGTCCTAGAACCTATTTCCTGATAATGCTTTGTTTAGTAAGTAACAGCCTGTTACTATCCCACTGCTGGGCATAGGCCTCCACTCTCCATTTTTGGAGAGAAGGGTTGGAGCTAAGACCTACCACGCTGCTCCAATGCGGATTGGTAGGTTACACATATCCCTAGGATTCTCTAGAGATATGCAGGTTTCCGCACGATGTTTTCCTTCACCGAAAAGCGTGTGATAAATTGCAATTATCAATTAGACACGTAAGTTTTAATAGAAAAACTCATTGGTGTCTGCCCGGGTTTGAACCCATGATCGTCTCTAGAGATTCACACGGTCGCACCGCTAGGCCATCACAGCTTTGTTTAGTGGGCGAAAATAATGAAGACAATTTTTGCTAAATACACTCAGCTTTACATAGATTTTCTTTACTTAAATAGGATAGCAAAATCATAACTTTTATGCTACGGAAATTCGCAATTTAATACCTATTCTATAAATAATTGTTTAAATGCTTTATCGTGAATTCATCATCATCTTTCTGCCATTATCCCACTATAAGTGGGGTCGGCACAAGATGTTATAAACATGCTGTCACATGATTTGGCTGCGTTTTTACGACCGGCCGCCTGCCTGACGTCAACTTACCTCTATCGTATTGTACAACACCTCGGTAAGAAAGAGGGTGGTCTATTCTACTAAACCGGATACCACACTGTGGGTCAACTTATCTTAGTCGCCTTTTACGACACCTCGGTTTGAAATGAGGGTGGTACTATTCTATTCAGCCGGATACCACACAGCGTATGCTTTATCGTGAATTATATAAAAGAAAATATATATTAACATTAGACTATTACTACTAATATACTTAGATTTAATTTTAGAATTAGTTTATTATTGCAACATGTTCTTCTTTTTCTTCTTTTGTACATGCATATTTTGGTGAGCAACTAGATTTTAAATATTAACAATATGTATACATTTTAAGTTTAATCGTGTTGTGAACTGTTTTGTGTGTCTAATAAAATAAAAAAAAAAAATAAAATATTATTTTTACTTTAAGATAATTGACGAGAAGCTCCCTAAAGCGTTAACCGTTTATGGATTCAAGTGGCGTAGTTATAATTGAGTTATTTTTTAGTTAACGGGCCGCGGCAGATGGGAGCCTTTAACACTTCCGATTGGTGTGCCAAATTCTCATTTGAACAGAAGTATTCTCTGAAACTGACTTTTTCACGTCTGAGTTATTCAATTCATTCATTCGTTCTCCTGCCCTTATCCCACTCCAAGTAGGGTCGGCACAACATGTCGCATGATTTGGTATTTTACGACCGACCGCCTACCTGACGTCGATTTACCTAAGTCGCCTTTTATGAGACCTCGGTAAGAAAGAAGGTGGTCCATTCTATTCAACCGTATGAGTATCCTACCAGGCCAAGCATAGGGTTAATATCAAGCCGTTGCTTTACTTGTTTACTTAAACGCTCGTTTAAGCGTTTCTTGTATAGCCAGGTTTTATTAAAACAGAATATCAATATAAACGTTTTATTCCCCTTTTTTTCTATGTTCCTTGTTTTCAATTTTTAATTTTTTTTATATATTCTATAAAAATTACCCTGTTACCAAAAAATTGTCACCCAGGTTCAACTGAGTTATTGATATCATCATCCTCATCATCCTCCTGCCCTTATCCCACCCTAAGTGGGGTCGGCACAACATGTTATAAACATGCTGTAACATGATTTGGCTGCGTTTTTACGACCGGCCACCTGCCTGACGTCAACTTACCTTCGTCGCATTTTACGACACCCCGGTAAGAAGGAGGGTGGTCTATTCTACTTAACCGGATACCACACGGTGGGTCAACTTACCTTCGTCGTAATTTACGACACCTTGGTAAGAAGGAGGGTGGTCTATTCTACTTAACCGGATACCACACGGTGGGTCAACTTACCTTAGTCGCCTTTTACGACACCTCGGTAAGAAATGAGGGTGGTACTATTCTACTTAGCCGGATACCACACGGCTAGATAAAACAAAATATCAATATAAACGTTTTATTCCTGTTTTTTTTTCTATGTTCCTTTTTTCAATGTTTATTTTATATATATCCTTTAAAAATTACCCAGTCACCAAAAATTTGTCATCCAGGTTCTACTGAGTTATTGATATCATACTTAAAAGGAAAGTTAGGACGTAATCAAATTTCCTCACCGAGCTTCAGCATAATAGGCAAAAATACACACCTCAGCATGTTAGGGGTGGCCCGGAGTGGGGATTTAATTACCGGTCAGTGAATTAAGCCGGCGCCACGTAAGCGGTTTCTACCTCGGAGGTAATCTCAAGCCTTTGGGATAAGATATCATTTTGTTAAAGCACTTTCAGATATTATTAGGTGTTAAGGACGTTTATTAGATTCCTTAAGGATATTTTATTTAATATGCAAACACTTTTATAGATAAAAGGAATATGGAATTTATAGAATTAGGCGTTACTTTGCGGAGATCCATGATACAAAACTAATAATAAAATTAAATTGCTAAAATCCGCGATTACGTAAAATAGAATATATATATAATGCTAAATGTAGAGTGGACAACCCGTTTTCATACCTGATACATGCAGGATTTATAAAACCACATGGGCAAACCTCCACCACCACCACCACAATATACAAACACTACATACGTTCACTATCACAAACTTAACAATTGTTTCGCCCCGTAACTGAAGCATCATCAGGAGATAGACTCCACTCCAAATCTTTTTTTAATCGCGGATTATAGCAAAATATTTAATGTTTGTCTTTTTAAAATAGTTTCAGTTAGTAAATAGTACATAGTATATATTAAATAGTTTTATGAGTTCTATAATAAATAGTTACCTTAATCTTACGGAAAAAAAAAATTAAAAAAAAAAATTATTATAACTTTTTTATAATGAATCACCACAAAGTAACGCCTAATTCTATAAATTAAATAATAATACGCCATAGATTAAATAAAACAATAGCAACTATTAGGATCTGACTATAAAAAAATAACAAAATTTCGTCTGACTGTCAGTTTTAATGGCGTACGAAAAATTTTAACGAATTCAGACGGCTGTCATCGGTGGCAAACTATAAGCCATCAATGCAAACAGATTTTGGCTTTTATTTATTTTTGAAAAATGACACTCCTCTTACCCTATCAATAAAGTGATTTAAAATAGGCAATGTATAAGGCTATTATATTGCGAAATTGGCAATATATTTGACGTACATTGCGATTTTTGTTTGACATTCATTTTATAATTATATTTTAACGGGCAATGAATATCGTTTGAAAAATAAATGTCGTTTGTATATAACGTATTGGTCAAAATATGGATGTTTGTCACACCGTTTTACAATTTTTTTTATATATAGCAAAAAAGTATATCAATGAATAAGAACAAAATGATAATGATAAAAAAAAATTGTGTATTGCCATTGGAGTATATTAACGTATATTAATTTAAAACAAGATTTCTAGAGATTATTCGTGAGTGATCTTTATTGTAGGAAGCAGAACGTTAAGGAATGTGACCTTATACAAGCGATTTATGATTTTGTCGTGGAGTCTATACTCCTGATGATGCTTTGGTTACAGGGCGAATCGATCGTACAGATTGTCGTGGTGAGTTTCTTTAGTGCTTGTGTGTTTGTAGCGGCGTTTTGTGATACTTGCGGTGACTGGTGTTATATGTATAAATTATGTGAACGAGCTTTCTATACAAACTTAAAAGGAAGTTTTACGTCTAAAGGCGTTTATATAGTCTAAAAAGTTAAGTTAAATTTAAAAGAAAAAATTGTTTTACTTATTTTTTTATATAATATCTTTATTGAAATCTAACTGACTTGCACGATTTAATATTTGTAAAAGTCTATAAATATATATTATTTAGAATTCATAGTCCAAATCTATATGTATACTTATTATAACACAAAGTCCACGAAAACTGTCTGTTTGTATGTGATCGATTTTCTCAAAATCTACTGAACAGATTTTTGTACGGTTTTTACTAAAATGTAGTGCAGGATTTTCGGATAGTTTGAGTTAAAGAACATGATAGTTTTATGTAAATTGTGCTGAAGAGGTCCTACATTTGTAAAAAAAATTCACGTAAGCCGCGTAAATCAACATAGATACACTAAAGTAATATACTAAAGAATTGTAGATTTACAAAAATACTACTAAAAAGTCTGCGACAGCGGGTATCTTCCTCTTATCGTTACCTCACAATAATGTTATGTTCAACATTTCAATTAAATACATTGATTTCAACGTGGGTAAAGCCGCAAGCAGAGCTAGTAATAATAAAAACAGAACTAACGGTGTGATAAGCGTTCGTTTGCATCGGGGTGGACTGTGCCAGTTAATCTGCAAAAAACATTTGATCATGGAGATTTAGTTCCGGAATAAAAAGAAACGCCTGTCAGTTATATTTGTATCACGTTTTGATCATCGAAAAGTCGCGTTTTAGTGCGAACACAAGTCTATATTTTAATGCTTAGCTTTTAACATTTGTTTAATGAACCTATTACTATCAGCTAGCCAAAGTCCTCGTCTCTCCTTTCTCCACCTAGAAAAAAAAACATATAGTACGTTAAACTGAAGAGTTTGTTTGTTCGATTGATTGTTTAAACACGCTTATCTCAGGAACTACTGGACCGATTTGAAAAATTCTTTGAGTTTAAGATAATCCATTTGTCGAATAAGGCTATAGACTATATTAAATCACGTAAAGATGAATAGGAGAAGAGCTGTAAAAAAAAATATTACGAAAACGGCAAAATTTAAATCTTTCCTTGCGTCGCTAAGTGAACGGTTATTCAAATACATACATACATATACAAGTTGTACAAAATTGTTCCCCTCTAAGAGTTCTAAATAAAAGTTCACGACAGCATATGTCTAGTTTTTAAGGTTAACCCACTTTAACCATTTTTATGATAATCAAAATACTATATTACGGTTTTAATCTTTCCATGCGGGCGGAGCAAGCGGGCTATTGCTAGTTTATTTATATAAGAATTGAGTAACCGAGCATTCCTCGATAAATGGACTATCTTAGACTCAAATTTTTTTTCAAATCGGTCCAGTAGTTCCTGAGATTAGCGTGTTTAAACAATCAATCGAACAAACAAACTCTTCATCTTTATATATTAGTATAAATTATATACACGCGGACTGATACTCGGATACACGTAATTCAGTATATTTCAACGCTGAAATCAACGCGAACGACGCCACAGACCACTAGTATTATAATATTTTAATATATAAGGATTACAATTTATGTTAAAGACAGTATAAATGGAGGAGAGCAAAAGAAAATTGCTTCAAACAACAAATGGCAATACAAAGTCAAACAATAATTACTCGCCCGCCCAAGGCCAGTAGATCTCCTTTGTAATAAAAACATTTGCTTTATAAAATTACTCTAATATGAAATGTCAAAGCTTTGAATTAATTTGATGTAAGTGCGTTATTAATCCATATTATTCTGGGTGACCAAACCTTGCTAAGTAATTTTTTAAAAGATGTAAAAAAATGCAATCATCTTCCTGCCCTTATCCCACTCTAAGTGGGGTCGGCACAAATATAAAAGATACAATAAAATAAAGAAAGCGCTGGTAACATGTGGAAGTTGATTCCGGGTTTTTAATTTTTTTGGTCCGCTCGCTACCCATTAGGCCTGTGATGGCCCAATTACGTTACGTTTGACAGCTAAAATATCATTTGCATTCAATTCTATACTTTAGCATTTTTTCAATGCCCGAAAACAGGGATAAAACGACAAGTTTTTTAAATAAAACCAAGCTAAATCCATTTTTCCCCCATAAAGTGCCAAAATCCCCTAAAATCGTTGGAGTCGTTTCCGAGTCCAAAAAAATCGGGTTTCGGCACTAAAACGGCTAATAGTAAGTAAATAAACAGTAAATTTCCCATTAGATACACATCAAACATGTTTAGATCTATGTGATCTATAATAGTGACACACAAAAGTACGTGTACTATTAATTAATATGAGTATGAAAGGCAAATTAAATACCAAAAAGCTATGCGCAAGGCTAAAGCACAAATGATTGTACTGACATCTCATTAGCTTAGCGGGAACAACGGCCCTCAGGCTCTATTTTGTCCGGTCCATGTCATAAGCGACAGCGGGTTTGTATGATCAATTTAAACATCTATTTAACAGTAGGGACAGGAAATTTTAATAAAAATTTCGTGTTCCTACTGATAACAATTGAGAAGTTTCCTCATCTGAATCTAGTCCTGACAGCAGCATCAGGTCATCATTAAAATTCAAAATAAAAATTGTAAAATTTCAGCTCAATCGGAACCGGAAAATGGGTTAAATTTAACTTGCAATATTTCACCTTCACATACCTATGCAAATTGAATAAAAGATTATTTTAACACGAGTATAAAGAACTCAAAGAGCTCGTAGATCGTATAGTATAGCCGGTTTCAATAAAAAAATTACTTACATAAGCCTTCGGCTCCTGCTTTGCCTTACAAAAGTAAATAATTTAGAGGTTTTGGAATACGTGTCTAAACTAAAATTACACGATTTATTTCAGCTTTTCATTACAACAATTTAAAATCTCGATTAAAATAATGCTTATAAAAGAAGCGTGTTATAATTGAGAATTTGTTTTTTGTCTGTATTCAGGGCTTGAAAAAATTGATGTAGCTCAGCAGGGATCGGGCGGACTAAAGAGATGACAATACCGAGTGAAGAAAGAATAAATAATCGAGTGCCAGATATCACAAGCCTTTTCTTTATTTATTTTATTGCATTTTATATATCTTTTAATAAAATTACCGAGCAAATTTCGTTCACCCAGATAGTAATAATAATTTTCAAAACTAGCTGTAGAGTTGACAATTAAAAATACGTATTACTAAATTTATTTGCACAAATAATATTTTGAGTATTAATTTAAAAATTAAAACATCATCGTCCCGCCCTTATCCCTAAGTGAGGTTGGCTCAATATGTTACAAACATGTTGTCACATGATTTAGCTAGGTATTTTACGACCTTCCACTTGCCTGACGTCAACTTACCTTAATCGTATTTTACGACACCTGGGTAAGAAAGAGGTTGGTCTATTTTACTCAACCGGCACACGGTGGGTTAACTTACCTTAGTCGCTTTTTACGACACCTCGATAAGAAATGAGGGTGGTTTATTCCACTCAGCCGGATACCACACGGCGGGAATTTAAAATAAAAACGTTAGCAATTAATGTCGTCTTATATAATATGTTTGGGTTTTTATTCTGTATATTTATGATTTAATTGTGTAAAATTTCATCAATATTGCTCCCGCCCTGAAAGCGTATCAGACAGACTAACTTTCGCATTTATAATATTACTATAGAGTTTCGTCCTTTAAATAATCTATTTACTTAGGATGCTATACAAAGATAGTCGCTCATGACTTGTACCCTATCATAAGGTAGACCATAGAGTAGAGCACACATCTGTATTTTTGCCCGATCAAAGGAACGATGTGGATGACGGGCTTTTGAACCGATAATCAAATTAGCAATGCTTCCTTTTTACGCAAAAATGTGTCTATCAGTGCTTGTGTGCAAGAACTTTTGAAAGGCCCCTAGTGTTTATATTTTTTGTAAACCTTTGTTTGTATGTTCTTAAGTACAGATTGTTTTATTACTTTGTAAGTATTTTATAGACTTTCAAAGTTTTTCTCTGCTTTTATGATTGAAAAACTATACTGAAAAAAAATTATTTCACTCAAATCTTTGTTTTTTAATTCCAATTATAAACTAGCTTTAATGTTATAAATAAAAAAATCACGTAAATGAACGTTAAATTATTATTATACGAAAATAATAATTTAACGTAATTATACGTTAAATTATTATTATCGTAATTAAAACTATACTTTTTCTACAAAGTAAATAGACAGATTTGCATAATTTGAGTGTAGGTATTTTTTCTCTTTGGGTGAGAAGAGTTTTAGCTTAAACCCATCACACGGCTTCATATCTTATTAAAAATTATACGTGTAGGTACAATATCAAAAACAAATTAGTGTGGGTGTAGTTTAGAGACGCCTTGGATCCCTGAGTCGGTTAGCTAAACATTTGTTAGAATGCGGTCATAAAATATCTGACATCTATTGTTTCTAAATTTTGCATACCTGTGTGAAAGCTTAAGACCTAATACTTGAGAGCAACGAGCAATAATAAAACATAACAATGGCATTAATTAACAAACAGATAAACGTTACGTGTTTAAAGGCAAAACAAATGGTGGGGGTTAAACTTATAACTATATTACTCTGCTTGCTTGGGTAAAGCTTCGCTTTGTGATTTTGTCGTGGAGTATTCCTGATTGTTGTTGTGAATGTGTGCAGTGATTCTGTATTTTTGTTTTATGGGTGGTGGGCAGTTCATGAGTTTTTAAACATTCTGCAAGTACAACGTATGAGAATTGATACTACACTCTACATTTAGCATTACCTACATATATTTTCTTTAATCGCGGGTTATAGCAAAATAATATTTTCATTACTTTTGTATTATGAACCTCCACAAAATAACGCATAATTCTATTAATTATTACAATAACTTTTTTAATCTTACCTTGTATCTAACTGCAGTATGAGTCTAGTTTCTGAAAAATACTTCTTATGAGTATTTATAGAGAATATCTAACTCATTTGTGAATCCCACTTTCGTTTATATATTAATTACAACCAAATACATTTAACTATTTATTCTGACATGTAAGCGAAGCATAAACTTCAATACCCTTGCACCGCGTTTCATGGACATAAATGTAAATTATTTCAACACCAGCACACATAAACCATAACACCAATATACCCATCGTTACCGAAAGCACCCACAATTCCAGCACCATCCAATCGCGACCCCCTTAAGCCCTAAATTTTGTTACTTTACTGATTTAATGACGTCACACGACGCCCTCTATCGAATGTCAACTCAGATCGTTTGATTCTCTACCAAATAAAAGGTCATAACTATTATAACAATCATTTGAAAATCAATCTTAATTTGTGGCACCTAAAGTTGAATTTCAAATGTCTGTAATACAGATTTAGGATTGTCAGTTCAAACAGCATAACGCATAGGTTAGATATTTGAGTCACGAATCCATTTTATGACTAATTCCATAACTTGGTATGTGAATTCGAGATCAGGTACGCCAGTAGTGTTTACTGGGTCGTATCTCTGTCAAATCTCCTCGGAATAGGCCTAAGGGGATTTACTTTAATAGCGATTGTGGAGGCAAGCTGTGGAATCACAAATGCCATTTTGTTTTTTCAACTAGACGCCGCTCGGTGACAGTTCCTGATAAATACATCATTTCTAATGATAAAATCATTTCTATTCCAAATGTGTATACTCCAAAGGTTAAAGTACTTAACTAAAAGTAAACAAAAGCGTATAACTCAGGTGTGCCAAACATTTTATTGCAATAATATCATAATATGCATATGTCAAAATTACTTCTTAATTAAATATTTCTTATATACAATTTAATATTTATGCTTTAAAAGCACACAAAAATTATTTTATTTATACTAATATACAAAACTGAAGAGTTTGTTCCTCGAACTCTTCGACCGATTTTAAAAATTATTTGAGTGTAAGATAGTCCATTTATCGAAGAAGGGCTATATAACATTACGCTAAGATAAATAGGAGGAGCAGCAGTACGAAATAGTTCGAAATCGGCATAATTAATGGCATTGCACGGCATTAAACGGTAATAGTTATTAAAAATTCATGTAATCCAAAATTGTTCCCCTCTAAAAGTTCTAAATAAAAGTCCGCAACAGCATATGTCTAGCTTTTAAGGTTAACCCGCTTTAACCATTTTTATTTTTATCAAAATACTATTAAATATTACTTTTTTTATATTAGTTTTAATCTTTCCACTTGCTAGTTTTTATAAAATTACTTCGTGATAATCAAGGTAATTTAATATTTTTCATCGTTTTCTAGAAAAGGTTTTAAATACCCATGTGTTTGTCATGTCACACGTCAATAAAAAGGTTCTTAAAGTTGACAGATAACAATAATAAATAAAATAAAATATGTAATAAAATAAAAATAAAAAGCCTTTTATTTCTTGCTAGATGTACAAATGTACAAATAAATTAAAAAAAAAAGAAAAGTTAAATACAGATAACAAAACATTACATTATATAATACTTATTATATAATATAATGTATTGTTAACTGTATTTAACTTTCTTTATGTTTTTTTATATATATAGTATAGATATAGATTTTTGTACTGTACTGCACTGTACTTTCCTTATCTAACACACTCTACAATGCTTATGTTCCCGCTATGACACTGTTTTACGCTATTAGAGGTAAAATCTTATTGTACGTTCAAAATATTTTCCTCTCACTCAATTTGCACTTGTAATTTTGTTTATTCTGTAAAGCGAATTACAGCCGTTTTAATGCATTATTTTAATGAGCACTTAATTGCTGATAAGTAATTTGCAATGTAGGTAACATCTTACGGATTATATAAACTGACTAGCTGTTACACGCGATATCACTTGCGTTTCCTCCAGATATGTTTATACGTTATTTACATATAGAGGTTAAAACATTAAAATTAGAAACTAAAACAATTTTATGTCGTAATTTTCTTTTCCTTATAATGGCGATCGGCTAAGTCTATACTTATTGTAAGACAAAGTCCCTAAAAGCTGTCTGTCTGTATGCGATCAATTTTTGAAAATCTACTAAACCGACATTGGATAATTTTTATTATAAGGCTTAAATGGCGGTCGGCTAATTCTATACTTATTATAAAACAAAGTCTCCATAAGGTGTCTGTCTGTATGTGATCGATTTCTCAGAATCTACTCAACAGATTTTGGTACGGTTTTTACTAAAAGGTAGTACGATTCTTCGGAATTCTTTCTTCGGTTAATTGTGCATTATGGTTTTATGTAAATTGTGTTGAGTTCGCGCAGTTGAAAAAAAAACTCCTGCTGCGAGCTTTAGTCGCGTGCACCGCCTAAACCAACGGGGATACACTAAAGTGATGTAGAAGAGAATTGTGGATCTATAAAAATACTACAAAAAAGTAGACAACAGTATGTCTCTATCACTTACAGTTAACTCACAATAACTACTTTTGTGTTCAAAATTTTTAACAAATACGGGCTAAGCCGCAAGCACATTTGTATTGCTTAAGATTTTTAATTAGTTCCCTAGTGTGAAAAATCGCGCGTAAACCAGCTTATCCTTTACACCTGCAAATTGCTAGGTTACGTATATCCAACACGTACCTTAGAGATCGAACTTTAACTCGAGCTCTAACTCTAGCGGGTTGATTGAACCTCTAACTTCTCTCTTACTTCTAACTTCTAACTCTCTAACTTTTCTTTAATAAATGAGAAGCGTCAACTGCCCATCAGTGGGATAGTAAGATGACAAGTACGGTCATATAATAGAAAATATGAAGCATGAATTTCCTTCCGCTTTCCAGTGCAAGAAAACATTGCAAGTAAATCTGGTGTCTGGTTTCTGCCGCAGAGCACTTTGAGAATCTATTTTTCAAATTTACTGTCATTAATAACCGAGTCATATATATAAAATTTCGAATTTAAAATCGTTTAAAATACGTTAGAAGTTTTGGGTCAAAATCATTTCTTTTTTTCAGTAATAACATCTCTATGTAGGTACAGTAGCGATCCAATTATCACACAGAATATGCGCAAACGCAACCACTTGTAAGAACATCGCACACCAGCGACAAATATTATTTATTTATGACCAACCAGTATCACTTAATGCATTTTCAGTACATGCCATAATAAACATTATTTTCTAAGAGTTTTCAAAGCACCAACATCTTGAACTTAAGATTGAAATCTAATTAATGTATCGGCAAACACACCTACGGATTCACTATTTGCATTATGTCATATTGATAACTCATTTAAATCCGGAAATATATATTAAAACATAATGGACAAATAATCTACCCACGTAGTATTGTGCGGATTCTCTGAATAAATAGGTGAATGAACAGAAATTTTGAGGATTAGAATTTTCGTGAATAGAACGCATATAAACATTAAAAATGTTACTCGTTTTATGTGTTTGGCTCTTTTCTTTGGACCGCTTGTAGAAGGAAGCCTGTGATATAATTGCTACTGAAGTGTGTAACGCCTAGGTTACGCCTCCAAAGGGTCTAAAAATCATTTATCAGGCTCGGTACAAGTTTTTATAACAAAATTCCTCAACATCATCTAGACTTGCCTTTACACAAGTTTAGAAATTATCTCAAAACGATGTTGCTACATAAAGCTTACTATACTATTGAGGATTATTTGAGTGATAGTAGCATATCTTAACTGCAGTCAGCTACGCATCCAGCTGCAACAATTATCTTGTAACCAACAATCAAATTGTAATATTTTTTGAAAAGATTAACCGCCGAGTTTCTTCTGGTTCTTCTCGGTAGGAGCAAACTTCCGAATCAGTGGTAGTTTTTTTTAAAACATTTGACGATTCAAAAGTACTGTAAACAGTCCTTTTGAATAAAGAATAATTTTAATTTTAATTTATGATTCGAAATCAAAAACTCATCTTTGCCATTAAAAAAGCTGAGTGTAGCGATTGTGATTTGATAAAAGCCATATAGGAAGCTTCAAAGCACCTATATTCTTTATGTTGATTAAACATGAGTGTAGGTGAAAGCCACTGCTATAAACAGATTCAAATACAACACGGCTTTTCCGCTATATTATAATATTAAGGCGGTAACACCAGATTGTTTAATGTAATCCTAAAATAATTGGCTGTTTTAAAGTAAAAAATTATGATTTTAAGTATTGAGGCGCCTATATTTTTGGATGATCGATTTCATAAGTGCACAGGTGTAAGCTGCAGTCATTAGCTGATGAATCTTAGATTTTTTTCAAAGTTAGGACCACTACAAAAGTGCTTAAAGAGATGAAATCAGCGTTTCACAGCATCGTTCCAGCATAGGAAATATCTGTCTCTAGAATTTTCAAAAAAAATTCTCGCTAGTCAAATCGCAAGTGTGCGTGAGCAATACGTACCTACATATATACCACTTAGTGGAACATTCGTTCTGTTATTACTTTGACCTTTAGAGTAACTTTGATATGCCTATGATGGTTGTACTTTCATTTTTACTTTCTATGGTGTTGCATCAGAATATAGTAAAATACAAGAGTAATAATAGGATTATAATACTGTTACAAATTAAGTCTAAATTTAATTTAAAATGAATAATAAAAAAATAAATGAATGCGTTAAGGGAATCACTATGGCCGGCATCTTACTATGCACCGATATTTTTCACTACGAAATCCAACGACAGAATGATTCTACCACCAGTTCGGAACTCTAATCTAGTTAAATTTAGAGGTTAGATTGTAATAGCACGAAATACAAAAGAGGTCGCCCAAACACGTCTACCTCCAACAAATGCCGTACGCCAAATGAGAGCGAATGACGTTAGCTGTGTCTTGTATAGGCTGTCACAGCTTAGAAATCTGGATTCCTAACAATACTGTAACCCACGATTTAAGAAAATCTATGTATAGCTAAATTTAGGAAGCAAAACATATACTCGTGCCTTAAAAATGAAGATAAACATGATGATGAAATAGTAACCCGTACATACCATAAACCACGACCACCACTTCTAATTATTTGTCTTTTCTCTTTTTTAGGAACATTACATTATGGATTTTTAAAAGGTATCCCGGGAATTCTCAGGCATATACAAATGTTAACTTATTAGGGACTTTAAGTGCTGAATAAGCCTATCAGAAACCTGAGAAACGCAAAATTCTGAGATATGTTTCAGATATGTTCCGGTAACTGACAAATTATTGATAACTTGTGAAACAGGCACTTAGACTATTAAATTTAAAAAACTTAAATACATACAGACACACAGGCTCGTAGTACCGACAAATTGTTTCAGTAGATGTATGCCCAGGGCGGTAATTAATCCAACACAAATAAGCCAGCCAATATGGTCCTTCGAACCGGATGTAAGTTTTATATAAAATGATATTTCAATGCCAGCTGTTTATCGAATGTTCTCAACATTACAAGATCGATTAATAATTAAATAAAGGACCATTAATATTGCACATAATTATATTTTACTACCATAAAGGAACGTCTCTCGTATTAATTGCTTGCGGCATGTGCGAATAAAGGATTTCATTAAGCGTTTTAATTTGAATTAATGAAGCTTTAATTCGATGTTCGCCTTCATTAGGAACGTATATGGAACTGTGGGGATAATGGGGTATGTTAAAGTAGCGGTACTACTTACTATTCTTACATCTACTTCTTTTAAAGCTGTGATAGCGGAACATGTATATACATATTAAACATGTTTATAACATGTTGTGTCCGACCTTAGAGTGGGATAAGGGCAGGAGAGTGATAATGATGACACAATGAAATATTTTTCTAAACTCAACAAAAACAAAACGAAATAAGAGTTTATGTAAGATGTTCAACATTTTACATAAATTTCCCATAAAAATGCACCGAACAAGTGTTAAGATCATTGGCCTACAAGCAAGTGGGTCAATGGTACACCTACTAGTGTGATTACATATAAAAACCCATGCGTATGTTAACATTCATACAACAAAACGTTAGATGGTGTTTGGTCTAAGTTAGAAAAGTTGCAGTGTGATATTCAACTTAGGTAGACAGTTTTGGCATACACGGGCTTTCATGTCATAGGAGTTCTGGTAGTCTTTTCCGTCATGGTTGACGTCAATGATACCATCAAAAGAGCTTTAGCTTGTACTTTTGTATCAAAACAGCTCTTGCCACCATCGACATTCCTACTCTTCTCGAGCCTTGGGGGATATGTCGGGGTTATGGCAAGAGACTAGACGGCTGGACGCTGGTTCCTTGGGAACGGGGGCCCTAATGTGGGACGCAACGTGCGTTGACACATTAGCCTCGTCCCATATCAGAGAAACAGCGTCAAGACCTGGAGCTACAACGGAAATGGCCTAATCCGGCAAACGGAGGAATTATGCATCTCTCATCAAGAGTTATATATTTGTGCCTTGGATATGGAGTCAGTGTAATTCTTTTTTATCCGTTTTAACACCTCGGTTAATTGCCTCTTCAGGTGACAAGAGGGCTGGCTCTTTTTTCGCATAAAGAATCAGCTTAGCGATTCAGCGCGGAAACGCTGCCAGCATTCTTGGGACCATTCCATGTAGGCATAATTTCTATACTCCTAGCGTGTTATTAATTTTATATAGATATAACTTGTACATTTTTGCTGTAAATAAAAACAAAAAAAAATAATCAATGGAACAAAAAACGGTTGCCTGTAAAGTCGGTTTTACGGGCAAAGGTTTTACGTGACAACGTCTTTTTAAATGTGATGGATTGGAGTGGGAGAGAGACGCAAGGCATTCGCCAGTCCGGCGGGACTCTCTTTCGTTCGGTGACTCATCGTAACAGACGTGAGCGGGCGATACAATTTTTCATGAGTGACTTCAAGCCGCAACCTAATTTAAGACGTTGTCACGTCAAAAACGCTGTACCTTTCTTATTTGTACCACAGGCGAATCATTTAATATTATAACTGGATTACATAATATAGATGCGAGCATATCACGTACAACATGTCACAACGGTGTTGGGTAAAAGTGTCCGGCAAAAGGGGGTAATGAGTTTTGCTAAGGTTAATAAAATTGATATATTTTTTGTTGTTCTCGAAATAATGAGTTCACCTTTTATGGGGAATGTCCCATCAAGATATACAATTTGAGTTAATAAATCTCATTTAAATTTCGAATGACTCTCTTGGAAGATCAAGATAGACAAAAAATATATATTTGTGTGTAAAAATGTATATTGTGCGCTCTTTAATTTATTATTTTCAATACGAGTTCTGTTTCATTGTAATTTAGTTCTTTTACCCATTACATGAGCTTTACTTTGCACTGAGTTCTGGAAAGCCCAAAAAGATATAGTTCTTTATTAAATTCATTGTAGTCTCGCACCAAGGATATGTCCACTACGACCTACAAACGCTGTTTTATCTTTAATATTTAAAATTAGTTAATCTTATATGTATATATATTTATCTCGGAAACAGCTTCAACGATTTTCCTGAAATTCAGCGCGTAGGGAGTTTTAAGAGAGAAAAATCAGTCCAACTAGCTTATAATTTAAAAAAATCGTTTTATCCCTGTTTTTGGGCATTAAAAAAATATAGAATTCAAAGCAAAAGAATTTTAGCTGTCAAGCGTAATACGATAGCCGATGGGTAATGGGCGGACCGAAAATATTCAAAACCCGGGTTCGAATCCCACAAGTCATCGACGCCTACTTTATTCTTTTATTTTTTTAAATATTTTTTTTATATCATTCAAAAAATACTATTATTATAAAGAGGGATAATTAATATGTATGTTTGTTTGTAAATTCTTTCACCATTGGAAAGCTGTATCCTTACTGAGCAACATGGGCTATATATTACGTAAATAATAGGGACCCGTAATACAAATGTAATAAAGTGTAAAAAATCAGTCATAAAAATCTGTCATCGCATCGCTGTGGAAACTTTTGATGATATATTTAAAGAAAATAAATCAATAATCCAACTTAGTAGACTTTCCACTGCCATGAGATTGGTATGTACACGCTTGAAACCGCGGGATATTAAGTAAGGTATAATTGTGCCAAATTTCTTTGTTATTGGTTTAACAGATTCGTCGTGAAAACGTAACAGACAGACAGGATTTCTCATTTATAGATATACAAAATCCAGATCACTTTCTAGGTACGAATACGTATTCTGTACTTTCAAAACGACGCAATATGTTACGTAAAAACGATATAAGCTCAAACTTTAGTATCTCCCAGCGAATGGGAAGACAAGCAGCTCTTGCTACGCACTGAATCCGAATTGCAAAATATACATTCTAGTGTATACCGAACGAGTGTAATCTCGGAGTTAAAACACATTCTAAAAACCAATCCTGACTGGCTCGTTGGCGTAGTGGGTAGTGACCTTGCCTTGAGCTCCACCAGCTTCAGGTTCGATGAATTTGTAGGTCTTCGAGCCTGCGTGTATATTTGTATTTAAGTATGTATTTAAATATTATATACGTATATATTCACCAGTTGTCTGTCAGCCATAACACAAGTATTAAGTTACTTACTTTGGGGACGGACGACCGTGTGTGTAAGTGTCCCATATATTAATCCTTGTGTCATTATGTCACATTTTTATTTGTCAGTACCTGGTTGACCAAGCCATGCTGGTAAATTTTAGCAAAAAAAAAACAATCGTCAAAAAAAAAATAATGGGGTAGGTGGGACTCGATTGTAAATATTTTAATTTCTCGCGACCACTTGTTTCCTGGATAAGCTACGCTGACTTGACATTTAACGGCAAAAATAATAAAATATATTCATGTTCAAGCTGTGATGGCCTAGCGGTGCGACCGTGTGAATCTCTAGAGACGATCATGGGTTCAAACCCGGGCAGACCAATGAGTTTTTCTATTAAAACTTATGTGTCTGATTGATAATTGCAATTATCACACGCTTTTCGGTGAAGGAAAACATCGTGAGGAAACCTGCATATCTCTAGAAAATCCTAGGGATATGTGTAACCTACCAATCCGCATTGGAGCAGCGTGGTAGGTCTTAGCTCCAATCCTTCTTTCCAAAAATGGAGAGAGGAGGCCTATGCCCAGCAGTGGGATAGTAACAGGCCGTTACTTACTTACTTTTATATTCAATGTAAATTTTAATATTTTTGAATGCCCAAAAACAGGGATAAAACGATTTTTTTTAAATAAAACCTAGCTAAATCGATTTTTGTCCTCGAAAACCTCTTTTTTCGAAATAAAACCTAGGTAGATCGATTTTCCTCGCCCAAAACCTCGTGCATGCCGAATTTCAAGAAAATCGTTGGAGCCGTTTCCGAGATTCCGAAAATATACATACATACAAGATTAACTCATTTAAATATTAAAGATATTTTGATAAGAGCAACCGCCGATTTTTTTCTAGTCGCCTGTTGTGGCACCTCGGTCCTTACCAAGGGTCCACAATAAGGGTGGTCTATTTCACTGAGCTGGAAATTACATGGCGGTTCAGCAGCATATCGGATACAAAGATTCCCATTGTTCCTTGGGAGATATCAAATAACAAATTACATAAAAAAGGTAATTTTAACACTTAAACCGCCGCCAAATTCGCAAGTTCATCTTGTACTATCTAATCTTTTTAGGAAGTTATTATATCCACGACCAAAAAGGTGATTGCAACACAGTTATTCTATTATTAAATAAGAGCAGACACTTTCAATTATCGGCATAGACAAAAGAGTGAGTCAATGATTACACCACTATGGTGCCTTATTGTTTTTGATTTTATTAGTTACTGGTTTGCGCTTGACTGTTATCTCACTGATTTTATTTTTAATAATAGGCTTTAATAATAAAGAAAAGAAAATCAATAAATTAACACCCGTGTAGAAAGACTAAAACCGTAATATAGTATTTTAATAACCATCATCATCTTCCTGCCCTTATCCCATTCTAAGTGGGGTTGGCACCGGCCGCCTGCCTGACATCAACTTACCATAGTTTTATTTTACGACACCTCGGTAAGAAAGAGCGTGGTCAATTCTACTTAACCGGATACCACTCGGTGGGTCAACTTACCTTAGTCGCCTTTTACGACACCTCGGTAAGAAAGAGGGTGGTCAATTCTACTCAGCTGTATACCACACGGCGGATCAACTTACCTTAGTCACCTTTTATGACACCTCGGTAAGAAATAAGGGTGGTACTATTCTATTCCGACGGCGTATAGTATTTTAATAACCATAAAAATGATTAAGGTATGTTAACCTTAAAAGCTAGACATATGTTCTCGCGGAATTTTATTTTAAATTTTTTGAGGGGAACAATTTTGTAATACATGATTTTTGAATCATTTTCACCGGTTACTCAGCGCACGCAAGGAAAGTTTTAAATTATGCATTTTCTTTAATATTTTTAATTGCTGCTCCTCTCCTCCTCGTATTCATCTTAGCGTGATGTTATATAATCTATAGTCCTCCTCGATAAATGGACTATCTAACACTGAAAGAATTTTTCAAATCGGTCTAGTAGTTCCTGAGATTAGCGTGTTAAAAAAATCAAACAAACTTCAGCTTTATATATTAACTTAGTAAAAAGGCACTGTAATTGTAAACTGTAAGGCATATATAAAGCAAAACATAGCATAACAGTAACACAGAATATAATCTTAGTATTTTAGCATCCGCAAATCGAATCTGTCTGTATGTATTGCATAATGATCGATTGCAAGCATAGAAAGGGCTATATTTCATTACAATAATCGAGAGTTAGGTAACATTTTAAGTGTTAGATATTGATTGTCTTAACGCAATAAGTGCAAGTAATTACTATTATGTTCGTGGAGCCTATCCTCCTGATGATGCTTCGGTTTCGGGGCGAAACGATCGTAGAGGTTGTGGTAGTGAGTGTGTGTAGTGCTTTGTATGGAGTATTGGTGTTGGCGGCATCTTGTGATACGTGTGGCGGCTCACACTTACATTTACACACATACAGTTAGCATTGCATGTATGTACAAACGCGGATTACAGCAAGATAATTTTATTGTAACTTCCGCAAGTAATTATTATTATAGCAACAAATTATATGAATTACTAGCTTTTACTCGCAACTTCCTTTGCATGAGCTGTTGTCTCGTGATAGTGTGATAATGGCGCTTTACAATGTCATCCTATACCTGTAGAATTAACAGGATTTCTAAGTTATTCCGGTGTATAAGGAATAAATGTGCCAAAATTCATCGATATTGGTTCAGTAGATTCGTCGTGAAAGAGTAATAAACATACATCCAAACTTTGCATTTATAATACTAGCTTTAACCCGCGACTTCGTTCGCGTGATCTTGTCGCGTAATAGGTCGATAATAAATAGCCCTTTTAAGTGTCATCCTATTCCTGTAATATTAACAAGATTTGTATAGCCTATATTATTCTGCTGTATATGTGGAATAATTGTGCCAAATTTCATCGATGTTGATTCAGTGGATTCGCCGTGAAAGAGTAACAAACATACATCCATACTCACAAACTTTTGCATTCTTAATATTAGTAGTACAAGTCAGAGCGATTCCGCCGTGTGTTATAAGTTTGTAAAAGGTGACTAACGTAAATTGACTTCAGGCCGGTGAGTGCTGAATTTGCTGCATACGCTCGCAGACGGCCCAGCATTGCAGAGCTCGTGGCGCAGGTGGGGCACTATCTCTCCTTGACCATCGTAATTCATGCTATGGCGGACGGGGAGAGATCGTGGGCAGCGATGGCCTCCTTCTGCGAGGACGTAATCTCGCGGAAGGAGGCGGCGGGGCGGATCCGGGATGTCGAGGCCTTGGATCCGATCCGCCGCAGGCGAGCGGGGCGCAGGCTACTCGCCGAAACCCGTCGTATACCAACCACCCTAACTCTGAGGGTCTAGAACGGGGTTTATCGGACGCCCATCTGAAAAGGTCCCCGAGGCGGTCGATGCATCTAGTGCTCCCGATGCATTAGCGGAGGGAGGGGCAACATTTAGAGAGACCACGACCCAGTGATGGCGCACTCTGGGTTTGAGAGTGCTGCTGGCGGGGATGGGGGCAATGTGTCCAACGGTACCCTGCCCCCGCCACCAGCAGCGTGGTGGAGCACTATCAGGTTTTAAGTCGGTGCGAGGCCGACATACCGACGTCCCCGTCGGGCGGTGATGACCCATAATGGTTCCTGACATAAAAAAAATGTTGATTCAGGCAGACGGAGAATGATGTTTTATATTTGTGGGTTAGTTTATCCTCAAAGAGACAAGTTGTAATGCTTAATCTCAAAGCTACTAGTAACTGATAACAGCTTATCATCTTGCCCAATCATATAACATTATTTTCAAAGCCAACCAATGATTCTATCCTTAAAATGCCAAATACCTTTATCCAACAATCGCTGCGTATAACGTAATCTAAAACCTTTAATACACAGAAGCTATTTCCTAATCCCACATAAACGTTCACTGTAACGAGCTAAAATGCATGTTAAAACAATTGCCCCACATTTTTATATTACACAGTAATGAAGACATCCGAAATAATCTTTTCGTAACCCACCATCACTATAAACACCGATCACTTATTTAAAATGACAAGCGCAACAGATTTAATCGTAAGCAATAAGTTCGATGTAATAAATTTTACGTCTCGTTAGGTAATTTATTGAATTAGGCGTTACTTTCTGAATATCCATAAGACAAATGTAATGTACAAAATTACAAAAAAAAATTAAATAATTTATAGAATTAGGTAATACTTTGTGACGACCCATAGACAAGGTGGAAAGAAGTAGTGCTAAAAGATAAAAGTGTATGCAAAGTTACCGATGAAGATGTCCATGATCGAGCGAAGTGGAGGAGAATAATAAGAAAGGCTGACCCCACCACCATGTGGGATACATAGCCGGAGAGAGAGAGGCGTTACTTTCTGAATATCCATAAGACAAATGTAATGCACAAAATTACTAAAATTCAATTTTTAAATAATTTATAGAAATAGGCATTACTTAGTGAATATCCATTATACAAAACTAAGGATACAAAACAAAATCGCATAGCTTTGCGATTTTGTCGTGGAGTCTATCTCCTGACGATGCTTCGGTTATGGGGCGAAACAATTGTTGAGATTGTGGTGGTGAATGTGTGCAGTGCTTGTGTATTGTTGTGTTATCGGTTAGGTTTTATTAAAAAAAATCGTTTTATCCCTGTTTTTGGGCATTAAAAAAATACTAAAATTTACATTGAATATATATAACACTATTATTGTTGTCGTTAATTGTCAAGTCAGTGTAGTTTATTCGGGGAACGGGCGGCGGAAAAAATATATTGATTTACAATCCTGAGGGAACAAGAAATGATACATTTCATACATTTGGGTATTTTAATACTTTAATTGATGCGAACAAAGTAGCGAGTATAGCAAGGTTTAATCTGTGATGCGTCAACCGAGATCGTATTTAAACAACTGTACATATTTATCTTATATAAGTTTGATCGGTGAACGTTTGCGGGTCAAACACTCGTCAGGTTATGACGTATTGAAAGTTCATGTATTCGTTTCCATTATACAATAAATTAGGTTCAAATTTTCGTGTTGCTATTATTGAAAATATCGCTTTAAAAATCGGTTGCCATAATTGTTGCTGGGTAATAGTCAAATATTAGTATGTTCCAGTTTAAAAAAATAAGGTTAAAAATAGTTTTTAGGATATCAAACTAAAAGTGAAAAATACTCCTCAATGTAGATTAAATAATGAATTTTGGAAATTAGGGTGGTCTATTCTACTCAGCCGGATACCACACGGCGGGTCAACTTACCTTACCTTTTTACGACACCTCGGTAAGAACTGAGGGTGGTCTATTCTACTCAGCCAGATACCACCAGGTGGATGAACTTACCTTAGTCGCTCTTTACGACACCTCGGTAAGAAATGAGGGTGGTCTATTCTACTCAGCCGCTAAATGAGAGTATTTTATTAATTTGATATGACCGAAGTCGCGCGTTTTCCCACTATCCTACTAAAATTATAAATGCGTAAGTTTGTGAGTATGGATGTATGTTTGTTACTGTTTCACGGCGAATCCGCTGAACCTATTGTGATGAAATTTGGCGCAATTATTCGTTATACACCGGATTAATATATAGGCCATAGAAATCTTGTTAATTCTAAAGGAATAGGATGATATTGAAAACCACCATCTATTAACAATCACCACGCGACAACAGTCCACGCAAACGAAGTTGTGAGTAAAAGCTAGTCTATATCTATACTTATAATAAAACAAAGTCCCCAAAAGCTGTCAGTCTGTTCCGGAAGGTTTACGTTAATAGTACATTACAGTTCTGTGTTTTTTGTGTTGAAGAGGTCAAGCAGTTGTAAGCTCGCCTGCTGGGTGGGAGCTTTAGTCACGTGCACCGCGTAATTCAGCAGAGATACAATAAAGTAACGTACCAAAGAATTGTAGATCTACAAAAAAAACCACAAAAAAGTCAGCGACAGCATGTGTCTATCTCTTATAGTTAACTCACAATGACTACTTTTATGTCTTTTGTGTGACAACCGCCGAGTTGTATCCGGCTGAATAGAATGGTACCAACCTCATTTCTTACCGAGGTGTCGTATAAGACGACTATGGTAAATTGACCCGCCGTGTGGTATCCGGTTAAGTAGAATAGACCACCCTCTTTCTTACCGAAGTGTTGTAAAATACAACTCAGGTAACTTAATGTCAGGCAGGCGGCCGGTCGAAAAATATGTCGCCAAATCATGTGACAACATGCTTAAAACATGTTGTGCCAACCCCACTTAGAGTGGGATAAGGGCAGCAAGATGATGCAGCATTTGGCAAACTTCGTCGAGTCTTCACGTCCGAGATTCCGCAATGCCTGAAGACCAAAGTCTTCGACCAATGCGTCCTACCTGTGCTAACTTATGGCGCCGAGACGTGGACACTGACGGCGGGACTAGTCCACAAGTTTAAAGTCGCTCAGCGTGCCATGGAGCGAGCTATGCTCGGAGTGTCTCTCAAGGATAAAATCAGGAATGAGATTATGCGCGAGAGAACCAGAGTAACCGACATAGCTAGCAGAATATGCAAGCTGAAGTGGCAGTGGGCCGGTCACGTCTGTCGCAGGACTGATGGCCGTTGGAGCAAAAGAGTCCTGGAGTGGAGACCGCGTCTTGGCAAACGCAGTGTAGGGCGCCCACCGTCTCGCTGGACCGACGATATCCGGAAGGTTTTCGGGGCCAGGTGGATGCGCATTGCGGAGAACCGGGATGTCTGGCGCAGACATGGGGAGGCCTATGTCCAGCAGTGGACTGCGAAAGGCTGATGGATGGATGGATGGATGGATGATGACAATGTATTTTGTGTCACACTGTTTTCTACGAAGCAGCAGGCACAGTTTGAAATATTCGTGAGAGAATGGACACGCTCCCAACACGGGTGCGAGTGACTGGGCTCTTAAACCTTTCTCCTACTGTGTAATGTATGTACATTACTCGACATGTGTGCACGTGTACACACAGGTGTAATACAGATGAATGTAAGTTATTAGAGCGAGGATGAACGTATTTATTACAGAGTAGCATACGTTAACTTGTTAAATAATAACAAATCTTTAATATTTAAATGAGTTAATCTTGTTTAATAATGCTAAATAACGCTTTTCAATTTCATCCCATTCCTGTAGAATTCAAAATATTATTTATTGAATTAATCTTGTAAACAAGTGCTTTTGAATCGTCAACTCTAATGCTGGTTCGGAAAGCTGTTCCTACCGAGAAGAGCCAGCAAGAAACTCGGCGGTTGCTCTTTTCAAAATATAATTCTTATAACTAGTTACATTTTGTTATTACTGTTTCGTGCAGGGTCGGAGAGTAGCCATATCCACGAATTCTTATCATCTATATAATCTTCAAGAGTATAGCAGTCTTTCTGTATCAGCCTCTTTTTAAGTGTTTTAAACTGCTGTAACGGCAAAGCTAAAATTGATTATATAACAAGTTGACATATATATTACCATGCTGTGACAGCCCAGCGGTGTCACCGAGCGACTCTTTAAAGGAGGTCACAGGTTCAAACCCGTGCAGACACCAATGAGTTTTTCTGTTAAAACTTAGTGTCTAACTGATAATTTCAATTTATCACACGCTTTTCGGTGAAGGAAAACATCGTGAGGAAACCTGCATATCTCTAGAGAATTCTGGAGATATGTGTAACCTACCAATCTGAATCTAATCTAATCAAAACCTACCTATTCCCAGCAGGAGACTACCAGGCCGCTACTTACTTTTTTATAAGTCGAGAGCTTACAACTTCTCAGGTAATAAGCGGTTACATAAGTAAGCTAATTTAAGAAGCATAGGTAGAGACTCAACAGTTTTTCTGATTATGAATGGATTCTACAAATCATCTCAGTTAGTCCGCGATGACATGAAATGACATCGGGTCATGCCATTGACCTGACATTGAACAATAATAGCGTCTCGCACTTGAGGACGGCTCGTTTGTTCTGTACAGACTAATGCATGTTTTCAGAGCTTTTTCATTTTATAACGCGTGCTTACATAAATTTAAACCATCTTATTTTATTTATTTATTTGTTTTTATACATATATTTAGAAAAGAGAAAGAAAAAGTAAAAAAGCACATGTATAAAGGCGGACTTATCCCTAAAGGTAGCTGTGGCAGCCCAGCGGTATCACCGTTCGAGAAGGTCTAAGGTTCAAACCCCGGGCAGGCACCAATGAGTTTTCTAGTAAAACTTATGTGTCTAATTGATAATTGCAATTTATCACACGCTTTTCGGTGAAGGAAAACATCGTGAGGAAACCTGCATATCTCTAGAGAATTCTGGGGATATGTGTAACCTACCAATCCGCATTGGAGCAGCGTGGTAGGTCTTAGCTCCAATCCTTCTCTCCAATAACGGAGAGAAGAGGCCTATGCCCAGCAGTGGGATAGTAACAGGCCGTTACTTACTTATCCCTAAAGGGGATCTCTTACAGCCAATCTTTGAGTAAGAAGGAAAAGGACAAGAATTGAAGAAGAAAGAGAATACGGGGATAGAGAAAAAGAAAAAGTTTATATAAATTTAACTATTAATTCTATTAATTAATTTTGGTAAAATAAATACATGATAATGCTACTAATATATAATTACTAAAAGTAAAGTAACATCATCCTCCTGCCCTTATTGGGTCCGCATACTATAAACATGTTGGCACATGATTTGGCTACGTATTTTACGACCGGCGTAACGTAACAACTCAGTAAGAAATGAGGGTGGTCTATTGTACTCAACCGGATACCACACGGCGGGACAACTTACCTTAGTCGCCTTTTACGACACCTCAGTAAGATAGAAGCTGGACTATTCTACTCAGCCGGATACCACACGTTGGGTAAACTTACCTTAGTCACCTTTTACGACACCTCAGTAAGAAAGAAGCTGGTCTATTCTACTCAACCGGATACCACACGGCGGGTAAACTTACCTTAGTCACCTTTTACGACACCTCAGTAAGAAAGAAGCTGGTCTATTCTACTCAGCCGGATACCACACGGCGGGTAAACTTACCTTAGTCGCCTTTTACGACACCTCAGTAAGATAGAAGCTGGCCTATTCTACTCAGCCGGATACCACACGGCAGGTAAACTTACCTTAGTCACCTTTTATGACACCTCAATAAGAAATAAGAGTGGTCTATTCTACTCAGCCGGATACCACACGGCAGGTTGACTTACCTTAGTCACATTTTACGACACCTCAGTTCTTAATGAGGGTGGTCTATTCATTTTCAGCCGGATACCACACGGCGTTAAGGGGTATATTTGTTAATTCTATTCAGCCGGATATGGCTTTAAGGGATATATTTTTATGAAGTTTACATTACATTGATTCAACCGGAAATCGAGCCCGTGACCTTTGATCGATTGTGTATTTGGCAGACGGGCCGTCGTCAAGGTTGACGTCGCCAAGCACGTTTTTCGGAGTTCATCGCTCCGGCCCGGTAGGCCAATGTCACTTTGTCATCTGACATACTGACATAAGGTCATAGTGTATTATTAACATAAATGTAATCAACTCAAATGTGACTGGCCCGTTGACGCAGTGGGTAGTGATGGTGCCTTCAGGATCCCGAGTTCGATTCCCGTCACAACGTTCGATTGCCGAACATTTTCTATAAATGAATTATTGGTCTTTGAGCCTGGGTGTATATCTGTATTTAAGTATGTATTTAAAAATATATAAGTATATATTCACCAGTTTTCTGTCTATCATAATACAAGTATTAAGTTACTTACTTTGGGGACGGACGACCGTGTGTGTGTCTCATATATTTAAAAAAAATACCCGCAGTAATGTATTATTTTTTGTATCTGAAAAATAAATAGCAAAACTTTGTTCTTTATGTTAATTCGGCATATCCATCGTGCGCTTTTCAGCTGAATAGAAAAAACCACCCTCATTTCTTACCGAGGTGTCGTAAAAAGTGTCTAAGGTAAGTCGATCCGATGTGTGGTATCTGGCTGAGTACAATAGACTACCCTCATTTCTTACCATGTGTCATAAAAGGCGATTCAAGTAAGTCGACACCCTGTGTTGTATCCGGGTGAGTAGAATACACCACCCTCGTTTCTTACCGAGATGTCGTAAATGGTGACTAAGGTAAGTCGATCCGCTGTGTAGAAAGACCACCCTCATTTCTTACCGAAGTGTCGTAAAAAACGACTAAGGTAAGTCAATCCGCTGTGTTGTATCGGGTTGAATAGAATAGACCACCCTCATTTCTTACCGAGATGTCCTAAAAGGTGACTAAGGTAAGTCGATACGCTGTGTTGTATCCGGGTGAGTAGAATACACCACCCTCGTTTCTTACCAAGATGTCGTAAATGGTGACTAAGGTAAGTCCATCCGCTCTGTTGTGTCCGGCTGAGTAGAATAGACCACCCTCATTTCTTACCGAGGTGTCATAAAAGGCGACTAAGGTAAGTCGATCCGCTGTGTTGTATCCGGCTGAGTAGAATAGATCACTCTCATTTCTTACCAAGGTTTCGTAAAAGGCGACTATGGTAAATCAATCCGCTGTGTGGTATCCGGCTGAATAGAATAGGCCACCCTTATTTCTTACGGAGGTGTCGTATAGGCGATTGAGGTAAATTGACGTCAGCAAGCAGGCAGCCGGCAGGCGGCCGGTCGTATACGTAGCCAAATCATGTGACAAAATGTTTATAACATATTGTGCTGCCCCACTTAGAGTGTGATAAGGTGGATGATGGTAAAAATATATCCCCGGTATAAGGCATAAATGTGCTAAATTTCATCGATATTGGTTCAGCAGATGCATTGCGAAAGAATAACAAACATCCATTCTCACAAACTATCGCATTTATAATACTAGCTTTCACCCGCATTCGTTCGCTTGAACTGTTGTAGCATGAAAGTGTGAAAATAGATGGCGCTTTTCAATGTCATCCCATTCCTGTAGAATTAACAGGATTTCTATAGCCCCCCCCCCCTGTTCTGTTACCCCGGTGTCAAATTTCATCGATATTGGTTCAGCAGATCCGCCGTGAAAGAATAACAAACACGTCCATACTCACAAACTTTTGCATTAATAATATTAGTAGGTTAGGATGGGGAAAGACCATGTCGTAAAGTGTGTGGAAAATATGACCTTGTGATATTTAACTGTCCGTTACAATAATTATATGTAAACATTATATGTAGTAATAGAAGTTATCACATTTAAATACAATAGAAATTATCATGGGGAATCACTTTGACCACCTACCAAGGCGGCGTTACATTATTCTCGATTGCTAACGTGTTATTACGTCAATTTAGTTTTGCGAAAGAATTTAGGTCAACATCATATGATAGTCATTTTATAGCATACTAGTTGTCCGACCACGAGTGGTTGTGGCTCATTCTAGTTTCGAATACGCCCTTCTTCTTCATCTTTCTGCCCTTATCCCAATCTAAGTGGGGTCGGCACAAAATGCTATAAACGTGCTGTCACATGATTTGGCTGCGTATTTTACGACCGGCCGCCTGCCTGACGTCAACTTATCTTAGTCGTATTTTACGATACCTCGATGAGAAAGAGAGTGGTCTATTCTATTTAACCGGATACCACACGGTGAGTCAACTTACCTTAGTCGCCTTTTACGACACCTCGGTAAAAATGAGGGCTGTCTATTCTACTCAACCGGATACCACACGGCGAGTTGACTTACTTTAGTCGCCTTTTACGACACCTCGGTAAGAAAAGAGGGTGGTACTATTCTATTCAGCCGGATACCACACGGCGGACCCTTCTTCTTCTTCAATCTATGGATATCTATTTTTATGGAATAGGAGAGCAAACGAGCATGCGGTGTACCTCAAGTGATCACCGCCACCCACGAGCTCTCGCAGAGTGTGTTGCTGTCCTTTAAAAAGGTGGAAAATACGCTTTTTGAAGGTACTTATATTGGCGGAAACACCGCCAAAGGGAGACTGAGATGCCGTTACATAAAATAGTGGTGCGCGGAATGAATTTGTAAACCGCACTGTGGTGGATCGCCACGCATCCAGATGGTGAGGATGATATTTTAATCTGTGACGTACAGTGCGGTTGTGAAATTTAACAGCAGGAAGCAGGTCATGTAGTTCAATGGAACACTCTCCGTTAAAGATGCGTTAGAGAACGCAGTGATGACACGTTTCTACGCATCGCTAAAGAGTCCAGCTATTTGCTAATCACCTTGTCCCCAATAATACGAGCAGCTTTACGCTGCATGCGATCAAATGGTTTGAGTTGGTACTGGTGTGCACCAGCCCAGAGATGAGAACAGTACTCCATGTGAGGCCGGACTTGTGCTTTATACACCGCAAGTCTATGTACTGCCGGCTTGAAGTACTGTCTCGCTCTATGGATAACACCCATTTTCTACTGCTGGTTTTTTTTAGGGGTCTCTAAGATTGCCTATCATACTAATTTATATGCCTTAACGGATCGAATTACCTTGACTGGCTTTTACGATACATCGATAAGAAAGAGGGCTGTCTATTCTACTCAACCGGATACCACTCTGCGGACTCGCCTTAGTCGCCTCTTACGACACCTCGGTAAAAATGAGGGTGGTCTATTCTACTCAGCCAGACACACGGAAATTGGACTATGGATAAGTGTAAATGTTGAAATACACATTACGGAACATAATACCCTTCGACTTCGACTTCGACCCTATACAAGATAGAAACAATTAAATGTAACTAGCATTAAGAATTGTATTTTTTAAAAAGAGCAACCGCCGAGTTTCTTGCTGGCTCTTCTCGGTGGGAACAGCTTTCCGAACCAGCAGTAGAGTTGACGATTCAAAAGCACTTGTTTACAATTTTATTTGAATAAAGAATATTTTGAATTTGAATTTGAATTTAATAGCATAATAAAACAAACACAAAAAATAGCACATAGGTACACTCAGACACACATAGTTTTATTGCCGTACGTTATTGTAATTATCATTTTAACGTATCATAATTTTTTACATCAATCTTAGCACGGGAGATATGTGTAAGAGGTTATTGCAGAATTATAACTTTCGGCCATCCAGCCCATTCTCCAGGGCTGGGTCGCCAGGAGGCATGGGGTCCTCACCTTCCGCCTGACACAGGTGCTTTCCGGACATGGTTGTTTCGGGTGGTATCTGTGGAGGGTGGCCCAGCGCGAGGCGACTGGTGAGTGCCACGAGTGTGGCGCCGACTTTGACACGGCGCTGCACACACTCGCAGACTGTCCAGCTTGGGCGGTTCAGCGGGCAGAACTCATGGCACAGGTGGGGCACGATCTCTCCCTGCCCACTGTGGTTCGCGCCATGGTGGACAGGGAGCGATCGTGGGCAGCGATGGCCTCCTTCTGCGAGGACGTTATCTCGTGGAAGGAGGCGGCGGGGCGGAACCGGGAAGTCGAGTCCTTGGATCCAATCCGCCGCAGGCGAGCGGGGCGCAGGCGACTCGCCGAAGTCCGTCGCATGCCGCCCTAACGGGGACCTCCGAGCGATCCGAACGGGGTTTATCGGACGCTCGCTGGAGTTAGGTCCCCGAGGCGTTCGATGCATCTGGTGCTCCCGATGCATCGTCCAGCGGAGGGAGGGGCCACTTTCAGAAGGCCCCGACCCGGAGGTGGCGCACTCTGGGCTACAGAGTTGCTGCTGGCGGGGATGGGGGGCAATGTCTTCATAGGTACCCTATCCCCGCCACCAGCAGCGTAGTGGAGCACACAGGTTATTTTAGTCGGTGCGAGTCCGACATAACCGCCGTCTGTCCCCGTCGGGCGGCGGTACCCATAAGGGGTTTTTTCCTGTTAAAAAAAAAAAAAAAAAAGAAAAGAATTATAACTTATGCGTCATAATATTAGGAGTGGGGAATGTGAAAATAGACACAGCAACGCGTGACCTATTCTCCTAGTTAATATATATAGATAATGTTTCAAGTATTCTTTTTGTTACGTACATCTTATCGCGAGATATGAATAGGTTTACATTTTAATCTCGCGATTTAACGAGTAATAGACTTATGTCATACTGTTATGTATTTATAACGTCGGATATATAAAATCTTGTAGCTTCCTGACGTCTTGCTAATAGTTGGAGAAGATTATGCTGGTGCTTGCTGGTTTTATTGACATACTCTTAAAGCATCCCTCCGATAGTCTCCGCAGAACCTCAGCTCACTAAAATCTTATCTATTATATAGCTTGACCACAATGTTATGTTCCCGTTCCTGAAGGAAAAACGCTATTTTTTTATTTTATGTTAACGTGGTATGTAAGTTCTAATTGAACCGAATTTCATCAATATTGTACCAAATTGCATAAATATCGTACCGCATTTCATCAATGGTGTACCAGTTTTCATAAATATTAAACCAGATTTCATCAATATTGTACTTAATTTTATCGATTTCGTACCAGATTTCTTCAATATTATAAGGAATTTCATCAATATTGTACTGGATTTCATCAATGTTGTACCGAATTTTATATATTTATTTACTAATATTGTGCCGAATTTTATTAATATTGTGGCAAATTTTATCAATAATCTACTGAATTTTATCAATATTGTAAGGAATTTCATAAATATTACACCGGATTTCATCAATATTGTACCGAATTTCTTCGTCATTAGACCGGATTTCATCAGCGGTTTGATCGTGAAAACGGACTGACATTCTTGCATTTTTGATATTAGTATGGGTTATTGATGGCGTCGCAATTAATACTTTCAATGAACGAATAGTAAATAAATAAAGAAATGTATGGGACAGTTATACACAAAGCCGTAAGTCCCCAAAGTAAATTAATGTCATGGGTTGTTACCCATAAATAGTGATCAAAATACTATATTACAGTTGTAATCTTTCCACGCGGACGGAGCCGCTGGTGATTGCTAGTGTATTATATTTTAGCAACTTGTCTAAAGACAAATCTAAAGCTTCCGCCGGATTTGTATTGTGGAAGTGTAAACCCATTCCCACGAACGATTATATATTTTTCGTGTAAAGATAAATATTTTTCTCACTAAATATATTTTGCTGTATTGTCATTGTTTTTGATCTTTAAGATCTTTTTTTATTTTGGAACCATGATCTACAATCAAGGTAATGGTAATGATATAAATGTGAAAAATCCCATAAAAAATTAAAAATTAAGTAAATATTTAGATACATAAAGTAATAAAAATATTATTTTGCTGTAATCCGCGATAAAAATTTTGAATTTTTAGCGCTGATTGTAGCAAAATAAATCTAGATTTAAAATTTTATGATAAAATTAATTTAATATATTTTATTATCTACTAACAATCGCCAGTGGCTCCGCCCGTGTGGAAAGATTAAAAGATTAAAACCGTAATATTTATAGTCTTTTGATAGCTATAAAAATGATTAATGTGGGTTAACCTTAAAAGCTATACATATGCTTTCGCGGACTTTTATTTACAGCTTTTAGAGGGGAACAATTTTGTAATACATGATTTTTAAATAACTATTACCGTTTACTGAGCGCACGCAGGAAAGCTTTAAACTATTCCGTTTTCGTACTATTTTTTATTGCTGTTCCTCTCCTATTCATCTTAGCGTGATGTTATATAGCCTATAGCCTTCCCGAATAAATGGACTACACTGAAAGAAATTCTCAAATAGGTCCAGTACTTCCTGAGATTAGCGCGTTCAAACAAACAATCAATCAATCAAACAAACAAACTCTTCAGCTGTATATATTAGTATAGATTGAAGGGAGAAAGGGTTCAAACTCCCGGTAATTAGGATAACAGAAAACCGTCTCAAGAAACACTGCCTTCTTTATCCTGCCCTAGATCCAACAACTAATCGAGAACCTCTTGAGATGTTGGTCGAGGCTCTTCGCTAGTGGACCGTTTACCGACACAACAATAGGAACAATTATTGTCGAGTTAACATTCTACATGGTCGTTATCTCATGAGCTATATATATATATATATAGGTTGAGGTACCTAAATAAATGTAAACAAACAAAATCATATGATTCAAGTGTGCCAAATATTTTATTGCAATAATATGATCTACAAATAAAAAAATTGAATTGATAAAAATGTATATGTTAAAAAAATTATGATATATTTATTTTATAAAATTTAATATATAAATATTTAGTATCAAAAGCATAAAAATTTTATAAAATATATTCATAAGATGCAGATTAAAACAAATTAAACTACTTTAATATGCTATTCTGGCAATAGTTATTATATTATTATATTATCTGATGTACCATAATATCAATCTTTTTAAAGTCACTTTGATAATGTAGTATTATAGTATATTTAATATTTTCCATTCATCATCTTCCTGCCCTTATCCCACTCTAAGTGGGTTCGGCGCAACATGTTATAAACATGCTGTCACATGATTTGGCTGCGGTTTTACGACCGGCCGCCTGCCTGACGTCAACTTACCCTGTCGTATTTAACGACACCTCGGTAAGAAAGAGGGTGGTCTACTTTACTAAACCGGATACCACACGGCGGTTCGACTTACCTTACGGCGTATTTAATATTTTCCATTGTTTTGCAGAAAAGGTTTAAAATACCTGTGTGTTTGTCATCTCACATGTAAAACAAAGGTTAAAGTAGACAGACTACAATAATTACATTAAATAATATCTTTTCTTTAATATTTTAATGAGTTAATCATGTATTCGACTGGCCCGTTGGCGCAGTGGGTAGTGACTCTGCCGTCAGCTCCACGGATCGCGGGTTCGATTCCCGCCGATTCATCATGCCATAATAAAATGGCGCAAATATTAATAAATAAAATAAATAAATAAATAAATATATGGGACACTTACACACACGGTCGTCCGTCCCCAAAGTAAGAAACTGAATACTTGTGTTATGGTTGACAGACAACTGGTGAATATATACTTATATATTTTTTAAATACATACTTAAATACAAATATACACCCAGGCTCAAAGGCCAACAAATTCATTTATAGAAAATGTTGGCCCTCGGCGGGAATCGAACCCGCGACCCGCGGAGCTGAAGGCAGGGTCACTACCCACTACGCCAACGGGCCAGTCGATTAATAATAATTTTAAATGCTTTGATAAATAAATAAGAATAATATTAAGGGTTATGTAATGTGTTGTAATCTGCTTACTAAAAATAACCTTTTTTTGTCATGTGTACTGTTAAGTACCTTAACCGACGGAGTATAGGTCAAAATATTAGCAAAATAATATTATTACTTTTTTAATAATTAATAAAGTAAGCGATGCATATTAAATCGGACTAATATAGTAGTGGCCTGTTACTATCCCACTGCTGAGAATAGGCCTCCTCTCTCCATTTTTGGAGAGAAGGTTTGGAGCTAAGACCTACCACGTTGCTCCAACGCGGATTGGTAGGTTACACATATCTCCAGAATTCTCTAGAGCTATGCAGGTTTCCTCTCGATATTTTCCTTCATCGAAAAGCGTGTGATAAATTGTAATTATCAATTAGACACATCAGTTTTAACAGAAAAACTCATTGGTGTCTTGCCCGGGTTAGAACTCGTGACCTCCTCGAAAGAGTCGCACGGTGTTACCGCTGGGCTACCACAGCTTGTAATCGGACTAATGTAAATGTAAAAATCAATAACCCTCTAGATAATGTCCTTAGTTAACTCGATAGGTTTATTATATTTTATTCGAACCTTGGCATACATTCTAAGATAATTAGGCTAACAGTAATAAATTCACTTTCGGAACTTTGCGCAAGACAACACGTTCGCAAGAGTCAGGTAAACGGATGAGTTATTATTTTATTGCTATCTCGGTTTATCTCACATGACGAAAAAGCACCTATAATTTGTTTTATAGCATTATACTTTAACTCCACTCATCTTTTTTATACTTTTTCAAAGAGTTTATTCAACTTGATGTGCATGTATCTTGCAAGTTAAATGTAACTCACTTCCCGGTGTCCGATTGGGCTGACATTTTACATACTGGTCCAGTCCCGATGATATGATGATATGTTTGCGCTTAGCATGGCCTGATTCTGCTGAAGGGATGGTCTTCAGACGAGGGAACTATTCATGGGATGGACATCTCATGAACATCACTCATCTTTCCAACCTGCCATCACAGCACCTTAACAAACTGATGGTGCCGGTTAGTCACTTATTGTCTTCGATTCATTGTCAGTTACGGCTGTGAAGCTCTTAAACATTTAGATTTAAAATCTGTATTGATTCGTTCTACTGAGTCATTTAAATAAACCATTATTTATTTAAGTGGTTATCTGTTGTGATTTAATTGTAATTATTTTATCTTTACAAATTTATATGTATCTTTAATATTTAATAATAATAAATAAAGAGATGACCGCCATGTGGAATGTTGACTCAACAATATTTGTACCTATTGTTGTGTCGGTTAACGGTCTGATTGCGAAGAGCCTCGACCAACATCTTCAGAGGCTTTCGCTTAACAGTTGGATCAAGTGTCGGATGCAGAAGGCAGTGCTTGCTTGAAACGGCGCGCATTGTGAGGAAGTGCCTCACTTTGGATCCCTAGCCACCGGCAACTCGGGATATTCCCCCGTTCCCGGCGGATGACAATTTTTTCTATTTTTAAATGTTTTTTACTATTTTTTTTTAATTAGTAATATTTAAAAATGTAAAAAGTTAGGTTTAAGAATAATAAATAATAATAAATAATATACACAATATATTTATTGACTATTAAAGCTAACTAAATAACTAATAAATAAATAATTAGTAAGTATTACTCATTTATGTAACTTTATTTACTCTTATATCGCATCGTAGGGCATTTAGTGATAAGGCCGACTATAGACATTTTATTTTTAATTATTTGTTTCTTTTGTATGTAATAAAGATTTTCTTCTCTTCTCCGTTTATCTGTTAAGGTTAAGTAAAAATGATTTCCGATTGTATTAATGAATTTTTAGTAACAAGAAGAACAAAAACCATGTTAAAATTTAACCAATCCTTTATTTAATTAACCAGGAATCGAATCTATAGAACGGCGTTTGAAACTACTGTACGTACGAGGTCTTTTTTATTATGTAGTGCTGTATGTATATACAGAGGTCTTATCAATATTAAAAGTATGTATAATAAGCGAATAGGAAAAAAAAGAGATTGTAATATTGCACAATAATCGAACCGGTCACCCACATAGCCAATGCCAAGCCTGTTACTTAGTTAATGGCACACATAACATCGACTTGTACTTAATTACTTTAACTTAAATGTTAAAGTAACGTAATCGCAATCCCCGAGGTGGTAGATGCATCTGTTGCTCCCGATGCATCGTCTATCGGAGGGTGGGGGGACTTTTAGAGAGGTTCCGACTTCAAGGTGGGGCACTCTGGGGTTCAGAGTTGCTGCTGGCGGGGATGGGGGTAATGTGTCTAACGGTACCCTGTCTCCGCCACGGGGTATTTTCCTGACACAAAATAGGTAATCATCGCATCAGGAGGATTCTTATCAGGAGAACACATTATACAATCATCATCCTCCTGCCCTTATCCCACTCTAAGTGGGGTTGGCCCACCGACCGATCGCCGAAAAAACCTGACAGTGCTCATGATGCTACTGATGACGAGGACAGGGTAACGTGCACATGGAGTACCTCCAGGTTGGACTCTAGCTAAACATCATTATACACCTTTAACCATCACACGCCTTTCTTATAAAGAGAAGCCCTTCTTGCAATCTCACCTATTAAAAACCTTACAGTGCTTCAGCAAACTACTGATAGCTAGAACTGGTTAACGTGCATAAACTCCATCTCGGCATCATCTCTGTATCCCAGAGAGTGCCTCTAGGTCGGACCTTGTCTAAACATCATCGTACACCTTTAATTATCATACGCCTTTCTTATCAAGAGAAGCCCTTCTTGCAATCTCACCTATTAACCTGACTCCACCATGCTACTGATGGCAAGGACTGGTCAACGTGCACATCAACCCTATCTCCGCAGCATCTCTCTACCATGCAGAACGTCACCTCTACGTCGGGTATCTCTAAACATCATACGTCTTTAACCATCATACGCCTTTCTTATCAGGACTACCCCTTCTCACACTGCCACCGATGCAAATCCTGACAGTACTGCAGTAAGCTACTGGTAGCAGAGACAAGGTATTGTGCACATTGCCCCTATCCTTGTGAGGAGCAGCTTTGTACCTCGGAGAATGTTTCCAGGTCAGAATGTCTAAACATCATCATAAATCTTTCTCACCACCGACGAAAAACCTAACAGTGCTACACTATGCTTCTGATAGCAAGGACTGGTTAACGTGCACATAAACCCTATCTCCACAGCATCTCTGTACCACGGAGAGTTTTACCTCCAGTTCAGGTATTTTTAGACATACGTCAAAAAAAAGTCAGTACCTGTTACTCTCCCGCTGCTCAATGCGGATTGGTAGGTTACACATATCCCCAGAATTCTCTAGAGATAAGCAGGTTCCCTCACGATGTTTTTCTTGACTGAAAAGCGTGTGTTAAACTGCAATTATTAATTGTACACATAAGTTTTACCAGAAAAACATTAGTGTCCGGGTTTGAACCCATGACCTCCTCGAAAGAGACGCACGGTACCGCTTGGCTATCACAGCAGCTTTAATCATTTAGCCTTTCTTATCAGGAGTAAGGCAATCACACTGCCACCGAAACAAAACCTGATAGTCCATCAAGCTACTTGTGGCTGGGACAGAGTAATAGAGTAACAACTGTAAAATATTCTCAAAAACTTTTGCAGGAGAAGATAAGATAGCGATTGGATGAAAATTTTCAACGTTTTGTCAGATTTGGGAATGGATGCAACTCTAGATAGCTTACACTTTATGGGATAGACAAAAAATATATTCAATCTTTCTTTGTAAGATAGCAGGCTTCTTTCAAAGAAAGATTGAATATATGTTTAAACAAATAGACGAAATCATCAAAAGTTTCGAGGATTATAGGTGGAACATGATCTGGTCCAATAGAGCTACCAGGTTTCAGCTTTCTGATACCTCTCCTAACAAGATCTAGAGAAAAGTTTTCTATGCTTATAATATTGCAGGATTCATCAGAGCTCCTTAATTTACCTGCATTAAGTAATGTGCACATGAACCCATCCCCGCATCTCTGTACCCAGGAGAAAATGAAATCATACACCGTCTCGTACGGCTTACGGTCCGTAAATCGTAATCTATTTACGAATGCCTTACATAAAATGAAATAGATAATTGGTTACGTTTGATTTGTCAATGTCAGATACGAAATAGTAAGTCATTTATGTTTCAACTAAAAATAATGACGCGATATTAATTAAAATAATAATAACGATTAATTAGAAAAATTATAATAGATATCTATGTAATTCTATATGTATCATGAGCATAGATTTTCTTAACAAACGCGGATCATAGAAAAATACTTCTATCATAATTTTTCCACAATGGGAATTGGCTGAAAAGTATTATAGCTACCAAATATATATCTGACTATATATCTTGACAAATATATATTGACTGGCCTTCAGATCCGTGGGTCGCGGGTTCGATTCCCGCCGAGGGCCAACATTTTCTATAAGTGAATTTGTTGGTCTTTGAGCCTGAGTGTATATTTGTATTTAAGTATGTATTTAAAAAATATATAAGTATATATTCACCAGTTGTCTGTCCATAACACAAGTATTAAGTTACTTACTTTGGGGACGGACGACCGTGTGTGTAAGTGTCCCATATATTTATTTATTTATTTATTATATCATCCTCCTACGGTTATCCCACTGTAAATGGGGTCGGTACAACATCTTGTCACATGAGTTGGTTACGTATTTTACGAAAGCCGCCTGCCTGACGTCAACTTAGCTTAGTCTTATTTTACGACACCTCGGTAAGAAATGAGGTTGGTCTATCCTACTCAGCCGGATACCACACGGTGGGTCAACTTACCTTAGTCGCCTTTTACGACACCTCGGTAAGAAATGAGGGTGGTAATATTTTACTCAGCCGGATATTACACGGCAATAAGCGTTTTATGTTATCTACGTATACATAAATACTGGATGTGAATAAATTTTTAAGGTAAACTTTCCAATTGCATTCGGAACCCTGTTTTTGTAATTTACATTCTGACTAAATACGTGAGACATTAATGTTATATTGTCTTTTAAAAGCAGTGAATCCTGGATTACCAAATTTAACATTATACGAAGCAAAATTTTATGATTTCGGAAAGCTATACTTTATAAAGCTGTCGATGAGATAAGTAAAAAGCTTTGGACAAAACTTTGAGTTCTCTCAAATAAAAATTGGTAAATCAAAATAAAGGTGTCGGAATTCTAGACGAAATCTAATATATATGTTTCTCCACAATCACCTTTATTTTCAGTAAAAGTCCTGTCAAAATCGGTTTAGCCATTCCGGAGTACTGTACTATTAACTTAAACCTCATGGACTGTGGGCCCGTGAACCCCAGACATTCGTCATTTTATAAAAGCTGAAAGTTTGTCAGTGCATGCTCCCAACACAGGTAAGGATCATAGTGGCTTTGGGTACGCGGTACTCAAGGTTGCAAAATACCGATTTAATTTCGTCAAATTATAAAGTGTGATTGTTTGGTATGACCTTCAGAATTAAATTAAAAATACCACGTCAGTCAATGCCAGACACTTAGCAACCCTCTTGGCAACTTGGCAACCCCCTGCCAGACACCCTTAATTTGCATTAAACTTGAATATCTTGAGGACTTTTTATAATATGTTCAGAAGTACGGTTAAAAAACATATGTCATTTATATATACAATGTCTTTTAAATAAGAGTACCTGGGTGATCAAAACGTTAGTTCTTTTAAAGAAACAAAAAAATGAATTTAAAAATAAAAAAGGAAGGAAGGACAGGTGCTGGGGCTCGATTTGGGTGTTTCCTTTTTTTAGTCCCGTTTATAGCTCGCCATTAAATATTTACAAATGACAGCAAAATCAGGCTCTGCATTTTGTTTCTATTTCAGCAGTTTTAAGTGCCTGAAAACAGAGATAAAACGACATTTTTTTTAATACAACTAGATAGTTCAATTTATCGCCTCCTACTAAGTTTTATGAAAATCGTTGGAGCTGTTATCAAAATTCAGAAAATGTATATACAAGATCAACTCATTTAGATATTAAAGATTTTTACCTATTTAAAAAAAATATGATACCTTAGAATAACTATTTTTATTTACACAGTTATTGTAAATGTCTCAATTTAACTTTGACATAACTAAATTGATTATATTACTATGATAGAATATATGTAATTTAGCGTATCACATAAAACTAAGTAGCGTAAATAACTCGATCTATTATTATGCAAATCGCTATGTTTATTTACAAAAAAGACCGTAAAAATCCTTTCTCTAAAGCACTACCCGAGATTCGATTGCCAAATTTCGACGATCCCAAGTCCAAACTGGGCGTTCTTCGGATGAATTTGTATTAGCGCTTCTTTACACTCGTAAAGAAAAAAAAATGGTTCATTCGTAACCAATATTCGTCCTCGTCGGATGACCTAAAGTAAAAGTAGACGGCAGAATCTTCGCTATATAAACCGTTGGACCAACCAAGAAGGCATCACACAACCTCGACCATTCACTGAGTTCATACAACAATAATGGCCAAGTGGAGCATAGTAAGTGTCAAAAGGAGTGCAGTGTAGTGTCGGACAACCCTTTGTGTTCCCCTTAGTGCTTAAAATGTGTTAATACGTGTTAAACGGACGTTACTGTGAATTTTAAATATATACAAACAAATTTGAATATCAAATAAACGTAAAACAAACGCGCCGTAATATGTAATATTGCGGGATAAAATTTGAATAAAAATAATGCCAAACGTATATTAGACGAGTTAATTTTATTATTTGATTAAAGTAATTACGTTTTAGGCGCTAATTTGGTTTAATTAATTGGTGTTATGAAGCGTCCGAAAAATGAAGTGAATTTTAAGATTTATTTGTTTTGCAGATCGCCCTCGCGCTCGTCGGCTGCGCCGTCGCTGAACCTCCAGTCGGGTACAGCTATTCAGCACCTTCCATCGTCATCGGTGGTGGGCACGGCCATGGTAGCCCACTGTCCAGCGGCGGCCACTACCACTCAGTACCCGTAGGCCACCAGACATCAGAGGGCTACCACATCGACCCGCATCTACTCGAGAAGATCCGCCACATCATCCTGAAGGACGAGATCCAGAACGAAGCTTACCAATCTTCGATCGGTGGCGGACACGGACACGGTCACGGCCACGGCATTTCCTCCCATTACGGCCCTCCCGCGCCAGTGTACGGCGTACCCCATGATAGAATCGTCGGCGTCGAGCTAGAGTCTCTACAACAGGGTATCCAAGTTGCCCAATATCATCAGGCTCAAGAAGGCTACGCCAGTGGATACTCTGGCTACTCCGGTGGTGGCTACTCCGGAGGTCATGGCTCAATCTCTTACAGCGCTCCCTCCCACTCCTACACTACGATCGGAGTCCCATCAGGTTCATACGGCGTCCCATCCCCTTCATACGGGGCCCCACATTAAACGAAACGAACTTAGTCATATCATAACTTTGCCGTTATGAAACTCATGTGATTGCATTCTAGACGTTAACTGTATTATATTTGTTGTTAATGTAAGTTTTCTGTAAATAAAATCCTATCTTTTTGTAACATCTATGTTTCATTGTTGCGTGAGCGCATTTTAACTGTCCCAAGTAAAGTGGAATGTTTGACACGTAACATTGGGTGATGCCGTAAAAGGTACTCGAGAAGTCCATTAACGAGTCGAAAGTCGGAATCAACAGATCAGCTTTACGATGAACATGTCAATGGTTGATGTAATTCGTGGCCGAGCGCTAACCGTTCTGTTGTTTCAACTGTTTACTTTTACTTTCGATCGGGTTTCCGGTTATAGCGTATAGAATGATATAACTTCATTAGCAGTAAATCATATTTGTAACATTTCGTTTGGATGTTGCAAAATTTTGTTAAGATTGCTAAAGAGATATATATGATTGTTTATTTGCGTAATAGGTAAATTGGTTTAGGTGTGGAATTAGCCTGGTTGCCTCATCGTGTTAGTAAAATTAGCAAATATGGCCCCGCTGCAGGTAAATGCACTTTCTCTCAAGCTGTTCGCGAATGTATCGAATATCGGTTGCATAATATGCGTAGGTTATACTACTCTATTTGTGTAGGCCTTATCCGCGCTTGAGGTCAGAATATAAAGCGGTTGGCCAGTTACGACGCTTATTTGGTATGCGAACGTCGACGTGCGGGTTTGAATCTCTGTTGAGTCATCGATCATATCTTAAGTAATCCATACTAATATTATAAATGCGAAACACTGACCATCTTTAACTATTTTACTGGTTATCCGATACCAAAAGCAATATCGGTGAAATTTGGTACATTTAAAACTTATATTTGACATATAGGATACTCAAAATCCCATTTTTGATAGATGAAAAAGGTAGTCTTTTTGTAGATACATATTGTTAGAACAGAGGACAAAATAAATCATTAGTCATTAGTGCCTCCACGGGATTTGAACCCATGAACCCCGATCATAAATAATACATATTCATATATAAAGTACATAAAATACAAAGAATATATATAATCTAGACCTGCTTTTACCAAAGTTAGGAAATATTTAAAAACTATGCTACTACATAAAAGGTTAATTAATATACAGTTGAAGATTATTTGAATTATATTAGAAGCATATTACCTGCAGTCAGCTACGTACGAAGCTGCAACGAATAATATTTAATCAGTTAATCCAATTGTATATTTTTTTTGAATAGATTTCAACAGAGTTTCTTGCTGGTTCTTCTCGGTAGGAGCAAACTTCCGAATCAGAGGTAGCTACTTTAAAAACATTTGACGCCTCAAAGACATTTGAATAAGTGAATAAAGACTATTTTAAATCGCACGTAATTTTTAATATTTAAATAAGTTAGGGCCTGTTACCAATAAACTGTCAGTTAGCTTCATCATCTTCCTGCCCTAATCCCACTCTAAGTGGGGTCGACACAACATGTTCTAAAACTGTCAGTTAGCTTATTCGGAACATATCTGACACATCTCGGAATTTTGCGTTTCTCAGGTTTCTGATAGGCTTATTCAGCACTCAAAGTCCCTAATAAGTTAACAGGTCGATCATGTGGCTGTTATTTTGTTTTTCTACTGGATAACAAATACCTTTTTCAAAATGGCCGCGATTTCTTTTTAGACATTTATCTGCTACGTAGTATATTATTCGGTTACGCCGTGTGGTATCCGGTTAAATAGAATAGTACCACCCTCTTTTCTTACCGAGGTGTCGTAAAAGGCGACTAAGGTAAGTGGACCCGCCGTGTGGTATCCGGCTGAGTAGAATAGACCACCCTCATTTCTTACCGAGGTGTCGTAAAGGGCGACTAAGGTAAGTTGACTCACCGTGTGGTATCCGGTTAAGTAGAATAGACCACCCTCTTTCTTACCGAGGTGTCGTAAAATATGACAGAGGTAAGTTGGCGTCAGGCAGGCGGCCGGTCGTAAAAACGCAGCCAAATCATGTGACAGCATGTTTATAAAATGTTGTGCCGACCCCACTTAGAGTGGGATAAGGGCAGGAAGATGAAGATAATGTAGTATATTATTCGGTTAACTATTCAACACTTTATCAGTAACTTCAGAAACAGGCCCTTAATCTTGTAAATAAATATAGAATCTAATTTTCGAAAACGGTTCCAAAGATTTTCTTGAACCGTAGTATAAAGGAGGTTTCGAGCGCGAAAAATCGATCTGTGTTTATTAAAAAAATGGCATTTTTGAGTACTGACAAAATACTAAAATAGACAGTAAAGTGCAAAGATTAATTTAGCTGTTAACTGTCAACGGCCGGGCTGGAGAAATCAAAATACCCGAAATCAAGTCTCGGATTTAATTGCTTTTATTTAATATTTTTTCAAAAAAATTACCAAACAAGGCTCGGATAACTAGGTACCTACTCTTTATGTGAATTATTTCGTGAACTTTAGTGATGTGCTAATGACGCGGGTCACGGCGAGTACACTTGTCGACACGGTCAGGTGCTAGGTCGATTGTTTTGGAGGTCGATCCTTTATCGATATTATCATTTTTACGTACTGTTACAACCCTGATTATCATTATAAGGTTTAAAAAATACTCATTTTCAAAATTGCTTTATCACATCCTAAAGTAATGTATAATTACGTTAAGGGTCCATCAAAGCTTATAACCATAAATTACTTTACGTCCCACAAATGGTTAGGATGGTGTTAACCATAATTAATCAGTTTTAGCGATACACGGACAGATTTCTAAGTTGTGTTACAACTATCTAAAGATGATTGCGAAGTATCTTAGCGTTCGGACGTAAAAAAAATTGCTTTACGCCAATCCAATGAAAGTGTGATAGCTGAGCGCTGCATTCGCGCGACTACAATTAGGGAGTCACGGGTTCGAATCCGGGGCACCAACTGTTCTGTCTAATTTTATGTAAGTAAGTAACGGCCTGTTACTATCCCACTGCTAAGAATAGGCCTCCTCCGTTTTTGGATAGAAGGATTGGAGCTGAGACCTACCACGCTGCTCCAATGCGGATTTTAGGTTACACATATCTCCAGAATTCTCTAGAGATTTGCAGGTTTCCTCATTATGTTTTTCTTCACCGAAAAGCGTGTGATAAATTGCAATTAACAATTAGACACAAATTAAAAAAAAAGTAATTGATCTGCGTTGGGTTTGAATCCGTGACCTCCTCGAAAGAGTCGCATGTTATCACTGGGCTATCAGAGCTTACTAATAATACAGTACAAATAAACACGAATCCACTTTCTCTTCCCGCCCGATATTTCTGACTCATTCAATGCAAATTTACGCGATTCTGCAAATAAAAAGACGTTTTCTCATGCGCGCAACGCGGCCGGCAATACCTACTTACATGGATTTTTTGTTATATTACCATATTATAAGTCTAGTTTACTTTCTATGAACATATTACGTATCAGTCTGGGAATTACTACTTAGATATACTTTACTTTTGTTTATTGAGATTACGCGAGTTAATATGGTGGAATAATGCGTTGTTACTGAACCAGTAATGTTTTTTTTTGGTATAAAACCATTAATGAATTTGTATTAAAAAATATAATCATTTAAGATTTTTTTACAAGCTTTATTAGTAAATAGTATTCGCCGTGTGAGGTACTTACTGAGGTGTCGTAAAAGGCGACTAAGGTAAGTAGACGTTAGACAGGTGGGCGCTCGTAAAATAAGTAGCTAAACCATGGCACAACATTTTTATAACATGATGTGCTGACCCCACTTTAGCTAGTCCAGTCCCGACCCCAAGGGTCCATCATGTTTTAAACATGTTGTGGTGTCGGTACACCATGTTTTACACATATTGACTGACTGACGTCTACTAACCGTGGTACCGTACGTCTACTTACGTGTGGTATCCGGCTGAGTAGAATAGACCAACCTCATTTCTTACCGAGGTGTCGTAAAAGGCGACTAAGGTCAGATGACCCACCGTGTGGTATCCGGTTTAGTAGAATAGACCACCCTCTTTCTTACCGAGGTGTCGTGAAATACGACAGAGGTAAGTTGACGTCAGGCAGGCGGCCGGTCGTAAAAACGCAGCCAAATCATGTTACAGCATGTTTATAACATGTTGTGCCGGCCCCACAACATGATAAGGGCAGGAAGATGAGATTTCAAAGATAAGCAAATTTTTCTCAATTATACCATTTCATTTGCAGAGTTGTAAAGTACATATTTACAAGTACAGTAAAACTCCAATTATCCGAACTCCGACTATCCGAATCGCCGATTATCCGAATCACAAAAAACAGTGTTTGCGCGTCAAGTCTTGACTTGACTTGTCTTAACTTGCCGTTGTGCCGTTGACCTGGCTGCCCGAAAACGGTTGAAGACCGCAAAACAGCTTACATTGACGGAGATGTTTAAAAAACAATGATTTTTATGTATTTCTAAACTTGTACATAAGTACAATATTTTATTTATATTTAAAACATGTGAAAATTTCATGTTTTTTTCATTTAATTCAATAAAAAAATAGTGCAATATCAAAACGTAGCTTTTATTCTCTCCAATGGCAATTTTTTTTAAAAAATCCGATTATCCGAATATTTGATTATCCGAATGGATCCCGGTCCCCATTAATTCGGATAATTGGAGTTCTACTGTAAATCGATCATCAAGGATGCTCGCGTGTTTTCTGCGTTAGAAACACCTAATGATGTTGAAGAGGTCGCCTTTCATTTCCCCTTATATGGTGTTTAGACCATCTGGCCATAATTATGGCCGTCGACAGAACGTATATTTATTTAAGCCTTAAGTTGTTTAAGTGAGACCTACTGGTGAGATAGAAACTTTTATATTTATATTTAAATGAATTACCTAATCTTGTATGTACAGTTTTTTTTTTTTTGAAGTATCGGAAAGGGCTCCAATGATTTTCCTAAAATTCAGCATGCAGGTGGTTTTGGGGAGAAAACTCGATCTAGCTAGGTTTATTCCTGTTTTTGGGCATAAAAAAATTACTAAAATATACATTGAATATATAAGTAAGTAAGTAACGGCCTGTTACTATCCCACTGCTGAGAATAGGCCTCTTCTCTCCGTTTTGGGAGAGAAGGATTGGAGCTAAGACCTACCACGCTGCTCCAATGCGGATTGGTAGGTTACACATACCTCCAGAATTCTCTAGAGATATGCAGGTTTCCTCACGATGTTTTCCTTCACCGAAAAGCGTGTGATAAATTGCAATTATCAATTAGACACATAAGTTTTAAGAGAAAAACTCATTGGTGTCTGCCCGGGTTCGAACCCGTGATCGTCTCTAGAGATTCACACGGTCGCACCGCTGGGCCATCACAGCTACATTGAATATATAAAACACTATTTTTGCCGTTAATTGTCAAGTCAGCGTATCTTATTTGGGGAAATAGGAATAGGAATGATAGAGTAAAATGGAAGACAATGAAAGACAAAACATGTAACAATGTTTAAAACAACTCTTATACCTCTATAGCCTGCGTTTGTTAAGTAAACCTATTTAATGTTCAGTGTAGAAAGCACAGTCCGTTCTCATACCTTATACATGTTGAATTAGTAATCGCATGTAACAAAACACCACCACAAGCAACAATAAACACAAGCATTACACACATTCACTACCACAATCTCAACGATCGTCGAGCCCCGTAATCGAAGTCAGTCATTTTGTTAAATTATAGAATAATAAATAATTAAATATATGAGACACTTACACACACGGTCGTCCGCCCCAAAGTAAGTAACTTAATACTTGTGTTATGGCTGACAGACAACTGGTGAATATATACTTATATATTTATTAAATACATACTTAAATACAAATATACACCCAGGCTAAAAGACCAACAAATTCATTTATTGAAAATGTTGGCCCTCGGCGGGAATCGAACCCGCGACCCGCGGAGCCGAAGGCAGGGTCACTACCCACTGCTCCCACGAGTCAGTCAACTAACTATACTAACTAACTAATACTAACAACAAAAATAATAATTCTATTCTTACTTTTGTACTATAGAATTTCGCAAAACAACGCCTCTATAAATTATGAACATATAAGCTTAGAACATTTATTTGCGGAGCGATTATAGTGAAAGCGTTTACAAACTGACCGACGTAAAGCCTAATGAATATGGTTTTTATGGCATAATCTTACTGTTGATTTCTCAAAGTCTATGACGAGAGAAATTTTTAGCTTACGACTATGTACTAATAGTTACGTCATTCATCTCGCCAAAATATTTAGGCTAAATCTCGTATAACTTGCAAAACATGTAATAAACGATTTAAAACTGATTTTTGAAATAATTTTGCGTTTATTGCAACTTTTAAATCTGGTTTAAAGTGGGACAAAAACTTGTCTGTATTAAGACAGAATTTATTGCGTTACTTATTTAGCTTTCTTATTGTTTATATCATATTAAGAAGAAATTCTTAGATCATTTGTAGCATAAAACAAATGAGGAACAATTTGTGATAAACCGTTAGAAATACACTGAAAATAGATAAAAAAACTCCGCCCTTCCTAGAATAGGCAACAAAAAACTCGGCCAAGGGTCTAAATATAATGTAAGGAGCGGCCTGTTACTATCCCACTGCTGGAAACAGGTCTCTTCTCTCCGTTTTTGAAGAGAAGGAACTAAAACCTTCCACGCTGCTAGGTTACACATATCTCCAGAATTCTCTAGAGATAAGCAGGTTTCCTCACGATGTTTTCCTTCACCGAAAAGCGTGTGATAAATTGTAATTATAAATTAGACACATAAGTTTTAATAGAAAAACTCATAGGTGTCTGACCGGGTTTGAACTGGAATCTTTAAGAGATATGCACTGAAAACCAGTGATAAATTTTAAATATCTAACCTGCTTCTCATTCGTGTTAAATTTTTATAAGGCTTAGTACCTGGGTGACTGAGCTTTGCTCGGTAATTTTTGAAATTATGTAAAAAAAAATAGAAAAAAAAATAATAGGGTGGAGTGCTCCATCCTAGGTATTTTCACCTCTCTGGACCGCACGTTCCCCAAATGAACCACCATGACTTTACGTTTGACAGCGAAAAATTGTGATTGTATTCAACGTGAATTACAAAAAAATTTAAGAGCCTGAAAACAGGGATAATACGATTTTTTTTTAAATAAAACTCACTTGCAGCCGAGTTTGTCTTATAGCTGTCGATTGAATTTAATGATTCGAAGATTACGTTAAGAGTTAGCTCATTAACCACAGTATCTGACATTCGTACAAGCCCAAGCCAGTAACCATATGTCTAGTAAAAAGTTACAGACTTTAGTGAAGCGAAAGGGTAAACACTATTGCGTCATACGGCTAGCCTAATGCGAATATATTCTTCCTATGTAGACATAAAAATACGTAGAAGTGTCATTTGTAAAGTACGCCGTGTGGTATCCGGCTGAATAGAGTAGACCACCCTCTTTCTTACCAAGGAGTCGTAAAAGGCGACTAAGGTAAGTTGACCCACTGTGCGGTTTCCGGTTGAGTAGAATATGCCACCCTAATTTCTTACCGAAAAGTCATGAAAGGCGACTAAGGTAAGTTGACCCAACGTGCGGTATCTGGCTGAGTAGAATAGACCATCCTCTTCCATACTGGGGTATCGTAAAATACGACTAAGGTAAGTCAATGTCAGGCAGGCCACCGGTCGTAAAATACAAAGCCAAATCATGTGACAACATGTTTACATGCTGTTAACCCCACTTAAAAAGAGCACGAAGATAATGATTGAGTGATTTGATTTTTTTGACCCCACTTACTGCACAGTTTGACCTCACTTAGAGTGGGATAAGGGTGGGAAGATGTTGATGATGTTGTTTGTAAATTAAAGTAAAATAGAGTATGGAGAGGCAGAAATGGGTCTTCACCATATAGCTCAGAATTCAGTGTATTTAACTGAAATTTTGAACGTACAAGTACTTATTGAGAGTTAACCATAAGAGACAGAGACATGCTGTCACGGATTTTTTTGTAGAATTTTTGAATGCTCATAAAACAAAGTCGCTAAAAGCTGTGTCTCTGTATGTAATCCATTGTCTCATAATCTATAAAACAGATTTTTGTACGGCTTTTCCTAAATAATAGTGCAATTCTTCCGGAATGTTTAGGTTAATACTAAATTCTCCTACTTCGGGATGGGGTTCAGGATTTACGATGGAATGACTATGTGACACTCTGATTTCGTCGCCGGCAAAGCCGCCGGCATAAATTTTAGAGGAAAACTTCAGAGATACCAGCCGTGGTTGTAAAATTTTAAATATTTAATATTTTAGGGCGTATCTATATGTTATCTAAGTCTGTGGAAGGTGAACGATCAATCTTGCGCGCGCGCACCTCGCATTATATTTGATGGTCTGGAATAAGTTACAAAATTGTTGAGGGAAAGCTAAATATTGCTTATTTGAAATTATATCCCCTTACTTGTAGTAACTTTAATTTCATTATATCTGTACTGTAAATTTTGAGAAAATCGATCATTACAGACAGACAGCTGTTAGGGACTTTCTTATATAACAAGCATTCAAAAATTTAAAAACGTCTGCGACAGTATGTCTCTATCTCTTATGGTTAACTCATAACTTCTTTTACGTTAAATATTTCAATTAAATACACTGACGCCGTGTGGTATCCGGCTGAATAGAATAGTACCACCCTCTTTCCTTACCGAGGTGTCGTAAAAGGCGACTAAGGTAAGTCGACCCGCCGTGTGGTATCCGGCTGAGTAGAAAGACCAACCTCATTTCTTACCGAGGTATCGTAAAAGGCGACTAAGGCAAGTTGACTCACCGTGTGGTATCCGGTTAAGTAGAATAGACCACCCTCTATCTTATCGAGGTGTCGTAAAATACGACTAAGATAAGGTGACGTCAGGCAGGCGGCCGGTCGTAAAATACGTAGCCAAATCATATGACAACATGTTTATAACATGTTGTGCCTACCCCACTTAGAGCGGGATAAGGGCAGGAAGATGATGATGATTTCAATTAAATACACTGATTTACACGCGAGCAAAGCCACAAGAAAGCTAATTTATTATACTAATATGGATTGCATACCTATTACTATTTATTTTGAGATGAGCTCATGTCTTATACTACACGCAGTTGTCCGACCACTTTACTATATCTACGCGTTTTCTACAAAAGAAATTTTCTACATCATCTTTTTTATATACATACTGATTATCATGTTTTTTGACATAATTAGTGTTTGTGTATGTTTTTGAAGACTAAAGTCTTCGAACAGTGCGTGTTGCCAGTGATGACCTATGGCTCTGAATCTTGGTCGCTGACTATGGGCCTCTTAAGAAAGCTCAGAGTCGCTCAGCGGGCGATGGAGCGAGCTATGCTCGGAGTTTCTCTACGTGATCAAATCAGAAATGAGGAGGTCCGTAGAAGAACCAGAGTCACCGACGTAGCTCAGCGTGTCGTGAGGCTGAAGTGGCGATGGGCGGGGCACATTGTACGGAGAACCGATGGGCGTTGGTGTTGTCAAGGTGCTGGAATGGCGACCCCGTACCGGCAAACGCAGCGTCGGCAGACCCCCCACGAGATGGACTGACGATCTCAAAAAGGTCCCGGGGAGCCGCTGGGTCCCAGCGGCACAAGACCTATGTCCAGCAGTGGACGTCCATCGGTTGATAGAGAGAGAGAGAAGTGTATGTTTTGGTCAGTGAGTATTTTTATTGTGTGAGTGTTTGTTAAATGTATCAAAATTGTAAAATATGTACATACAAATATCACCATACTAATGTAAGTCCCGTGTGGTATTCGGCTGAGTAGAATAGACTACCCTCTTTCTTAACGAGGTGTCGTAACAGGCGACTAAGGTAAAATGACTTACCGTGTGGTATACAGTTGAGTAGAATAGACAACCCTCTTTTTAAACGAGGTGTCGTAAAAGGTGACTAAGTAAGTTGACTCACCGTGCGGTATACAGTTGAGTAGAATAGACCACCCTCTTTCTTACCGCGGTGTCCTAAAGTAAGTTGATGCCAGGCAGGCTGCCGGTCGTAAAATACGTAGCCAAATCATATGACAACATGTTGGTAATATGTTGTGCCGACCCCACTGATAGTGGGAAAATGGCAAGAGAATAATGACCCATAGAAATATATAAGCGAAAGTTTGTCTGGCTATGTGATTATCTGTCTGTTAGCTAATTCGCTGAAGCAATATTGATTAAATTTGTAATTGTAGCTTATATACCGGGATAACAAATGGGATAAAAATCCCGTTTTTTCAAGGGGAATAGGAAGTATAAAGGAAGTATATAGTTAATAAATAATTGACTATATTTTAATACTAAATTCGTACAAACAAAGTCGCGGTTACCACTTATCAGTAGTGATTATATATACATGTTTAACGCAAAGTTTTACTACATGTATTGACTGGCCCGTTGGAGCAGTGGGTAGTAACCCTGCCTTCGGCTCCGCAGGTCATAGGTTCGATTCCCGCCGAGAGCCAACATTTTATACAAATGAATTTGTTCTTCTTCGAGCCTGGGTGTATATTTGTATTTAAGTATGTATTTAAAAATATATAAGTATATATTCACCAGTTGTCTGTCTACCATAACACAAGTATTAAGTAACTTAATTTGGGGACGGACAACTGTGTGTGTGTTCCGTATATTTATTTATTGATGTATGTAGGTACTACATTAAACTCTTATGGGATTTTCATAGTTGTTTTGCATTAATAATGATGGACTTTAGATACATAGCGCTTTAGCAATAAGGAAATTACTGACCTTTCACTTGAGACCTCTATGATTTTTTGATGTGCCAATTCGTAATGTTAGAATAAAATGCAAATCTCATAGGCTAGACTGACATTTTGTACCTCTCGCGACCTAGGCGTGTAATTGATATTTAACCCGAAGGAATGTTTGTTGCCCAACCCATAGCTATACTAGAGCTAGAGGAGGGGGCCATAAGCAGGGCTGTAAGTGTTACAATAAATAATAATAATAATCTTTATTTATATAAACAGTGTTTACATGATTTATTGTCAAATCAAATCAAAAAAATCGTTATTTAAATAAGCTCTTTCAAGCACTTTTGAATCGTCAAGGATCAATAAGATTAATGAATCTACAACTGGTTCGGAATATTGCTCTTACCGAGAAGAACCAGAAAGAAACTCGACGGTCAATCTTTTAAATATTTTCAATTATAACCAACGATTTTCGTGAAATGCTGCATGCAGGAGGTTTTGGGGGAGAAAAAACGATCTAGCTAAGTTTTATTTTAAAAAATCGTTTTATACCTGTTTTAGGACATTAAAAAATACCAAAATTTACTTTTTTTTTTTAGACCATGAACAATATATACATTAAATACGTGTTCAAAAGATACATGATATATTAAAAAATAGAAACTAAATGCTATATTAATTAAAGATGGCTACAACATTTACAATAATATCAAACAATTTATTGAATATATATAACACTATTTTTGCCGTTAAATGTCAAGACAGCTTATTCGGGGAATGGGCGATCGTGAAAATGAAAATATCTAGAATCAAAAACCTAATTATTTTTTTGTTTCTTTTTTTATTTTGTAAAAAATTACCGAGCAAGGTTCGATCACCGAGGTACTAAGTTTTGAAACGTATTGCTACCTGCCCAGGGTTGAACCTGTGAACCTCCTTAAGAGCTCAAGACGGTTTTATCGCTGGGCTATCAGGGCACATCATAAGATAAGATAAGAAATTCTTTATTACACACAAAATTACATACAAATAAAACAAATAATTAAAAATAAAATGTGTAAGGGCGGCTTGATCACTGTAAGTGATCTCTAACAGTCAACCCGTATGCCTAAGGACATCCGTATGATGAAATATACATTGTTGGTGGTTGAGTAAAGTTAAAAGGAAGACAGAATAAGTAAACTTACATAAATAGGTAATAAATAAAGTTACATAAATTAACACTATATTTTACATCCTAAAATACATAAATATATGGTAAGCATACATATGCGTTTGTGTAGACTAGATTCTTTATTTTTATAACATAAATATTTATATAAATAAAATACACAATAAACAACAAATTAAACAAATAATGGTTTTTTAAACGACGTTTAAAAATATGTATCGATTCAGAATGACGAATGACACTAGGAAGAGGCGTTTCAGAGCTCCACAGCAGTAACTGTATAAGATATAGTAGCATAGAAGCATAGTCACACAAAGTCGCATAAACCCTATGTACGCATAAAACTTTAAAACTACGCAACAGATTTTTGATCCGGTTTTTTTTAATAGATAGAGTGATTCCAGAGGAAGATTTGTACGTATAATAACATTCAATACCGAGTAGAGAAATACTGTAATTTTTGAGGTTTCTGTACATAATTACATTTTTTTCCGCTTACATTGCAAACGCTGGCTAAACCCTACGAGATTTATCAAAATGATGTATTAAGTATTTGTACACCTTGAAGAGGTCTACAGAAAAGTCCGCGATGGTATATGTCTATCTCTCATGGATAACCCACTATAGCATTTTTTGTCATTTACTTTTTACAAAAAATAATGCCATATTTTTGAAGCAATTTTTATACAATACAGCATTTATCCTTATCCAATTAAGTACCTTAAATAAATAGTTGATTTAATATAGATCAATATGGCCGTTTACAGTATTTAATTTAAGTGAACATTTTCGGAGATATTACAAATTTAAAATGCCGTGAGGACGCCGCGCTTCGCTCTAACACTTCGACTTTAGCAGCTATGTCGCTCTTTCAAGAGTTTGTTGAAAGACATTCTGTAATGTGATTAACTGTAAAAATAAAATACATAGGGAAAATGTAAAAGTAAATAAGTAATAATGTACTATATGAATTAAGATATTCCAAAGATAGCAGGAAATCTTCTTGGTATAGGGAAAGGAAATTGTTTTTCTCCAAATTTAACGCGTGCGGGCTACGGGCAGTAATGAATAAATCAAAACTCTAGAACGATTTTAATCATTTCTTTTACACTGACTGACATGGGATATATATTTTATACCCGTGCGAAGCAGGGGCAGGCCGCTAGTTATAAATATTTCCTGAACTTGTGTAAGGTATTGATCGGTTTAATATTTCATATCACATTCATAATAATATCGGCTTACATAACTGAACTAGTAAACTGTTACGGTGATCCTGCGAGCGGCCGAGATTCAGTTAACCGATTGTGACTCGGTTAACGTCGGTCCGTTTGTTATCTTACGTCATTTGATTGAAACGCGATGTACTGCGCCTTTCTATATCCCAGATATGATCAAATACTCTTTATTGCATATCGAAGAATTGGCAATAGTAAAGTCTAAAGAAATCAGTAAACATAACTAATATTCAAAACTAAAGAGTTTGTTTAATTGTTCGAACGCACTAATCTCAGGAACTACTGGAATGATTTGAAAAATTCTTTAAGTGTAAGATAGTTAATTTATTGAAGGCTGTATATATCGCCACCGGCTCCCCCCGCATGGAAAGATTATAACCGTCTTTTGATAATCATAAAAATGACGCCGTGTGGTATCCGGCTGAGTGGAATAGACCACCCTCATTTCTTACCGAGGTGTCGTAAAAGGCGACTTTGGTAAGTTGACCCACCGTGTGGTATCCGGTTTAGTAGAATAGACCACCTCCTTTCTTACCGAGGTGTCGAAAAATACGACTGAAGTAAGTTGACGTCAGGCAGGCGGCCGGTCGTAAAAATGCAGCCAAATCATGACAACATGTTTATAACTTGTTGTGCCGACTCCACTTGGATTGGAATAAGGGCAGGAAGATGATGATGATAATCATAAAAATGGTTAAAATTGGTTAAACTTAAAAGCTAGACATGTGTTGTAGCGGATTTTTATTCAGAACTTTTAGAGGGGAACAATTTTGTAATACATGATTTTTGAATAACTTTCACCGTTTACTTAACGCACGCAAGGAAAGCTTAAAATTTTGTTTTCATAATATTTTTTATTGCTGCTCCTCTTCTATTAACCTTAGCTTGATGTTATATATCCTATAGCCTTCCTTGATAAATGGACTATCTTACACTCAAAGAATTTTTCAAATCGGTCCAGTAGTTTTTGAGACGTGCTAAACGTTTAAACAAACAAACTCTTTAGCTTTATATATTCAATTCAATTCAAATTCAATTCAGAATATTCTTTATTCAAATAAACTTGTAAACAAGTGCTTTTGAATCGTCAACTCTACTGCTGGTTCGGAAAGCTGTTCCTACCGAGAAGAGCCGGCAAGAAACTCGGCGGTTGCTCTTTTTAAAAAAATACAATTCTTAATGCTAGTTACATTTAATGTTTCTATCTTGTACAGGGTCGAACAATATTTATATCCACGCATTTTATCGTCTAAATAATCCTCAACAGTATAGTAGGCTTTCTGTATCAGCCTCTCCTTAATAGTGTTTTTAAACTGCTGTAATGGCAAAGTTAAAATTGATTGTGGAATTTTATTATAGAATCTTATACCCAAACCCACAAACGAATTACGTACTTTTTCAAGGCGCAAAGCAGGGGCCGCAAGCTTATGTCGGTTCCTACTTTGTCTATTATATACATCGCCTATTGTTTTTATATTAGTATAGATTTGTATTTTTTATATCTTTAAAAAAACACAGAGCAAAGCTCTCTCACCCATGTACTAGGTTATTAATCTATATATATATCAGTTATTGCGGCTTCTCTACATGGACGCAACTTAAATGTAATCAAAACCGGTAATCGAATTCACGGCAGTAGGTTTCTGAGCGTTGAAACCTTTCTCCGTTCACGTAACTACAGTACTATACCCCTGTTTTACATTAACACGTGCTAGCTAACAATGTTAACTGGACCTATACTGGTTTTGCGAAATTTCATCATGTTTCCCTTCGTACTGTTTGCTGTACCTTAATAACTTTTAACTATATCCGACTACGTTCGCGTCAACTTAAGTCTTAAAATATGCTCGAAATGTATACTTTCCTTAATTTTTATAAGTAGGCGACACTTTGCAGAATTCTATAGTACAAAAGTGTTTAAAGAATGATTTCTCTATTAATGTTTGTTAAGAAAATGTAAGTAAGGAAACAAAAACTGTTCTCATACCTTATACGTGCAAGATTAGCAAGGTACAGCACGTATCATAAAACACCATCGACAACACACTACACACATTCAATAAGACAATCTCAACAACCGTTTCGCCCATCACCAAAGCATCATCAGGAGATAGACTCCACGACAAAATTGCAAAGTCTTTGCGGATTGTCCACTCTACATTTAGCATTATATATTTTTTCTATTTTACTTCATCGCGGATTATAGCAAAATAATTTTATTATTGCTTTTGTATTATGGATCTCCGTAAAGTAACGCCTATGGTTAAAATTATAGAAAGCGTAACATTTAAAGTTTTTATCAATGATTATTTACACAGAAAGATTTCTCATGACTGCGCGAGCAGAATTGACAAAAATGTAATGTATAAAATCAAGATAAATCAGTCATAAACAGTGTAGAGTCTACATTATGTGGTCAGTGGACACGTTCACTTATTACATAATCTCATCCGTTGTTTGTTTAAGATTTTTCTGATCCAGTGCGGGTACTTTCAAAAGACACAGTAAGAATTTAAAAAAAAATATTTTTGTTGAGTTGTATATTATATAATACTATCGGCCTGCCCCTGCTTCGCACGTGTATAAAATATATATCCCATGTCAGTCAGTGTAAAAAAAATTAATAAAAACGATCCAGTAGTTTTGATTTATTCATTACTGCCCGTGGCCCGCAAGCGTTAAATTTGGAGAAAAACAATTTCCTTTCCCTATACCAAGAAGATTTCCTGCTATCTTTGGAATATCATATAAATTCATATAGTACATTTTTACTTATTTACTTTAACATTTTCCTTATGTATTTTATTACAGAATGTCTTTAAACAAACTCTTGAAAGAGCGACATAGCTGCTGACGTCGAAGTGTTATAGGGCGAAGCGCGGCGTCCTCACGGCATTTTAAATCTGTAATATCTCCAAAAATGTTCACTTCAATAACATGCTATAAACGGCCATATTGATCTATATTAAATCAACTATTTATTTAAGGTACTTAATTGGATAAGGTTTAATGCTGTATTGTATAAAAATTGCTTCAAAAATAAGGCATTATTTTTCGTAAAAAGTAAATGACAAAAAATGCTATAGTGGGTTATCCATAAGAGATAGACATATACCATCGCGGACTTTTCTGTAGACCTTTTCAAGGTGTAAAAATACTTAGTACATCATTTTGATAAATCTCGTAGGGTTTACCCTGCGTTTGTAATGTAAGCGGAAAAAAATGTAATTATTTACAGAAACCTCAAAAATTACAGTATTTCTCTACTCCGTATTGAATGTTATTATACGTACAAACCTTGAATCACTCTATCTATTAAAAAAAACCGCACCAAAATCTGTTGCGTAGTTTTAAAGTTTTATGCATACATAGGGATATATGGACAAACAAAGAATGCGACTTTGTTTTATAATATGTAGTGATTATAGGTAAAGTTTTGAATTAATTTAGGTTTAATAAAGGTTAATTATATTATGTAGTAGTACCTGAGTGATCGAGCCTTGCTCGATAACTTTTTGAAAAAGAAAATAAAGAAAAGCGCACGGATCGGGAGCACCAGATGCACTGACCGCCTCGGGGACCTGTAAGCCAGGCATCCTATATACCCCGTTCGGAACACCCGAAGGTCCCCAGTTAGAGCGGCAGACGATGGGCTTGGGCGAGTCACTAACACCTGGACTCACCAGCAGCAGATTGGATCCAGAACAACAGTTCGTGGAACCGCTCCGCCGCCTCCCTCCGCCCCCCTCTGCAGAGCAAAGGGAGGCCATCGCTGCCCACGATCGCTCCCTGCCCACCGTGTTATCTGATCACGGTCGACAGGGAGAGACCGCGCCCCAAGTAGGGGCCCCAACAACTTGGTGGGCGTTTCCGCCCCCACCGGGTAATTTTTTATAGATGTTTTCTTCCTCGCAACCCGAAGGTCCCCGTTCCCATTGCTGGGCTTCCGGGTTTCGCCGACGGTGGCCGTAACCATGTCCAGCCAGACTTAGAATAAGCCCAACTGGACCCGTCACTCATTAGGGACTCCACCCCAACCCCCCCGGAGTCCCCGGCCCGTCCAGATTGCCCTCTGCTAATCAGAGGGACAACTGGATTGGCCACCCCACAGTGGTCTGTTCGCCAAGACTAAGCTTGCCCAGGGTGAGCCACGAGGAGGTCGACCACTTTGGCACCCCAAGCTACGCTGACTTGACAGCTTATGGCAAAAATTCAATTCAATATAAATTTTAGTATTCTTTAATGCCCAGAAACAGGGTTAACTAATAATACAAACACTTTCGAATCGTCATGGATCAATTAGATTTAATGAAGCTACAACTGGTTCGGAATTTTGCTCTTACCGAGAAGAACCAGCAACAAATTTTTAAACATTTTCAATTTACAATATTTAACCGCAGTCTCGTTTGAAGCTCAAGGAGTTTTAAATCCAGCCATTTTTATTCCACAAATAATCTTCAATTGTGTAATATATATTACGTATAAGAATATTTCTTACACTTAATTTAAACTTTTCTGTAGATAAGTCTAATATGGATTTAGCCGTGTGGTATCCGACTAAGTATAATAGTACCACCCTCATTTCTTACCGAGGTGTCGTAAAAGGCGACTAAGGTAAGTCGACCCGCCGTTTGGTATCCAGCTGAGTAGAATAGACCACCCTCATTTGTTACCGAGGTGTCGTAAAAGGCGACTAAGGTAAGTTGACCCACTGTGTGGTATCCGGTTTAGTAGAATAGACCACCCTCCTTCTTACTTAGGTGTTGTAAAATATGACTAATGTAAGTTGACATCAGGCAGACGGCCGGTCGTAAAAACGCAGCCAAATCATGTTACAACATGTTTATAACATGTTGTGCCGACCCCAATTAGAGTGGGATAAGGGCAGGAGGATATTTATATAAGTCTAATATGGATTTCGGAATTTTATTGTAGAAGCGAGTACCGAGACCATCGCATGAGCTGCAAACCCTGCCGAATCGCGAAGCAAGAAATCACAAGTATTTTGTGATCTCTATATCTAATACAATCGAATGAAAAAGAAAAATCTAAATTATGATCACGATCATCAATATTTAATAACAGATGTTGTCGCCATTAACTTCCGATTTGTATATTATAGCAACACAGTCATGAAACAAGAGTATCGCGCCCTTTTTGATTAAAATGGCGACAACACTGTGACGTGTTGTTTCCGGTTGAGTCTTCCTATTGCTAAACTTTTCAGTGACAGTCAGTCTTTGTTCGTCATTCAAGAGAAGTGCATCTCGGAACGGGAATTGTGGTATTCCTATTATATCGTGTTATTGTATATGGTGTGGTTATCTGCAATCAATCAGTTGTCTAATCTAATCAAATGAACGATCATAGCTAGAAACGATCACGCTTGCAAATTACTTTATAACAATACATAATAGAACTAATAATGTAATCATTGTTATGATTTAATAATAAAGCTCAGTAATAATTACTTTCACGATCATTAATTATGATTAATAAGAAACTTTAAAATGTATTTATCTTTTAATCTATAATTATTATAAAACTGTGATATATAGCTATGTGATAGCAAAGCGGTGAGATCGTGAGACTCTTTCGAGGGGTCACGGGTTCAAACCCAGGCACCAATGAGTTTTTCTGTGGAGACTTATGTGTCTAATGAGGTTTGTGCATGTGTTTTTACGAATCCTGCATGTATCAGGTATGAAAACTGATAGTCCACTCTACATTTAGCATTATATACATTTTCTACTTTACTTTAACGCGGATTATAGCAAAATAATTTTATTATTACTTTTGTTTTATTATTTATTTTAACACCTCTAAGATTTTATTATATGTATAGATTTTGTATTACGCCGTGTGGTATCCGGCTGAATAGAATAGCACCAAACTCTTTTCTTACCGTGGTGTCGTAAAAGGCGACTAACGTAAGTTGACCCGACGTGTGGTATCCGGCTGAATAGAATAGACCTCCCTCATTCCTTACCGAGGTGTCGTAAAAGGCGATTAAGGTAAGTTGACCCACCGTGTGATATCCGGTTCAGTAAAATAGACCACCCCCTTTCTTACTGAGGAGTCGTAAAATACGACTAAGGTAAGTTGATGTCAGGCAGGCGGCCGGTCGTAAAAGACAACCAAATCATGTGACAACATGTTTGTAACATGTTGTGCCGACCCCACTTATAGTGGGATAAGGGCAGGAAGATGATTACGTTTGTATTATGGATCCCCGCAAAGTAATGCTTAATTCTATAAACTTCTTGATCGCTTTAGTGTAACGCCAATTTGTATAGCGCTAGAACAACGGTCACTAGATGTCGCTGTTGTAGCTTTTACAGATTAAAAACTGGCACTAAGCACACCGGTTTAGGTTAACATTGCGTCTGATAATTGATTAAGTCTAAGAAGGAAATGTCAACCTCTTCATTTATAAAGCCGTATTTGGCAAACATTTGACACAAATACGCCAAGGTCACCGATAGACTCAACGAAGAATAACGACAGGTTTTTCCAGTCAGATAACTAAATCCAATATGCAACAGGATATTGCACTCAGCCAACTTGGTGAATAATTGCAACGGATGTTGCGGTTCAACCTTGAATCTAGATACGAGATCGCTATTATCTTTCATATTTAAATGAGTTAATCTTTTATGTATATATTTGACTGGCCTGTACAACTGGGTCGCGGGTTTTATTCCCGCCGAGGGCCAACATTTTCTATAGAATAAAAAAAAGAATGTGTTGGCTCTTCGAGCCTGGGTGTATATTTGTAATCTCGGAAACGGCTTCAACGATTTTCCTGAAATTTAGCATGTAGGAGGTTTTAGGAGAGAAAAATTTGATGTAGGTTTTATTTAAAGACTCTATTTTTATTTTTTAATTGCATCTTTTATATATTTTTAATAATATAACCAAAGGCTCGGTCACGCAGGTACTTACAATTAAGTAATGATATTCGCGACTCAATAAAGTATTATATGGTTAAAATTATTCCTCAAGGAAAATTGCGAATTTTTTATCCTATAATTTAGCTCAGTATATAAGCTTCAATACACACAACATGAACACACACACAAACTTTCCTCTAACAATATTACAAGGATAATGAACGCACGACATAACTCAATCACCTGTAGATCGGAGGAAATTATATTATATAATGTTCAGCGCTGACGCAGAAAGCTCCATTATCTAAGCTTCTGGGTGTTATACAACGGCTCTGTTACATATTGACTAACAGAGCTTTGAAACTGAGCTGGACTGGCGTGAATATCAAAGGAGTTTATTTGTTAACAGAGATCAATTGTTTTTATCATTTACAGCAAAGATGTACAATTTATATCTATCTTAAATTACTTACACGCTAGGACTATACAAATCATGCCCACGTGGAATGGACCCAAGAATGCTGGCAGCGTTTCCGCGCTGAATCGCTAAGCTGATTCTTTGTGCGAAAAAGGAGCCAGCCCTCTTATCAACTGAAGAGACAATTAACCGAGGTGTTAAAACGGATAGCAAAATTTTTGCACTTTGACTTCATGGCTCTAGGGTCTCAACTGCAAACGGCACAAATATATAACTCTCGATAAGAGATGCATTCTTTCGCCGTTCAAGATCAAATTGAAGATTATTGGGATGATAAAAATGTCTGGATTTTCATATAGGACTGTAGTTTAATAATCATCATTGTCCTGCCCTTATCCCACTCTGTGTGTTCAGCACATGTTTGTAGCATAATGTTATTTTACGACCGGCCACCTGCCGGACGTCAACTTACCTTAGTCGCCTTTTACGATACCTCGACATTCTTATCTTAAATCTTCAACGGCTTCTGTATCAATTCTTTTAATGTAATGGCAAAGCTAAAGTTGATTGCGGATTGTTATTATAGAATCTTAGGTATACCTAAACCAAAAAACGACTGACGTAATTTGCAAGACAAAGCAGGAGCTGCAAGCTCATGTCGGTTCTTACTTTGTGTATTGTATTTATCGTCAATTATATTATTAGTACTTGGGTAACCGAGCCTTTTATTTTCGTTCGAGTTTCGTTCGAGCTCGTTAATTTTTTGTAAAAAAAATACAATAAAAAAAGAAAAGAAAGGTGGGACTCGAACACGGATTTTGAGCTTTTTTGGTCCATCCCTTACCTATTAGGCTATCACAGCATTACGTTTGAAAACTAAAAATATCATGTACTTTCTATTCTCTTTATTTTAGCATTTTAGCATTTATTGTTTATTTTAGCATTTTTTCAGTGCCCGAAAACAGGGATAATAATGCAGGGATAGATCGATTTTTCTCCCCTAAATCTCCCTACATGCCGAATTTCAATAAAATCGTTGGAGTCGTTTCATTTAAATATTAAAGATTATTAACTACACGTATCATAAACGATAGAGCTAGACTTCAAGACAAAATCGCAAAGTACATATTAATATAACGCGTGATTATACCGTAAAATATGTAAATTACAACGCGTCTCATAATAAATAAACATTTTAATGCGAACAGGATGATCTACTGTTAATACACACGAAATATATGGCCATTATTACATGCAAATTATAATATGCTACTTTATTTCTCCGTTTACATATTGTGTGTAATAAAACGCAAGATTATGTCAAAACGGACAACGTAATTAAGGTTTGGGAAATGTTGAAGATTGCTTCGACAGGGTCTTCTCAATTGCGATTGTGGAGTATGGCCCCACTTAGAGTGGGATGAGGGTAGGAGAATGATGAATGGCGGGTTTACTCCAGCATCGGAATCTCTTCGAACCAACCAGATAAGGTAAGTTAAAATTTTAAAATTAGTCAATAATAATAATATATTTGACAGTTGTCTGTCCATATTAAGTAACTTTGGAGACTATCTCTTATATATATCTCGAATCTCGGAGACGACTCTAATGATTTTCCTGAAATTCAGCATATAGGGGGAGAAAAATCTATCTAGTTCGGTTTTATTTATAAAAAATCGTTTTATCCCTAATTTACATTGAATATACAACACTAGCTGTGGTAGCCCAGCGGTGACACCGTGCACCTCTTTCGAGGAGGTCTAGGGTTCAAACCCGGGGCAGGCACCAATGAGTTTTCTAGTAAAACTTATGTGTCTAATTGATATTTGCAATTTATCACACGCTTTTCGGTGAAGGAAAACATCGTGAGGAAACCTGCATATCTCTAGAGAATTCTGGAGATATGTGTAACCTACCGATCCGCATTGGAGCAGCGTGGTGGGTCTTAGCTCCAATCCTTCTCTCCAAAAAAAAAAACGGAGAGAAGAGGCCTATGCCCAACAGTGGGATAGTAACATTGCAATTATCAATTAGACACATAAGTTTTAATAGAAAAACTCATTGGTGTCTGCCCGGGTTTGAACCCATGATCGTCTCTAGAGATTCACACGGTCGCACCGCTAGGCCTTCACAGCTTGTGTGTGTAATCCTCCCATATATTTATTTATTAATCAAGCCTAATCAAAAGGCAGTAGTGGATGTCAGGCCCATCTAACCCTGAGTGAGGCCGCAGTGCCGATATCTGCAATTCGACGCCACATAAATCTACCTAATCATTTGAATTACTGCGACGCTTTCACTTAATAACCGCGACATTTCCACTTGATATATGGACATGGAGTGATATACTCTGAAAGCTACGGAGAAATCTTATATAACTTTACTATATATCAATTTTCTAGTAACAACTACTCGCTATTTCGTTCCCGCCAACATTATAGTAACTACATATTATAAAACAAAGTCGCATTCTTTGTTTGTGTTCTCTATGTATGCATAAAACTTTAAAACTACGCAACAGATTTTGATGCGGTTTTTTTAATAGATAGAGTGATTCCAGAGGAAGGTTTGTACGTATAATAACATTCAATACGGAGTAGAGAAATACTGTAATTTTTGAGGTTTCAGTAAATAATTACATTTTTTTCCGCTTACATTGCAAACGCAGGCTAAACCTACGAGATTTATCAAAATAATGTACTAAGTATTTGTACACCTTGAAAAGGTCTACAGAAAAGTCCGCGATGGTATATGTCTATCTCTTATGGATAACCCACTATAGATTTTTTTGTCATTTACTTTTTGCGAAAAATAATGCCATATTTGTGAAGCAATTTTTTTATAATACAGCATTAATCCTTATCCAATTAAGTACCTTAAATAAATAGTTGATTTAATATAGATCAATATGGCCGTTTACAGCATGTAATTCAAGTGAACATTTTCGGAGATATCACAGATTTAAAATGCCGTGAGGACGCCGCGCTTCGCCCTACATCACTCCGACTTTAGCAGCTACCTCTAAGAGCGACCTCTTTCAAGAGTTTGTTTAAAGACATTCTGTAATTAATGGTTTTTGATGTAATTTCAGTTACAAGGTACATTATGGTTTTATGTAAATTGTGTTGGAAAGTCGCTTGCGCCGCGTAAAGCAGCAGAGATACACTGTTTATTTATTTATTTTTTTATTAGACCAACTAATAGCATTTTACAATACTTAATTTAACAAAAACATTATTGATATATAATATAATCTAAATCTGTGTAAAACACCTATAAAAGTTAGTACAATATTTGTATAAGTGAACAATTCTAGAGGCCTTGCCTAATACCTCGTTACAATACGAACTAATTAGATCGTATTGTAACGCGATGAAAAAATAAAATATACATGTAAATATAATAGATAAAAACAAAAAATGAAATATTAAATAGATGAGTTAATATAGGTAAATATTTATTATTATTATTATGTAAATTACCTATATTATAAAGTAATGTACTAAAGAATTTTAGATCTCTAAAAATACTACAAGAAAGTTGTGTACAGGATGTCTCTATCTCTTATCACTTTAACTCACAACATAACACGTTAACTCATAATTACCCCTTTTATGTTCAAAATTTTAGTTTCAAAATATTACGTAATTTTCGAGCCTGTATTCTTTTGTTCAGTATCCATCATTATCTAAATAAATGCATTTGATAGCTTCGCCATTTAATGTAGATAAAAACTGTTCTTCACACCATATGGATCAAATAAATACTTTAGAAGATATTAAAAAATATTTTAAAAACTGTGATTTCCTAAAAGCTTAGTCCGTGCTAATTAGAGCGATAATATATAAAGCTAGCGAGTAAAATGCTAAGCGATATTTACACCGAGACAATATTAGGCGGGCGGAATGAGAGAATGCAATAACAATAAATAGCAATAAATAAAAGGATTCCGTCTCTGCTTGTATTGTATGATACTAATCCTTGGAGCACAGAGCGACGCGTGGAGTTGCATACGTTTTACTTTTTTTAAGCGATAAATTATATTTTTTACGTTAAAGAAGGAAAAGTACGCAGTTCAACCATATTATTATTGTAACAACAACAACAACTCCACCCTCTTTTCTTACCTGTTGTAAATGCTAAAGTAAAGTAAAGGCTTAATACATGTTTTTTTTTTAACAGGAAAAAACCCCTTATGGGTACCGCCACCCGACGGGGGCAGGCGACGGTTATGTCGGACTCGCACCGACTAAAATAACCTGTGTGCTCCACGCTGCTGGTGACGGGTATAGAGTACCTATGAAGACATTACCCCCATCCCCGCCAGCAGCAACTCTGTACCCCAGAGTGCGCCACCTCTGGGTCGGGGCCTCTCTAACAGTGGCCCCTCTCTCCGCTAGACGATGCATCGGGAGCACCAGATGCATCGACCGCCGCGGGGACATTTTCGATGGGCGTCCGATAAAACCCCGTTCGAAACGCCCAGAGGTCCCCGTTAGGGCGGCATACGACGGGCTTCGGCGAGTCGTCTGCGCCCCACTCGCCTGCGGCGGATCGGATCCAAGGACTCGACTTCCCGGACCCGACCCGCCGCCTCCTTCCGCGAGATAACATCCTCGCAGAAAGAGGCCATCGCATTAATACATGTTGTGCCGACCCCACTTAAAGTGGGATAATGCCGTAAAATTGTTGATGTCTGAATAGAACAAATTGCTTGTTTTAATATAAAGCAAAATGATGTAAGTAACGCTATGTTATGAGTATATAGTCTGTGGTATAATTGTCATCTATAATTGTTATCTATGATCATTGTCTATGGCCCATCCATGTCTTGGTCATGTTTTTGTATGCTTATAAGATATGACAATAAAGGTATAATTAATACAAGTCAATCTGTGTCTGATATCCAACAAAAAAAATTACCGGCTACACATGTAGAATTTTCGGGATTTACGTAAACAGCAAATTGACATCAGAGCAATGCGGTGGGTGTTTAGGTCTAAATCGTTTTTATGAAGGAAATAGAAGGTCCTAAACCTATCAGTGGGCTAGTGAATTAATTGAAAGAATGAATGGCAAATCTATACTAATATTATAAAAAGGAAAAATTTGTATGTATGTTTGTAATGTTTCACACAAAAACGATTTCAAGAATTCTTTCACCATTGGAAAGCTGCATTTTTATTGAGCAACATAGGCTATATAACATTTTCTAAAAAAAATAGGGATCCATTATTAAAACTTAGTAAGCCACAGGATATTACTAGTTAATTATTATAATAATAAAAACAGTATTTATTATTGGAGCAGCTTAAAATATCAAATACAAGATAGTTGACCACTTATATGCCGACAATAAAGTGGTGTATAAAAAAATACAAATAAAGCGACTCCACTCCACCTCTACCCACAGAACTAATCCAAGGCAACGCCGACTGTTACGGCGATTACTTTAATTGGCTCAATCTCCATTCAAAACCACCTCGCAGGAGGGGAGGGGGCGATTTATGGCGAAAGGGTAGCTCTGAGCCCTGTTTATGAAGAAAGATAGCGGGAAGAGCTAGTGCGAAACGATATTCTACGGACTGGACGGGGCTGGGGAATGACTTAACTTTACAAAAAGGTTCATAAAAATACTAAGGTATAAGTGTTTGTGTATGTTTAGTTTTCAAAACATACCGCCGTTAAGCATCTGGCTGAATAGAATAGAGCACCCTCATTTCTTACCGAGGTGTCGTAAAAGGCGACTAAGGTATGTTGACGTCAGATCTCTATGCAAAATTATATACATTAGAATTATATATATTACAATATATATTAGAGTGGGATAAGGGCAAAAAAATAATAATGATTTTACATTTATTAAGAACCAGTGACAATACAATAAAATAAATAATTTGACAGTTTTTTTTTTTTAATTTATAACAATCGCACTTTTTTTCGTTATTTCTTTATACCCAAATTAATACATATTTCTATAACGCGCTAATCTCAGGAACTACTGTACCGATTTGAGAATATTATATATTTTACATATATTTTAGATAGTCCATTTATCGAGGAAGGCTATAGACTATATAACATTACGCTAAGGTGAATAGGAGAGGAGCAGCAATCAATATATTGCGAAAGCGGCAAAATTTAAAACTTTTCTTGCGTGCGCTGAGTAAACTGTGAAAATTATTCAAAAATAATTTACTCACGATAACTACTATTATCAAAATTTCATTTCGGGAATAAAGTTGTGACACACTGATTACCACACGGGCCAAGATGCCGGCACAGCTAGTATTTATAAGCTAAAAAACCTAAACTATAATATTTATAAGCTATAAAATTATACATACTGGAAATTTTAGCATTGAACTAACTGTGCTAGTAAAGTTTGACTGTACTGGGTAGTGATCCTGAATTCAGCTTCGCGGGTCGCGAGTACGATTCCCGCTGAGGGCGAACATTTTCTATAAATCTATTTGTTGGTCTTTGAGTCTAACAATCAATTTTCCTAAAATTCAGCATGCAGAAGATTTTGGGGGAGAAATATCAATCTAGCTAGGTTTTATTTTAAAAAAATCGTTTTATCCCTGTTTTTGGGCATTAAAAAATACTAAAACTTACATTGAATATAAAAAAACAGTATTTTTAACATTAAATGTCAAGTCAGCGTAGCTTATTCGGGAAATGGGCGGTCTAGAGAAATGAAAATACCTGGCATCAAGCCCCACCTCTGAAGTTTCTTTTTTTTATTTCGTAAAAAACGACCGAGCAAGGCTCAGTCAACCAGGCACTTTGTATTTAAGTATGTATTTAGAAAATATATAAGTATATATTCACCAATTGTCTGTCTACCATAACACAAGTATTAAGTTACTTGCTTTGGGGACAGACGACCCCAAGTAAGTGTCCCAAATATTAATTATTTAAAAGTTGTAAATTTTTGTATTATACAACTCAATTTGGCAAGGGTTGATACAGTTTTTACAGGGTTGCGATAGGTGAAGGAGTTTTATATAGTGCGTACCTAAGGATAAACCCTCTCGTGATGGCCGGTTATAAATTATTTGCGAACGAGATTGGCTACTTTTATTAGGAATGGATGAAGTATGCTCTACTAAATTGTTTGTGTTTATCAATTTGAAATAATTTTTTGAATTAGGCGTTATTGAAAAATAACGGCATAACAATTTTTTTTTTAATATAAATAAATATATGGGACACATACATGGGTAAATAAGTATGGAAAGATGCATTGCATTTAAATTAAATAATAATAAATAAATAAATACATGGGACACTTACACACACGGTCGTCCGTCCCCAAAGTAAGTAACTTAATACTTGTGTTATGGTAGACAGACAGACAACTGGTGAATATATACTTATATATTTTTTAAATACATACTTAAATACCAATACACACCCTGACTCGAAGGCCAACAAATTCGATTATAGAAAATGTTGGCCCTCGGCGGGAATCGAACCCGCGACCCGTGGAGCTGAAGGCAGGGTTACTACCCACTACGCCAACGGGCCAGTCAAATTATTATTATTATTATTGAAGTTACAATAAAATTACTTTGCTGTAATCCGCGTTTGTTAAGAGTCTCTTAAAGCGTTAAGAGAATACATGCAATGCTAAGTGTATGAAGCAGGCAACAATCACATACCACATACATCATACATGCAGGACAAGTTACCACACGTATCACAAGACGCCGCCAACACCAACACTCCATACACAGCAGTACATACACTCACTACCACAATTTCTAAGATCGTTGCACCCCGTAACCGAAGCATCACCAGGAGGATAGGCTCCACGAACAAAATCGATGCATTGGGAGTACCAGATGCATCAACCGCCTCGGGGACCTTTTCAGATAGCCTATAAGTGGTCTATTCTACTTAGCCGGATACCATACGGTATACGAAAAACGTACTTTAATTATTAGTAAAAATCAGTAAATTCCAATTACAACACTAATGAGAATATTATTTTGCTATAATCCGCGATAAAAAAAATATATGTAATGCTAAATGTGATAATGCTAAATAAGAGTGTACTATTCGTTCGACGTTCGTACTATTCGTAGAAGGAATAGTACACTCTACATTTAGCATTACATATATTTTCTTATTTCGCGGATTATAGCAAAATAATATTCTCATTAGTTTTGTATTATGGACCTCCGCAAAGTAACGCCTAATTCTATAAATAAATTCCGGTTAAATATAAAATATATATAGTATATTTCCTTACTCTGTTAATGTTTGTCATTTCATTTCATTCGTTTCATTCGTTTCATTCGTTCCATTCGTTCCATTCGTTCCATTCGTTTCATTCGTTTCATTCGTTTCATTCGTTTCATTCGTTTCATTCGTTTCATTCGTTTCATTCGTTTCATTCGTTTCATTCGTTTCATTCGTTTCATTCGTTTCATTCGTTTCATTCGTTTCATTCGTTTCATTCGTTTCATTCGTTTCATTCGTTTCATTCGTTTCATTCGTTTCATTCGTTTCATTCGTTTCATTCGTTTCATTCGTTTCATTCGTTTCATTCGTTTCATTCGTTTCATTCGTTTCATTCGTTTCATTCGTTTCATTCGTTTCATTCGTTTCATTCGTTTCATTCGTTTCATTCGTTTCATTCGTTTCATTCGTTTCATTCGTTTCATTCGTTTCATTCGTTTCATTCGTTTCATTCGTTTCATTCGTTTCATTCGTTTCATTCGTTTCATTCGTTTCATTCGTTTCATTCGTTTCATTCGTTTCATTCGTTTCATTCGTTTCATTCGTTTCATTCGTTTCATTCGTTTCATTCGTTTCATTCGTTTCATTCGTTTCATTCGTTTCATTCGTTTCATTCGTTTCATTCGTTTCATTCGTTTCATTCGTTTCATTCGTTTCATTCGTTTCATTCGTTTCATTCGTTTCATTCGTCTCATTCGTCTCATTCGTCTCATTCGTCTCATTCGTCTCATTCGTCTCATTCGTCTCATTCGTCTCATTCGTCTCATTCGTCTCATTCGTCTCATTCGTCTCATTCGTCTCATTCGTCTCATTCGTCTCATTCGTCTCATTCGTCTCATTCGTCTCATTCGTCTCATTCGTCTCATTCGTCTCATTCGTCTCATTCGTTTCATTCGTTTCATTCGTTTCATTCGTTTCATTCGTTTCATTCGTTTCATTCGTTTCATTCGTTTCATTCGTTTCATTCGTTTCATTCGTTTCATTCGTTTCATTATGGCTTTATTGTACTGTTTGAAATTTCCTAAATAAGTATTATCTGTAACGCTGTTGATTGCAAAATAAATAAATTAAATAAATAAAAACAAAAGCAGAGCATACTCTGGTACGTGCTGAAGAATTAAGCCCCGATAATTTTGTGAGGGCAAGTTAGCGCAGACTGAAATATTGACGCGATCAGTACATCATACCGGATATTGATCATCACACCGCCGCGATTTATATCCCGAGGGATTACTTTAGTATTTGCTCGTGTTAATCACTCTGTCGACGGACCTCTATCTTGTACTACAAATAACATTTTTTTCCCACATTACGATAAAAAACTTACTTACGGATTTGATCCTTTTCTTACTAAAACTTATGACATGACTGCGTTTGTTAAGATGCCGTGTGGTATCCAGCTGACCACCCTCAATTCTGTTGTCACCAACGACTTCCGCTTAGTATTTTATAGCAACACAGTCATGAAACAAGAGTATAGTGCCCTTTTGGATTAAAATGGTTGCAACACTGTGCCGTTGTTGTTTCCGGTTGAGTCTTCCTATTGATAAACATTTCAGTGACAGTCAGTCTTTGTTCGTCATTCAAGAGAAGTGCATCTCGGAACGGGAATTGTGGTATTCCTATTATATCGTGTTATTTTATATAGTGTGCGCTAACAATTCTTACGACCAGAAATTTAATTATTTGCCTGGGGTTTGAACCCGTAGCCTCAAAAGTTACGCGGTCTCAACACTGGGCTATCACAGCTAAACTTAACAATATTCAAAACACACCACCTTCCCCCGGGCGCAGTCCATGATCGTAGCGTTATTATTTAACATCCCGGCACGAAAGTCGTCCGTCCGTCCGAACTCGGCCCGATATATCAACATTAGCGCTGTCCCCGTCCGTTCGCGACGAAACACGCTACCCGGATGTAAAAATACTGGATAGGACAAGAAAGGTTACAACATAAATACTTTTTAGGGAATTGAAGGAAGAAAGGTAGCCCGTAGTACTTTGGCTAAAATGAAGAAAATACTCTGCAGCTGCCGATTTAAACTGACGGAAAAATATCCATATGTATGACGCAATTCGATGTATACCATAGACATACAAGAGGTCACAAAAAGCTTGTGATTCAGCAGAGTTAGCAACTCATTCGATGGTCTCCGTATTGGCTTCTAAAATATTCCGCAATCCATACTAGATCAGTCTACAGAAAGGTTTAAATTAAGTATTAGAGATATATTTATTATAAAGCATATTAAAAAATTTAAGATTATTTACATGATAAAAATGGCTGGATTTGAAAATCCTTTCAGCTTGATACAAGACAGCGGTTTAATAATGTTAAATTGAAAACGTTTAAAAGATTGACCACCGAGTTTCTCGGTAAGAGCAACATTCCGAACCTGTTGCAGCTTCACTTATCATATTGGTTCTTGACGATTTAAAAGTACTTGAAAGAGTTTGATTTGTGCTTGATTTGGAATTGTGCTTGATACATTTAGCATTACCGAGATTTTTTAAACGCACATTACGCATATAAAAATAATTATATCATTATTTAACTAATTATTAATTGAGTAATTTTTTTATTAAGACAGTCTCATGATGTTTCTTCTAAATTCTCTTTGATCTTTCGTCATAAGTTGTTGACCATAATTGTAACGACAAAATTTGAATTTGAATCTCATTTCATTCCTCAAAAAAAGAACTTGGAATATTATTGTGTTGTAAAAATAGCACATGTATCTATATGAGGATTTCAAAGTGCAGGAAAAGGAGTATAGATATTATATAATATATTAGATATTTTGTATTGTAAATACCACATCTATCGACTGTATAGCCGGGCGAACACCCGTGGGACGTCAAAAATGAAGATTTAGTCCCTCGCCGCGTCATACGTTAAAGCGGCTAATGAAAACACGGCGCGAGTGATGAAGTGGACGGCTCGTAGCCGGCTATACTTGTCTTACACTTTTCCTTTCTGATACATACTGCGGCAACAGAATTACTGGGTGTTATCTTACCTTTATCCCACTCTAAGTGGGGTCAGTACATCATGTTATGTTGTCAGATGATTTGGCTAGATATTGTACGACCGGCCGCCTGCCGTTAACTTATTAACTTATCTTAGTCGCATTTTACGACACTTCGGTAAGAAATGAGGGTGGTATATTCTACCCAATAGGATACCACACGGCGGGTCGAATTACCTTAGGCGCCTTTTACGACATCTCGGTAAGAAATGAGGGTGGTCTATTCTACTTAGCCGGATACCACACACCATCTTACTTGAAATCAATTCAAATCAATATAACCTTCAAATAAGCTGTTTAAAGCACTTTTAAAATAGCATTTTTTTTATTTTGTCGTAGAGTCTCCCGACGATGCTTTGGTTACGGGGCGAAACAATTATTGAGATTGTGGTGGTGAATGTGTACAGTGCTTGTGTATTGATATCGGTGGCGGGTAGTGCATGGGTTTTTACAAATTCTGCATGTATCAGGTATGAGAACGAATAGTTCACGCTACATTACGCTGCATTGCATATATTTTCTTTTATCGCCGATTATAGAAAAATAATATTTTCATTAGTTGTGTTTTATGGACCTCCGTAGAGCAACGCCTGTTTCTATAAATTACATAAATTATCCAAAGTAAGATAAAAGATTTATGTCGATGATCAACGAAAGCTTTAACCAGAATGCATAGGTCTGTCTGTCGGTCTTAAAGGGAAATGTAGAGACGGTCGCTAGGGAGCATTTCATCACTGCCGTCCCTCGTAATATAAAGTGAGATATCATTTCAATTTAAATAATTTTGACTTAAAAAGAATATACATATAAAAAAGGCGATGTATACAATAGACAAAGTAAGAACCGATTTGCTTGCGGCTCCGTTTGTGGGTTTGGGTTTCATACCAAATGGGTTTTGTACTTTTGCGGAATTTTATTCTACTATAAAGTTCCGCAATCAATTTAATTTCTTTTCTAAATATATGTATACAAAGAAATAAATGTAATAAATAATAATGAAAATCGGCATACAATCAAGGTAAGCCGTCAGAAATTTAACATACACAATTTTATACATAAAATACAAGTACAACAGATTCAATAATCGTTTTAATCATCACATCCGATTAGGTCAATGTTTTGACAACGAGATTTATACCTTTAAAGTAAGCAAATATCGAGTACTCGCCGTGCGCGCGCGCACGCCAACGCCATCTATCCGTCACCAGCCAACATTACACCTTTCATGTTGAACGTCCCGCGTGATAGATGGCAACACTTGACGATTGATTTATCACCTGACGATATTTCTATAGGCGTCCCGATTGCATTAGCTTTTCTATATTAATTCAGATAATGTATGTATTGTATTTCCGGATATCCTTGATTTGAGTAATTTAATTGCTTCCAGATTCATTATGTTTGTGGCGGTATTTAATTGTAATAATCTGGTGCGATCTGATAAATTTATAGCTTTGATTTGTAAAACGTAAATATTAGTTTGTGTTTACGTAAACGTAAGTATACATTCTGTAAAAATTTAATAATAAACTTTTTGAATAGATTACTCAACGGCGTAGCGGCCGTTCGTAAAATACGTAGCCAAATCATGTAACAACATGTTTGTAACATACCGTGCCGACCCCATTTAGAGTGGGATAAGGGCAAGAGAAAGTAAGACTTTTTGACAAATTTAAACGAGTTTTTTTTTCAATTTTAAAACATTTTAATATTATATATTCCTCAATTATATATGTATCCTCCTGCCATTATCCCACTCTCAGTGGGGTCGGCACAACATGTTATAAACATGTTGTCATATGATTTGGCTGCGTTTTTACGACCGGCCGCCTGCCTGACATCAACTTACCTTAGTCGTATTTTACGACACCTCGGTAAGAGAGGGTGGTCTATTCTACTAAACCGGATACCACACGGTGGGTCAACTTTCCTTAGTCGCCTTTTACGACACCTCGGTAAGAAATGAGGGTGGTCTATTCTACTCGGCCGGATACCACACGGCGGGTCGTCTTACCTTAGTCGGCTTTTACGACACCTCGGTAAGAAAAGAGGGTGGTACTATTCTATTCAGCCGGATACCACACGGCGTATTCCTCAATTATATATACAACTAATAATTCCACAATAGAGACTTTCGTATTTATATCATGTATCGGGTGAACCCGACTAGCTTGATCAGACGGGCTAACCCGATAGAATAAGACGTGCTTACGCTGGTTTCTAAACATTCTCTACATTCTTACAATGAATACCACGCAGGATAGTTTAAATTAAAAAAAGGGTTATTTATTAAATAGATAAAGGCACGATAATTTGTCGCACCAAAAACGCTATCGAACGCTATCGAAAGAAGGTCCGCCTAGCGGCGAGGCCAAATTGTCTCACAATAGATTTATCGGTCGACGCTACATCGCAACAAAGGCAGTGCATCATACGCTGACAGCTTTATGACGCTAACAGTTTTTGCTAACAGCCGCCCGCACTTTATTTATGGCATAAGTTTTATTAATTAGACGCCATCCAAAGATTTCTCGATGTTACGATGGTAAGTTCTCATTTGTAGAAACTAGATCGTACGTCTGCGAGTTGTGTATATACTATTAAAATCTATATATATACTAATCTATAATTATATATAAAGCCGAAGAGTTTGTTTGTTTGATTGTTTGAACGCGCTAAACTCAGGAACTACTGGACCGATTTAAAAAAAATCTTTGAGTGTTAGATTAACCGAGGAAGGCTATAGGCTGTATAACATCACGCTAAGATAAATAGGAGAGGAGCAATAAAAAATATGAGTGAACCTTAAAAGCTAGACATATGCTGTCCCAGCCTTTTATTTAGAACTTTTAGAGGGGAACTATTTTGTAATATATGATTATTCAATAACTATCACCGTTCACTCAGTGCACGCACAGAAAGCTTTAAATTTTACCGTTTTTGTAGTATTTTTTATTGCTGCTCCTCTCCTATTAATCTTAGCGTGATGTTATACAGCCTATATATCCTCCTTCCTCGATAAATGGACTATCGTACACTCAAAGAACTTATCGAATCTGTCTAGTAGTTTCTAAGATTAGCGTATTCAAACAAACAAACTCTTCAGCTTTATATATTAGTATAGATTAATAGAAATCTAAAAATAAGTTTCTCCAACGGATCAGCGGACCTAACATGTGCCTAAATGAAATTTGCAATTTATCAATTGCAATCGTCAATTAGACAAGATTTATTAGAAAAACTCATCGGTGCCTGCCTGGGGTTTTGATCTCGTTACCCACTGAAAGATCCTCATGGTCTCATTGCTGGGCTATCACAGCTTTATTCGTATGTATTAATGACTAAAAATCAGTCAATAAACACCAAATGTAACAGTTCATGTGACGCGGGTCGCGAACGCCCCAACACCAAACCGACCGCTGCCAAAGATTTGACGGCATGGTAGCGAATCGTAAATTACCATTATCTACAGACGCACCGTGCTAGTATTTATTATTTATGGGGCACATCGACTCGCCTCGGGCTTGATACGGGGTGTTTTTCCCCGTTGGGTTGGGTACGTAGGCCGTGATCGTAAATAATCGTAAATATCTGTACGTAATTATTGATTCAGCCCATATTCCTCATTTGACGGGCCTTTATGAGGTTAATGAACTTTGTTTGATGCTTTTTAATACCTAATTTTTCTTTGCAGCTTAACTGTGAGGGCCAACGGTAATCGTGCGACTCTTTCGAGGGGTCACGGGGCCAAAACCCTGACAGGCACCAGAGAGTTTTTCTGTTAAAACTTATGTATGTAATTGATAATTACAAAATATCACACGCTTTTAGGTGAAGGAAAATCATCATCCTCCTGCCCTTATCCCACTCTAAGTGGGGTCGGCACAACATGTTGTCACATGATTTGTCGGTCGTAAAAACGCAGCCAAATCATGCGACAGCATGATCATAACATGTTGTGCCGACCCCATTTGGTGGGATAAGGGCAGGAAGATGATGTAAGGTAAGTGTGACAATTGTCAATAAAAGGTTTTTGATTAGATTTGATTTTATTAACAGGCCGTTACTTTACAAAGCAAGCTGATTTAGAGTGACAGTAATTCTGATGCATAAGTTTTCATGATGTAAATTATGAACTATTGAAAATAACTCACGAAACGTCAATAACTCACGAAACGTCGATCGGAAAAGTGGGAGTCAGTTGTCGCCCGGCAGGGGTTCAAATAAATTACAAAGATATATTATTATTAAAATTTGGGCGCCAAGTTCGCATTAAGTTGGGCGATATCGGGCCCGCGAGAGGGTTGACTTGTGACTAAACTGCCCATAAATATACCTTTTTGACAATGTTATGCTCGTATCATTTTAATTATCACTCCACGTTTTGTGTTTATATTGTAACAGTCATTTGTTTAACGTCAATGTTCCAGGGAAATACTAGAATAGAATATTGAAATTCATAAAAAAAATACATCTGGAGTTTATTGCGCGATGCTTGATTGACATTTAGCATGATTCAAGTTCATATAAAATTACAGAAAAATAACATTTATGTATTACACGTGTTAAATGTGAAAGAACTTTTCCCTGTATGTGCTTTATAGATTCCGAAACGGCTTTACCGATTTCAGCGAAATTTTCCGCTTTCGCAATATCTTTTTTTTCTGTTACTCTCTTATTTATCTTAGCATTATGATATTATATAGTCTGTAGCCTCCTTCGATAAACGGACTAAATTGCATATTCAAATATGTTGTCGCCATTAGCTTCCGCTTTGTATTTTATAGCAATACAGTCATGAAACAAGAGTATCGCGCCCTTTTTTATTGAAATGTTGGGAACACTGTGCCGTTGTTGTTTTCGGTGGAGTCTTCCTATTGATAAAACGTTTCAGTGACAATCAGTCTTTGTTCGTCTTTCAAGAGAAGAGCATCTCGGAACGGGAATTGTGGTATTCCTATTATTATTATAATTAATTTTTCAAATCGGTTCAGTATTTCCTGAGATTAGCGTGTTCAAACGAACAAACCCATCAGCTTTATATATTAATATAGATTCGTTTATTGATTCAGACGACTAAATTGGGACACTAAAACACTCTGACTTCATAACACTTTTAAACAATGCAATTTACTAAAAATATAAGAGCCAAAGTTCAAATTAACGCGCGAAATTTGACGCGGTGAATTATACTTCAATAAGACATAAGTATATTATAATCCTAAAACTAATGAAACACGTCGTGTTCCGAATCAAAAAAAAAAGTTTCATTTAATAAGTCATAGGTACAGGAAGTAAAGAGGACGGTCAAGTAAAATAATATACATATACTTACAGCTAAATTTATCGATTGGGTATCAATGGCTAACATATAGAATAATACATGTTATCTATAAATATATTATAAAGAGGAAAATTTTGTATGTATGTTTGTAATGTTTTCACACAAAAACTACTGGACCGATTTCAAAAATTCTTTCACCATTGTAAAGCTGCATTTTTACTGAGTAACATAGGCTATATTACATTTTCAAAAAAAATAGGGATACGTAATAAACATGTAATAAGGTGTAATAAATTAGTCATAAAAATCTGTCATTGCATGCGCTGCAGAAATTATTGATGATACGAGTATATTTACCAAAAATATATATAATAATAGTCCGACTTAGTAGACTTTCCACTGCCATGAGATCGGTATGTACGCGGGTGAAACGGCGGGATATTGCTAGTGAATAAATAAACTGATTTTCATATCTGTAATAATGCGGAACTACGTGAGAATGAATTAATATCAAAAATTTTGGTTAGGCCCGTGACGATTGGAAGATACTAACTACGGAACCCAGTTTCCGCTGTAAATCACTGAAGATTCATCTAACAACATTAAGTATTTTCGTTAACGATATAGATGATTTGAAAACGCCGTGTGGTATCCGGCTAAGAAGAATAGACCGCTCTCATATCTTACTGAGGTGTCGTAAAAGGCGACTAAGGTTAGTTGACTTGCCGTGTGGTATCCGGCTGAATGGAATAGACATAGTTTAAATATTGTGTTTTTACACACAGACGGATGGACTTTCATACATATATTCAATGTTGTTGATATTTCTGTTGTAAAGTTCAACCACAACAAGTATTGTAAGTACAATTCAGCCATAAGTAACTTAATATTAACTTAAAGTTATATTTTAACTTATATCTCATAAGGGGTTTAGTTACTTATTTTACTCTTTACTCTTACTATACCAGACACAGTTCTTTATTTTAGTAGTTAATTGATTTTTGACTAAAAGCGTTGTTAATACCATATTTTGAAATTTATTTTTTAGAGCTCGCAATGACATCTGATGTGCGAACGTGGAACTTTATCGATTTATTGTACATTGGAACTTATGGTCTATGACCATACCACTAACGCTATCTCTGCGTGTATTTTGAAACTTCGTGTTTTAAAATGAGCGCTTGATACCTATTCTGCCATTTTTAAGCAATATTAGTATTTTATACTAATAAGCTTTAGTTGCTGACAACGTAAACATTTATATTAATGCTTGTCGTTCAATTTTAAATAACATACTATAATTTAAATGGTCATTGACCATACTGCTAGCGACACCTATACGCGAAATAATGAATCAAATCGATTAGTAGATTTTATAGCGAAAGCCTAGGTCACTAGGTCTAAATTAATTCTAGGCGAATGCCAGCGAGAAATGACCGGGTTTTGCGGGTTCCGCTCGAAGTCCGTATCATACTCACCCCCGGGCAATTGAAAGACTACCCCGGATAATAATGGAACTTGAATACAGTAAGTAATATCTAGAGAATGTAGAACATAGGAATACCCAGGCGATTAAATATCACTTGTATGAGAAGACCGGGTAAGAATTTAAAGGCTAAAAACAATAGAAAAGGATTAGACATTTAACACATAAGTAATACCTATACCTACGTAGAAAAAAAATGAGAGGATGAAAATAACGTCACAAACAGTAAATAAACATTAAATTATAGCCGCAAAATATGGGAAACATTTAACAGAAAGCAATATGATTTATATTTTATCGTGCAGTTGTTCAACGTGACCGCTAGATGGCGTTGCTTGCTAAGTGCTATTCTCCCGCGTACTTAGCGTAGCGTTGACCGCAATATTTATTGCCACCATTAAAGCAGGAACCCTTAAATCATCACGTGACGCTTGTATACTGTTAACACAAAAAATCCTTAACGCCTTTGATATAAAGGTGATATTTTGAACTCCGCTTTCCCGCCTAATGAATGGCAGACGCGCACCCAAACTTTTTTCCTTTATGAAATTGTTCAGCGAGCACTTAGCAAAATCTATTAGACAGAGGGAATAAAAATGAAGTATTTCGGTTCGTTGTACAAGAGAGTTGACTTTTAACGCTATTCTTGTTGGACAATTATAAAGTTTCGCTATTGTAATTTGTTTTAATACAATCAAGCCGGGATTTCGCGATACTTTTTATATGGAGATTGTATATAATAGACAAAGTAGCAACCGATGTAAGCTTGCGGCTCCTGCTTTGCGCCATGCAAAAGTATGTTGTCGCCATTGACTTCCTCTTTGTATTTTATAGCAACACAGCCATGAAACAAGAGTATCGCGCCCTTTTTTATTGAAATGTTGGCAACACTATGCCGTTGTTGTTTCTGGTGGAGTCTTCCTATTGATAAAACGTTTCAGTGACAGTCAGTCTTTGTTCGTCATTCAAGAGAAGTGCATCTCGGAACGGGAATTGTGGTACTCCTATTATATCGTGTTCTTGTATATAGTGTGCGTTAACAAGTACGTAAGTCGTTTGTGGGTTTGGGTATAAGATTCTATAATAAAATTCCGCAATCAATTTTAGCTTTACTATTACAGCAGTTTAAAACTACTGTTAAAAAAGGCTTATACAGAAACCAATCCGCATTGGAGCAGTGTGATGGGTCTTAGCTCCAACCCTTCTCTCCAGAAACGGAGAGAGGAGGCCTATGCCCAGTAGTGGGATTGTAACAGGCCGTTACTTTACATTTTTTTTAATACAGAAAGCCTACTATATTGCTGAGGATTACTTAGATGATAAGAATGCGTGGACATAACTTCAACCCTGTACAAGAGAGTCATGAATAAATGTTACAAATTTGTTAATTGAAAAGAGCAGCCGCCGATTTTCTTGCTGGCTCTTCTGGGTAAGAACAGCTTTTCGAACCAGTATTAAAATTGATGATTACAAATTTACTTCAATAAATAATATTTTGAATTCAAATTTAAATATGCATCGTACGATGTTACTTCGGATATGGAGCGAAACGATTGTTGAGATTGTGGTTGTGAATATATACAGTGCTATTTGTATAAATAAATATAAATAACTGGCTAACGCTTTTGCGGCTTTAGTAAGGAGCATCCGAATTTTCTTAAGTAAATTTGTACATTTTGGGAATCTAACCGAGTCGAGCTTAAGCCATTACACTCCAATTTCACAAATTCGGATCACAGAGTTAATATCCATATTGGCCTCCAGGCTGTATATGTTTTACTTATTCCTGTAAAAGACACACGATTCCTGTAACCCAATTAGATATCACAAAAGAAACAAAAAGGGACCACGCATTAGAATTAAGGCAAAACATCACAAGGGTACCCCTTTGAGATGAAATATAAAATGTGACAAACGCAAAAACAGCCCCCAACAAAGCGCATATATTAGGGGCATTATCGTCTTGCCCAACAAAAGGTTGAAAAGTCGAGTTTCGCACGTATCGTGTTATCACCGGCCTGTGCCAACCCTTACTGCTTCTGATGACTCAAGTGGTAAGCGACAGCGGATCTGTCTCCTAGCGTTTTGCCCTTTACAACAATAGAAATCATTTGTAATTGTGATTGTTATGACGGTGCGCGATATAATTAAAGAACTAATATGCGATATTAATAATGAAATAATCACACACACTAATTTGTCCACACACAGAAATATAGGTTGCAAAAAAGAAGGAAAGTATATGTTAAAGAATGAAATTAAATTAAGTTACAGAATCGAATGACTTAGTTAAATACAATATATGAAGGATGAATTAATGCAAACTAAATAAGCGTTCGCTAGGGACAAGCTGAGAGCTGACTGTTTTACATCTGCAGCCGGCGTGCGCGTGGTTCGTTGCGAAAGGGTCGCGGGCGCGCGACGGCGGCAGGGTAAGGGCCTAGCATTGTCTTGCGTGTCAAACTATTCTATATATAAAAGTTGTAGGTGAATTTGTCTGTTTGTAAATTATTTTACATGCATAATTCCTAGTGTGAATGCTTTGTATGTGTAATGTGAATGTTATTTCTATGTGTGATGATGACGCGCAAGACATGCTACACATTTATAGAAATAGGTATTAATTTGCGGAGATCCATAACTCAAAACTAGTAATTATATTATTTCGCCATAATCCGCGATAACGCAAATAGAAAATCTATAGAATGTAAAGTCGATTATCTGTTTTCATATCTGAGACATGCAGAATTTGTAAAAACACTTCAAGCACAAACCCCCACAGTACACAAGCACTACATACGTTCACTATCACAAACTCAACAATCGTTTCGCCCTGCAACCGAAGCATCATCAGGAGATTGACTCCAAGACAAAATCGCAAAGATTTTGCAGCAAGCTTTATGATTCTGTAGTGTTGTAGTGCTTGTGTATTGTGATGGCAGTGGTGGAGGTTTGTGCATATCTTTACGAATCCTGCATGTATCAGGTATGAAAATGAATTGTCCACTCTACATTAAGCATCATCTTCCTGCCCTTATCCCACTCTAAGTGGGGTCGGCACAACATGTTATAAACATGCTGTAACATGATTTGGCTGCGTTTTTACGACCGGCCGCCTGCCTGACGTCAACTTACCTCTGTCGTATTTTACGACACCTCGGTAAGAATGAGGGTGGTTTATTCTACTAAACCGGATACCACACGGTGGGTCAACTTACCTTAGTCGCCTTTTACGACAGCACGGTAAGAAATGAGGTTGGTCTATTCTACTCAGCCGGATACCAAACGGCGGGTCGACTTACCTTAGTCGCCTTCTACGACACCTCGGTAAGAAAAGAGGGTGGTACTATTCTATTCAGCCGGATACCACACGGCGTCAAATAAAGATTATATATGATTATGAAAAATAAATCGCTAACACTTTTGCCTTGGACCACTCGCTTACTTTGCAGGGAGAATTATCAGAAGTCGTTCAAATGATTTATGTACACAATTATTGGGTTATTCAGGTACGATGTTTTGCGATCCGATCCCGCAGATATGTTTGAGACAATGAGCTTTCATTTAATGCTTTGAAAGCTTTCCCTGAACTTATATTGCCATCTAGATATGACGCGGATGTAAGTTACGCGTATTGTATCCAAACACATTATCGTATTGATATCATATCATCATCCCTGCCCTTATCCCACTCTAAGTGGGATTGGTACAACATATTATAAATATGTTGTCACACGATTTGGCTTTGTATTTTATGACCGGACGCATGACGTCAACTTAACTTAGTCGCATTTTACAACACGTCGGTAAGAAATAAGAGTGGCATATTCTACTTCTTACTTCTACTAGATATCACTCCGCGGGTCTAATTTAAGGTCTAATACATATTAATAAAATTCAAATTTAAATATATTACAATTATATATGTATATCATTGTATTAAATACGCGAGCGCAGAAGAACACGCACACCGAAGTTGCGAAATGCGGAGAGTAGAGTGCAGAAGCTCTACTAGCGTCGGGGAACGTCGTTCTAAGGGTGTCTCCTGTGAGGCCGGACCACTGCTTAAAATGACGTGTAGTGGAGGGCTGATGGTATGACTTTGATTAGTCAATACGACGACGGAAGGGTGGCAAGAAGCCACGACCAACCGATGTCAGAAATCTGGGACCTCGTCTTCGCCGGCGAAGACGCTGTGTATTACGCGTTTCTGTGTTTGCGATCGTTATTTGATCGTCAGGTATATTTTAAAACTCATTGGTGCCTGACCGGGGTTTGGACTCGTGCACCCTCTAAAGAGACGCACGGTCTTATCGCTGATATATCACAGATGTTCATACTCCTTATGCACAAAATAACTAACCATGATCTGAGATTGCGGGATAAATCTGCCATCAATAAAGTCCCATCTCTAGGAGCTGAGCTTAATACAAAATATTAATTACAAATATCGCATCTGTCATACCTGAGCTCGGGGTAAAATGAGTCCGCATCAGAATTGATAGCTGCACTTTATTGGAGGTGGGACGCCATCTAGACTTAACTCGATATCGACTGATATAGGACTAGCTTTGTGTAACGCGCCTGAGAGCTTTTGATACTTGATTTAAGCTTTTCCTTTGTTCCGAAGCGACATTTTTTGTATTTATAATAACTCTACTCTATAAGTGGGATTATAAACATGTTGTCACATGATTTTGCTGCATAATTTTACGGCCGGCCGCCTGTCTGATTTCAACTTACCTTAGTCGCCTTTAACGACACCTCGGTAAGAAATCAGGGTGGTCTATTCTACTCAGCCGGATACCATACGGCAAGTCAACTTACATTAATCGCCTTTTACGACACTACGGTAAGAAATGAAGGTGGTCTACCCTAATCAGTCGGATATCACACAGCAGTTCAACTTACTTCAGTCACCTTTTACACCTCGGTAAGAAATGAGGGTGGTCTATTCTACTTAACCGGATACCACACGGTAAGTCAACTTACTTTAGTCGCCTTTTACACCTCGTTAAGAAATGAGATTGGTCTATTCTACTCAGCCGGATACTACGCAGCGGGTCGATTTACCTTAGTAGCCTTTTACCACACCTCATTAAGAAATGAACCTCAAAATCAAATCAAATCAAAATAAGCTATTTCAAGCACTTTTGAATCGGGAACAATATGATTAATGAAGCTAAACTGATTTGGAGGTTGCTCTTACCGAGAAGAACCAGAAAGAAACTCGGCGGTCAATCTTTGAAACGTTTTCAATTTTACATTATTAAACCGCAGGTGGTCTACTCTACTCAGCCGCATACCACACGGCTAGAAGTAGCATATAAGTAACAAATATAAATGACGGATTGTAGACAAAACAAAATAGAAAAAAAGAACAAATCCAAGATGGCTGCGATTATTAACACAAGCTTTCCCCGGATTGCTCTGATTTATACACGGCGTATAAACGCTTTCTTAAAGTCATCATTCTCCTGCCCTTATCCCACTCTAAGTGAGGTCGGCACAACATGTTATAAAAATGCTGTCACATGATTTGGCTTCGTTTTTACAACCGGCCGCCTGCCTGACGTCAACTTACCTTAGTCGCCTTTTACGACACCTCGGTAAGAAATGAGTGTGCTTTATTCAAATCAGCCGGATACCACACGGCTAAAAAGTAACATATAAATAAGAAATATAAATGACGGATTGTAGATAAAACAAAATAGAAAAAAAAACAAATGCAAGATGGCCGCGATTATTAACATAGCTCTGTTTTATACACGGCGTATAAACGCTTTCTTAAAGTATCAAAACTATTAATTCCACGTGGACACAACCGACAGACAGAGTGCTCACCTTACAACAAATCATTCAGAGCCAGTTCTGAAATGTTTCCATTCTTTTATTGATTTATGCCATATTATTATTAATTTGAGAAAAAAGAATACCAACGGGTTATTTATTAAAACGTTAAACTCCCGCCCAATCTGATAACTTGGATATTTATTGTTACTTTTTTTTAATTTTTTTTATACCCTCCAAAGTCCGTTGAAGCCCTTGATTGTATTTATGGGATTAGATAACACTGTACTTTGTATAAATCAGAGTGATCCGGAGCAGCTTGTGTTAATAATCGCGGCCATCTTGGATTTATACTTTTTTATATTTTGTTTTATCTAGAATCCGTCATTTATATTTATTACTTATAACTTACTTTTTAGCCGTACGGTATCCGGCTGAGTAGAATAGATCACTCTAATAATCACTCTAATTTTTTACCCAGGTGTCGTATAAGGCGATTACGGTCAATTGACCCGTTGTGTGGTATCCGGTTAAGTTGAATAGACCACCCTCAATTCTTACCCAGGTGTCGTAAAAGGCGACTAAGGTAAATCGACCCGTTGTGTTGTATCCGGTTGAGTAGAATAGACAAACCTCTTTCTTACCGAGGTGTCGTCACGACTTAGGTAAGTTCACGTCAGGCAGACGGCCGACCGTAAAATACGTAGCTAATATGACAACATGTTTATAACGTGTTGTGCGGATCCCACTTAGAGTGGGATAAGGGTTGGAGGATTTTTTTTTTATGATTTTGGTACAATTGAAGTTTAAGTACTGAGATAACATATAGGGTTCATAATTCACGTTTTTTAAAAAACAGGAACATTCTATAATGAGGGTATTTTAACATCGCAATTGAGTTAAATGTAAGTTACGAAATAATAATGTTCCAATAAAATGTCTTTCAAATAATGACACTAATATACAAGAAAACTTCATCATTCATAATAAACCTTATTAAAAAAAAACGCTTTCTTTTACTTTTAAACTTTTAATACCTTAAAGTTCAAAACCTATAAATGTGAATACAAATAATGTATTACCAAAACACGTGTTATCTGTTCCAGTACACTAATCCAACTGACAAAGGAAAATAATCTTTAACTACAACGATATAAGGAACTATTATTTTGCATCGCTACTTACAGTACAAGCCAATTTCATAGAGCACCTATTCAAAGCAGAGGTTACACCTACCGAATAAAATACACAATATGTAGTTGTCACCGCTTGATAGAACCTGTCTTTCAAACTATCTACTCTGTGGTCAACTGTTGAAATATATATCTCCATATTTTTACATTACAATACCAATCGTATTTGTGTATTGTTAAAGTTTATATTTTCTTGCAAGTTAGATGGCGTATATGACGTTTTGGTTTGTATAGAAAATCCACGTTTTCTCGTATTACGAATTAGAAACTAAAATGTTTAATATTATACATTGCGTGTTGAGTTTCGTTGCAATTTTCGATGTTAATTCAAAAGCTGCAATGTATGTTAAATGTATAAAACAAATTGATATATTACGTTAGAGGTAAGAGAAGTTGTATAGTTTCGCTTGACGTCCCCTGGGTGACAGAAGCTAGGTGTCGAAATGATCCCCGTTTGGATAGATCAACAATATGTCAAAATTGTTATACTTGTGGGATTTATGCAGGCTTGCGGCAAGCGATCCGGACAGTGATAGATTCTGCATGGATTTCCACCTCAAGCTATTCCCTGGTGAAGGGATCTGATTGGATTTAGTTCCTATACATCGCATTTGTATTGGAAATGGGAATGTTTCTTATGTTATACATAAATAATCTCTTTGAGTGACGTCACTAATCTCTGATGATGTCATATTAATGTAAACGTCAAAAAGCTCTCTGACGGTCTAAAAAACTACCTTTTACCATTTAAAAAAAAATTATTATCTTTTGCAACAATGTTATTAAGATATTAATGAATTTTTAATTATTTGTAATATATAATGATTTTTTGACATTTTTTATTTTAATTTACATGACATTATTTTATTCGGGCTAGTCATATAAATTTATATAATGGTTGTGTTTAATTAATTTTGAGACATTTCTATATACCTATCCATAGTCTGCAAATAAAGATAATTTGATTGAAAAAATTGCATAATTTAATAAATACAAAGTTACTTTATACTATTTAAACCATAATGTTTTTATATATCGGCATCCAATAGATTTGTGTTTCGAACTTCGACGCCATTGAAGTATGATAAACTCCGTTACTAGATGGCGTTAGTAGTGGAAAATACAGTCATATCATAGTTTACAAAGTTAGCCAGTAGTACTTAGCAGATTGTGATGAAGAATAATTAAAATTTTAATTTGAATATTAGTCATATAAGATCCTCGTGCAGTTAGGGGCTTTGGAAAAGGGCCTCATATACTCTTATTTTATGCAGAAGTGAATACTGTGAGTTTTATGTGACACAAAAGTTATGATAAATTTATTTTGCTCTAATCCACATTTTTTAGGAAAATCTATTTAATGCTAAGTGTAGGAATAAAAACCGTTCTCATACCTTATACATGCAAGATTTGGAATTTTGTCGTGGAGCTATCTCCTGACGATGCTTCGGTTACGGGGCGAAACGATCGTTGAAATTGTCATTGTGAATGTGTGTAGTGCTTGTGTGGTGTGCTGTTAGTGGTAGTTTCTTGTGATACGTGTGGTAACTAATCCTGTATGCATGGTATAGGGATAATTTTGCTTGTTACACTTACATTACATAGATTTGCTTAATAAACACGGATTGTAGGAAAAATTCCATTATAACTTTTGTATTATGGGATTTCGCAAAGAAACGCCTGTTCCTTTAAATTATTTTAACTTGATACCCAAATTGTGAGACTTCTTTCCAGCGGGTCACGGGTTCAAACCACGTGAGGAAGCCTGCATGTCTCTAAAGAATTCGTGGAATATGTGTAACCTGCTAATCCGCATTGGAGCAGCGTTGTGGGTCTGACCTCTAAAGGAGTCAAACCATGCTAAAGGAGTAAGGCAGCCTATGCTCAGAAGTAGGATAGGAAAAATCCGTTATTTAATTATATAATTTTTTTTCAAATCGCATTATGTCACTTATCCTTATCCTCCTGCCCTTATCCTTTTCTAAGTGGGAACATGTTATAAACATGTAAAATGATTTGGGTAGGTATTTTACGACCGACCGCCTGACGTCAACTTACCTTTATCGCCTTTTACGACACATCGGTAAGAAATGAGAGTGGCATATTCTACTCAACCAGGTATCACACGGCGGGTCAACTTAACAATCGCCTTTTACGACACCTCGGTAAGAAATGACGGTGAAGTAGAATACTACTCAGAGGGATACCACATGACATTGCATTATATCACGTATGTCTATACTAATATTATAAAGAGGAAAAATTTGTACGTATGTTTGTAATGTTTTCACACAAAAACTACTGGACCGATTTAAAAAATACTTTCACCATTGGAAAGCTGCATCTTTGCTGAACAACAAAGGCTATATTACATTTAAAAAATAGGGATCTGTAATAAAAATGTAATAAGGTGTAAAAAATTCGTCATAAAAATCTGTAATCGGATGCGCTGCGGAAACTATTGATGATATATTTAACAAAAATAAATCTATAGTCTGACTTTCCACTGCCATGAGATCGGCATGAACGCGGGTAAAACCGCGGGATATTACTAGTAGATAATAAAAAAAATGTCGATACCACCATTAATTCTGTTCAGAGATATGATCAATGGGTATAAGCACCTTACAAATGATAAAGCCAACCCCCTAATTAAACCCCATCAGTTATGGGTTGCACCAAGTCACTATTGATTTGTGATGGATTGTATACTATATACTGACCATAAGCAATTTACATTCTAATTTAAGCTCTAATACAAATGAAATAATGTTCAAATTTAAATGAACAAATACATCCTTATCCATTGTATGGAATAATGATACAAAGTAGATTGTTTTGTAGTACTTATTACTATAATAATTGCTCATTTCAATTTGAACCTTATTATGTTAGTATTAAAGAATATTTTTGTATGGAAGTTTCAATTAAAATGGTCAAATGCTGAGTTGCATCGCTTGCGCCGTAAGGCTTTACACTTAACGGGTTAAATTACGCGATTTCCAACCTTATTACTAGAGTATTAGAGTCGTCAATGTTTCTTTGGTAATTTTTTTGTTATATTTAACTATTTTCTAATGGTTCAGGAGATTTATTGATTGAAAAGGCGTGACCGTATGTTAAGTTGTGATAGGCGTTTTGATAAAGAACAATTTTTTGCGATTTTTAAGATTATTTGAATACTTTTTCGCCTTAACTTTTTTTAAAGTGAAAACTTGTTTAGCTTCGTTGTGCACTTTTGTGATAGATTTACACAAGTTTGGAAATTATATTAAAACGATGTTTTTACATAAAGCTTACTTTACAATTCAGGATTGTTTGAATGATAGCATATCTTAACTGCAGTCAGCTACGCACCAAGCTGCAATGATTAACTTGTAACCATTAAATTGTAATTATTTTTTTGTTGAAAAGATTATTGGCTCTATAAGGTAAGGTAAGTAAGTAGGTAAGTCAGTAAAGTAAGGTAAGTAAAGCTATAAGGTAAGTTGAGCCAATTATCTTTTCAACAAAAAAATAATTACAATTTGATGCTTACCTTAGTCGCCTTTTACGACAGTTCGGTCAGAAATTGGGGTGGTCTATTCTATTCTGCGGAATACCACACAACGGGTCAACTTACCCTAGTCGTCTTTTAAAGCACTTTTACGACAGACGACTACGGTTTATAGAAATTATTGATATTCAAAATAAATTTTAAAAAATAACAGAATTTTGACTAAATTATGTTAGCACACACTATATACAATAACACGATATAATAGGAATACCACAATTCCCGTTCCTAGATGCACATCTCTTGAATGTAACTGAAACGTTTTATCAATAGAAAAACTCTACCGGTAACAATAACGGCACAGTGTTGCCACCATTTCAGTCAAAAAGGGCGCGATACTCTTGTTTCATTACTGTGTGCTATAAAATACAAAGCAGAAGTCAATGGCGACAACAATTATAAAATATATAATTATATTATAAAATATATGAAATAAAATTACTCTAGTGATGTATTTTCCAATTTTGCTTCTTTACAGAAGCACATGTTACTTTACCACACGGCGGGTTTATTAATAAGTTTAGATATAGAAAATTGTTATTTATAACACTGCAAAATACCATAGAATTAATTTCACCCGTCACGAATGACATCCCTTGATTGTGAGATATAAACGGAACGTAACAAAATACAATGCAAGTCATAGAGCATAAATCGTTCCGTTTTACGAAAATTCCTATGTTTATAGCAATTAACAGTTACGAAGCGGTGTCACTCGCGGGGCGCAACATGATTTACAGTAAGGAGTTGTACTCACGAACGAATAATTCAACAATTACCTAAATAACTTTATATGTAGGTATTTCGATAATTCCTCATAAAAGGAAAACAATTTTACTTTTTATTACTCTTTCACTTTGACTTGGGACTTACAGTCCAGCTGGTTAGTATTTAAAAAAAGCTATTTATCAAGGAGTTTCATAAAATTATGCGATAATATTTGATTTAAAATCCCAAAGTGCCTAAAGTTAAAGGTTTACGGACATGTTTAAGGATACTATAGTATGATAGTAAGCTAGCGGTAACACCGTGCGTCTCTTTCGAGGAGGTTACCTCAAACCAGGGCACACACCAATGAGTTTTATTGTTAGAACTTAGGTATGTGTCTAATTGATAATTGTAATTTATCACACGCTTTTCGGTGAAAGGAAACATCGTGAGGAAACCTGCATATCTCTAGAGAATTCTGGAGATATGTGTAACCTACCAATCCGCAATGGAGCAGCGTGGTAGGTCTTAGCTCCAAACCTTCTCTCCAAAAACGGAGAGAAGAGGCCTATTCTCAGCAGTGGGATAGTAACAGGCCGCTACTTACTTCACTTTTAAGGATACCCTATATTAATATACCACTCTCTAACGCTCAAGATTCTAATCTAAAAGTTTAATATATAAATACCTGGGTGTAATTTTTATAAAAATAATGGAATTAAAAAAGATTTAAAAAAAATCTGGGATGGATTATAGTATTCAAAAATCGAAACCGCCCGTTACCCAATTGAGCCATCATGACTTTGCAATTAACTGCGTAATTATTCTTTGCGTTGCCATAAAATTATAGCACTTTTTTCAGTGCCCGATAACAAGGATTGAAGGCCGAAGGAACTTGTAAAGACTATGCCTGTGCACAATTTTGTGTTGACACTGCTAAGATTTTAGGTTTTAGAGCAATTCAAAAACTGTATAAAATGTATGACGAAGCTAGTAACCGTTTCTGCGCTCTTCTATTTTTACAATTTCACCTGAGCTATTTTTCCACTGTCTTGTGTCATTACTAAGATTTTTAGTTAACATCAATATTCTGCTGCCCTTATTTCACTCTAAATCGGGTCGGTACAATATGTTATAAACATGTTGTTTTATGATTTGACTAGGTCTTGATTTCTATGCCGCCTGCTAAACGTCAACTTACCTTAGTCGCCTTTTACGATGTCTGGTTAACAAAATGAGGGTGGTCTATTCTACTCAGCCAGTTACCACATGGCTTAAATACGGCCATCGAACAATTAAAAAATAGCATGAGTACTCAACCTAACAATTTGATATGAAGTAACTTCGTCCGTCTACCCTAAGCCTTCCCGCGTTCCGCCTCCAGAGTTATTTATTGCCGCCTTAATTACGACTTTCGATGCCCGGACATTCTCACACGTCACTGGAAATTTGAAACAATCGTTTGTGGCGAATTGTTTCGAATATCTTAATATTAGGTTTATATAATTTATAGATTCCTCCTGCCCTTATCCCACTCTAAGTGGGGTCGGCACAACATCTTACAAACATGTTGTCACAAGATTTGGCTACGTATTTTACGACCGGCCGCCTGTCTGACGACAACTTACCTTAGTCGTATTTTACGACACCTCGGTAAGAAAGGCGGTTTGTCTATTTTACTTAACCGAATAACACATGTTGGGTCAACTTACCTTAGTCGCCTTTTACGACACCTCGGTAATTTATAGAATTTTATTTATAGTACATACATGTAGAGAAAGAAAAAGTAAAATATGTAAAAAAGGCGGACTTATCCCTAAAACGGATCTCTTCCAGTCACCTTTGAAAACAGAGGGAAAAGGATAAGTGAAATACGGAAAATATAGAAAAAAAAGAAAAAAAAACTATAGGTATAGAGTAAAATTTATATAAATTTAACTATTCAATCTATAAATTAATTTTGTTAAATAATTAGATGAATAAGATATATCTAATATATAAACTATTTACTTTATCGCATATTTTTACTTTTTTATTTGTCATCACTACATATCACTACATATTATAAAACAAAGTCCATATTTCCGTATGTACGCATAAAACTTTAAAACTACGCAACCGATTTTGATGCGGTTTTTTTTAATAGATAGAGTGATTCCAGAGGAAGGTTTGTACGTATAATAACATTCAATACGAAGTAGAGAAATACTGAAATTTTTGAGGTTTCTGTAAATAATTACATTTTTTTCCGCTTACATTGCAAACGCAGGCTAAACCCTACGAGATTTATCAAAATGATGTATTAAGTATTTGTACACCTTAAAAAGGTCTACAGAAAAGTCCGCGATGGTATATATCTATCTCTTATGGATAACCCACAATAGCAGTTTTTTTCATTTACTTTTTACGAAAAATGATGCCTTATGTTCAAAGCAATTTTTATACAATACAGCATTAATCCTTATCCAATTGAGTACCTTAAATAAATTGTTGATTTAATATAGATCAATATTGCCGTTTACAGCATGTAATTTAAGTGAAAATTTTCGGAGATATTACAGATTTAAAATCCCGCGAGGAGACCGCGCTTAGACCTATAAGCACTTCGAATTTAGCAGCGACCGGAGGCGCAACTAAATGTCCTTCTTTCAAGTTTATATTGTCTAATGATAAGAAAGCTATGAATGTTGTATGTAAAGACATTGACTAATCAATTGTAAAAATAAATAATATCACTACATAGTATAAAACAAAGTCGCATTCTCTGCCTGTCCCTATGTCCGTATATCCCTATGTATGCTTCAATCTTTAGAACTATGCAACAGATTTTGATGCGGTATTTTTTAATAGATAGAGTGATTTTAGAGGAAGGTTTACATGTCTAATAACATTCAATATGGAGTAGAGAAATACTGTAATTTTTGAGGTTTCTGTAAATAATTAAATTTTTTTCCGCTTACATTGCAAACGCAGGCTAAACCCTACGAGATTTATCAAAATAATGTACTAAGTATTTGTACACATTAAAAAGGTCTACAGAAAAGTCCGCGATGGTATATGTCTATCGATTATGGATAACCCACTAAAGCATTTTTTGTCGTTTACTTTTTACGAAAAATAATGCCTAATTTTTGAAGCAATTCTTATACAATACAGCATTAATCCTTATCCAATTAAGTACCTTAAATAAATAGTTGATTTAATATCGATCAATATGGCCGTTTACAGCATGTAATTTAAGTGAACATTTTCGGAGATATTACAGATTTAAAATGCCGTGACGAGGCCGCGCTTCGCCCTATAACACTTCGACTTTAGCAGTGATGTCGCTCTTTCAAGAGTTTGTTTAAAGACATTCTGTAATTAATTGTAAAAATAAAATACATAGGGAAAATATAAAAGTAAATAAGTATTAATGTACTATATGAATTTAGATATTCCAAAGATAGCAGGAAATCTTCTTGATATAGGGAAAGGAAATTGTTTTTCTCCAAATTGAACGCTACGACCACGGGCAGTAATGAATAAATCATAACAACTACATCAATTTTAATCATTTTTTTTACACTGACTGACATGGGATATATATTTTATACCTGTGCGAAGCAGGGGCAGGCCGCTAGTAATATTATAAAACAAAGTACATATTTCCCTATGTATGCATAAAACTTTAAAACCACGCAACAGATTTTGATTCGGTTTTTTTTAATAGATAGTGTGATTCCAGAGGAAGGTTTGTACGTATAATAACATTCAATACGGAGTAGAGAAATACTGTAATTTTTGAGGTTTCTGTAAATAATTACATTTTTTTCCGCTTACATTACAAACGCAGGCTAAACCCTACGAGATTTATCAATATGATGCACTAAGTATTTGTACAACTTGAAAAGGTCTACAGAAAAGTCCGCGATGGTATATGTCTATCTCTTATGGATAACCCACAATAGCATTTTTTGTCATTTACTTTTTACGAAAAATAATGCCTTATGTTCAAAGCAATTTTATACAATACAGCATTAATCCTTATCCAATTAAGTACCTTAAATAAATAGTTGAATTAATATAGATCAATATGGCCGTTTACAGTATGTAATTTAAGTGAACATTTTCAGGGATATTACAGATTTAAAATGCCGTGAGGACGCCGCGCTTCGCCCTATAACACTTCGACTTTAGCAGCTATGTCCCTCTTTCAAGAGTTTGTTTAAAGACATTCTGTAATTAAATGTAAAAATAAAATACATAGGGAAAATGTAAAAGTAAATAAGTAATCATGTACTATATGAATTTAGATATTCCAAAGATAGCAGGAAATCTTCTTGGTATAGGGAAAGGAAATTGTTTTTCTCCAAATTTAACGCGTGCGGGCCACGGGCAGTAATGAATAAATCAAAACTACTCGATCGATTTTAATCATTTTTTTACACTGACTGACATGGGATATATATTTTACTAGCGGCCTGCCCTTGCTTCGCACGGGTATAAAATATATATCCCATGTCAGTCAGTGTAAAAAAATGATTAAAATCGATCCAGTAGTTTTGATTTCTGCCCGTAGCCCGCAAGCGTTAAATTTGGAGAAAAACAATTTCCTCTCCCTATACTAAGACGATTTCCTGGTATCTTTGGAATATCTAAACTCATATAGTACATTTTTACTTCTTTACTTTTACATTTTACCTATTTATTTTATTTTAACAATTAATTACAGAATGTCTTTAAACAAACTCTAGAAGATTCGAAGTGCTATAGGGTGAAGCGCGGCGTCCTCACGGCATTTTAAATCTGTAATATCTCCGAAAATGTTCACTTAAAATGCATGCTGTAAGCGGCCATATTGATCTATATTAAATCAACAATTTATTTAAGGTACTCAATTGGATAAGGATTAATGCTGTATTGTATAAAAATTGCTTTGAACATAAGGCATCATTTTTCGTAAAAAGTAAATGAAAAAAACTGCTATTGTGGGTTATACATAAGAGATAGATATATACCATCGCGGACTTTTCTGTAGACCTTTTCAAGGTGTACAAATACTTAGTACATCATTTTGATAAATCTCGTAGGGTTTAGCCTGCGTTTGCAATGTAAGCGGAAAAAAATTTAATTATTTACAGAAACCTCAAAAATTACAGTATTTCTCTACTTCGTATTGAATGTTATTATACGTACAAACCTTCCTCTGGAATCACTCTATCTATTAAAAAAAACCGCATCAAAATCGGTTGCGTAGTTTTAAAGTTTTATGCGTACATACGGAAATATGGACTTTGTTTTATAATATGTAGTGATACCCGTGCGAAGCAGGGGCAGGCCGCTAGTCTAATATATAAACTATTTACTTTATCGCATATTTTTACTTTTTTATTTGTCATTTTAACTATATTACTCTTAATTGACTGAGTTAATATTAAAAAAAAAATCCATGAATGTCTTCGCAATGGAGGTCGATAATATCCAAAATTTTCCAAAACAATTTACTATTGCATCTGCAATACAAAAATCAGTTTTAAAATCGCATTTTAACTTCACTCCTCTCACCAATAATTGACAAGAGATTAAAAAAAAATTAAAACCAACTATAATCGATATCACCATTAATTTAACCGAGCACAGTATAATTAGTTTACTTTAACCAATAAAATTACATATTAAGGCACGACAAAATATAATATTGCAGTCAATAATTTAACAGCGTTCAAGTGCGCGCACGAGACACTAATAAAAATCATTTCTCTCAGAATCCTTGGACGTAATAATTAACCCAAATTGCGGTGAGCGGGTGTTTAATAATATATTGATATCGGTACAGGCAGCAGAATTATTTGCTTATAACTGTTACTGATACTTTACCTTATCATCATCATCTTCCTGCTCTTATCCCACTCTAAGTGGGGTCGGCACAACATGTTATAAACATGCTGTCACATGGTTTGGCTGCGTTTTGACGACCGGCCGCCTGCCTGACGTCAACATACCTCTGTCGTATTTTACGACACCTGGGTAAGAAAGAGGGTGGTCTATTCTACTAAACCGGATACCACACGGTGGGTCAACTTACCTTAGTCGCGTTTTACGACACCTCGGTAAGAAAATGAGGTTGGTCTATTCTACTCAGCCGGATACCACACGGCGGGTCGACTTACCTTAGTCGCCTTTTACGACACCTCGATAAGAAATGAGGGTGGTACTATTCTATTCGGCCGGATACCACACGGCGTTGATACTTTACCTTAGACCAGTATTTTTCAATCTTTTTGTTTTCGCGACCCTTTTACAGGTTGAAAAATTCTTAAGTAAATTTTATTGATGAATTCTTTATACAGCGTTATCGCGGTGGGATTTAGAAGGTACGCCTGATAAAATAAGACGTGATTATAGCCGGTTTTTATACATAAACTGTTAATTAGACATATTTAAATCTTTCTATAAACTATAAAGTTTAAAAGATGGAGATACAATGTACGGTCAATCACAACTGTTCCTCAAATTCAACACAAGGCGAACCAAATAGCTAATGTCTTATAGCAGGGAAAACGTAGCAATTATAACAAGTATTAACTACTGGGTACCTGGTAAAAAGACGCCTGTCAATAATGAGAATAAAGGTGTTTGAAATTTAAGCGCGCCCAGACTGTGGAGAGGAAAAAACGAGTATTAAACCTTAAACTTAAAGAGAAACTTCAAGGCTGAGTGCCCCATATACTGGTCAAATAGGAGACAAATATCCTCTTCAGGGATTTTATCAGGTTTGTTAAAGCTACTGGTAGAATGAAGTAGGTGACACTGTCGGGATAGCAGTGAAACTCATGCACCATGGGGAAGTGGTTGGATTGGTCCGTAACAGCTGACCACCCGTTGTGTATATCGGACGCCTGGTTTACAGGTCCCCAAGGTGGTCGATGCATCTGGTGCTCCCGATGCATCGGTTAGCGGAGGGGGACTACTCTTTTGAGAGGTCCCTACCCGGAGGAGATGACTCTGGGACCAGAGCGGCGTCGGCAGGATGGGGGCAATGTGCACAACGATACCCTGTCCTTGCCATCAGCAGCGTGGTGGAGCAAATAGGTCGGTTTAGTCGGAGCGAGTCCGACATAAAAAAACCACCCGTTGTGTACTAACTTGTGTCCCTAACTAACTGGTGGTGGTTAGCCTTAATAAAACTAGATTATTAAGGAGTTTAAAATTGACAACCATAATACTTATGAGGCTCCATGAATTTCATACTACACATTTTTGTGGTCAATTGTACGCGTTCGTATGACGATGCGTTTCGGAGTTTCAGCGATTCTTTTCATCGCACGATAAAATTTAACGATATTTAAATTAACACCCCGGGCGTCAGATTTCCTTTCGAACTATTGACACTTCAAGATTGACCTGATTGGCGTTTGTTTCCACGTTCACACGGCGTGGGGGAAAATGTTTAAAACTTTTAATACCTAAGTTTGACAACGCAAATGTAAATAATTTATAGAATTAGGCGTTACTTTGCGGAGATACAAAAGCAATAATAAAATTATTTTGCTATAATTCACGATGAAGTAAAATAGAATATATATATATAATGCTAAAGCCCCTTTTAATCGTCAAGGATCAATATGATTAGTGAAGTTTTGCTCATTCGGAATGTTGTTCTTACCGAGAAGAACCAACTAGGAACTCCGCAGTCAATTTTTTTAACATATTAAATTTTACATTATCAAACCGCAGTCTTGTATGAAGCTGAAAGGATTTCAAATTAAGGCTTTTTTATCATCTAAATAATCTTCAATTTTGTAATATGCTTTACGTATATATTTCATACACTTATTTTAAATCTTTCTGTAGACTGGTCTTGTATGGATTGCGGAATTGCGAAATATTATTGTAGATCTGAGTTAACCAAAATTTTAATCAATGCATTTTAGCATCCAAATAATCTTCAATTTTGAAATATGCTTTACGTGTATATTTCTTACACTTATTTTAAACCTTTCCGTAGACTGGTCTAGTTTTGATTGCGGAATTGTGAAAGTTAGTTAACCGAAATTTTAAATCACGAACTATCAATTTAATCATGACAATGAAAACGCGCATAGCTCATCAAACACGGACAACATTGCAACATGATTCCACGCAAACCTACCATTTCGTGAAAGGTGTCCCCTTCGTAATTTTTTAATGACAACCCAAGTGAGAGGTTGTGGGGCATTGGATCCGTTACGGACATATCGCACATAAAATTAACAGCGGACCATAAATATTGAACGGTAAACCTTTGGGTTTAGTTGATGTTGCCGATGATTCCAGAACAAGTGTCATTGACGTTTCAATGGGACAGTGTTGCCAACCCAACGAAACTAAATAACAGCAGCTCAATAAAATCCAGTAGAGAACTGAAGGTAAAGTAAAAAAGGTAGATTTCAGATTGTACTCATATAATATTTATTCACCTGGGTGACCGAGCACAGCTCGGTAATTTTTACAAAATAAAAAAGAAACTTAAAAAAGAAAAAAGTTATTACATTTATTAAATTTAAATGTTAGTATTTTTTTAATACCCAAAAACAGGTATAAAACGATTTTTTTTCAAATAAAACCTAACTGGATTGATTTTCTCCCCCAAAACCCCCTACAAGATTCAGAAAATATATTTATATATATACATATATACAAGATTATGTAACTCATTAAAATATTAAAGATTTTATTATTGACCAGGAGTTACAACATACTAATACTATAAATACGAAAGTTTGTGAGTATGGTGAATGTTTATTACTCTTTCACGGCGAATCCGCTGAACTAATATTGATAAAAAGGAAAACGTTGGCGCAGATGTATAAAAATTCACTTTAATCGCGTGCGCCGCGTAAACCAGCAGACACAGTAATGTACTATGAATTGTAGATCTACATAAAGTCCGCGATAGCTCTATCTCTTGAGTGACAGTAATAAAATTTTTAGGCGGGCGATGCTGCAGGCATAAGTTAGGAATAATACAAAAAACAGGGGCAACAATCTGAAAATATCTACTGTTAAAACAGTAGGGTTGGTAACACTGCAATCGGACCTTATTAGTTCTTAAAATACGTTCAGTGTAACGAGTTAAATGTTCGAACGCATTCTTATCCTTGATTTAATTTTTAAGTTTCATCTCTGATGTTTTCAAATAAACAAAAATAAGTGTAAGTATTGCATTGAAAATTAGTTGATGTCATTGACGTTTCAGTGGCCCTTTATTAGTTTTAAAAATATTTGGTCAATATCATACGATTTAAATGTTCGAACGCATTCTTATCTTTGATTAAATTTTTAAAATTCATCTCTGAAGTTTTTTACTCTTTGGTAAATGACCAATAAACCTTAAGGTTTTTATGCTAACGTTTTTTTAGTTAAAACTCTCCGTGTGGTATCCGGCTGAGTAGTATGGACAAATCATATGCACAATCATTTCTTACCGAGGTGTAAGTTGATGTCAGGCAGGCGGCCGGTCGTAAAATACGTAAACAATTATAATAATGTGACAACATGTTTTTAACATATAGAGTGGGATAAGGGCTTAGAGTGGGATAAGGGCAGGAAGATAATGTTAAATAAAATGCATGTGATATTTGTAGCTGTCATTTGTAAAGTGCGATAATCAGGATTTTTGAGTTTTTAATTCAAATTCAAAATACTCTTTATTCAAATAAACAAGTGCTGTTGAATCGTCAACTCTACTGCTGGTTCGGAAAGCTGTTCCTACCAAGAAGAGCCAGCAAGAAACTCGGCGGTTGCTCTTTTAAAAATATAATTCTTGTTACTAGTTACATTTAATCATTACTGTCTTGGACAGGCTCCAAGTGAGCTATATCCACATATTCTTATCTTTTTAATCCTCAACAGTATAGTAGGTTTTCTGTATCCGACTTTTTAACAGTGTTTTACACTCCTGCAAAGCTAAAGTTAATTGCAGAATTTTATTATAGAATCTTATACCCAAACCCGCAAACGATTTACGTACTTTTGCAAGGCGCAAATCAAGAGCCGCACGCTTATATCGGTTGCTACGTTGTCTATTATACACATCACCTATCGTTTTATAATTCTGTCGTGGATCCAGTGACGCACGGGAGGAGGAGCGTGGGGAGCGGGGCGGACGGTCTTGAGTTGCCCGGGGTCGCCGCGGGGCGGCACTTCGATATAGACGGGTAGACAAACGTCACAACGTCATAAATTGTTAATTGTTATATGTCATTCAGTATAATTTTGTTAATTACACGTCTTCAAACCAAAAAAAAAAAAAAAAAAAAAAAAAAAAAAAAAAAAAAAAAAAAAAAAAAAAAAAAAAAAAAAAAAAAAAAAAAAAAAAATGGTCCTTCGCAAAAAATGAACAATAGCGCCTATTGGTGATATATCCAGACGAAGCACGCTTCAAGATTGCAGAAAAAAGGAATTCAAAGTTCAAACATGGCTGGTGGTATATGTCAGTGAGTCGTTCCATGAGTTCCATATATCTTTTTCCCTTAAATCATCCTACAGCGAGCGGGTCTTAAGTAAATACTCCCATGCTCATTATTAACGAGAATTTCTCATCTCATATTGATTAAAAGTAAATCGCATCGATTATATTTAAAGGTATTATTTGTTGTTTTTCTAAATCTGAGTTGTCGAAGTACGGCGCACGGTGGTAGTGTTGGATATCGATATATTTATAACTAATATCATATTATTAGTTGTTACTTATTTCTTTTTATTGACGACTTTCAAATATGGCAGATGATAAATATGAAAAATTTGTTAAAAGGCGTAGTTGTATGAAATCAAAATTAACTATATTCAACAATTATATAAAAGTGGCTATAAGCGGTGGCTTACATAGTGAATTACAGATTTTGGACTTCGAAAGTAGGTTCAATAAGTTTGAAAAATTATATAATGAATTTGATAAACTCCAGGGTGAGATCGAGATGCTTTCGGAGAACCTTGACCAAGAGACTGAGGAACGTGCTTATTTTGAAGATCATTACCATAAGTTGGTGGCGTCAGCTCGTAAATTACTGGGTACGCGACGTTCCCAGCATTCTTCAGACCGCCAGAATAACTCCATGACTAGTAACGAAGATGCTCAGGCGAGTAATTTGAAATCAAATTTTATAAGATTGCCAAAAATAGAACTTCCAACCTTTCAGGGTAGCTATCAACACTGGCTTGAATATAAGGAAACATATTTATCTCTTATTCACTCTAGGCAAGATATCGATGACATAAGTAAATTACATTATCTGCGCGCGTCACTAAAAGGAAATGCCTCATTAGTTGTGGATAAGTTGGACTTTAAGGCTGAAAATTATCAACCAGCATGGACTTTATTATGTGCTAGATATGATAATAAACGTCTGCTTGTTAACAATCATGTTAGCGCTTTATTCAGCTTTGAACAAATGCAGAATGAATCATATCAATCTATTCGACGGCTAATAGACACAACTAATAAGAACTTGCGTGCCTTATGCACTTTAGGTCAACCAACTCAGCATTGGGACACATTAATAATTCATATGATGTCTGAAAAGCTTGATAGTGTCACTCATAGAAAATGGGAAGAACATAGAAATAGTCTATCCCGTCCACCTTCATTAGACATTTTTATTGACTTTCTCAGTAATAGAGCAGACTTACTAGAAACTTTAAAAGAAAGTAAAACTAAAAATCAATTTTCAGAACCTTTAAAATCTAATAGTAATCTACTAATAGCTACAGAAAATAAAAGTAACAATAAATACAACAATAAAAAACCTAAAACTATTGTTAAGCCATATTCATGTCCTATTTGCAATGAAAATCATTATCTTTTTAATTGTGAATCCTTTAGGGCTCTTCCTATTGAAAGTCGCATACAGAAAGTAACAGAAGCTAAGGTGTGTAGGAACTGTCTGAAGCCCGGACATTATCCGGACAAGTGTCACTTAACACACTGTAAATATTGTAAGAAAAAACATTCCACGCTTTTGCACATTGAGCCTCAGGCAACTTCTGTACCTGACCTCCCATTAATTAACAATATAAATAATTTTGCAAATTCAAAAATTGAAAAACAAATTACTGCATGTCCGCAAATTTTGCTTTCCACAGCCCTTGTAAAAGCGGTTAATGGCAAAGGAGAGGAGAAAGTGTGCCGCATGCTACTGGACAATGGCAGTACTACCAATTTCATAACACAGTCATTATGCGGTAAGCTGGGTTTGTCACGACGTAGTACCAGCTCCACGGTTACAGGTATTAATAATAATATTTCTTCTATTACACAGTCTTGCAGCCTTACAATTAGGTCTTACTATAACAATTACAGTTTAACTGTGGATTGTTTTATTTTACCTCAAATAACTAAAGCATTACCGTCTACATATATAAACATACATGACATTTCACTTCCAAGTGGAATAAATCTTGCTGATCCTTCATTTAATGTCCCAGCTGTCATAGACATATTAGTCGGAGCTGAGATATTCTGGTCAGTCTTATGTAATAATTCCATTGATTTAGGAAAAAACCAACCTAAATTGTACGAAACAAAATTAGGTTGGTTGGTGTCTGGGTATGTTGCTCGTCCTAAGTCACCGTCTTCATCCCTCATATGTCATTTCATAAATGAGGAACCTAATCCGGACTTATCTCGTTTCTGGGAATTAGACATTGTTGCATCAAAATATTCATTATCCTCTGAGGAACGTGCCTGTGAAAGGAGTTTCCAAGAAAATACAACACGTAAAACAGATGGACGCTTTGAAGTTACTATGCCGCTGAAGGAAGATCCGTCAGTCTTAGGCGATTCTTTTCAAAAGGCGAAATATCGTTTTTTGTCCTTAGAAAGGAAATTTCTACGAGAACCTCTTTTTCGCGAAAAATACCTTAATTTTATGCGTGAATACGAGCGTCTTGGTCACATGACTGAAAATAAAAAGGTTACAAAAGATAGCAATACTGTCAATTACTACCTAGCACATCATGGTGTTATTCGTGACTCGGTAACGACAAATCTTAGGACAGTATTTGATGCTTCTTCTGCCTCTTCAACAGGGTGGTCTCTCAATGACATACAAATGGTCGGTCCAACGGTACAGGACGACCTTTATTCAATTTTACTTCGTTTCCGACAGCATAAGTATGTCGTAACCGGAGACATAGAAAAAATGTATAGAGCGATTGAATTAAATCCTAATCAACGCTCACTTCAACAAATTATTTTCCGTTATGATTCATCAGAACCTTTTAAAACCTATACTCTTAATACCGTGACGTATGGAATGGCGTCTGCGCCATATTTAGCTACCAAATGTCTTGTTAGTCTTGCTTCTAGTTCTTCCGACATAAATGTTTCACGTGCAATTAAACGAGATTTTTATGTTGATGATTTTTTGAGCGGTGAGTCAACTATTGATGCTACTATAAAGCTCTGTAATAGTGTTATAGACACATTAAGATCCGCGCAATTTAATCTGAGAAAGTTCAAGTCCAATAATCAAATAATTATTAAATCTATCACATCCGAAAATGAAAATTCAGGTAATGTTTTAGATATTTCGAACAGTGACAATGTAAGAGTTCATACATCGGCTAAGACTCTAGGTCTTAATTGGATTTGCAATTCAGATGTCTTATCATTTTCTATTAATATTGAACTTCATGATAATGTTACAAAACGCCACATACTATCTGTAATCAGTCAAGTTTTCGATCCGTTGGGTCTAGTGGGTCCGTGCATAGTTGAAGCTAAATTGATAATGCAGAAACTATGGATGGAAAAGTGTTCATGGGACGAAGAAGTCTCAAAAGACATTAAGCAGGCTTGGATGTCCTTTGCAGATACTTTACCTATTCTCAACCAATTACAAATTCCTCGATGGGTACTCACTGATGAAATCATCTCTTATGAAGTACACATTTTTTCAGACTCCTCACAACGAGCTTATGGAGCATGTGTATATGTTCGTTGTGTGAGCAAATTGAATTCAGTTACAGTCCATCTTTTAACCTCGAAAAGCAAAGTCGCGCCGATAAAACCAACAACTATTCCGCGTCTTGAGCTTTGTGGATCTTTGTTAGCTGCAAGACTGTTTAATAAGGTAATAAAATCATTAACAATAGAATTCAATTTATGTAGGTTCTGGTGTGATTCTACCATTGTTTTGGGGTGGTTAACCACACCATCAGCGCAACTAAAAAGTTTTGTTCGCAATCGGATTCATGAAATTCTAGATATAACTAGAGGGTATACGTGGAGCTATGTACCGTCGAAAGACAATCCGGCGGATCTTCTTTCCCGAGGCCTGAAGGCTGATTGTATCAGAAATTGTCAGTTATGGTGGTCAGGTCCAACCTTTTTACTAAAAAATGAAATGCTATGGCCAAAAATGCCTAATGTAAACGAGACTTTACCTGAGTTGATTGTGTGTAACCTAATACTTGATAAAAATCCTATAAATGATGTAATAAGCTGCCTCATAAAAGAAAGATCAAGTCTTATTAAACTACAAAATACAATAGCTTATATAAAACGTTTCATATACAATTGTAAAAATAAAACCAAGCTATCAGGCCATCTGAGTACCAAAGAACTACAAAATTCTCTAAATTTGATAATTCATAAGGCCCAATTAGATTTGTTTCCTGATGAGTATGACATATTACAAGCTGGTAAAGCATTACCTAAGAAGAGCAGATTAGCTGCTCTTAGCCCATTTATAGATTCGAATGATATAATTCGCGTTGGCGGCAGGCTAGACAACTCCCCTTATACTTATGACGTAAAACACCCAATATTATTGTGTGGCAGGCACCACTTAACTAAAATTATTTTTGAATATTTTCATATAAAATATTTACATGCTTCACCACAACTTTTATTAGGGAATATTAGACAAACATATTGGCCTTTGGGGGGCACTATCTTGGCAAAATTAACTGTTAATAAATGTGTTCGATGCTTCAGACATAAAGCTGATAATATACAGCCGGTGATGGGGCAGCTGCCGACAAACAGGACGGAATTGGAGTTTCCGTTTCTACATTGTAATGCAGACTATGCGGGACCGGTAATGATAGCTGACCGGAAAGGTAAAGGTTGCAAACTTATAAAATCGTTTTTGGCAATATTTATATGTACCGCTAGTAAAGCCTGTCATATCGAGCTAGTCACGGCGTTATCTAGCGACGCGTATATTTCCGCGTTGAATCGCTTAGTCTCTCGTAGAGGTAAACCCCAAAGCATCACATCTGACCGAGGGACTAATTTTGTTGGTGCTTCCAATGAATTAGCGCGGCTACTGGTTCAATCGGATATACATAGCCACTTCGCGCAAGAAGGGATCGAATTTAAATTCGTCCCCGCTTATACGCCTCATTTTAATGGCTTAGCTGAAGCCGCCGTGCGCTCTACTAAGCTTCACTTGAAAAGATTATTACAAACTACTCATCTAACTTACGAAGAGATGGCTACATGCCTCGCTCAGATAGAGGCTGTTTTAAATTCGCGCCCCCTTACTCCTCTTTCTTCCAGTCCTTCTGATCTCTGTGCCCTAACTCCTGCTCACTTCCTAATCGGACGCTCACTAACGACTATACCACACCCACATATTTCTGACGAAGCGAACATCAATCGGCTCGAGCGATACAAGAGAATCGAGGCTATAAAGCAACACTTCTGGCGCCGATTTTCAGTAGAATACGTCGGTTTACTACAGCAAAAGGTGAAATGGAGATCTTCAACCAAAGAGCTGAAAATTGGGGCTCTTGTACTTGTAAAGGACAGAACTCTTCCGCCTCTACTCTGGTGCATGGGACGGGTCACTCAATTATACCCAGGAAGCGACGGCGTTGCACGGGTCGCGGATATCCGGACAACTAGAGGGACGATCAGAAGAGCATACAACAACATCTGCCCCTTTCCAGAAGTTGAAGAAACTTCAACCCGGGGAGCATGTCGTGGATCCAGTGACGCACGGGAGGAGGAGCGTGGGGAGCGGGGCGGACGGTCTTGAGTTGCCCGGGGTCGCCGCGGGGCGGCACTTCGATATAGACGGGTAGACAAACGTCACAACGTCATAAATTGTTAATTGTTATATGTCATTCAGTATAATTTTGTTAATTACACGTCTTCAAACCATCAAAACTTGTATCATTAAGAAATAACGTTAACAAATTCTTTATATTATTATGTAAAAAAACTTTAATAAATTTAAAGTAAAATAAACCTTAAAAATTAGAAAACTTTGTAAACTGTGCCACGAGCTATCAACTGGTATTACAACCATCTTGCGTAGTATCTCTTGAAGTGCCCAGATCCAAAAGTAGTATTTTAATTAAGAGTTCTTTCCTAAATAATTCCCTTTTCTTTTAAAAACAGAGAAAAGTCGTATGACAATGCAACTGCTATTATAAAAAAAACTTTCGAACAATTTCATGGGCGATAAAATAAAAAAATCGCACTCTACAACCGTTTATAGCTGATCAGCAGACCGTTAACTGTCACGATATCAAAAAAAAACCTCAAAACACAATCACCGTAAACCAGTCAAAGTGATCTGTCGTAAAAATTTTAACTGTCTCAGCAAGGCCGGTAATGGTTAGCGCACAACTATAAATCTTGTAATAAATTGGATTAAATTTTGACATTAAAGTGCTTAGTATAATTTGTTGCTTGATTTTTGAGACCTTATTTATTGTGATACAATGTTATATTAAATATAGTGTTTTTATTTAAAACGAAAGTAACTGCGTGTTACTATTCCACTGTTCCTCCTCTCTCCGTTTTAAGAGAGAAGATTTGGAGTTAAGACCTACCATGCTGCTCCAATGCGGATTGGTAGGTAACAAATATCTCTAGAAATCTTTAGAGATATGCAGGTTACTTCACAATGTTTTCCTTATTCGAAAAGCATGTGATATATTGAATATGTTTAATTGGGTAAAGTAAAGGCCTGTTACTATCCCACTGCTACGCATAGGCCTCTTCTCTCCGTTTTAGAAGAGAAGGTTTGGAGCAAAGACCTACCACGCTGTTCTATTGCGATTTACAGGTTACACATATCCCTAGAATTCTCTAGAGATATGCAGGTTTCCTCGCGATGTATTCCTTTTTCGAAAAATTGAATTTTCACTTAGGTACATAAGTTTTAATAAAAAAAACTCATAAGTGCCTGACCGGGGTTTGACTCCATGACCCCATGGAAAGAGACACTTGTCATTCTAGGTTGGTTTTATTCATGCAGATGTTCTTCCTGCCCATATACCACTTCTAAGTGGGGTCGCTTATAATGCTGTTACATGATTTGGCTGCGTTTTTACGACCGGCCGCCTGCTTGACGTCAACTTACCACAGACGTATTTTACGACACCTCGGTAAGAAAGAGGGTGGTCTATTCTACTAAACCGGATACCACTCGGTGAATCAACTTACCTTAGTCGCCTTTTACTACACCTTGGTAAGAAATGAGGTTGGTCTATTCTACTCAGCCGGATACCACACGGCGTTTTATTCATGCAGATCGTTAAATAATAAATGCACGTTACGTTTTTAATTCGTACCCACAACATTTTGCAAAACTAGACAAATTACAAGTGCCTTGTATTACAAGATTTGCTGAGAATCCCTCTCATCAAGCGTCCGTTGAAAATAGCTGTGAAGGCCCTATGGTGAGAGTACAATATTCTTATCAGATGTAGGCAAGTTCATAACCCAGCAACATTGAAATTTGGTATTTAAAATTCGTCATACACTTTACTACAAAGGGAAATCTTCATAAATGCAATTCTTTTATCAGCCTATTCCACCTGTTCGTCATGTCCTAACCTGTTCAACAATTCTACCACTAAGCACAGGCCTACTACATCCTTACTTCTATATATATACTACTCCAAAGTGGAATTTTAGTTTTAAATATTCCAAGAGTTTGCAGGACACGTGGGTTACGGTGTAAAGCTTTATTCTTCTTCTTTGTCAACCGATGTGCGTCCACAGCTGGATATAAATCACGTCATGGGATCTCCACACCATAAATCCTTCTGTTTGCTTGTATTAGGCAGGTCCCCGCGACCTTTTTGAGGTCGTCAGTCCATCTCGTAGGGGGTCTACCATAACCGCATTTTCCGGAATCGCGATTTCAACACTTTGAGACCCCAACGACGATAGGCTCTCCGCATTATGCACCCCGCTCATGGCTACTTTATCACTAACGCGTTCATCATCCTCCTGCCTTTATCCCACTCTACGTGGGGTCGGCACAACATGCCTGACGTCAACTTACCTTTCTCGTATTTTACGACACCTCGGTAAGAAAGAGGGTGGTCTATTCTACTCAACCGGATACCACACGGTGGGTCAACTTATCTTAGTCGTATTTTACGACTCCTCGGTAAGAAATGAGGGTGATACTATTCTATTCAGCTGGATACAACAGATTTATCAGTAACGCGTTACAAATAGTAAATATCAGTACGCCGGCCATTGACTCCCCTTATCCATGCATTTGGAGCATCAGATGCATGGGAAGGCATCCATGACTCCAGAATGTCCAGGATTTCATTTTTTTTTATTTTAAAAAGCCATCAACAATATACACACCATGTGGAGCTACAAATACAAATTGTGAAAACATTTTAAGCTAAGTTCTATAATAATAATAGATGGCAACGGCATGCACAATTTCGGTCTTACTAATAAAAAAAACTTATACGCTTGTTTAACAGTTGTATTGTTATTCACTGAATAACGAATTGTTAACGCTATACACCCCTTACCCTAATTCCTTACTAATAAACGCTTCATAAGCAATGGGTAATTACACATCTGTTACACAGGCATTACTTTTTCTTCTGGCAACATAAAGCAAAAACGTTTAGAAATATCATATTATATGCAATTTTTTTGTGAGGATAAAATTTTATATATTTAAACGAAATAATGATGATATATATTTAATAAGTATATAAGTTATATAATATGATGAAATAAAGTTTTTTTTTCATCTTGGCTAGTAATTATACTATTTTGGAAATTATTTTATCGCTAAGGTTTCTAAGCGCCTCTTACTAATACCGATATAAGCTGTATTAATTATAGTGTGTGGATTGTAGTATGTTACTGGTATTAATTAAGTTAAATAATATCGACTACGATATCCGGTACGCCGTGTGGTATCCGGCTGAAAAGAATTTATTTTGCCATTTCATATAGGTAAATATGCGTTTGCTTTATGTATGATAAAGAATACAATGAACAAATCTACAAATCTATTTAAGCATTATTAGGTTATGACATCAGCATCGTATAAGCCAGTTCACAGTTTCATACGCTATTACATATCCTGTACAACCAGATTTGACGAGACACCTTTCTAAAATCATCAATACTTATATTATATATTCAAAAGTCTCCCTGTCTGTCTATGGTTTAATTTGCCATATACGGACTAAAATATTGATATATACAAAAGAGAAACGAGATGTAACGACCTGTATGTTTTGCTAGTACATAAGCTTCAATTAAGTATACCAAAATCTTAAATATTGAACTACTAAATTATCCATAAAAACATAAGAACAGGCGTCTTTATCCTCCTGCCCTTATCCCTCGGCTCAACATGTTTAAAACATGTTGTAACATGATTTGGCTAGGTATTTGACGACCGCCTGCCTGACTCAACTTATTTTAGTCGCCTGTTACGCCACCTTGGTAAGAAACGAGGGTGATCGATTCTACTCAGCCGGATACCACACGGCAGGTTAACTTACCTTAGTCACCTTTTACGACACCGAGGTAAATGAGAGTGGTCGATTCTACTCAGCTGGACATCACACGGTGAAGAAAAGAGATATATCTCCCATGTATAAGCATAAGAAATGTGACTTTATTCTTCGGAGAGGGCGGTATGTATGTTCGTTATAAACTCCTAAATGGCTGGACCAATTTTAATGAAATTTACAGACAATTTTTAGATTTCCCCAGAAAATAATTCGGTTAAGTTTGGTGGCGATTGATGCATTTTTTAAAACTCAAATTCAAATTAATATAAATTTTATATTAGCTCAACGAAGCAGGGTAAAATATAGGGTATTTTAAAAATCAAATTCGACATGGACGAAATCGCAGGTAAAAATAGTATGTACATAAAAATTTGAACCAATAAAGATTTCTTGGATTGCACGCTCCATTTACGCACAATCGCAATTTGTTCTCCATTTATTTCATATTAAAAAGGTTAATAGTTTAAAAACAAGAAGCGGATTCAGTTATGAGGCAATTTGTTTAAACATAATATTGTTTTAATAAACAATGTGCCGAATTAAGTGGCAGTTACGATATACTTATTCTTTATTTTATATTAAATTTTTTATGGACAGGTTCTGTTCGGCCATGATGTTGCATCAGAAAAATACAATCTAATAGATGAAATAAAATTTATAAATTGTAAAATAAAGTAAATTCTTGCCGATCTTGGAGCCGATAAGGAAATGAAACTCATGCCCTTATCCCACAGTAAGTGGGGTCGGCACATCATATTATAAACATGTTGTCATAAGATTTGGCTACGTATTTTACAACCGGCCGCCGACCTGACGTCAACTTACCTTAGTCGTATTGTAAACCTCAGTAAGGAAAAGATCTTTTCTCCTCAACCAGATACCACACGGCAGGTCGACTTTTACGACACCTCGGTATGAAAGAGGGTGGTCTAATCTACTCAACCGGATAGATACCACACGGCGGATCGACTTACTTTAGACACCTTTTACGATACCTCGGTAAGAAATGAGCCTGGTCTATTCTACTCAACCGAATAGATACCACACGGCGGGTCAACTTACCTAAGCCGCCTTTTACGGCACCTCGGTAAAAAAGAGGGTGTTCTAATCTACTCAGCCGGATAGCACACGGCATTAAAATAATAATACATTAATTACCAGTAATATATTTCACATAAAATCATCGTTCAGAATTCTCAGGCTACTGAGGTACAGAAATATATACATAAAATGGTCATTCAATCTTACCATCGTAACCAATAGAAAAGAGGGGAGTCAAGAATGTGAATGAAGCACTTAGAAAAGCGAATGCATAGTAACGGCCATCTTTACGATTTTATTATACGTTTAACTGAGGCTGTAAACAAATATGGCGCCCGGACATGACGAAATGGACGCCGGACAAATTGTTACTATTGTTTTGAATAACTCAATTAAAGTTTACTGTATATTAAAATGGAGGCTATTTATTTTTATATTGAGGAAAAATATTAGGATTTCGTCCACTGTCCAAGCGTGCAAAAAACAAAATCACTTTTATCAATTTACACAAAAGCAATTTACTCTCAAAGTGAAAAAATTAGGCAGAAATATTCAAAAAAACACTTTTGTGTACTCTTCAGCCTTTCAACTATAAGTAAAGTAAAGTAGGTAACGGCGTGTTACTATCCCACTGCTGGGCATAGGCCTCCTCTCTCCGTTTTTAAAGAGAAGGATTGGAGCTAAGACCTACCACGCTGCTTCAGTGCGGATTGTTAGGTTTGACATAACCTAGGATTCTCCAGAGATATGCAGGTTTCCTCACGATGTTTTTCTTCACCGAAAAGCGTGTCATAAATTGCAATTATCAATGAAGATACAATTTTTTTTTTGTGATACAAAACTCATTGGTGTCTGCCCGGGTTAGAACCCATGATCGTTTCTAGAGATTCAAGCGGTCGCACCGCTGGGCTATCCAGCTTATTTAGCTTTCAACTATGTAAGTAACAAAAGTCACATAGCACAGCATTATAAATATTCTAGGTTTTACCCGCAACTTCGTTCGCGTAGAATGTAGTCTTGGAATTAATAGTAGCTTCTGTCACTCTCCAACTGCAAATATCTCTAACACAAAAATTAGATCGATCCGGGAGGACTTATGGTTTTTTCAAGAACATAGTTTAATTATTATAGTAAATAACCCATATTGCTTATTATTATGCTTACATATATTGCCCATTAATTATACTTTGTAAAAGCCCAGTTAAATTTATCCAATAAACAGAAATTAAAATATATAAAAACTCTCTAAAGACAACTCTTTTGACGTAAGCCAAACAAATTTATATATAATTTAATTATAATTTACTTTTGCAAATACATATTTGACTACACTTTGACACATCGTGAATAAAAAAACTTCCATAGGTTGATAATAGATAGCGTTTTTGAATGTCATCCTATTCCTGTTAAATTGACAGGATTTCTATAGCCTATATGTTACCGCGGTGTATAAGGAATACTTGTGCCGAATTTCAACAATATTGGTACAGCGGATTGACAAACAGACTTTCGCATTAATCATATTAGTAAGAATTCTTTTATCACCGATTATAGCATAATAACGAATTGAAATAAATTTAATAATAAATATCTATGTGTAACAAAAGATGCTTACATAGTGGACGTATAAGTTACTTAGGTTCTATGGATAATGTTTTTTTATTTCCCTTACACGAAAAATTCATATTGTAATGTGTGAAAATGTCTTCATATATCATTTTGTGCCGGATCACTTAACTTGATCGCGTTTCCATTATTATACGTTGACTTCAAAGCAAAAAAAAAGTCATCATTGTCTTGCTCTTATCCCACTCTGAGTGGAATCAGCACAACATGTTTTAAACATTTTGTTACATGTTAACTAGCCAACTAGTTATTTTACGTTAACGCCTGACTAGCGTCAACTTACCTTAATCGCCTTTTACGCCGCCTCGGTAAAAATAAGGGTGGTCTATTCTATTCAGCCGGTCTTCATCAGAAAAAAACAAGTAATAAAAAATAATAATTCCTTAGATATTAGACCTGCTAACTCATATGGTCTCTGCTGGTCAAAAAAAGTGAGTAGATAAATTACAGGTTGTCAGGTTTTAAGCTATTTCTACATCGATTGGTGATGCTAATTTTATCAACGTTGCTCCAGCGGATCATCTGCAAGACTTTAAAAGACAGACAGACAGTAAGTCAGAAGAACACCATTAAGATTTAGGTTAGGAACTAAAACCCTAGTTTGTAACATCAACCTCCCTTCCTCCTTTTTTCTCACCTTTTTTTGGTGCTCCCTGCAGATAAAGTGACTTAAAACTAGCAACAACTTAACCTTAACCTTCGACCTATGTCGATTACTGGCTTGAAAAGTACTAACTGATTGCGAATAGCATTACTAACTTTGTAGATTTCTCTCTAAGAAGAAATGCCATCGCGTCTGAAAGTAAAAAAGGCCAAAGACACCAGATCCCATGGATACTTGAAGAGACAAATGTCTAGCAGTGGAGTTAATTCATCATTCATTAAGCACAAAAAAGAAGACGACGGATATTTTGGAATTTGTTCCGAAAGAGAAATACTGTGCTCATCTGATCTTCAGATAGATCAGCATGATCAGGCTTTTGACCTAGCTGTGGTCTAAATGTATCATAGGAAAAAAGAAGACGGATATTTTGTCGTGCAAAATAAATGCCGTCGCGTATAAAAGTGGAAACGCGCAACACACTAGTGCCCATAGTCCGGCCTGCAACGTCCTGATAGTGGCCGATGATTTAACGCTCAACTTTTGACACGACTAAGCTTTTTGGACATCGCCTCTGCCTATAAATAACGCCTTACGTATCTTAGGAGTGGCCGTAGGGGGACAAACAGCGTCACTCCTTGACCGAGTTATTTGGCGCTTTATAAGACCATAAGTTGAGCTCGCGACTTCGTACTTACTTAGGTGTTTAAACACCCTTGATCGTGTTCTATATTACTTATATCTTCCTATTCTCGAAGTCTGGAATATCTATATCCTACAATATGCTATACTTTTGCACCTTGCAAAAGTACGTAATTCGTTTGTGGGTTTTGGTATAAGATTCTATAATAAAATTCCGCGATCAATTTCAGCTTTGCCATTACAGCAGTTTAAAAACACTGTTAAAAAGAGGCTGATACAGAAAGCCTACTATACTCTTGAAGATTATTTAGAAGATAAGAATGTGTGGATATAGCTTTCTTTGAACCTGTACAAGACAGTAACGACATAATGTAAATAGTATTAAAAATTATATTTTTAAAAGAGCAACCGCCGAGTTTCTTGCTGACTCTTCTCGGTAGAAACAGCTTTCCGAACCAGCAGTAGAGTTGACGATTCAAAAGCACTTGTTTACAAGTTTATTTGAATAAAGAATATGTTGAATTTGAATTTGAATTTATGTGACCCCGAAATACCAAAATGAGTATATAAGATGTCTGAAAGTTGCGCCCTTTATAAACAAGACGTGCGACGTGATTTTCATCCATCCATACAATGTTAATATGGCATGTCATCTTCCTGCCCTTATCCCACCCTAAGTGGCACAACATGTTATAAACATGATGTCACATAATTTGGCAGCGTTTTTACGACCGGCCGCCTGCCTGACGTCAACCTACCTCTGTCGTATTTTACGACACCTAGGTAAGAAAGAGGGTGGTCTATTCTACTAAACCGGATACCACACGGTGGGTCAACGTACCTTAGTCGCCTTTTACGACACCTCGGTAAGAAATGAGGGTGGTACTATTCTATTCAGCCGGATACCACACAGCGTTCAATGTTAATATGGCATGGAGGGATGAAAATCAGTGACCAAATGAGTGTTTAATATGAATATGGATGGATTTGCGACTACAGAGAAATAGAGATGATTGTATTGTGTGAAATATGACATTCAAAAAGATTAACGCCTGAGGTGACGAATTATAGAAATGTAACACAATGTACTGCCGGCCACGTAAAAAGACAAAAGAAAGATAAGCTTCCAGTATAAGCTTCGAACAAAGCTTGAGTTGAAAGTTGTTAATTAATTAAATGTATATATCAAAATGCAGCATTGAACAAAAATTATGGCAACCTCGATATTAATCGACCAATAATTTTTAAAAGTTCAAAACATTTTGTACACACGACTGACAAGGCTGTATTGTTTTTGATATTTGCCTGTCCTATAAAGGACAAACCGAAAAACAACGTCCAAACTTTATTTACGTTGATTTATTGGTATTATAAATTGTTAACTATCAATAAAAATTTGTTTATTTTTTAAATATTTCCCAATGTCATCTAGCGTTATATGCTGTGTGTGTACACCAATAACTACAAACTTTAAAAACTCAAAAATTTCGACTTTTGCCATAAAAACTACGTCTTATGGTTTGCTATTAAAATGACATGCTGCTAATAGTTTATTATACTGTGAAATTTTGACTATATTTATATAAATAAACTGTATTTACATTTTCATAGACTAAACTAAACTATTTTACAAAAACAAACATTAAAAAAAAAACAAATTAAAACTACTTAAATAATAACTAAAGAATAAAAATTAATAAATATATATATATTTACACTAAATCAAAACCATCCATTCCATTGCAATGGGGTAGAGTCCCTAAAATACTGGCAGCGTTGCCCCTTTGTATGGCCAAACTTATTCGTTGGCCAAGGTAGCTGCCAGCTCTCGGGTCCCCGGTACGCTCTACGAGCCTTCTAACGAGCTCGTTGAAGAACGTATGAGCGTCCGGGCCCCATGGACCTAAGGTCTCTACACCAAAAGGCACAAAAATGAAGCTTCTATTTATGTCTTCATATTTGCGCCTCTTGGCATGTTCTGCATTGGTAGCTGCTGCTCCCGCCATAGTAGAGGTCCCTTGTATGTGTGATGCAGCTAAAGTGTCTACACATGTAGCATCCCAAACAAGTGACCTCCCCAGTTTCCAAGGTATGAGAGTCATACCATCAGGTCTCTTGCCATCGCTACGTGCCAATCCATTTGGTTCTAAAACAGCAGGCACATTAGTGGTAGCAAGAGATTTCCGGATGATCTCATTTAAACTGCTATGACGAGAATAGCGACCAGCACTTTTTGAACAGGAGAGACCATGGTGTCCAAATGTATCAACAAACTCACCGCAATGGCATCGATGACTTTGATTGATCGTGGCGCCAAGTCGTAGACCAACCGCCAGTGTTAAGGTGGTATGGTCTAAAAGAGTACCAAGGTTTGCGGATGGGAGAGCGTGAAGCCAGTATCCAGATTCCTTGGCAAAAACAGCACGGAGCCGAGCGAGATCTTTTTTGCTCTCAGCATGTTTTAACAAGTTATTATATACGTTATTACTTAGAATGTTATCCCACTGTTTTGACAGGTCAAAGATACTGGTACTTGGCTAGGACAAGTAACAGACCAAGCATTTCTCGCCTCCAACAAATACGACACCTCAACGGATCCTGTTGACGAGGATATTATTTTACCGTATAAAGGTTGCGTACTGTAAACTGAGGAAAGAAATGCTGGTAATGAAACACTTGAGATTTTGCGTACTCCTAAACCTCCATATCTAACTGGAAGCGAGGCCTGGGTCCAGGCCCGATTTTCCAGAGAGCAATTTAGAATTTTCACAAGTACATTTTTTTAAAAGTTATCCAAATTGTCTAGGAGGTCGTTAAATTTCCAAATAGGTGAACAACGTAACACGTAAATAAATTTTGGGACGAACAAACAAAACCGAATGATAGTAAGAGCCATATGAGTGTTAATTTCGTATAAGCGATCAGAATTGTCATTGAATTTAGAGGCTTCTAGGACGGGAGCTCCTAGTAGGCGAAGGGACTCATCGTTTAAAATCTTGATGCCGGGTGCCAAAGTATTAAACTGTTCGATAATTTGTGTTTTATCTGAAATAGAATTTGGTATAAAAATTTCGCATTTTGCAGAATTTAATTTCAAACCAATTTGGGCAAAACTATTTATAATATTATTTAAGTCGGCTAAAACGGTGTCCACGTCACCACCTAAGGTCCCATCGTCTAGATACCAAACATTAAATTTTGAATTTAGAACTGAAATTATTGGGTGTATAGCCAAACTAAAAATGGCTGGTCCTAGCGGGTCTCCTTGTTGGCAGCCAACAGCAGAACTTAAAACATCACCTTTATAAACTAAATTGGATGGTTCTTGATAGCACTGTGAAATGTATGGAAAAAGTTCTGGTATTTTATCCCTAACTTCCGACAGAAGAACATTGCGATCTATTGAATTAAAAGCATTTTCAACATCAATTTTTAATAATATTTCCTGTTGGGAGTTGAGAAGATTATATTTTTCTAATATTTATATTTAATAGTTATATTTTTCTAATATTTAGTTTATAAGTTCTCTAATATTCAATCTTCAGAAAAATATTTAGAAGAAAGGTGGAAAATAAAATCAGGAAGCATAATGCGCATCTGCATCTATATAATAATATAATCTATGGCATAATCGATAGGTTTAATATAAAAACATACAATACATCATACATATAAAGATAAAGAGTTTGTTTGTTTGATTGTTTGAACGCACTAATCTCAGGAACTTACTGGACCGATTTGAAAAATTCTTTCAGTGTACTATGGTCCATTTATGCAGAAAGGCTATAGACTATATATATAAAAATACTGAAGATGAATATGAGATGAGCAGCAATAAAAATAATACTTAAACGGCATTATTTATAGCTTTCCTTGCGTGCGCCGAGTAAACGGTGATAGCTATTAAAAAAATCATGTATCACAAAATTGTACCCCTCCAAAAGTTCTAAGCTGTGATGGCCTAGCGGTGTGACCGTGTGAATCTCTAGAGACGATCATGGGTTCAAACCCGGGCAGACACCAATGAGTTTTCTATTAAAACTTATGTGTCTAATTGATAATTGCAATTTATCACACGCTTTTTGGTGTAGGAAAACATCGTGAGGAAACCTGCATATCTCTAGAGAATCCTAGGGATATGTGTAAACTACCAATCCGCATTGGAGCAGCGTGGTAGGTCTTAGCTCCAACCCTTCTCTCCAAAAATGGAGAGAGGAGGCCTAAGCCCAGCAGTGGGATAGTAACAGGCTGTTACTTACTTTACTTACTTACTAAAAGTTCTAAATAAAAGTCCACGACAGCTATGTATAGCTTTTAAGGTTAGCCCACTTTAACCATTTTTATGGTTATCAATATACTATATTACGGTTTCAATCTTTCCACGCGGGTGGAGCCGCTGGCGATTACTAGTATTTAATAATCTATGTGATAAGTAGGGTCAATAGGTGGAAAATAGAATAAGGAGCTAGTACACTTATTTGCATCTATCTATAATCTATGGTATTAACGGTACATAGCTTAGCTCGTATCGGGAGGCTGTACCTAATTTAGTAAAACAGCAACACATAATTCAATTCCTGTAATGAAAATCGATCCAAATCGCCGACTAGTTAATTGACTACAGTATAATGTAATTACCTATATTGGTTCTATTTTGAACTTTGTGTTATACAAAACAAGTGTTATATATAAATAAAACTGTCCGTGCGTTATAATCTCATCCTCCTCTTCATCCCCTTATCCCACTCTAAACGGGGTCGGCACAACATGTTATAAACATGTTGTCACATGATTATTACGAACGGCCGCCTGCCTGACGTCAACTTACCTTAGTTGTATTTTACGACACCGCGGTAAGGAAGAGAGTGGTCTATTCTACCAAACCGGATACCACTCGGTGGGTCGACTTACCTTAGTCGCCTTTTATGACACCTCGGTAAGAAAGCGAGTGGTCTATTCTACTCAACCGGATACCACACGGTGGGTCAACTTACCTTAGTCGCCTTTTACGACACCTCAGTAAGAAAGGGGGTGGTCTATTCTACTAAACCGAACACCACTCGGTGGGTCGACTTACCTTAGTCACCTTTTATGACATCTCGGTAAGAAAGAGAGTGGTCTATTCTTCTCAACTGGATACCACACGGTGGGTCAACTTACCTTAGTCGCTTTTAACGACACCTAAGTAAGAAAGAAGGTAGTCTGTTCTACTCATCCCGATACCACACGGTGGGTCAACTTACGTTAGTCACTTTCTAGGTCAGCAATTGTTTATTTATAGAGCTTAATCAATTTATTACATTTTTTTTTGTTTGTTTAATAAGGAATACAGAACATAGTGTATTACTTGAAATGGTACATGTAGTGAAATTCTTCACATTACAACCCCAGCTACTGTGAGATTGGGTAATAAAAACATTTACAAAACAAAGTAAATTTGAAAATTAAACAAATGAGCGATTGCGATAAAATACTTGAATAATAATTCTATAAAATTTTTACGATTATTTGACCATAAAATTAGGAGGCGAGGTAAAATCGCAAACTGACATCTTGCGCGTAATCTGTATAAACGCTGTTAATATGTAAGAGATAGATGTATTTAGAGGGAGAGGCGAGATGCATGTCGATAAATTTAAAATGAAAAATATGTGATGGGTGCCCAATACATTCAACTTTCCAGCAATGTATACAGGTAATCATTGAACGGGTAAATAAGTATGGAAAGATGCATTGCATTTAAATTAAATAATAATAAATAAATATATAGGACACTTACACGGTCGTCCGTCCCCGAAGTAAGTAACTTAATACTTGTGTTATGGGTGACAGACAACTGGTGAATATATACTTATATATTTTTTAAATACATACTTAAATACAAATATACATGTAAATACAAATATACGTGTTAAATTTGAATGTGGATGGATATGTGCCTAGAGGGAGGCCTAAAAAGAGATGGTTGGATTGTGTGAAGTATGGATATAAAAGGAGTGGCGCCAGAGTTGACGAACGATAGGACAGAATGGAAGAGAAAAACATGTTGTGCCGACCCCACTTAGAGTGGGATAGGGACAGGGAGATATATATACTTAAATACAAATATACACCCAGGCTCAAAGACCAACAAATTCATTTTAAAGAAAATGTTGGTCCTCGGCGGGAATCCAACCCGTGACCCGTGGAGCCGAAGGCAGGGTCACTACCCACTGCTTCAACGAGCCAGTCACAACAGTCAACAGTCAAATTGGTAACAATTTTTTATATATTTATTTATTTAAAAAAATTAACGTGATGCCGTGAAAGGCAACTAAGGGAAGTTGATCCGCCGTGTAGTATCCGGCTGAGTAGATAGATCACCCTCTTTCTTACTGGGGTGTCGTAAAAGGGGACTAAAGAAAGTTGATGTCAGACAGGCAGCCTGTCTTGAAATACCTAACCAAAACATATGACAATATGTTATTAACATGTTGTGCTGACCCCACTTAGTGTGGGATAAGTTCAGAAGGATGATGATTAAAAAAAATCGCAGCTATTGTTAGAAGTATGCGTTAAAAAAGTACTAAGAAGGTTTAACGTTCGTTTTCAATCGTCAATTTGTAGTACACTAGGACTAGTGGGAGACTATGTGAGGACTAGTGTGTCAACATGTTATGGCATGTTGTCACTTGGTTTGGCTACGTTTTTTATGACTGGACACCTGCCTGACATCAACTTACTTTAGTCGCCTCTTCTATCTATCTATCTAATTACGGGGACGCCTGTCGGTGCAGGACGGGTGATCAGCTCCTATTCCGGACTATTCCACCCATTTCCCCATGTTGGGACAAGGGTTTCACTTCTGTCCCGACAGTGTCACCTGCTCTAATCTACCCGTAGCTTTTACGAACCTGATAATATCCCTGAAGGAGATATTTGTCAGATCCTCAACTTCAATTTCATCCTTACCTAGTATCTCCCATCTTACCAGCGAGTACATAGGGCACTCAGCCATAAGGTGAAGACTCGTTTCTTCCTCTCCACACTCTGGGCACGCAGCATCTTCTGTTATTCTCATTATTGACAGGTGTCTGTTTAACAGGCAGTGCCCAGTTGTAATGCCTGTTACAATTGCTACATTTTCCCTGCTCTGAGACATCAGCTGTTTAGACTTCCTTGTATCAAACGATTTGAGAAACAACTTTGCTTGTCTGAGCATTGTGTTTCTCCATCTTTTGTTAGATTCTGTCTCTATTCTTTTTTCTATCACACACTTTATTATATTATGTGCAATTGGGTGGAAGGGTTCTGGTCCTACGAATGTTTGACTAGCTCCCTTTCTTGCCAATTCGTCAGCTTTTTCGTTCCCTGCATGGCCACAGTGTCCTGGAACCCATGCAATCGTTACTTCCCCCTTCTCAGCTAATTCGTTTAGTTCACGCTTACACTCCTTCACGATAGCTGAGGTTGTTTCTATGCGGTCAAGTGCTTTTAAAGCTGCTTGACTATCGCTATATATGACTATATTATGTTCTAATGCTATTTGTGATTCTTTGAGTTTCCTGGCACACTCCATGATAGCTATCATTTCGGCCTGGAAGACACTTGTATATTTACCCAGATTTAGGACCTGGTGTAAATCTGACGAGGTGCCGTAGACAATTCCAGCTCCCGCCAGCTTCGCGGATTCTCGTCTAGACCCGTCCGTGTAGCAGATGGTCTGACTCTTCGCGCTGTTTTCCACTTCCCAGTTTTCTTTTACCCCTATGTGTATCCTATATTTTTTATCGAAGATTTTCTGTTTCTTGATCAAGTCACTTCTCCTGACGACCATAGACAGATTTTCTCCGTAAATCTTTTCTATATCCGTATGACCTTTATCTGTAAAGTTTCCTTTCCATTGTTGGAACACTTTCATCTTATACCATTGCTCTATAGCTTTTCTCTTAGCTGCTAGATCTAGAGGATAGAGTCCCACCAGAACTTCTAGTGCAGCGGATGGGGTTGTTCTCACTGCGCCTGTGATCATTAGTGTTGCTATCCTCTGTATCTTCATTAAATCCTTGCTGTTGACTCCGATGTTGGCTCTGTGCCACCAAATCGAAGCGCCGTACAGTATTCTGGGTAGAATGATAGCCGTATATATCCACTTGGTAATTTTTGGCTTCATACCCCAGGTTCTGCCCACCGCTCTTCTACATTGCATAAGTGCAATTTTTGCTTTGTTGCATTGTTCTTTGATGTGACTTCTAAACCTTAGGGTTTTGTCTAGCTTTATACCTAAGTACTTTATTTCCTTTATCAACTGTATCTCTACACCCTTTATGCTGAGTGGATTAAAGTTGGCTATTTTCCTTTTGTTTGTGAAAAGGACTAGTTTGGTTTTCGTCGGATTGAGGTTTAATCCCCTTTCCTGACACCATCTTAGTGTTTCTTTAATACTAATACTCATTATGTTCCTTATAGTGCTCAGGTCTTTCCCTGTTACTAACAGGACACCGTCATCTGAGTATGCTTGCATGTATGTCCTCATATCATTAATCTTCCTAACTAATGGATCTAGTAGGAGACACCACAGAAGAGGAGAGAGACACCCTCCCTGAGGAAATCCTCTCGTTGATTTTATTATGTGTGTAACTCCGCTTAGCTCCGCCGCGATTGAACGATGCTCTAGCATGTTCATTATCCAGCGTCCCACTTCATATGATATTCCTTCCCTACATATTGAGTTTCTTATAGCATTGCGATTTGCTTTGTCAAAAGCACCTTCTACATCGAAGAAGCAACCTAATGCTATTTCTTTGTTACATAAAGTTCTTTCTATCCTTACCACTAAATTATGGAGAGCTGTTTCTGTTGATTTTCCCCCCATATATGCATGTTGATTTTCATGCAGTGGAAGGTTGCTTTGTTCTAGGTTAGTTCTTATGTGTCCTTCGATCACTTTTTCTAGTGTTTTTAGAATGAACGAGGACAAACTAATACACCGAAATGACTTCGGTTCCTGATAGGTTTTCTTTCCAGGTTTTGGAATGAACACCGCTTTTACTTTTCTCCAGCTCGTCGGGATATATCCCCACGCCAAACTAGCATTGAAGAGTGCTAACATGTTTCCTTTAATATATTCATATGCTTCCTGTAGCATTTTAGGGAATATTTCGTCTGGACCAGCTGCTTTGTATTGTATTGTAGGTGCAAATGACTTGATACTCCACTTAATATGCTCTGCTGTTATGATATTTCCCGGGTCTGACCAGTGGTATCTGGTGCTTGGCGATATCATTTCCTCTTTAATTTCTTTGCATTCTGGAAAATGTGCTTCTGCCATTTTGGTTAGTATTATTTTGGGATCCGTAATTATTGTCTCATCCAATTTACCCGTCTGTATCCAATACTACCCAGTCTGCATGTTCTGTCTTTTGCCAGTATTCGCATTAGACGTGCTGCTTCAGGGTATTCTGTGACCCCGTTGCAATACATCTGCCAGCCATTTCTGGACTCTTTTCTGCACTTTTTACGGAATTCCGTCCTGTTCTTCCTATATTCTGCCTAGCTCAATTCATCCCCTTTCTTAAGGGCAATTCTTTGAGATTTGCGTACTTTCTTCCTGAGTTTTTTCAGTTCGTTGTTCCACCATGGTTGGCCCGTACCTTGTGTAACCTCACGTAGTGGACACGTACTGACAAAGGCATCTTTTAATGCTGTGCTTAGTTCCAATGCGCCTTCCTCTAGCTCTTCTATCGTGTTGTAGGAAGTATATTTGGATCTCCATTCGCTCATTAAGGACCCAAAATTGTCCCAGTTGGTCTTCTTAGCATTTCTAATGCGCAATTTGCCAATTTTGCTGTTTATGTGGAAGGTGATTCTGCGATGATCTGACAGCGATTCGTTCAGATCCACCTTCCAATCTTTTATGTATTTGGCCATGCCTTCCGATGCTAGAGTAATATCTAGCACTTCTTTTCTCGTGCTTGTAACGAACGTTGGTTCATTACCAATGTTCATTATCTCGAGATTGTTACTTATGATAAATTCTAACAGTGCTTCTCCTTTCCTATTTGTGTCTGTACTACCCCACACCTCATTGTGCGAGTTAGCGTCACATCCTATTATAAAAGAAATTTTCTTACCTCTGTATTTGTTGACAGTTTCTTCCAGTTCTCTAGTTGGTGGCGTGAAGTCGGTCTCACTGGGAATGTAGGCCGACATAAACGCCATCCTTAGTTTCTTTTCTTCATCTAGTGGAATCATGGCTTCCACCACTACTAAATCTCTGTAACATTCTATTACAATTAGACCTAAGTTTCTGATCCTGCTACTGGTAAAGATACATGTTCTGGGGTTCGACTCACCGCTGTTGTGATAGGTTATGTCTCCCCCTAAACAACCCATACCGACCACACGTCCATTCACAACGTATGGTTCCTGTAGCAGGGCCACATCTATTTGCTTGCTGATCACATAGTCGCAGAGTTCGCTCATGGCTTCTCTGCAGTGGTGCAAGTTTATCTGAAGAATCTTTAGTGTGTGTGTGGTGTGTTTTTGTAAGTGTTTATGTTTTTTGGGTGTACTTCCCATTAAGTGTGTTGTGTTGTGTTTGTTTGTTCTTTTTCCCAATACATAATGATGCCCCGCACGCCTTCGAGCACCAGCTGTGAGGCAAGGCGCTCAAGAAGTGTACGAGGCATCAGTTATGTATCGGTACTTTTGATCGTTAGTGTGCCGTGGTGGTACCGGCATCTCCGACTATTCCCTGCACGGATGTCTTAGCGGGGGGGTACTAGGGGCCCCGCCTGACGCTCCGATTGCTGGTTTCGTCGTGTCCACTGGTTCCAGCACACGAGCAACACTGGTTGTACTGTTCTGTGCGGAGTTTGAGTCGGTTTCGACTTGACTCTGTTCTTGTGTGTCTTGTTTGGGTTTAAGTTTTGATTTCCAATTCAGAAACCTAACCTGCACTTGTGTGGCTTGGTAAAAGAGCCACACAAGACCCTCCTTAAAAAATTCATTTATTTCCCGAGGGACCCCCACAATCAGACGCTCCCCCAGAGGAAGGGGCTCTCTGACGATGAGGCTCCACTCGGGAAGTCTTAATTCTGCTCTATTACGATTTTGACCCCTAAGCAGAAGGAGAGGATCAGCTGCTCTCCTAGTGCCTGGGATCCAAATTGCCACTCTCCCTCTATCCCTTCTCATGGCCTTGATCGAGACGCCGTTGTAGAGGCCGAAGTCGCACTCCAGCAACCAATCCCTCGACTGCTCAGTGGCTGGTGTCACAAGGAAGAACCCTTCTGCCACCAGCCCCGAGGTCGCAAAGTTTAGCTTGGAGCTGTCGACCTCCTCCACGACGGCTGCCTCGATGAGGTCAGCTATTTTGTCCCTTATATGAATTGCTAGATCCCCATCGACTGGCAAACCATCTGCACGATGGATGGCCACAGCGAGATCACTCTGCTCCTTTGCAGTGCAGCGTGGTCCCGCTGTAGCCCCCCAATTGCGACGCTTTGCCGGTCGCTGTTCACTCGGTCCTTCTTCAGGGTCAGTACCCTGTCTCTTCTTCTTCAGCGGTCTGGAGGTCTTCGCCTCCCCAACCCCCGAAGAGGTGTCCCCCTCCACGGGTTGGGAAGTCGAAGGCGCGTCCGACACGGCCAACTGCCTTCTAAGTTTTTTGGCCCTATTCTTGCGTTTTTTAGACGCCACCATCTTGAAATCGCCCTCACCCGTACCCGAAGGCCCAGGCGTCGGCGACTTCAATAGGTCCTCTTCTTCCCTCAGATGGAGGGTTCTTAAAAGTTCATCGTGGAGATTCGCTGCCGAACCTCCAGGATGCTCTAAACCGGAATGCGAAAAATTGCCCCCCCCAGAATACGAGGGGCAGCCTGAGACTGATGCTTGGGCCGTAACCCGAGCAGCAGTCTCAGGGAGGGATTCTCCAGCCGGGCTGGTACCCTCCTGGGGTAGACTATGCTTTTTTCCCGCGTCCATGTTTTTCAAGCAGGTGAGAGGATGTTTTTGGGGGAGGGATTGGATTGAGAAGGATTTGGGGGTAGAGGAAGGGGATAGCGGACGTGCGTGATTGCGTGGGAAACCGTAACCCCGCACCGCCAGATCATACTTGCTATTGCAGCCTGAGGAATAAAAAGTGTGAGCTCATTAGTGACTGCAACATTGCCCAGGGTGCACGGCGTGGACATGTATGATTCGACTTATGACAGTGCCCTGTAGCTCAGCTCACATACCTGAGCGTGACAACTGTCATCTACACCCCATAGTCGCCTCTTACGACACCTCGGTAAAAAATGAGGGTAGTCTATTTTACTCAACCGGATACCAAATGGCGGGTTGACCCACCTTAGTCGCCTTTTGTGACACGGTAAGAAAGAGGGCGGTATATTCTTCTCAGTCGGATACCACAATTTTATGTACAATAAAGAAAACATTTAATAAATAATACTAAAGTAGCGAAACCGCAAGCACATCTAGTTCCGTTTTGTGATACGTGTGATGACTTGTCCTGCATGTATAAGGTATGTGAATGTTGCTTGCTTGATACACTTAGCTGTTGTCGCCATTGACTTCCGCTTTGTATTTTATAACAACATAGTCATGAAACAAGAGTATCGCGCCTTTTTTTATTGAAATGTTGGCAACACTGTGCCTTTGTTGTTTCCAGTGAAGTCTTCCTATTGATAAAACGTTTCAGTGACAGGCAGTCTTTCTTAGTCATTCAAGAGATGAGAGAGATGCACTTGCATCTCGGAACGGGAATTGTGGTATTCCTATTATATCGTGTTATTGTATATAGTGTGCGTTAAAATAGCATTACATAGATTCTCTTAACTAACGCGGACTATAGCAAAATAATTCTTAAACTCCTGTAAATCTTTCGTATAAATCGAGCAGTAGGAAGAATCCCACTCCATACAAACTTACCAAACATAAAAACCTTATAAAAGCTACTAAATAGTGATGTTTATTCCACGATAAAAGTCGGTGGTTCCCTTAAAATGCCAATAAATATATCAAAGCGGCTTTTTGTTACGATTTGATCCCATCATGGATATTTTTAAGTTTATACCGTATCACTATAATAGTGTACCGATTTTGACTTGAGAACATGGATTTTTTATATCTTTAACTTTTATCTATATCTTTTAGAACGAGCTGAATATATTTGAAATTTACTTAACTGTTCGGTTAAGCTGTGATAGCCCAGCGGTGAGGCCGAGCGACTGTCTAGAGACGTAGGTTCAAACCCCTGGCAGATCACAATGAGTTTTTTACTAAAACTTGTCTAATTATTATTTTTTTGCTTTTTGGACACTTACACACACGGTCGTCCGTCCCCAAAGTAAGTAACTTAATACTTGTGTTATGGGTGACAGACAACTGGTGAATATATACATATAAAATTTCAAATAAAAAAGTAAGTAGAGGCCTGTTACTATCCCATTGCTGAGAATAGGTCTCTTCTCTCTGTTTTTGGAGAGGATTGGAGCTAAGACCTACCACGCTGCTCCAATGCGGATTGGTATAACACATATCTCCAGAATTCTCTAGAGATATGCAGGTTTCCTCACGATGTTTTCTTTCACCGAAATGCGTGTTATAAATTGCAATTGTCAATTAGACATATTAGTTTTAACAGAAAAACTCATTGGTGTCTGCCCGGGTTTAAACCCGTGACCTCCTCGAAAGAGTCGCACGGTGTTACCGCTGGGCTACCACAGCTTTTTTTACACCCATGCTCGAAGAACCAACAAATTCAATTTGATATTTATCACACGCTTTTTGGTGAATGAAAACATCGTGAGGAAACCTGCATATCTCTAGAGAATTCTAGGGATATGTGTAACCTACCAATCCGCATTCGAGTTTCTCGCTGGCTCTTCTCGGTAGGAACAGCTTTCCGGACCAGCAGTAGAGTTGACGATTCAAAAGCACATGTTTACAAGTTTATTTGAATAAAGAATATTTTGAATTTGAATTATTTAATGACGCAACCGTTTATTTCCACGCTTAAGTTAATTATACAAATCTTATTCAGTATGCAAGAGATTTTGGGGGAGAAAAATCGATCTAGTTAGGTTCTAAAAAAATCATTTTATACACGCTTTTGGGCATTATAAAAATACTGAATATGTAAAACACTATTTATGCCATTAAATGTTAAGTCACCGTAGCTTATTCGGGGTAAGGGGTGGTCGCGAGAAATGAAAATACTATAATAACTAATATTATTTTTTTTTAATTTTTTTTTTTTGTTGAAACAATTACAACAATAATATTAAAACAATTTCTAGATTAAAATTTTGAATAATTTATAGAATTAGGCGTTACTTTGTGGAGATCCATAATACAAAAGTAATAATAAAATTATTTTAGATTATAATTCTTATTATATTTCTTCGCTTTCGGATTATAATTCTTCGCGGATTATAGCAAAATAATTTTATTATTACTTTTGTGAAATTTTAAAGCTAGATCATTAAGAAATCGCTTCAACAAGTTCCACTTAAGTCAACTCTACATGAAGGCCTTTGAAAACAGTTACCTAACTAAGCTTATCTGTTTGTCGATCCGTCTGTAAATCAATCGGAATGTTCTATCGAAATCAAACAGTATCTATGTTAGGTAACTCTTTTTAACGTTAATATTTATTTTTATCGAGACATAATATCTTATTTTGTTTAAGCCGTGTGGTATCCGGCTGAGTAGAATATACCACCCTTATTTCTTACCGAGGTGTCGTAAAAGGCGGCTAAGGTAAGTTAACCCGCCGTGTAGTGAAAAAAGATCTATTCTCCTCAACCGGAGAATAGATCTTTTTCTTACCGAGGTTTTTCGACTAAGGTAAGTTAACTTTAGACAGGCGGCCGGTTATAAAATACGTAGCTAAATTACGTTATCCCACTCTAAGTGGAGTCGGCACAACATGTTATAAACATGCTGTCACATGATTTTTCTGCGTTTTTACGACCGGCGGCCTGCCTGACGTCAACTTACCTTTGTCGTATTTTACGACAACTCGGTAAGAAAGAGGGTGGCCTATTTTACTCAACCGGATACCACATGGTAAGTCAACTTCACTCAATCGCCTTTTACGACACCTCGGTAAGAAATGAGATTTGTCTATTCTACTTAGCCGGATATCACACGGCTGGCTGACTTACCTTAGTCACCTTTTACGACACCTCGGTAAGAAATGAGATTGGTCTTTTCTACTCTTTCTTATTTATTTATAAAACTTTATTGCACTAACAATTAAATAGAATAAAGCAGAGAAGATAAACAAAATAGAGATTTCTAACATTTAAGGCGTTTTTATATTTATATTTACTTTATCGCGGATTATGACATAATAATGATATCGTTTACTAATATAACAATAATCGCGTGCGAAATAATCAGCGCTATGCGTTAAAAGGATCCATAATGTCCCAGTTCGCAGCACAAACTTGCTGGCACCACTTTTACAAAATACCTTTTTCTCAAAAGAATATCAATCAACGCTATTTATGGGGCGGAACTAAAGCTTTTTCAGTATAAGCCGAATAAATTAGAATGAAAGCTAAATATTTAACTGACTTGTATACGACGGGCACCTCCGAAATGTATCGCATAAATTCGACCAAGTAAAAAGTCGTCAACTTTCGTACGAAAGGCTTATATGGATAAGACTAAATTTAAAAATTTTGTGTGAATATTTAAAAAAAAATTATATATTTTTTTATAAATGTTAAAATACCCACTATTATATTAGAGTTGAGTAACAAAAGTTTTTCTATATTTACAGAAGGCTATACCATCATCCTCCTGCCCTTATCCCACTCTAAGTGGGGTCGGCACAACATGTTATAAACATGTTGTCATATGATTTGGCTGCGTTTTTATGACCGGCCGCCGGCCTGACATCAACTTACCTTAGTCATATTTTATGACACCTCGGTAAGAGAGGGTGGTCTATTCTATTAAACCAGATACCACACGGTGGGTCAACTTACCTTAGTCGCCTTTTACGACACCTCGGTAAGAAATGAGGTTGGTCTATTCTACTCAGCCGGATACCACACGGCGGGTCGTCTTACCTTTGTCGCCTTTTACGACACCTCGGTAAGAAATGAGGTTGGTCTATTCTACTCAGCCGGATACCACACGGCGGGTCGTCTTACGTTAGTCGCCTTTTACGACACCTCGGTAAGAAAAGAGGGTGGTACTATTCTATTCAGCCGGATACCACACGGCGTTTACAGAAGGCTATACCGTAATTTTTATTTACATGTTACCTTAGTAAATAAGAATCTATCATATATTTCATTAGCGTGTTTCATAAGCTTGTGTGTTTGTTTGTTTGAGCTAAGTAGTCTTGACAACATGACAGACGTACAGGCAGACTTTTGCATATGATTTTATGCTAAATAATAATAAGGCTATCAAACCTCCTGTTACTTTCACACCTACACTTTTTGTTACAATTATAATTAATTAAGGGAATGTTATTCTTTATATTCACATAACATGTTTTTAACATGTCTTTATAATGAAACGGTTCTTTATAGAAAATATGTCATGATTTTTATTTTTATTAAGAGTTCAAGAGTTTGTTTATAATACATTTGCATACTTAGGTAATGACCATCTGTTTTATTTTTATAAAGGGAGCTTATGTGAACATTGTTGTTTGCCTAAGTTTTGAGTTTTTGTAATATATAAATCTTTAAAAATTGTTGCTTTTATATTTTACTTTTCCCTATTTTATAGACTTTAAAAACTTCCTTCGACTTTTCGAAAGTTTTTTAAAATCATAGTCAAATCGATTCACTTGTTTTTAAGTTTTAGCGAGACTAATAAATCTCAATTAATTTATATATATAGATAAGGCGTATCCACGTTCCTACCATCGCTGTTCCCATTAAACGCAATAGTTACGGGTACAAAATTTATTGTTTTTCATCTTTGAAATCTTAGCGGAGTCAAGTTGTATAAATCATGCGTTAATGCCGCGCATTATACAAATTCAAATTTATAACCCGATAAAATTACGGAATGGCCGATGGGGTGTCCCCCCCCCCTTTCACCCTCACCCAGGGTGGGGCTATCATTACGTTACGGACGAACTAAATACGGCTTTAATTCATTAGGCATGAGGTAGTTTCAATGTTCGTCGGTTTCGGACCGTTGATTTGATGAGCTTTAATTGTATTGAGGGTAGTGTAAGATTATATTTTTATTACACACTAGCTGTGACAGCGGCTTTGCCCACGTGGTAGTCATTGTGTCACTGATTTTTTTACATAAAACTAATTTAGTAACTGTTAATAAACTAATTAACTTAAACCTTCTTCAAATATTCCACTATCTCTAAGTTAAAACCATACAAACATCCGTTCAGTAGATTTCGAGAAAATTAGCCGTGTGGTATCCGGCTGAGTAGAATAGACCCACCCTCATTTCTTACCCAGGTGTCGTAAAAGGCGAATAAGGTAAGTTTACCCGCTGTGTGGTATCCGGCTGAGTAGAATAGACCAACCTCATTTCTTACCGAGGTGTCGTAGAATTCGACTAAGGTAAGTGGACCCACCGTGTGAAATCCGGTTTAGTAAAATAGGCCACCCTCTTTCTTACCGAGGTGTTTTAGGGTACGACTAAGGTAAGTTGACGTCAGGCAGGCGGCTGGTCGTAAAAACCCAGCCAAATCATGTCACAGCGTCTTTATAACATGTTGTGCCGACCCCCACTTAGAGTGGGATAAGGGCAGGAGGAGATTTCGAAAAAATCAATCATATACATATAACATATCATAATTAACACAGAACCGTAATGTACTATTAACCTAAAGCTTCCTCAAGTAATTCATCTTTAAGTAAAAACCGTACCAAAATCCGTTCAGTACATTTCGAGAAAATCGATCACATATAGATAGACAGCTTACGGGACATTATTTTATAATAGGTATAGATTTTTTATCTGTCTGTTACTATCTAAACTACTTGGCACCAAGGGATAGGAGACCTATATCCAATCCCATTTTTTGAAAAAGATAGAACTAAGATATGCGTGACGTTCTCTTTTATATTGTAAATATCTATAAGGTACATTTAAAAGGAAATTTTATTTGATCTGCCCTGGTCTTGAACCTGTGATCCTCCGGTAATGGCCACCCTCTCAAATACTACAACGCAATATTAGAATTTAAAAATAATATACTATACTATACAATGCAATAATAAAATTAAAAAAAAAAATAGTTCTTTAATTTATTAATGAACTATTTACTAATGGTATGTACGTTTTTAGAACAAGCCAATATATATTTTTTATATTATGAAAAAGACAAAGACCGTCAAAGACAAAAACGAATTAAAAAATTCGGGTAAGGGTATCAGAATTTTATTTATGTATTATTTTTCAAGTTATAATTATTAAGCTACAAATTTAAAACTTCATATTAAATTTATCTAATTTTTGTTTTTTACTTTAGCGTCTCTAAACTCTATATCATGAGATTCTATTTAAAGGCATTAAAACAAACATATTGTTTTTCAGAATAGAACTTTTCAAATAAATAATCCCACACCTTGCTTCATATAGGCGTAATTCCTCCAATAAATTTGAAATCAAAACGATTGAGAGTCTGATAATTATTATCGTGACTTGATTTATAAGGATTTTCAACTTTAAACCTCTTTTCTCTCCATTCAGGTTTAATTGAATGATCAAATTTGGCATTAAGAGAGATTCCATCGTCTATTGTCTCTGCCGTTAAAACAATGGAATCAATCGATGACTGCGGTTTCCCGCGCGCGGCATAACGCGCCATTTTTAATCTGTGACTTTTGACAGTTCAATTTTACTTTGCGAACACTGAATCAGTCTTTTACGGGTCTTTCATAATGATCACCTCCATTTTTTTTAATAATGCGAACCTGATTTATTGGTTACAAATATAAATTGCCTGATTGTGATTCATGAGTAAGGGATAAAAATCAAAATATTAAATTTTTACGATGATTGATCGATTGCACTGCAGATTAGCACTTCAAAAATATCTCAAAAATTATATTAATATAATTTAGAATGTTATCTTTTTTTATAAATTCTGCTTTTATATGTTTACAACTGCAAAAGTCGTGAGGTATCCTGCTATAAACATGTTGTCACATAATTTGGCTAGGTATTTTACAACAGGCCACCTGCCTGACGTCAACTTACCTTAGTCACCTTTAACAACACCTCGGTAAGAAATGAGGGTGGTATATCCTACTCAAACGTATACCCCACAACAGGTCGACTTACCTTAGTCGCCTTTTACGACACCTCGGTAAGAAATGAGGGTGGTGTATTCTACGCAACCAGATAACATAGGTACATCGGAAAAAATCATATTTCTAATTATCAAATAAGAAAAACGAACAACCTGTTAACCTTTGCTCTATAATGTCGATGAAAAAAAGTTAACTCTCAAAAGTCACATGTTAATAACATCTGTGGACATAAATTAGAAATGACAAAGCCCGCGCGGGCATCGCATCAATCAGAATTAAGGTAACCTGGCACAACTTCTGCCGTAACTAATAATTAGCATAAATGAAATATAATAAATATATCCCTGGACGATACGGTGCCCCTTTTACCTGTGAATTTAGATTTTATTTGCTCGCATTGTTAGGATTTGATGTCGCGCAGATTTTAAACCATTCGGAGTTATTAGTCTGTGGCATGTAACAATAACATATTTTTTATCTATTATTTTATTTTATTTATTATCAATTTTATACATATATATTATTTTTATGTATATATTAATTAATGTATATATCCAGCTTTTGGTATAGACAGAGTGATGACGGAATATAATCTCAAAATAAGTGTTTCACGCCACATGACTAAATCTATTTCCCTATTTATTAAACCTATTTTTAATTTCATTTGTAAAACCATAGACAAAATATAAGTTCTAGTAGTATTTACTTGTACATTTTAATCGTAAGCTACTACTACTAATTGCAAATAGTTTACTCTTTTAAAATGCAGTTGAGTAGTTTTAAGAGAACTAGTATTTTTATGAAAGGCCTTAAAGGACTCGATTCCATGCAAGCACGTAATGTATTATTAACCTGCACTACCTTTTAGTAAAAGCCGTAGAAAAATCCGTTAAGTAGATTTTGAGAAAATCAATCACATACAAAAACAGTTTTGGGGACTTTGTTGTATAACAAGTATAAACTAGACGAAAGATAAGTATAGGAGTTTCTTCTCTCTCATTATTCGTTGCGAAACTCTCACTTACATTTGCCTATAGCGCCGTTACTATAATAGTTGTACTGAATATAACACCGAACGAATTTAAATATCAAAAATAATACAAAACATACTACTGTTTGCCGAAAACAAAACAAAGAATACATATCGCGATTCGCAAAATCTCTGCCACGTTACTCACAATTTCTTTCATACTTACGCCTAATTTAAAAAGAAATTTCACACTCCAATTATAGGGTCGCAAGCGCAAGATATCACGTGGATGACAGACATTGTCGTAAACTGGTTTACATTTAGACGGCACGACACCGTGACGGATACGATACTATTATTTGTATTTAAAATCGTCTTATAAATTGATTATAATTGAAGTTCAATAGGGGAAAAAATCATAAACTATTAACCTGGAAGTAATAAAAAAAATACAAAATGTCAAGGCTATCTGATTGCATAATCTCCGGACACTATCAACTTATTTTACCGAGTTTTTGAGAAAAAGGAAAAACGATACCATAAAAAAAAGAAATAAAATACATATACTGCATTTAATATGCCTAATAATAATTTTGGTTTAAATATTATTTTTAACTGATTTATTATTTATTGACATATTTTACTAGCACTATTAAGTGTTCAGTTCGCATTCATAGCAAAACTGCTACAGTAATATAAATGATACAAATAAAGCTTATCTATCGTGAGATAAACATCCCCTTTTATCTTTTAGAAACATAAAAGTACTATTACAAAATTGAGTGTATTTTAACACTTAAGTTGACGCGTACAAAGTTACAGACAGCTTGTTGATAATTTTACAAACTCCTAACTCTATAAATGTTTACATTTTCACTGTGTTTCTTATTGTACAATTGTTAAGAGATCTCGTAAATGCAATTGTGTTGTGGTAATTTACAGAATTAGTTGTTTACTTTTTGTGGTATCCGGCTGAATAGAAAAGTACCACCCTCATTTCTTACCGAGGTGTCGCAAAAGGCGACTATGGTAAGACGACCCTCTGTGTTGTATCCGGCTGAGTAGAATAGACCAACCTCATTTCTTACCGAGGTATCGTAAAAGGCGACTAAGGTAAGTTGACCCACTGTGTGGTATTCGGTTTAGTAGAATAGACCACCCTCTTTCTTACCGAGGTGTCGTAAAATACGACTGAGGTAAGTTGACGTGATGCAGTCGGTCATGTTGTCACATGTTTTGATGATGATCGCAACATGTGCCGATCCCACTTAGAGTGGGATAAGGGCAGGAAGATGATGAGTTGTTTACTTTTTTCTTTGCGGAGATCCATAAAACTATATAGTATAGAATAGTGAAATAATTTTTCTAAAATCCGTGATAAAGTAAATAGAAAATATTCTCTACATGTAGCATTATATACATTTTTTATTTACTTCATCGCGGATTATAGCAAAATAATTTTACTATTACTTTTCTAATATCGCTTTGATTTAATATGATTACCGTGTCGTCGGGTGTAAACGTCACACCCAATATCGTGGATCGCTAATCCCGCATGAAGGAAGCTATAAATCACATAATTAAGTGTAAAAACGGGACCGATGCGTGTCTGTGTGTCGCCTGCCCGTCGCCAGTGACGAGCGCGTTCACCAGCTCTTAATTATAATAGATAGCTTTTTCGAAATCCGGTCCGGTGTTATGGATAACTTCGATTGTTCTTTATACCTACCATCTGGGCGTAACAGCGGCTTTATTTAAATCTTGGAATACCCGCAATTATAAAAAAAATATTTCTTTCATTTTCCGAATTTTAATCATATTAAAACCGTAATATAGAACTTTGAAAGCCAAAAAATTGGTTAAATTGGGTTAACACTAAAAGCTAGACGTATGCTGTCGCGGACTTTTATTTAAAACTTTTAGAGGGGAACAATTTTGTAGTACATGATTTTTGAATAACTTTCACCGTTTACTTAGTAATATTTTGTATTGCTGCTCCTCTCCTATTCTTCTTAGCGTGATGTTACCTATAGCCTTCCTCGATAAATGGACTATCTTACACTCAAAGAATTTTTCAAATCGGTCCAGTAGTTCCTGAGATTAGCGCGTTCAAACAATCAATCAATCAAACAAACAAACAAAAAAACAAACTCTTCAGCTTTATATATTAGTATATATAGCATTTTTCTAAATCCGATCCGGTGTTATGGATAACTTCGATTGTTCTTTATACCTACCATCTGGGCGTAACAGTGGCTTTATTTAAATCTTGGAATACCCCCAGTTATAAAAAAAAATGTTTCTTTTATTTTTCCGAATTTTGTATTATATTAAAACCGTAATATAGTACTTCAATCAATTTTAGCTTTGCCATTACAACAGTTTAAAAACGCTGTTAAAAGGACTATTACAGAAAGCCTACTATACTGTTGAGGATTATTTGGATGATAAGCATGCGTTGACATAGCTACTCTTCGACCCTGTACAAGACAGTAATAATTAAATGTAACAAAAGTAATAATAAAACAATTTTGCTATAATCCGCGATGAAGTAAAATATAAAATATATATAATGCTAATTGTAGAGCAAATTATTAATGCTGTTGTAAATTAAATGTAACTAGTAATAAGAATTATATTTTGAAAAGAACAACTGCCGAGTTTCTTGCTGTCTCTTCTCGGTAGGAACAGCTTTCCGAACCAGCAGTAGAGTTGACGATTCAAAAGCACTTGTTTATATATCTTTCGCATCTATAATATCAGTATACACGGTGTATCTCGTTCCTTAACAACATAACCGTGTTTATGCGGTTAATAAATCCAACGCCATTAGGTTCGAGTCCCGGACCGGAAAGCATGCGTCTTGTTGATTTGTGACGAGAGCAGATGGATTAAGAAATGGCGGGGAAAACGTTGTGGTGTACGGAATTTTTGATTTGTTGCGCGTTTTTATGACGCACGAAATTTAAAGGTGAAAGGCACGAATTTACTAGACCAGTCTACAGAAAGGTTTAAGTTAAGTATAAGAGATGTACCTACTTATACGTAAAGCATATTACAAAATTGAAGATTATTTGGATGATAAAAAAGCGTGGATTTAAAATCATTTCAGCTTCATACAAAACGGTTTAACAATGTAAAATTGAAAATGTTTAAAAGATTTACTGCAGAGCTTCTTTCTGGCCTTTTACGACACCTGGGCTAGAAATGAGGGTGGTCCATTCTACCCAGCCAGATACTACACGGAGCGACGGGTCGACTTACCTTAGTCGCCTTTTATTACCTCGGTAAGAAAAAGGATGATCTATTCTACTAAGCCGGATACCACACAGCGGATAAACTTACCTTAGTCGCCTTTTACGATACCTGGCCAAGAAATGAGGGAGGTCCAATCTACTCAGCAGGATACCACACGGTGGGTAAACTTACGTAAGTCGCCTTTTACCTCGTAAAGTTTTTTTTTATAAAAAATAACATAATTCAAAATGTTATCGAAGTTTCCGAGTTAAGTTTTTGTTTCTGCCAGTGATCTCTCAGTTCACAGTTAGTTAAAACAGCACTCGAATAGTCAACATTGAGACATAATGTAACACAGGAGCCAGATTTGATAACTTCAAACAAACCGGTGTTTCAAAGCCGACCGAAACATGGCGGTAGTTTTAAAAAAAACATCAAGAGCTATTTGCTTTTTACTTTCCGTTGTAGAGCATGAGATATGGAATGATAAGTTGGTTCGGCGATATATAAAGCGCGGAACTTTTTGTGTTCCGCTTGTCTTGTGACGAAATTCTGTTTACTTTGGTATAAGATACAAACTTATTTGACACTAGCTTTTACCCGCGACTTCCTTCGCTCAGAGTGTTGTCGTGTGACAGGTAGATAATAAGTAAGTAAGAAGTGGCCTGTTACTATCCCACTGCTGAGAATAGGCCTCTTCTCTCCGTTTTTGGAGAGAAGGTTAGGAGCTAAGACCTACCACGCTGCTCCAGTGTGGATTGGTAGGTTACACACATCTCCAAAATTCTCTAGAGATATGCAGGTTTCCTTACAATGTTTTCCTTCACCGATAAGCGTGTGATAAATTGCTATTATCAATTAGACACATAAGTTTTAACAGAAAAACTCATTGGTGTCTGCCAGGATTCGAACCCGTGACCTCCTCGAAAGAATTGCACGGTGTTACCGCTGGGCTATCACAGCTTAGGTAGATAATAAATAATTCAACGAATGAAAGAGGTAGATAATAAATGGCGCTTTTCAATGTCATTGTATTCCTATAGAATTAACAGATTTTCTATAGCCTATATGTTATTTCGTTGTATAAGAAATAATTGTGTCAAATTTAATGGACACTGGTTCAGCGGATTCGCCGTAAAAGAGTAACAAACATACATTCATACTCACAAACTTTTGCATGTATAATATTAGTTGGATATTGGGATATTGAAACTCGTGTTCAAGTTAAAATAAACGAATCAATATTTACCTAAAGACGTAAAAACACTACATGAAGTAATTAATCCAACACCACAAAACCATAATTAAAACGTATTAGTTTCGGGTAACATACCACGGTAATTTGTTTTGATTCGCCGATATTTCGACCCAGTTGCATGGATCGTGGTCACGACGGAACTGCAGGTAGGCGGTACTTCAAGCTGAGACGTTAGGGGCAGTATCTAACTACCCGCCGTCTCGTTCTTTTTATCGGTGCGTCACGGATTGTTCGGCATACTACACTCACAACGTCACTTTTAAATTTTGAATTTTGGCGCCGTTTCTGAGTTTTACACAGTTCTACTACTGGATTCCACGTGTTCGCTAATCTAAAACCGTCTTCGCGATTGAAATTTTTATATTTCTTAATTTCAATGGCTTCGCGAACTATCCTCGGTATGTAGTGGCGATCAGTGGAAAGAACTTTCGGGCTGTGAAGTTCTATCCAGTGACTTGTTCCGGCTTGTGTAACATGTTGGGCGATCGCAGATTTTAAAATGTCGTTGTTTTTGACTGCTTTTATGTGTTCTGTGACACGGGTGGCTATGGATCTCTTTGTTTGCCCGATGTAGGAGCTTCCACAGCTGCAGTCAACCTTGTAGACACCAGGACACTGATACGGCAAGCGATCCTTTGGAGACCGCATCATATGGGCTATCTTTTGTAAAGGAGTGAACACAGTCTTGATATTATATTGCTGTTTGAGTATTCTTTCTATTTTATCAGTCACTCCTCTTATAAAAGGAAGGAAAGCCCTTTGTCTTTCAACCTCCAAAGGGCGCTCTTTTCGTCTGCGTTGTATGTTCTGCATTGGAGTGTTGTGACCATTCCACCGTAATACCCTGCGCACGTGGTCGAGCTCACTCTGAATGTGCAGATCATCGCAGAGGTCATAAGCGCGGTTGGTAAGGGACGTGGCTACTGATGCCAGGTGGCGTGGATGGTGATGAGACGAGCCGTGTAAGTATCTGTCCGTGTGTGTAGGCTTTCGATACACAGAGTGACCAAGCGATTATTCCTTTTATAAGAGGAGTGACTGATAAAATAGAAAGAATACTCAAACAGCAATATAATATCAAGACTGTGTTCACTCCTTTACAAAAGATAGCCCATATGATGCGGTCTCCAAAGGATCGCTTGCCGTATCAGTGTCCTGGTGTCTACAAGGTTGACTGCAGCTGTGGAAGCTCCTACATCGGGCAAACAAAGAGATCCATAGCCACCCGTGTCACAGAACACATAAAAGCAGTCAAAAACAACGACATTTTAAAATCTGCGATCGCCCAACATGTTACACAAGCCGGAACAAGTCACTGGATAGAACTTCACAGCCCGAAAGTTCTTTCCACTGATCGCCACTACATACCGAGGATAGTTCGCGAAGCCATTGAAATTAAGAAATATAAAAATTTCAATCGCGAAGACGGTTTTAGATTAGCGAACACGTGGAATCCAGTAGTAGAACTGTGTAAAACTCAGAAACGGCGCCAAAATTCAAAATTTAAAAGTGACGTTGTGAGTGTAGTATGCCGAACAATCCGTGACGCACCGATAAAAAGAACGAGACGGCGGGTAGTTAGATACTGCCCCTAACGTCTCAGCTTGAAGTACCGCCTACCTGCAGTTCCGTCGTGACCACGATCCATGCAACTGGGTCGAAATATCGGCGAATCAAAACAAATTACCGTGGTATGTTACCCGAAACTAATACGTTTTAATTATGTCTTCAAACCACGAATATTCAAGTATAAAATCATTAACCACAAAACCAATCTTGAAAACAAATAAAACAACCCCAAAGAAAAAACAATATGGAAGAGATGAAACGCATTTTCACGCTTCGGAAATCCGTAATAAAGAAAGTACATTAAGGACAAAAAAGCAGTAAATAACGTAGTACATACCTATAAAAACAAACTGTGGATTTATAGCCTCTTAAGCATGCTCTAAGAAAAACTCCGAATCATTCAGACTGGGGTGAATCAAGGGTGAATCAAATAATTCCTCTCTTGAGGAAGAAATGTTTCATTGGGGGTGAAACCCTTTACGTCTGGCCAAGAAGTTTAATGAAATATAGTTTGCAAATGTATTGTTTTATTCGATTAGCCGTTAAGTTAAAGAAGAATAAAGCTATTTTGCTATAATCTGTGGTTATTGGTAATAATGCTTTAAGCCCCAGAAAAAAAATGTGAGATGCATTTTATGTTAAAGGGAGGCTGATACTGAAAGCCTATAAGTTTTGAGGATTGCATTGTTAAAACTAGTGAAAATATTAATATTATATAATATTAATGCTAAATGTGGAGTGTACTATTCGTTCTCATATCTGATAAATGCAGAATCTATGAAGAGTCTATCTTCTCACGATGCTTCGGTTACGGGCGAAACAATTATTGTGGTGGTGAATCTGTGCAGTGCTTGTGTATTGTTGTGTTATCGTTGGCGGGTAGTGCATGAGTTTTTACAAATTCTGCATGTATGAGAATTGTAGAAATTTCTACAAAAAAGTCCACGACAGCATACTTCTGTCTCTTATGGTTAATTCACAGTAACAATGTTCAAAAAAATTTGAAAATTTTTAATTGAAGTAAATTATATACACTGAATGCCACGCGGATGAAGCCGGATATACCTAACTACTCTTCGACTCTTTTTTATTTTATTTAAATTTCTTGCTGGCTCTTCTTGGTAGAAATAGTTTTCCAAACCAGCAGTATGGTTGACGATTCAAAAGCACTTGTTTACAAGTTTGAACAAATAATATATTTGAATTTGATCCTCACGTACTAATTAATTACGTAACTATATTCATACTTAATCTAATTATGCAGGCTGTCTTTATCACCAAATTAAAAGAGCATCAGCGTATTATTAAAGCGAGTTCTGCAGAAAAAGGCGAAGAAACAAACCCCCAATAATTATTCATTGTGTTTTTAACAGGCGCGCCAGAAGCCCGCGAAAATTGTAAGAGGCCACTACGCGGCGGTGCGCGCCTTCGCTATGTCGTAAAAATTGTTCTCCCAAACGAATAGGGACTGCCTTAATTCTAAATTTATTTTAATTTTTTAATATTTTGAAACCTATCTAAATTACATTTCTTTAGTATCAGTGCAAATGACATTAAGCTATAAATAGCAGAATTGTGAGTATCGCAATCATTCCGTTATGAACGGTGACTCTAAGCGATCATAAGCTGTATTGTCATCAAAAGGTATTGATGTTGGTCTTGTCAAGGTAACTTAATCATAATAAAGCGGCTTTTTTCAAAATGTCAAAAATATTATGTGACCCAAAAATCCCATTCGATATAAGATATCGCGTCCTAAAGTGCTACGTCTGGTCCACTCTCTTATATGGTTGTGAATCATGGACCCTAACTAAAGACGGATGTGGACGTTTGCATGCATTTGAGATGTGGGGCTTTCGCAAAATGCTAAAGATCCCTTGGACTCACTTCGTCTCAAACGCTCTGGTCTTGGAGAGAGCTCAATGCAAGCGGATGCTGATGAAAACCGTCATGCAAAGAAAGCTTGCCATTTTCAGACATCTGCAGAGAGGATCCCGATATCAATTTCCTAGGTTGATCCTAGAAGGAAAGATGCACGGCAAGAGAGCACCTGGAAGGCAACGTCTTAAATGGTTCGATAATATAAGAGAGCGGACGGGACTTAGATACTATGAAATAAAAAAGATAGCACAAGACCGGAAAAGTTTTCTCCAGCTGACGTCCGAACTTCATTCCGAAGATGGCACCAGATGATGATGATGATGAATCATAATAAATCATAATTCAAAATATACATCACTTTTAAATCGTAAAATTATAATGACAAGACCACTAGTTAGTGAAGATACTCTTGCCAAGAAGAATGAGCGAAAATCTCACTATAATTAATATTTTTTTTTAATTTAATTTAAATTTTTAAGTTTTTTATTGTAATAGCGGGTAAATAGTTAAAAAGATGGTTGTTTTACATTAGAGATTTGCCATATAGAAATGTCTCTATTTGAATGCGCAATTTACCTGACTAAGATGCCTTGAATCTTGATTATAATTAGTTTATTTATTTGTTTGTAATCTGTTTATTGCATTAATTTAAAAATAAAATTAAAAAAACAACATAATGTTACTGTTGAGGACAATGTTGATGATAGAAAGCTTGGACTTAAATTGCGAGCAGTTACGCACTAGATTATATTGTAATTTTTTAATTAAAAATACATTATTCTAATACTTAATTTTGAAAAGAGTGACCGCCGAGTTTTTTGCTGGTTCTTCTCGGTAAGGTCACTTTTCCAACCCCGTCGTAGCTTTATTGTAATTTGACGATTCGAAAGTGCTTGAATATTCGAGAAATCGAACCTGCCACCCGCGGATATGATTATAGGGTCACTGGCAATTGTGTCAAAGGGCCAGCCAATATCAGATTTTCTAAGCACCTTTTCCTTGAAATATAAATTCAAAATTTATACAATTTAATAATCTCCATGCATCCCATGTCCGACATCCGAGAGCAACCATCTTCTGACTTGTTAATGCTGGCAGCCTACTATCTTAGCATATTGCAAGCTTCTAAATAACACCATTATTCCCACCCCGTCCAAATATAGAAACGTTATCAGGGAAAATATTTGAAGGCGCAAATTGAATTTATTATTTAGGTCCAATCAACGAGCCGGCGCGCCCGTGCATATTCATGAATTGGCAATTGACGAAAGGAGATTCCTCTGGATGGGATGATAGTTTTGGGACGCTCCTATAACGGGTATGGGATTTGAGGTTACTTTTATGGAAAATACCTTTCACGTAAGTGCGCCACTGAAATATTTTCAGTTAACCGTAAGGTACATTTATTTAACACAAAAATTTGCGCATTGCCACTTCAGCTTTGCGATCAGTTGAGCTATCCGTCACTTTGGTCCTTCTACATGCGTGATCAAAAAGTGAAAGTCACTCAAGGGGCTATGGCTCTCCATAGCCCCTTGAGTGACTTTCACTCTGAGCTTTCTTATGAGGCCTATAGTTAGCGACCAAGCTTCAGAGCCATATGTCATCACAGACAACACGCACTGCTCAAAGCCTTTAGTCTTCAGGGCCTGAGGAATATTGGACGAAAAGTTCTCGCGCAACTTTCTTTTTTTATGACATCATTCTCTTACCCTTAACCTCAGTCTAAGTGAGGTAGATTTGAATGAAAGATTTTGAGACAGACAGACAGATTATCGCATTTATAATATTATTAGTATGGAAATGTCGAATGATACTTAATCCTTTCCACACAAATAATTATGGAAGTAAATAAGAATTCCTTTTCGCACAAAGGCAGTTGTAAAATTCCTACGGTGATTCTTTTATTTATCAAATTACATGTTGTAAGATACAAGTTTATTTGATCCCTTCAAATCAGCTGCCGTCGTATCATAAATCGTTATCAGCCGTATTATATTATATTTTTCATTGCACAACTAATACATCTGCGTGATTTATAATGCGATCGAGTAAACTTGTCGATTTATAGCCCAACTCGAGGCGTCAACGCACTACCGTATGATATATTTAATGTTATGCATTCCATACTAATTCCACTAATATTATAAATACATGTTTTATCCTGTGATGGATCAACTTAAATCAAATCATAATAAACTTTTCGAAGCATTTTTGAATCGTCGCAAATCAAATTTATTTGGCTATATCTAGTGTAAAATGTTACTCTTAGCCATAAGAACTAACAAGAAACTCAGCGATCTATTTTAAACATTTTTAATTTCGACAATAACACTGTAGGCCTCTATACGTAGGCGAAAGGATTTTTCTGAGCCACATAGTTGAAGCATTTGCATGTATTAAGATAGATCTATGAAGTGAAATTACTACTTTTATCTCAACACGATAGATCCCTCAGATGAAAATAACAGCAGAAGTTACTGAAAATATTTTTTTAAATTTATACTTGTATATATACCTCCTGTCGTATCAATTATGAAATGTTAAATCTAGGTGTGATAAAACTTTCCATAACGTGAAATGTGAAATATGTGTATTTCAGTACATTTAACCTTTTATAAAAAAGTTGAGTAAATAAACTCTATTCCAGTCAAAAGAATCTGCCAATGTTGCTAACCTACTGCGTGACGATTTATTCCAACTGGAATCGACACAAAACACCAGTGCGTGAGGTCCACGCAAACTCACTTCGCCTTGTGACGTTGTTGGTCGACTTTCAATTATTTGATCCAATTTACCTACTCGTCGAACGGTAACGGGTGCTGGCTAAAATAAATTAGCGTCAAGCTTATTGAGTGGATAAGTACTCAATAGGCATCCGGTGATGAGACGTTTTTGACTTACCGACATGTATTTCGACAAATTACATACTTTAAAGGTTTTACTAACGTATGGAAAAGTTTACCTGATTGAGAACAAGCGCAAAATCGAAAATTTAAGCAAAATCTTTGCGATTTTATCGTAGAGACTATCTCTTGTTGATACTTCGGTTGCGGGGCGAAATTATTGTTTAGTTAGTGTTTGCTCGTGTATTGTGGTGGAGGTTTGATGTATTTACGTCCTTCATGTATCGGGTATGAAAACGAAATGTACACTCTCCATTTAGCATTATATTTTCTATTTTTTACTTACTTTATTCATCTATTCTTTTACTTACTTTATCGCGGATTACAGAAAAATAATTTTATTATTACTTTCGTACTATAGACCTCGCCAAAGTAACGCCTAATTCTATCACCAGTCTACGGAATTATTAAAGTTAAGTATAAGAAGATGTACTTATACGTAAAGCGTATTACAAAATTGAGGATTATTTGGATGATAAAAAAAGCCTGGATTTTAAAATCCTTTTAGCTTCATACAAGACTGCGGTTTAATACTGGAAAATTAAAAATGTTTAAAAGATTGACCGCCGAGTTTCTTTCTGGTTCTTCTCGGTAAGAGCAACATTCCGAACCAGTTGTAGTTTCATTAATCATATTGATCCTTGATGATTCAAAAGTGCTTGAAAGAGCTTATTTGAATAAAGATTATTTTGATTTGATTGATATCAATTATTTACCGCCGTGTGGTATCCGGCTGAATAGAATAGTACCACCCTCATTTCTTACCGAGGTGTCGTAAAAGGCGACTAAGGTAAGTCGACCCGCCGTGTGGTATCCGGCTGCGTAGAATAGACCACCCTCATTTCTTACCGAGGTGTCGTAAAAGGCGACTAAGGTAAGTTGACCCACCGCGTGGTATCCGGTTGAGTAAAATAGACCACCCTATTTCTTACCGAGGAGTCGTAAAATACGACTAAGGTATGTTGACGTCAGGCAGGCGGCCGGTCGTAAAATACGTAGCCAAATCATATGACAATATGTTTGTAACAAGTTGTGCCGACCCCACTTAGAGTGGGATAAGGGCAGGAGGATGATGATGATATCAATTATTTACTTCCTCGGTGTTGATCTAAGGCGGCTTGCGGACAACAAGATGCTAGAATCTTGCATTCTATTGAACAAAATATATATTGTTTCACAGTCTAAGTGACGCGTACAAATTGCGCAAGTTAGTTCCCATACACTGCTAAGATTGCCAATTTGATTAACACTCTACAAACGAGTTTAATCAACAAATCTTCGCACAATACTACGTTTCGCACGGCGAAACTTGCAACTTCTAATAATTTATAAAATTAGGCGTCACTTTGCAGAGATCCATAATAGAAAAGTAATAATAAAATTATTTTGCTTTAATCCACGATGAAGTAAAATAGAAAATATATATAATGCTTAAAGTGGACAATACGTTTTCATACCTGAAATATGCAGGATTCGTAAAGATTTGACACACGCACAAACCACCACCACCGCCACTGCACACTTTCATAATGACAAATCATCAAGAGATAGACTCCACGACAAAATCGTAAAGCTTTGCAATTTTTAATTAATGTAAAGAAACCACCTATACTCACGTCTTATTTTATCGGATGAGCCCGACTATTTTCAAGCCCATACGGAGCTCTTATTGATGAGCTCTTTAATAGGCGTCATCGTGGCGGGAACTCATAGTTTAAATTAAAAAAATTTGCAATTTCGTCATATTCCACGTATGAAAACGGATTGTCCACTCTACATTTAGCGTTATATATATTTCTATTTTATTATCGCGGATTATAGGAAAATAATTTTATTATTACTTTTGCAGCTTCATAAATCTGTGGAAACATATTTCACTGTTAACTCCACGCAGCTCAAAAGTCTCAAGTTGCAGTCAAACCCTCTAAAAAGGGCACAACAGGAAACGGCCACAATAAATCAATAACTAGACAATACAACACACAACTGAAAACAACGAAAAAAATATGTATGTAGCTGCAAAATTCGCAAAAAGAATAACAAGCAATAACATGCAGTAGTCAAGCGAAGTGACAAAGTCGGGCAAAGAATTGTGACGTTTAGTGCTGGGTACTAAAGTCCTTATTAGTGGCAAAGGTAAGTTTGGCAGTGATTTAGTCCCTATCGGCCGTCAACCTGATTAATGTCGCTAGTAAATCAGCGGATTACGACAATGCGAGAAATGACGAGTCGCGACCAAATCGCTAGCTATACCAGAAGTGGTTCAAGTTATAAAATATAGCGGCATAGAAAATGGAATGTTAATAATTGGAAATGTCATAGTAAGATATAAGAATATCTTTGCCGAATATTACTCTACCAGCTTTTATCCGTAACTTCATTTGCGTGGACTGTTGATAATAGATGGCTCAATGTCATCCTATTCTTGTAGAATTAACAGGATTTCTATAGCCTATATGTTATCCTGATGAATAAGGAATGATTGGTCTAAATTTTAGCTATAGTTATAAACATACATACTCACAGACTTTCGCATTTATAATATTAGGAGGATATGATTATCTGTCAAGCTTTGCAAATTATAAATGCAGTTTTATTTAGAATTGTATAGCATATGACGAAAACAATTTGACGGTTTTTCGAGTTTGCGTGTATTTATTTAAGTATTGTAACACAACGTACTAGCAACGCGTGATTCCGCACTCAGAACTAGATGGCGCCACTGATTGTTTGCTCCGCGCTCTCAAAGTGCTTTCGTAGTAATATAAGAAGTCCCCATACATTATGTTATCAGATCAACATCGTGATCAGATCCTAGGGCTCTAAAGTGTATCCTACTAGAACACTACGGCTTAGCGCGTCTGAGATGGTGCATCCTCTGTCCGGCACACCCATACCTGGAATGCGGACAGACGTCCGCGATGTTTTACGTATACGTCAATAAGACGCATTCTCACCCCCGACGGTACGTACGTTTCGAGTTCATCGTCTTACAGTAAGTACTTAAAATTATATAATATGTGTATATTTAGAAGTTGTCTGTCAACCATAAAACAAGTATTAATAAGTACTTTGAGTACCACCTAGAGTGGGATAAGGGCAGGGAGATGATGATTACTTTGAGAACCGTATGGGTAATAATTCCATAAATTTATAAAAAAAATATATCTTCATTTTTGAGAACGTTTGAATCTTGCCCTTCAATACAGAAGTACAGACTCAAGATGGGTTCGAAAATAGGTGTAACCCAAAATCAAGAAGATGAGTATCAAAATAACCTAAATTCAAAAATCTGTTTAGACTGGTTGAACAACGCTTTTTGCTTATGAATTAAATCGTCATTCACGTATCGAATTATTGAGTAAACACGTTCCGTAATCGCGATTGCTACATACATTGTAGGGGCCCTAAGACATATTGCACTATATAAATCTAACATCAACTATTGATTATTACAGTATTGAAAAGAATTGTATGAAAAATACGCGTTTATTGCTATCAAAAATCGTGAAGCAAATAATTTTAATCCAGAATTCTATGATAATTCATACGCATTATAAAATATGTTTAGTTTTGGTAGCTTTTTATTTAGATTTATTATTTACTAGCTTTTACGCATGATAGTTTGATAATTAAGCTGTGATGGCCCAGCGGTGCGACCGTGTGAATCTCTAGAGACGATCACGGGTTCGAACCCGGGCAGACACCAATGAGTTTTTCTCTTAAAACTTATGTGTCTAATTGATAATTGCAATTTATCACACGCTTTTCGGTGAAGGAAAACATCGTGAGGAAACCTGCATATCTCTAGAGAATTCTGGAGGTATGTGTAACCTACCAATCCGCATTGGAGCAGCGTGGTAGGTCTTAGCTTCAATCCTTCTCTCCCAAAACGGAGAGAAGAGGCCTATTCTCAGCAGTGGGATAGTAACAGGCCGTTACTTACTTACTTTTTACTTACTAGTTTGAAAATATGGCGCTTTTCAATGTCATCCTATTCCTGTAGAATTAACAGGAGTTCTATAGCCTATATGTTAACCGATGTATAAGGAATAATTGTGCCAAATTTCATCGATATTGGTCCATACTCACAAACTTTCGCATTTATAATATTTCTAAGATTTATAGCCCAGCGATGAGACCGTGTGACTTTTTCAAGATCACGGGTTTAAACCCCGGGCAGACACTAATGAGTTTTTCTCTGAAAACTTTTGTGTCTAATTGATAATTGCAATTTATCACACTCCTGTCGATAAAAAAAAACATTATGAGGAAACCTGCATATCTCTAGAGAATTCTAAGAATATGTGTAACCTACCAATCCGCATTAGAGAAGCGTGGTAGGTCTTAGCTCCAATCTTCAACGGAGAAAGGAGGCCTATGCCCAGCAGTGGGATAGTAACAGGCCGTATGCTAACTTTAAGTTTTATGTGTTTATTTAACTAATGAGAACTTTGTGAGCTATTTAATTAATACAAAAAACTTTACACGAATAAATTATGCTAACAGCTATTAATTATACAAAATTTAACATTCATGTCATTTTACTATGTTGTTTATGAACATGTTATGTTGTGTTAAGTTTATGTGTATGTTATGTTAATTAGAAAGGTCTTTAATATTTAATCACCATAATTTAAATAGACTTGATGGTGAATAACATCTTATAATCGAGTTCAAAGTCAAAGCCAGTTTAAATGTTTATTGAATTGTTTCTTAGCTTCCTCGGACACAGTTTAGTCTAACTTGGTGTTTAGATTTGGTATTTATATTGGTATTGGAATTTATCTCTATAATTTCTGAATTTTAATATTTATAAAAAAAGTGCATACTAATATTATGAATATCCGCCCTCGTCGTAAAAGGCGACTGGAGTAAGTTGACCTGCCTTGTGGTATCCAGTTGAGTAGAATAAACCAACTTAATTTTTTTCCTAGGTGTCGTAAAAGGCGACTAAGGTAAATTGACATCAGACATGCTGACTTTCGTAATATACGTGCCGAATCATGTGCTTGACCCACTTAGAGTGGGATAAGAGTTGGAGAATGATGATGAAATCGCCCTATCCGAAGAATAAAGTCACATTTCCTAGGTTTTACTTGACTTTATTTGAAATAGTCTTTAATATAATAATTACACTAAACGTAAAAAATATTAAAAAATTTAAACAAACAACCTTTTGTCAAAACCCCAATCGAATTCACAAAAACCATTATAAAAATACGCAATAATTTAAACAATGAATAACAGTAATATTTTAATGTCGAAAACGGAAGAAAAATCATACGCATAAAGCATAAAAAATGTCTCGTACAAGACAAGTAAACATTGGTAACGTGTAAACTAAAAAAAGGAATGTCGCCGCTCGTCGAGTCGCGACTGTCACTGTGTCACTGACAAATTGATTTATATAGTCGAGGGGGTCGCGTTTTGATCGGACGACAGACTGTACGTAAGAATAATGTTTTTGAACACAGACGAGACTGAATAATTGTGTGATATAACGCGTAATATATGTATACAAGAAATATAAAGTATTTTAATTATTTAAATACGATGTATGACGATATATTTATATAAAAGAGACATTTGTCGCAAGTCGTTTCGTTCTGTAACTAACATATGTAAGAATGATGTTTGTAAGATCGATTAGGCTGAAGAATTATGAAATATAACGCCAAATGTTGTATGTATATCAGAATAGCACAATATTTTAATAATATGATGAAAATAATATATAAAAGAGAGATTTGTCGCAAATCGCTCATTCTGAAACTGACGTATATAACAATGATATTTTGAACACCGATTAGACTAAATAGTTATATGTGACGATCAATATATATTAAAGAGATTTGACATAAGTCGCTCTATTTCGCTAGTACTTTTAATTGACAAACTTAAGAATTATATTTTTAACACCGATGAGGCTAAATAATTATGTGATGTAACGCGAAATATTGTATGTGTAGAGGAATCAAACAGTTTTTTAAGTATTTAAATACATGTGACGAAATTAATATATAAAAGATTTGTCACAAGTCGCTCTAGTGCTTTTAACTGACAAACGTAAGAATTATGTTTTTAATCACTGATGGGACTGAATAATTATGTGATATAACGCAAAATGTATGTATTTATACAGAATTAAATAGTATTTGTAGTGCCACAAGTCATTAGTGTCTCTAGAGATTATAATACCTGTGACAAAGTAATACAGATCACACGCTCTCAATGCCATGAAACATGTAAATATTCTGGTCACTAGACCGCGTCACCCTCTTAACGTTTTTTATGGGTTATTTATGACTACTAACTTTTAATTATAGTATATGTAAATTCCATAAAACATTCCTTATGACAGCGAAAATGCATAATTAATTCGAGTTACAATGTTTATAATGACAAATAGACACGTCTAGTTTGGCCACGTTATAATATGTAACGGAATAGTTTTTGAATTTAAACTATCGTGAGTGATATTCACAATTAATGTATAGAGACCGGCTATACTCACGTATTATTTTATCGGATGAGCCCAACTAGTTTCAAGCCCATACGGGGCTCTCATTCATAAGCTCTTTACGCGGCGTTATAACGCTCGCTATAGCTCGTAGTGCTCGCAGAGTATAAGAGCTCATAGCTCATAGCCAGTTTCTATACATTAATTAAGGAATAGTTAATTTAACTTCTGCTTTGGCCATTCTTTTAGGCAAATAAAAATCAGTACCTAGGTGAGCGAGCCTTGCTTGGTAATTTTATTAAAATATAGAAAACAATGCTATAAAAAAAATTAAAAAGAAAGATATTCGATTGACCAAAGGATTTCCGATGACGATGAAGGAGGGCCTATCATGGAAGACCATGACTCTAGGCCTCTGACTGATATTTATTTTTATTTCCTATTTATTCCTCCGGGTTATGGCTATCTTTGATAGCTGAAAGATGAGACCATATACCCGTAGAGGTGGAGGAGAACCCTTGTGGGTTCAAATCCAAGGAACTAATGGTTTTTCAATCAAGACATGAGGCTAGACAATTTTTACCATCCAGGCGCGCTTTTTGCGATGAAACATATGCGTGATAGTCTAAGCCCGAATCCTACTCTCTGATAGGAACGAGAAAGAAGGTCTTTGCCCAGCGCTGGAACAGCAACAGGCTTTAACGTATCAAATGTTTCCAGATTCCGAGCAATTGACACCTCAAAGTTTTATGTCAGAAAAAAACTATAAAAATACCCATTAAATTGGATTTAGAGTGCGGTACCCAATCGGGGGCCCTTTGCTTTACGAGCATGTCCCACGTGGGATGCATCACCAATCGTGGATGACTCGTAAAATAGATAAATAATGATCTCACGAGACAGTTTATGGTTGAAGGAAAAAATTTGATTCGATATTGGTCGGTCCAGGGTAATGGGTGGCTGATTTATAATCACGGCTTGGATTAAAATATAATACACGACGCCTGTAGCGAACGGTTCGGTAACTATTTATCAAAATTTCTAATTTATTCCACAATTTACTATTTTATCTTTGTTGTAGAGTTAATACTGTATTAAATTTTGGTTTTCATGGTTGGGATAGGTTTTGCGAACTATCCTTTTAATGATGTTTCGGTTACGGGGCGAAACGACCTGTTTATGCGTTTTTACCTCTCCCTTAACCATTTCCGAAAACTAGACTAAAAAGATTGTTCTAAGCTCTCTTCTACCTGGGGAAATTTCCAAAAATGTATTTGCTTCATATCCAGTTTGGTGCACACAGTCATCATCCTCCTGCCCTTATCCCACTATAAGTGGGGTCGGCACAACATGTTACAAACATGTTGACATATGATTTGGCTATGTATTTTACGACCGGCCGCCTGCCTGACGTCAACTTACCTTAGTCATATTTTACGACTCCTCGGTAAGAAAGAGGGTGGTCTATTTTACTCAACCGGATACCACACGGTGGGTCAACTTACCTTAGTCGCCTTCTACGACACCTCGGTAAGAAATGAGGTTGGTCTATTCTACTCAGCCGGATACCACACGGCGGGTTGACTTACCTTAGTCGCCTTTTACGACACCTCGGTAAGAAATGAGGGTGGTACTATTCTATTCAGCCGGATACCACACGGCGTACACACAGTATGTACTTTATATGAAGCATAACATACACTCTATATTAAGCATTACATAAACGCGGTTACTGTAAAATAATAATATTTTTTTTTGTATTATCGAATTTCTCAATGTAACACTCTAGTCTACAAATGACTTGCTTCCAGAAAATTCTCTTATAAATAAAAATCATAACAAGTAGATTTTATTTTACGTAATTAGCGATAGAAAATAAATATCTCGTTTTTTCTTGTTACTGATTGCACTGCTTACCATAGTGGTAATAAATTAATCGAAATTACCAAAAACAATAGTTTTGATCACGCTCCCAATTGCACCAAATGGACCCGTATCTCATTACAAATAAAGTTCACTTTAAACACATAATACTTGCATGCAACCATATGAGAGCGACTTTTTTTTTCAATCACAAAAGTCTGATCACTAAACATCTTAATATACGAAATTGAACTTTGTAATTATTGATATTGAGTTGAAAATAGCTCGTTATTTGAATTATATATGACATTGCACACCCAAAAAGGTTATCCACGAAAATGTTAATATAATAGTTGCTTCAGTACCACGGGTTTTGTTGGCGTGAAAGCATAAATCAATTTTATAGCCCCATCTAAATCAAACGCGTTTTAATGGGCGGCCCCCGTCATATCATAGCCGAGTATGATAATTTACGGCTACTATGTGACGAATGTAGAAATAAAGGTCTCCCCCTTACCCCCTACCCTCCCGGAGGGATTAGTTTTATGCCCTAAAACTCAGTAGTAAATATGTCAAGCGGTATCTTGTAGGGCGCGTCCGAGATAATTTTTGGATTTACGAAGTGTAAGCTCGCCCGGTTTTTGTGCGGCATTGTTTTTGATAGTGTCAGCTCTGAGTGATTTACTTGATGCATGTTACTTAATCCTCAGATCGGGAGACGTGTGTGAACATTGTTTAAACTCATGATAGACGTTGGCGTCTAAATATTACCAGCAGTGTTATAGTTTCGTTCATATTATTTGAGGTTATAATTTATATATTATCATCAAATACATCTTGCCCTTATTCCAAATTCAAAATATTCTTTATTCAAGTGGACTGTTTACAGTACTTTTGAATCGTCATTTTTTTAAAGAAGCAACCACTGATTCGGAAGTGTAACTAGCCGAGTTTCTTGCTGGGTTTTCTCGGAAAAACCAGCAAGAAACTCGGCACTCTGCGGATAATCTTTACAACAAAAAAATAATTACATTTTGATGTTTACAAGTTAATCATTGCAGCTTGGTGCGTAGCTGACTCCAGTTAAGGTATGCTACTATCACTCAGATAATCCTAGATAGTATAGTATGCTTTATATAGCAGCATCGGTTTAAGATAATTTCGCCGAGTTCGACACGGCGCTGAACACGCTCGCGGACTGTCCAGCTTGGGCGGTTCAGCGGGAGGAACTCGTGGCACAGGTGGGGCATCTCTCCCTATCCAGCATGGTTCGTGCCTAGTGGACAGGGAGAGGTCGTGGGCAACGATGGCCTCCGTTTGCAAGCACGTTATCCCGCGGAAGGAGGCGGCGGGGCGGAGACGCGGAAACACCCAAACCAACATTAATACGGCACAGTAACTAAATATAGTTGGATTAGTCAACTAGATTTGACCATCTCGTCTCAACATCACAAATTGTGACACGATCTAAAGACGCCGGTGTTTAATAACCGTCTGAGTCGAGTTGTACAACAACTCTAGCGTCGCTACATCAAACTCAACCATTTATAGGAGTCAAACGAGCCCCCCTTTCTATCAGTCACGTGATTATCACATTGTCGGTACATCCGGCATAACAAAATTAAAGATATTTGACTAATACCGTTTCCGACAAAAATAACACTACATTACTAATAATACTTAACACCTTGAATCAAGAAAACACTTTTCTGCTTAAGCGAGTAGCGGCCTGTTACTATCCCACTGCTGAGAATAGGCCTCTTCTCTCCGTTTTTGGAGAGAAGGATTGGAGCTAAGACCTGCCACGCTGCTCCAGTGCGCATTGGTAGGTTACACATATCTCCTGAATTCTCTAAAGATATGCAGGTTTCCTCATGATGTTTTCCTTCATCGAAAAGCGTGTGATAAATTGATATTATAAATTAGACACATAAGTTTTTAACAGAAAAACTAATTTGTGTCTGCCCTCAAAGAGTCACACGGTGCTACCGCTGGGCTAACACAGCTATTCTGCTTGCTATAACGAAATTCAAACAATATATGGTTTGTAAGGACTACTACCTATTCTGTAATCTAAAAAAATGTTTTTGTACCTATTTCTAAACAAATCCAGATAAAACAGTTTCCCATATATCTGGCAACAGGCGAACAATGACCTCGTTCGCATAACATAATGCGCTTTAAATATACGGCACGCATAAATTTCATTAATTACCAACGCTGGTTGATTAATCGGCGCATTGTAGATTTTACGAAATCACAATATTAAATAACACGTCGCTCAAATTGACGTTCGTTGCGTTGATTATCGCCGCGCTACTATTAATCTATGGTAAAAAATTATTTCATTTATGTTTGCAATTTCGCTTTTGCCTAACCTACTGATGTGTACTTTATTTTAAATGAAACGCGGACTGTATATTTGCTGGGTTTATTAATGGTAATTAGTCAAGTCAAATCGAAGGCTATAAGTTACGGCTGCTGGCGCCGTCAAGCAGTGGATCGTGAATTGTGAATGAGGCGCGGCCGCTGGACGATCGGCGCGAGCGCCGACCCCCCGCTCCCTGCACCTCCTCCGCACCGCGGTGCCCCCGCGGGCACACGGAGTGCTCGGTCAGTACAAAGTACTGAACACCTACAATGAACTGTTTACAATCATCATCCTCCTGCCCTTATCCCACTCTTAGTAGGGTCGGCACAACATGTTATAAACATGCTGTCAAATGATTTGGCTGCGTTTTTACGACCGGCCGCCTGCTTCACGTCAACTTACCTCAGTCATATTTTACGACACCTCGGTAAGAAAAGGGTGGTCTATTATACTAAACCGGATACCACACGGTGGGTCAACTTACCTTAGTCGCCTTTTACGACATTTCGGTAAGAAAGAGGGTGGTCTATTCTAATAAACCGGATACCACACGGTGGAATGAACTGTTTACAATATTACTAAATATTACATTATTTTGTAATATTGTTATCTTATGATATTTGTCTGTGACCAATTTTCTCAAAATGTAAAGAACGGATTTATGAACAATTTTTACTAATAGATAGTATAATTATTCTGGAAGGCTAAGTTAATAGAATATTACGGTTTTATGTAAATTGTTTTGAAGAGGTAGCACAGTTGCAAAAACCTGGATAGCTGGGAGCTTTAGACTGGCCCCCTTCAGCTTTGAGGGTCACAGGTTCGATTCCCGCCGAGGGCATTTGAAACATTTTCTATAAAAAAAAAAATTGTTGGTCATTGAGCCTGTACATATATACACCATATTTGTATTTAGGTTTGTATTTAGAAATATATAAATAATAAGTATATATTCCCCAGAGGTCTGTCAACCATAACACAAGTATAAGTTACTTACTTTGGGGACGGACGACCGTGTGTGTAAGTGTCCCATATATTTATTTATTTAATCACGTGCGCCGCGTAAATCAACGGAAATACACTAAGCTAATGTACTAGAGAATTGTAAGTAGCGGCCTGTTACTATCCCACTCCTGAGAATAGGCCTCGTCTCTCCGTTTTTGGAGAGAAGATTTGAAGGCCTACCGCGCCGCTCCAATGCGGATTGGTAGGTTACACATATCTCCAGCATTCTCTGGAGAAATGCAGGTTTCCTCACGATGTTTTCCTTCACCGAAAAGCGTGTGATAAATTGCAATTATCAATTAGACACATTTGTTTTAATAGAAAAACTTATTGGTGTCTGCCCGGGTTTGAACCCATGATCGTCTCTAGAGATTCACACGGTCGCACCGCTAGGCCATCACAGCACAGAGAATTGTAGAATTGTAGACTTGTTTGTAGTATTTTTGTAGTATCTACAAAAATACTACAAACAAGTCCGTAACAGCATGTCTCTATCTCTTATAAATCAGCCCTATATCCTTTGAATGCAGAATTAGCTACAAGCTTTTCATTCATTCATACTGAGCTGTGGTAGCTCAGCGGTAATACCGTGCGACTCTTTCGAGTAGGTCACGAGTTCAAACCCGGGCAGACATCAACGAGTTTTTCTGTAAAAACTTATGTGTCTATTTGATAATTGAAATTTATCACACGCTTTTCGGTGAAGGAAAACATTGTGAGGAAACCTGCATATCTGTACAGAATCTGGAGATATGTGTAACATACCAATTCACATTGGAGCGGCGCGGTAGGCCTTCAAATCTTCTCTCCAAAAACGGAGAGACGAGGCCTATTCTCAGGAGTGGGATAGTAACAGGCCGCTACTTACTTACTTGTCATTTATAAGACAACGTTGTTTGACAAGGCTTGAGATATTTTGATCTTTTTCATTATTCTATTATCTATCGCCTTTACATTTTTATGCTTTTAGCTCGCCTTCGCTTGGTGCAACGGTGGTGCTTGAGTAAGCGTATGTTAAATGTTACTTGTCGGTGCAACTGGGAGTAAGCCGGTGTGAAATAAAAACGCGGTTTTCCACTGATGCGGGTTTTTATTTCGCCATCAATCCAACATTCGGTGAGCGGTGCCCTGACGTAGCGCGTGATGTAGGTCGTAGATCAGCCTATGACACGGTGTCATTCTGTTCGATATAAATAATACTGCGCGTCGATTGTACGGAGAGTTGTATGCGAGAGCGAAACAATACTACAAATTTTACTTACTTTTCCTATTACTTAAGCTTTATTAGAGACTTTTCAATATAAAAGTATAATATTAGTATTCAAATTCAAAATATTCCTTATTCAAAAAGCTGTTCCTACCGAGAAGAGCCAGCAAAAAAACTCGGCGGTTGCTCTTTTAAACATATAATTCTTATGACTTGTTACATTTAGTAATTACTGTCTTGTACAGGGTCTAAGCGAGCTATATCACACATTCTTATCTTCTAAGTAATCCTCAACAGTATAGTAGGTTTTCTGGAACAACCTCTTGTTAACAGTGTTTTTAAACTGATGTAATGGCAAAGCTAAAATTGATTGCGGAATTTTATTATAGAATCTTATACCCAGACCCACAAACGATTTACGTATTTTTGCAAAGCAGGAGCCGCAAGCTTATGTCGGTTGAATATAAATATAAATTATATTTATATTTATAAAAAATTAAATATAAATACTTAACATCGCAAATATGACCATGTTTCCCAATTTCGCAATAAAATCAAGTGGCTCCCAATCCGACTTCGCAGGAATACTCATATACTTTCTCTTCTTTATTCCATTCTTTACAATCCTAATACACCTTCTTACCTAAAGGAGCGGTTTCATTTCCGTTGTGAGTCTCATCAGCGCTCACTTCGCACTCGTGAAATGCTCACCCTAAAAATACCTTCTCATTCTTCCTCTTTTTATGGTAATTCCTTTTCTGTTAAAGCTGTCCTTCTCTGGAATTCGCTACCGGCTTCAGTAAGATGTGCAAAGTCCCTTCTTGTTTTCAAAGATTTGTTAAAAAAACATTATCAAATGGTCTAACTGTACATTTATATTCTTAGTTTATGTATCTTTATAAATATAATATTTATAATATATTTATTTTTACGTACGCCCATATGCCATCTCTAATGCTATGTGTCCTCTACCCATGGGTTGCCTGGAAGAGATCGCTGATCGTAGCGATAAGGCCGCCCAATGTACATCTAAGTTATACTATGTCTATTGTTATTTTTATATTTTGGTGTACAATAAAGTATATTTCATTCATTCATTCATTCATCCACCTCTGATAGTTGCAGTTAATGTAAGACCGAAGAGAAATCGTGAGGAAATCATAAAGTTAGAAAAATGTGACAATATAATATATAGGCCGCTACTTTTATATAAACAATGAGATTTCTTATTTTAGTCAACATTAAAAGTGCTTATTATTGTGTACTTGCATTACAGGCTTCATTCGCTGAGGCTTAGTACACTGAATGTCAATATTCATCGCACACACACTGAAACAGCGAGCCGCTATATGCCTTACTTTTAAAACCATGTGTCTCAAATTTTTGTCTATATCAAAATAGCTATAATTTTTTTAATTATTTAATAAAATTATTTTAATGATTCCATTAATATTATAAAAGCGAGTGTGTGTGTACGTGATTGTTGCGTATTAATGCTTTATAAAAATCGCTTACAGTGTGTTTTAACCTTTTTAAAATACCATATAGGCTTCTTTATATTCCGAAAAAATCAATGGTATCAGAGATAAGGAAAAAAAAATCATGTATAATTAGGAAGGGATTTATTAATAAATCTACTTTAACACAACTTTCACCACTGCTTAGCGATTACAAATAATTCGATGTTCTCATATTAGTATTAAAGTGACCGAATTCAAAAAAGTTTTTTTACCAATTACAATAAAGCGTAATGTATGAGTTTTGTAGGCGCTGTTATCTAGCTCTCTTGAGTCTCTTGACCCATAACTTGGATGAGGAAGAAAACACAATTTATTTTAAATAAGTTCTATAAAGGCATTGAAATAAGGTAATAAATTACAATGTATTTAATTCAAATAAGGCTAATTGTGAATTAGGTCACTTTAATACTAAGGGATATATTAATTGTCAATCAGTTTTATATTTAAGTATAAAAATACATGCATAAACCGGTCCATGGTGATAAAATAAATCATGGGATTGTTTCATTTCATTTTATTATGCCGTGTGCCGTCCACTCGACTTTAGTGTAAAACAATAACTGTAAAAACGTTATTTTATACTTTTAATAACTTGTCCTGTACATAAACTACTTTAAATATCGGCTGGTTCTTCTTCACTTGTATGGGAATCGTCATTTTTTATATCTTATGATTAATAGACTAAAATCCGCCGTGTGGTATCCGGCTGAGTAGAATAGAGCACCCTCATTTCTTACCGAGGTGTCGTAAAAGGCGACTAAGATAAGTTGAACAGTAAGTATCCCCGGCTGAGTAAAATAGACCACCCTCATTTCTTACCGAGTCATAAAAGGCGAGTAAGGTATGTTGACCCGCCGTGTGGTATCCGACTGAGTAGAATAAACCATCCTCTTCTATGAGAGGTGTAAAAGGCGACTAAGGCAAGTTGACAAGCCCTGCGGTATCCGGCCGATTAGAATAGACCACCCTCATTGCTTACCGAAGCGTCATAACAGGCGACTAAGGTATGTTGACCCGCCGTGTGGTGTCCGGCTGAGTAGAATAAACAATCCTCTTCTATGAGAGGTGTAAAAGGCGACTAAGGTAAGTTGACAAGCCCTACGGTATCCGGCCGATTAGAACAGACCACCTCATTTGGTAACAAATGTCGTATAAGGCGACCAACGTAAGTTGACGTCAGGTAGGCCGGTCGTAAAATACGTATCCAAATCATGGAATAGCATATTCAAATTCAAATTCAAAATATTCTTTATTGAAATAAACTTGTAAACAAGTGCTTTTGAATCGTCAACTCTACTGCTGGTTCGGAAAGCTGTTCCTACCGAGAAGAGCCAGCAAGAAACTCGGTATTTTAATACATGTTGTCCCACCCACTCAGAGTGGGAATATAAAGTGGACTAAATAAAATCAAATAACTCCCGATTTTTATTCGGGACTAGAAAAATACTTTGGTAGCAAATAAAACCAAATCCAAATAATCTTTATTCAAATAAGCTCTTTCAAGCACTTTTGAATCGTCAAGAGTGAACGCATGTAGTGCTTGTGTATTGTGGTGGCGGTGGTGGAGGTTTTTGCATGTGTTTTTACGAATCCTGCATGTATCAGATATGATAACCGATTGTCCACTCTACATTTAGCATTATATATATTTTCTATTTTACTTCATCGCGGATTAAGTAAGTAAAGTAAGTAGCGGCCTGTTAGTATCCCACTGCTGAGAATAGGCCTCTTCTCTCCGTTTTGGGAGAGAAGGATTGGAGCTAAGACCTACCACGCTGCTCCAGTGCGGATTGGTAGGTTAGACATACCTCCAGAATTCTCTAGAGATATGCAGGTTTCCTCACGATGTTTTCCTTCACCGAAAAGCGTGTGATAAATTGCAATTATCAATTAGACACATAAGTTTTAAGAGAAAAACTCATTGGTGTCTGCCCGGGTTCGAACCCGTGATCGTCTCTAGAAATTCACACGGTCGCACCGCTGGGCCATCACAGCTTATATACATCGCGGATTATAGCAAAATAATTTTATTATTACTTTTGTATTATGGATCTCCGCAAAGTAACGCCTAATTCTATAAATGGTTCAAACTAGTTTAAATGCAAAAGCATAACGCATATTAACAGTTAACGTACACTTTTCATCGATCGCATACTTCAAGAAACCAGTATTCCACCATATTATTACCAGGCGGCTCAACTTTCCGCCCCACACAATATTTTGGCTATTACGACCCATTGATTTATGGGTTATGAATCAACCCCCCGCGCCATTACACTGATGTATCGCCCTGATAATGAATCTAGCTGTATTTTTGCAGCATGTGATGGAAATATGAAGGTCCGGGTGAGTTATGGCGTTCGCTGATGGCCAAGGACTCATATTATAGGGCTCGATTTAGGTAAGGGGAATTTGCACTTTGCAGTTCGCGTGTTATTTTTTAATGTAG